>BROE01000013.1:6337212-6416931 GCA_036571765.1 Plecoglossus altivelis
CCCCTCTCTCCCCTCCTCTCCATGCACTGTCTTTCCCCTCCAGCTCCTCTTCTACTATCCAGGCACCTTGAGTGGGATTGGCTGGGCTCAGTGAAACCTCATCAAGACCCCGGACATCTACTATATCCAGAGTTTACAACGGACTCACCTCATTCATTCATTCATTCATTCACTCACACTTGTTCTTCCTGCAAATGAAAGAAATGAAACTTGTGTACTCCTATAAAAAATGTCACTGTGGGCATTGATGTTGCAAACAAATGAGAGAGATTTATGACATGCATTACATAATATCTTTTCACCCCTATAAATCAGCAAGGAGTGATAAGTTGAAACGTTGACGTAAGATGCGACTCCCCATCTATTTGAGGATTCCTTCAAAAATGATCTTTATTATCTACAGTGTGTTGTTTTCCTTGGTGATAGCCTGGTCAATTTAACTCTGAATGTTCTTATTAATTACAGAACGTAGTGTGGAACACATCCTGTGTATATATCAAGTCCACGATACTGATAGTGTCGTTACCTAGGGCAAGTCATATTCCCACAATAAATAGAGGCCTTTATTAGTTTAAAATATTCTTGAGAATTTGAGAAAATCTTGTTCTTCCATGAACAAAATGCAACAAGAATATGCATTTGGGTTTCCTTTATACGATTCCCTGTTTTGTTTGTTGACAGGATAATGTGTGACCACACTGGGGCACAGAGAAAAACTCAAAGAAAATCCATTAATTCTTGGTCTGACTCAGCATGGAATTGTCTGCAACGACATGTGGTGTGTGTCATTGAGCAATAAGGGGAGAATGTCGAAACGTTTCCTGTTGACACCATGGTAGAAAGTTTAGCACTGTCACTGACTGAACACCACCTTTACTCACACATGTCAAATGAGTTCTGGTTCTTCAATTCAACCCTTGAGCCAAGGGTTGCGGACTATCTATTGAACGCTTCTCCGAGAAGTGAGATTTCCACAAAGCCATGGCAACCGCTTGACCTCTGAAAGATGTCAACAAGGCAAATCAGCAGACCAAACAAGTGGCCCTAGTGCAAACAAACAACAGCTGCGACGGAAATGTGTTTCACGTGTGCTTTTAAACAGATTCTTCAAGTGACTTCAACATTACGCTACACTTCACTGCTACATGTCCTTGGCATGTAACTATATTGTGCTTGGTAAAGTAGAGGCGGTGTCTATTCACACAAATGATTGAGAACAGTTTAACAAAGACCTGACTGAGTTGAAAACATGAAGATATGGATAGTGGAGCCCCATTACACAGATAGTACATGGTCAAAAGTAAGCTGTACTGTATTGTAAAACAAATCCTTTTATGTGTTTAGTCTCATCTTCCAAGTTGAAGGACCTATTCTTAACAAGAGGGTTTTTTCTCTGCAAACATTTGAACTGGAAGCCACCTGCTTCAGTATGCATCAGAATCGTGTGTGATATTTGACCTATTGACCTGTAATTTACCTAAACAAGTGGACTGTATTCTCTGCCAAACCAGTGAATATCCATATCCTATATTAAACTGATGAAATCGTAGGATTCTTGTGTGTATAAGGCAGATCATTTGACCGACCTCCATTTGAAAAAATAATTCATAGTCAACCTACAGTGAAAAACAACAGTCTTCTGATTTAGGAACAATAAACGAAAGCAGTCGCACAGTTAAACAATTGGACAGGGTATGCAGGCCCATATCATGAAGATGGTAGACAGTTCACTCTCATTATACAGCAGACATGTTCTCCATGGGGACATCTTAACTTATCAGATTTCAGGGTTGCTATACTGCTGCTCCTTTCTCATGCTGTCATCTATTGGCTAAAGCTCTTTGCATTTCATAGGATAGTTTTCATGCCAGCTCGGTTTGCGGAGATTACACAAACTTTGTTGCATTATCCCCGGTGCAGGCAACTGATGTGTTGGGAAGAGGTTTTGGAGAGGAAATGGACTGCCAAACAATCTTTTCATCCGTGATGTCTGACACAAACTAGTTTAATTACAAAACCACAGTTTGATTTATCACAGGAACCAACCAAGTAACTTATTCAACCAGCCAGGTGAATTATTCAATAATTCCACCCACGTGGTGGAGCTGGTGTCCCCGACCTCGAAAACTAGTACATGAGTGAGATGTACAGTTTTGCTGGGAGCGTTATCTCACAGTGTTACTTAGTACCTCAGAGACAACCTTTTACACCCAGTCCATGGTTCCAAAACCCCTTGCTTTCATGGTGTGGATAGACATGTCTGGCTGTGAAGTTAGTGCAAGTTCACAGAAGACGCATGGAAAGAGTGCAGTCTGCATACTCGCTGCTTGGGTTCTTCGTTGGTGTGTTTAACTGCTCGACAGTTTTTGGTGACGGTCTCAGAGGATTCTCGTCCGTTACACGATAAGAAGGAATCGTCTCCAAAACGGCCTTAGAAAGTTTATCTGGCGGTGTGCATTTCCAATAATGTTTCTCAATACTACATGTTTCCCTGCGAATGGTTGGGTTGATGAACTGGGCACAGATGAGTATTCAGATGGAAAGACTTACCTTGTAATTTCCTTCAGTAAATTACCAGTTCCTAGGACAGTGTAAACATAAGAGTGCTGCCACTGAGAAACATTCTCTGCCCTGTCTATTTTTTTTTTTACCACTCCCCGTTACCCTGTCACTCTCGCAAATAAATGATTGAAAATAATGTCAGATGTTTGTGGCATGCGTTTAAAATATACACCGTGTGAGTGTGCCTTTGTGTGTGTATTCACGTGCCTTTGTAGAGGATGGAAAGGGGGGGGGACAGTGCCCAAAACAAACATGGTCAAGCTCGATTGCTTGAAGAATGCTTCTTATGTAAGTCTATCTCAGTAATGTGTAAATACATACAGTGGTGGTTACTGGCTACTGGCTGCTGGCAGAGAGTGCTAAAGTGAAGCTTATTACAAAAGACCCAGATTAGAATGTTTTCAACTGCTGCTGAGGTGCAAAAGTTCATGAAGCTGCAATTGATACAGATCAAGATGTTTCAGTATTTGTGAAACATACCACCTTTATACTTGAATTTCAGAGGTCTTTTCCACACTATTTAGTCACTTTTTCTGTATTTTTTAATACTTTTGTCTGGCAAATAAATGAAGTGCAAATGTAGGCATAAATATCCAAGCATGTACAGAGAAAGCCATGACTTAATCCCTCAAGATGAAAACTATATGGTTGCTGAAGGGAAGTGCCCAGACATTTCTGTCCAAAGTAGTTGGGTTCATGTTGTTGCGATGCCACTTTGGGGGAGATTGTATCTGAGGCTGGACATCTGAGCAGTAAGTTGACAAAGGTGACTTAGATTGCCAAAGTCCCCATGGAATAAAGTTGAATAGCAACTGCCAGTAAGAATCGAGGTCTACAGCTGGAGAGACTCAACCCAGAAAAGAATAGTATCTTTGGAGGATGACAGAGGTGGATGTGGGTAGGTAATGGTGGTGACCAACGCTCTGAAAACAGGAAAAGCGTGCCGCACATCATCTCTACAATGTGCCCATGGGAGAATTTTTTTTTCGCAGAACGGAATTCTTGGTCCTTAAGTGTACTTTTGGTGCCCACAAAGTGTTATCTGCTTTGCCTTTTCTTTTTTTTACAGTCATGTGGTCACTCGAATCTAGGCTTTCCTTGGCTGAGATTCCAACTGCTTGTGCCATGTTAGACTTTTCATGTACAGTATGTCTATGCAATGTGATCATTCAGTCTCTAATCCAGAAACATTGGATGGACGTACAGCATGGACAGACTATGGTTCTCCAAAGCCAGCAGCGCCAGAAGGTTCCAGAGAGCCACCGTTGGCCCATCAACTGACAACTCAGGCGGGTCTACTTAGTTTCTCCATTCTGATTGATTGGGTTCATTTTTAGAATCATTTTCAACGAACTTGATCCAAGTTTAGCAAAGTTTTACAACGTCTACTCACCCGATACATCATGTACAAATGTTTCCCATCCAAGTTGTGATATCTTAACACATGTTTGGCAAGCTGCAATGGAAAATGTTAATGGGACATGACATATATTCAATTAGAAAAACAATGCCACGGATCTAAAAGAAACAACAAATATTTGGGTCCAATGCTTTAAATGGGTAACTGATATAGGGTAGATACAGAGTGGAAAAAGCTCATCCTTCACTACGCTTCCATCGCCTAGCCAAGAAAAACAACCGCAGGGAATATTTACTGTACTTAGAAAGACCCTTGATGCTTGACTTCCTCTGTTACACCCCAAATGCTCCCCAGCCAGAGGAAGAACTCTTGCTTGACCTTCTCTCTAATAATATCTGTGATGGTCCTGTCACAGGCCCGCACACGGCCACCATGTGAACAAGACTGAACCCTCACATCTCAAATGGGGTGTCCATGTGTCTTTAGAACAGGAAGCAGTTGATTGTACAGTCATAACCTGAGCTCACACAATGCCAACGATTCACTGCCGGCTACCTTCATGTACTTTACTCGGGTTGAATGTGAGGGTGTCCTCGTGTGCAACTCTCCTACTTGCACGGCTAGGCTACAATATTAACATTTGTCCTCTGAGTTCCGACCTTTTTGGGAAATTCAGGATTTTATAACCATAATGATTTTTTGGGGACATCTGTGGATGGTTCTGATGTTTCATGTGAGGCCAATCAGACATGCTTTGCTGTTGGCAATGTAAGGTCCCTTTGATTAAGCCATTCGTTGGATTATTACAAATATAAGGTTTTAATGTCTTAGTTTTAATATATGTTGCCAACAAAATGATTTCGTAACCATGCTTATAGTTGTTATTGTGGTAAACCCAACCATAATGAAACCCCGATTTATCCCAAAGTTCAACATGTTGTTTATAGTCTTTAAAGTCCTTAATGAACGGCACTAAAGTGAGGCCAACTTTTGCCAGTGCCTTTGAGAGAGCCTTTTCATTTCAAGGAAGCTCTCAGGCCTTATCTTCTGTAATATGTAAAATCTTCTCTGCTCCATGAAACAGAGCATACAAAGCATGTACTCAGCATGTAACATCCCCTTGTCAATTTTCTTAAAGGCTTCACAGAGGAGTTCCTAATATCAACCAAACTTTGTAATTCGGTCACATGGATTAATCCCTGACAATTGGATTACAAATAGAAAATAAGACCACAGAATGTGGAGGCAAACCTAAAAAAGTCCTCCTTTCCCCCCAATCACATTAGTGCTGCACAGAGCTCGCAATTAGGAGGCAGTCTGCGAAGAGCCAGTCTGACTTTTATTGGTTAAACAAATTTGATGAAAGTTTGTGGTTTTGACCTTTTTGCTGCAATAAGCCCCAACGGGTGCCTCAGTAAGGCAGAGAGAGATAAGACTAACCGAAATGACAGTCAAGACAGGCCTTTATCAGAACAGATCATCGGGGGGAAAGAAAGAGAGAGATGTAAAGAGAAAGAGAGAAAGAAAGAGAGAGGGAAGGAGAGCAGGAGAGTTCATCTCCTGTTAATATCTATGGAAGTGTCCAATTAGAGAGTTCTATATGAAATGAAAGACATCCTGCTCTTTGACATCGTGTTATCTCCCTTTCGCAGAGTTCCCATCCCATTATGACTGTCTTTCCCTGGTAACAACAATGACACCTGGCCTGATAAGAACAGTCTGTACAGAATAGGGCTCTCTGCGATGGCTAACACAGATAGCATGTGTTGTGCTTCATACTTTATCCTTGCCATAATGGGTACAACTCCACCCTCAGGACTTGAAAGGTCCTTCTAGAAGCACATCTGGCAAACGTGGTCAAATCATTCGTAGACTATAGAACAACAAGCACCACATCCCCACAATCTTCTGCCATGTGGTTGACAGAACGAATGTCTTTCTACAATCGGGTGAATGGATTTGTAAGACCTAAAACTGAAGTCTATCCTTATCAACAAGTCGATTTGGCCTGTCTTTGTCTGGCTTCAAGAACACCCCACAGTAAGTCTTTAGGACATGTAGAATTGAGGGGCTCTATCTTATGTCTTGTACCTTGTACCTGTGAAAGTGACAGTCATATTACACTTATGCTGTCACTGCCATGTAGGGTGTTGAAAGGAAATAAAGAAATATGCTGATTAACAATGATTGAATACTGCCTTGCAATGTACAGCACAGTCCAGTCCAGTCACATGGAGAAAAACAGGTGAACTATGACCAGTGAAGCACATTGATATCCTTCATGACTTGGAAGCAATCACATGATCTGAGAGGAAGAGATCTTTAGAGTGCTAGGCCAGAGGTTGGTCAATAATTTCACTAGATTTTTGCAGAGAGTGGCGGTGATTTGGCCAGAGCATGAATGTGTCCTTCAAAGTCTTCCAAAGCTCCCAAAATTCTAAACAAGCACACATGGTTTGGGGTTACACAAGGACACAAAGCACTCGCAAACAGTACAATTCTTCATTGATTATATCACGTGCCCTGACCTGTCATGTGTTGTGTCTGTCAGTTACATGTGATGTGACAGTGTACAATGCTGGCTGCAAAGGCATTTACATTAGAGTTTGATTGTGTTTACATTTTCATGCCAAGGCGATGACCCCTTTTCTGTCTGTGGTTCTTTGTGGGGAGGGCTGCACATGGACAAGAATGACAAACTTGCCCCCTTGACATCAAACAAGTGATTATTTTGAATGCGCTTTGACAAGCATAGATGTTGGCTGGTAGATCAGAAGTCTGAAAGCAACATGTTATCGAGTGTTTCGAGGTGAATTACGGGACGTCGGAACCCGTGTCTTTATTTCTCACGATTGAAGTTCAAAATGAAAAACCGAAAAACTGCTGGGTCCTGTGTGTTATTACTGACTGGTTTTGGAACGTAGAGCAGCCATCTGATTTCCTTTGATAGCTTCTGTCACAACAAGAGGCGCTTCCAGACTTTAGGGGGTCATTTCAAAACGATGTGAACATTCTTTTTGTCTTTATCTTTCTCCGTCCCTCTCAAATATTTTTAATGACTTTCCCTGTTAATGTCTGTGTCTGTTTCCCTCTATTAAATACATTGAAACCAGAAACACCTTAACGCGGTGACTGTGCGACACCAACATGAGCGATCCAGCATTAGGTGTCTGTGAAAAGGTCCAGAAACATGACATAAAGGTTATTTTATACATCGTAAAAGCAGATGTATTTTTCATGCCAATACTCTCAAAGGACATATTTAATACCACCTAATAATTTCACACGGGTTCATATAAAAACTGTTACTGTGAGGGTAGAATTCACCCTGCATATGAGGATTCAATGTCAAAGAAATAATGAATAGATGCTCTCATTATTTTCCTCAGCAGAGACCTAACAGAAACCACTGAAAACACCGGCTGGTGTTAATCGAATATGACCTATTGAGGTCGATGAATTAGCAAAAGCAACAGGACCAAAACGCCTTGAGGTTAAAGTCTCAGTGGGTGTGTTGCATAATTAGCTGTTCACAGGGCTGACGCTGCCTTACCAGAAGTCTTCCCTCAGTTGCTTAAAGGGAGGAACCCCAGAAACATGATTCACTATATTAAACAACATGATGGGCAGTGGAAAAACATTTTAGCATTGCTGGGCAAACTCGGGTCAGAATAACATATTGAGATGATGGATTGCCACCAGAGAGAAAATTCCTCATCACACACCTGAGTTCACCTGTTCGGTTTGTGATATTACAATGGGGAGATGCCTTCATCAAACTTACACGATCGATCTTACAAGGAAAGGGCTGCTAATCACGGAACAACAGGCCTGGAACTGAAAACAAAAAAATGCAAACAATTCCAGAATCTCAGGCTTCGCTTGCCTGTTGAAATAACATACAATGGGTGAATTAGGGTGACAGGGGCCACGATGAGGCACCATTTAAACATAAGCAGGGGTGTGGGTTTGTGTGCACAAAGAATGGGCACAGCACACAACTGCATGGCATTGCCACATAGTGTGCACAAAGACCAGCGGGGTCCACTGTAGGCTACAGTAGAATGGCCCAGTCAGCGAGTGTACGAAGCCCTCACTCAGCACGATAGGGAGAATGAAAACAGATGAGAGCTCACATAGCATCCACTCCCAAGTTTCTGATTTATCACACAGAGGAGTGTAGTATTGCACATAACTTAGTACACGGCTACTGTACAAGATTTCGAGAAAGTGCTAGAAAAGGTACAGTCTGCATTTTGTACAACTATGTATGATGCCCCTCTGTTTAGTCAGTGGATAAAGGCTTTTCTTATCTGGATCATTCCTTGTAATATGCGACATAGCCGGATTATGTTGTGTTGTTCTAAATGATTTACCTTCTCCACACTGTGAGAGCTATAAACCTCTGCCTTCATTGTTATTCGTTGCTGAAAAAAGTCAGTGCCTCCTTTTTCTCTCCTGCATCTTTGCAGTGCTGCTGCTGCTAGCTGCTCACAGGTGGAGATGCTCTGATGCAGTCTGTCATGAGTCCTGACGCAGAGTACACCAAACCAAACAATACAGCTAACGCTGTGTCATTCACTGTTTAGTGGAGACCCCTACAAAGAGCCAGAGGGAGTAGCTCCTAAAAGAGTTAGAACGTTGTTTTCTCTTTTATTACCAAACTAGAATAATACGAAGCTTCCTGACACAGAGGAAAGGTGAATTCTGGTCTGTGAAGGTGACCCAGGGGCACGGCTGCAGAAGGGATGTTCCCTCCCAGGAAGGGAAGCTCCGTCCCTGATCCCAGGCTGCAACACACCCTGCTGTACCTGGCTCCTGCGGGTGTTCTCAGACAGCTGCCCCTTGAATGCCCCAACAATAACCACTTCAAACACCCCCAAAGTGTGTGTGTAGAAGAAACTTTTTATTATAATAGTGTGCATATTTTTACTTCTTCATAGATATTTGTCACTCACGTTCAACTGTACGTTTGTATTGTACACAGTATTCTGTAAACATTGTTCAGCCAAGCCAGGACTGATTTGCCTACCTTCACGTGGCAAAATTGCCCCAGGTTACGCTGAAGAATACATCTCTAAATAGTTCATCTTACCTACATTGAACACCGTGATATAACAGCAGACAGTTACGTTTAAAATACTTTAAAATACATTCACATTTTGTTATAAACAATTTGATAAATACAAGATTGGATATATAACAAAAGAATATATTTATATATTTTTCATATCTTATATTTCCATATACTATTGAATTCCTATGTGTGGCTTTTATCCCGCCAATAGTGTTTTTACGATATACGGTTCAAATTCCAATTAAACTCAATTGCAATAAATAGATACAAAACAGAAGAGAGACACTGAAAAGGAAACAACTTGGCACTTCAATGGTGGCGAATCTTCTGTAAATCAAGATTAAACTTACAGAAAAAAAACGGATTAAAAAAACACAATTCAACGGATGCAACTTTGAAAATTCATAGTCCATTTAACATAAAACTTTTATACCACAATTGAGGCAACATAAGACCACTTGTCACCCCTCCACGCACACAAACACAGGCATACGGTACAAAACCACACACACCCTTTGAAGGATAAGCTACTGTTTTTCCTCACAGACATGTAACAAAGCATTGGAAAGGTGCAACAACATTGAACCAAAAGTTATGAAAAGTAATTTGTTTAGTTGAACCTTCCTGTTATAAAACTGCTTGTCAAGTCTTTTTTTTTGCTGTCAAGACTATTTCTTTCTTGGCCAGCAATCAAACCAGTAACTTCATCATTCCTTAGAAAGTAAAACACACAGGACTGTATTTTATGAACTGCTCTTAAAGCTTTTGAAGTTCTGCCACACAAAACCTGCCAAAGGGCCTTCCTCAGACATTTCTTGATGAAAGCACACTGTAAGATGATTTCTGCAAGGTGACGACCATTTAACTCATGTCTTTGAAGAGGAAATATGGAATAATTGAGTCATAAGTTACAACCAAAAAAACAACAGCCCACCTGTTGAGCCTTCTATGGAGCTCTAGGATGACCCTGCCTGCAAAACATATTGAAGTTTCAATCGAAATTGTTCCCTTTTTTTAAAACAGCTGACAAAAGTGGTATGTCTCTATGCCTATAACACAAGCCCAGGTGAATAACCTTGGTAAACATCAAGTTCTTTCAATTCAAGCATCAAAGAGGTATCCCTCCGACTGAATGAATGGGAGTTGTTGTGACTGTGAGCTGCGTATGTAATCCACATCCGACATCTGCAGAGATGTTAAGTAAGGGTGCTGAAGAGTAACCTTGAACTGCTTCTGAAGTGTCTTGATAAGGCACTGACACAGTTAAGCTGCTCTATCAAACAAAATGAAGACTTTCCCTCCAAATAATTATTTACTGTATCAACTTGGCATCCTAAGACAGCACAGAATCTCCATTTCAATCTTTACGGCATGAGGGTTTTAAGAGAAGAAGCTGATTACGTTCCCCACCCCTATGCTGACCTACACCTTCCTAAGTGACTGATTCTGATTGATCATATTTTTCTCTTGGCATTAGTGTCTTACTCTGCAGAAACAAGCACAGCTTAGTCACTATAAACACTGACATGGAAACGATAATAAGTGTCCATGAACCCTCCACTACAAAATAAGTTGCTTGTTGGAAAAATGAATGTGAATAATATATCAACAAAACACAAAAGGGTATGGTAAAAAAACACACACAAAAAACGATTAAGCAAAATATATTAATTAAAGCCAGTGTGCCAGCCATGGAGTGAGGGAGGGTAGGGGCAGTGTAGGTCAGAGGGGAGAAAGGTTCAAGCCTGGCTCTCCCTGTTCGCCCTCCCACCGGACGCTTATGGGTAGACATGTCTGCCGCCAGAACGCCATGGCTCCAACAGGCTGGAATTTTGGATAGTGAGGAATGTTGGGCAGCCATTGGGTGTCAGATGGCCAACCAGTGCTTGAGCTGAAAATATAGCATCGGTCAATTGGGTACAGTTAATTTGAGCAGCATTTAAACTATCGTAGCTAATCGCACTGAAGGGCATTTATTGATTAAATAATACAGCAGCAGTAGTTATGTCTAGTTCACTCGCTTTCAGTCCTAAATAGACTCATTACCGTGAACTGCCTGATGTTCCCCTCGGCCACCAGGTGATGTTCGTGTTCAGGTGTGATGCAGTAGGCTATCCTCTGAAACACAGCAGATTGCATTGTCTCAAAACTTGTACGAACAATACTCATTCCTTTTGCTGTCCCCGGTATCCATACATCTTTCAAAATGCCCAGACAGGGAGTTCTAGATCACTGAGAGGTCAAGCTTCAGACTGACGCTGACTGAGCTGGGCTGAGCTGCATGTGCTGTGACCGTCTGTATAGACTCTGATGGCTGGGGGAAATGAATTAACTCTGCTGTAAACCACTGAGGAAAGGGTACAGTCTGAGCCAGCCCAATTACAGTGGAGGAACATCAACGGTCATGGAGATCATGTAGGAATCCACCCCTGGCTGCCATCAGAAGGAAACTCCAAAAGAGCGTTTGTCTGTCTGTGTGTGTGTTGGAGGGTGTAAGGTACTGTGCCGTAACCCTGTTTACTGGTGGGTAAGAAGGGAAACGATTCTCAGCTTTGATGATTAGAATCATGGATTTTCTATGAGCTTTGAAGGGGCTAGATCACATAGAAGTGTCCCTTAGAAACGGAGGACCAGCCGGGAAATACAAAACATCAAGGCTACGATTTTTGCACTACAAATTTACATCAAACTACAAACTGGGCACTGATGGGAGCTAGTCTCTACGTTAAATAAATACGTTGGTGCAGATAAGAGGTTGTTGTTTTAAGACCTGACCTGCTTGAAAGTGCCTGACACGCTGCAGAACTTGTAGATGGCGTAGATAGGGACAAAGAGCATGGAGGACATGGCCACGCCCCAGCCAACCACGTTGGACCACTGAGGGAAGACGTAGTCATCGTAACTTAGGCCAGTTGAAGTCACGATGCTGGCAACCACCACAAACTGAGGAGAGACAGAAAGAAGGACGGAAAGAAAGAACGAAAGAAAAAGAAAGAAAGAAAGAAAGAAAGAAAGAGGAGAACGAAAAGAAAGGAAGGAAGAGAAGGAAAAAGAGAGTGAGATAATTCGGTACAGACTAACCTTTGCTTCTCTGAGAACCAATTCCCCATCATTTATCCCACAGTATTACAAAGGTGAAATTAGATTGAGTTGAGCTGGACAGACTGCAGGTGAAGCAGTTCAGCTTCCCTCTGGGTTTGACCTGATGTTCTGGGAAGTAGTCCGGCCCACCTGCTCCAGATTAGATGGCAAGGGAACCCCACCTCTGACCCCGGAGAGCCGCACGCATCACTAACACTAGACATCACATGGAGGTCAGTGGCCCTGGTTAATACCAAAAACCTTCAGTTTTCACCACTTGCCAGTGGCTTGTATGTCTGTGAAATCTGTCTGCATACTGAAGCGACTGTAGCGGAACCTGAGCATGACCTACACCATTGAGCTGAGAGATTTGTTATCTGGCTCAGACCTGAGGGAAACACAACCACCATATTGAATCAAATGAAACAATGTGAATTCTCTCTGGACGTAAGGTTAGATCTAAAGATATTCAAGACATATTAGCTTTCCATCAAGAGGACTACATATCATGTTGCCTTACACATTATCCACGGGGAAGAATACTTACTCTAGATTACAGTTGATAAAGATCATTGAGGGAATATGAACGTTTCCACTAAACTGATACATGTGCTTTCAATAAGCTTGCCCCTTATAAATTCCCATTTGTATTTCATTCACAGAAAACACATTTGACCTCAATTAAAGACTTGTGCGTGGACGTCTTCCCCATCATTGGGTAAATCAGTCTGTTCAAAAGGGCTCTTCTGCTCATTTGATACCTAAGTAATCAGCACAGACCTGAATTCATTATAATACATTTAGACACACCATGGGACAAAAGAGAGGGAGAAGCAGGGGTTTAGACAACATTATTATCACATTTGCTCTCCAGCAACTCCAAGCATCCCCACCCCCAACACCTCTTGGTGTCCAATGCATCTTTCCCAACCCAGATGTCATCCTCACCAGCAGGAAGGCCGGGCTGACAAATTTCCAGCACAGCCTCCAGTAGAGACCAGGCTTGAAGCCCATCATCCGCTCAATATCCTCGCTGAAACGGTCCACGCCTGCAGAGGAACACAGAGATCGGCAGCCTGCTGTTAACTCCGCACTGTGAGGTCTACATCTCATGCCAGTCTTGCATATCGCATTCATGGTAGGTCTTGCATATCTCGTGCAGCCCTTGTAGACACATTCAGGCATTAAGTATGACATTGTCTCATCTCTTCAACCACTCCTCTCCCTCCCTCCCTTGGTAATATGCTTGGCCTGTGTAGAGGGCTTTGTGAGACCACGTTCTAATGTCATCAGTAGCTGCAGGGCTCAGGGAGAGAGAGGATTCCAATGACCAGGCGGTTAGAGAAGGTCAGGGTGGGGTAGCTAGAGATGAGGAGGTCAGGGTGGCATGGTTGGGGGAGAGAGGAAGACCCTTCTATAACAGAGCACAGGTAAAGTTACCTGTCTTAAATGTTTAAAGTAGACCAGAGGTTGTTTAAAAAAAAAACTAGAAACCATGCCAGGGACCTACAGTTCAGCCGTGGCAACTTAGGGTCTTACCGTAAAACCAGGACACCCCTATAGCTTCGATCAGCACCGCGAACAGTATAGAGGTTCCTGCTGCGTAATTATCTAGCAGAGTGAGGACATAGATGCCTCCCTATAGAAAAGGCAAGAGATAGAAAGAGCAAGAGAGAGAAGAGAGAGAGAGAGAGAAGAGAGAGAGAAGAGAGAGAGAGAAGAGAAATAAAAAAGAATGAAATACAGAAGGAGAGTGTATTAACCAGATTCTTACAAACAGACTCCCTGTCTCAGTTTGCCTTAATGCTCCTAAACAGAAAACAACGAAACTCTGGTACGTATCATAAAAATCTAAACAGTTTTGCTAAGATAATCATGCGAGCGATCAAAGCCATGTGAATGATTTGGGCCTAGCAGCTAATGTTATGTATCCATGCTCTCTCAGAGAAACCATGGAAGAAGAGGGAGAGACTGACGTTAGTGATGCAGAACAAGGCGACGAGGAAAGTGCCAAACGCAGTGGCGAAGGTGAACAGTTTCCTGTTCCTCTTGAGGATTTTGAAGTCATCAGTGAGGCCTGTAATTACTGCCTCCATCCCGCCCATCTGGAAAACACACACCCAACCACATACGCACACAAGCACACATTATGATAAGTAGGATTTTTTACACTGAACTCTAAGACAACATCAACTCTGTTCCCCGCTGTTTAAACTCTCCTGCAAGAGTAGTTTGCGTTAAAGCTCTACGTTTGCAACATTGTGTGTGTTGCAAAATAGTTTTCTTGAACTACGGAAAGTCTTTGACATTTCACTTTGATTTAGAGTAAAAGGGCCACTTCATGTCAAACAAAAATGTAACAAGGAACATTTTCATTCTCTGAGACATGTTCCTGAGTTCACAGTCTAACCGTGGTGAATACAATTTTCCACCTCACGCTATGGGGTTATTTGGCAACATTGGAGCTGCAAAACACCCGTCGCTCTGGACCCTTGCCTACTCAGAGAACCTCCATTCCCGAAGAAGTGGATGGTGAAAGCCATGACTGAAGTGAATTCTTGAATCGCATCTTCAAAGTTTGTCTATTTCTAATGTTGTAATCCATTCCAAGCACATTGAAATATGGCTGCTAGTCTTAGAGGGAGGAGGGATGTGGAGGGATGTGGTCTGGGCCTGTCTCACCGAGCTGTCAATACCCAGCGTCAGCAACATGATGAAAAACACGATGGCCCAAAACGTTGATCCGGGCAACGTGGAGATGGCCTCTGGGTAGATAATGAACACCAGTCCTGCCCCTGCATTAACACACACATAAAACAACATAGTTGGACAACAGGATACAATAAAACGGACAGCTTGTCTTGCACTTGACGTAAAAAGCAAGTTAAGAACTTAGAGGAGAGTCTAAGGGAGGAATGTGGAGGAATGTTGAAACAGGTTGAAAAGAGCAATGGTATGGACACAGCTTTATTTTCCTCTCTCATGAGCAGCAGTCTTGCAGTTGAGGTAGCCGGAGAGATAAATAGAAAAGGAAAGCAGCCATACTAAAGGAAGTTATTCAAATTTTCCTCAAATCCAAATGTCTCTGTATGGCAGCCAATCTTCTCTCTGTCGTCAATATTTACATGGATGGCTGAAAAGGTTTCATTCAAAACAGTTGTTGGAAACCTATCATTTTCCATTTGAAAGCCTTTAAGCAACTATGGCAACCGCCTGACATTCTGTTCACTCCCGGCTGACTGAACGGATGTCATCGAGGTACGTGTCTGTGCGTGTACTGACCTTCTGTGGCTACGTCCTCTATCTTCACACCATGTTTGTCAGCCATGTAACCCAGCACAGAAAAGATGGCAAACCCGGAGAAGAAGCTTGTGACACAGTTCACTGTACTGGTCAGGAGAGCATCCCTGTATGGATGAAACACACACAAGCACACCATAAACAGTTCCATAAACCCTCCCGTAACATGATAGTGACATTTCTTTATGACAACAATAGACGGAACACTTTAACAGTTTGTCTTTTTGACTTTTATTACCCATGGTGAAATTCAAAGACATTCCTCTACCTATAACCACAGTAAATCCCAAAAGACGTTTTTACTGGAAGCCCGTTCTGGTTAGTTTCCTCAAGTTTTGTCTGACAGACAATGGCGAACCCTTGCTCTCTCTGGTTGATGAGGGGCAGTGTTCTCTCTGTCAATGGAGCTTTTTTGTTCATTTCCCACAGACTGTCTAACTGGTGGTTACCGGACAGGGGAGCTCAGTTTTATAACATAACCTGAACCGACCCTAGACCCTTCCGCACCCCTATCCCATTTCCCTCCGTCGGACAGATTCTTCCTCTGCAAGTTTTCTGGACATTGTGAGGTGGTGTAGCAGCCAACTTTTACAAAATGTTCATTCAAGCCAGGGCCCCAGGCCTGACCACCCTCAAACACATCAAGACCTTCAGAACGTTGCAACATCACAGTTGGAGCGTAGCTTCGCTTGCTAAGGCGCTAATTCCCTGCATGTATGTAATAACACCGGTGGGAACAAGTAGGTCGAGAGAGAAGTATTGTAGTGTGTCTTAAAACCCTGGCAGAGCCTGACCAGACTGTCATGTAAAGTACATGCACCGCTGCATTGTTTGCCAAGCAAGCGTGTTGCTGAAACCGTTGATCTTTCACCTAGTTAAGGTTCCTCTTGGGGACAGTGCTAATATAAATACCACCTGCCATCACTTCGCAGGTCCCCTCTGTCAGAGGGGTGGTGAGGGGAGGCACAGGGGGGGAGGAAGCGGAGGGGGGTTTGGCACATTGCCCAACAAACAGTACCGGTGGGCGTCACGCTAGCATGTGTTCTCCTCTGGGCTCGGCTAAAGCACAGTAGTTTCAGACACACAGCAGGCTTGGAGGCTCTCCAGCAAGTCCTTAGACCAGCCAGGTACAGTCTGGGTGAGATAAGACGCAGGCTAAAAATAGACCCCAGCTATTGAACCGACACTTACCTAGGCACGCTCAGATGTCTGTGCGCACCGCACACATGCAAACAAACACACACACACTTTGAAAAAACCCATTAGGATATACCTACTCCATTAAGTGTGTGTTTAAAGGCCAGATTATGGGGGTCAAAGCAATAACAGAGCCAACTGCAGCAGCCTGTATTTTGTCTGCAGTAAATTAGGGAGGATAAGCATCAGCAGAGCCCAGGTACTGGGGCCAAGTCAGGCTCCAGGGGCTGTCTGAGACGGGCTGGGGTGTAGGTTAGGAAGACAGACAAACACACCTTCTCTGACCCTTTGTCTGTTTACCTGAGGGGACGGGGGACAGAACGCTAGCCAAGGCCGTGGCCACTGCTCGCATGACGACACGAGGAAAACTACCTGTAGCAGTTGTTGTCGAATTTGTTGTAGCTGGCGAAGGCGATGAGCACCCCGAAGCCTGCCCCCAGAGAGTAGAAGATCTGTGTGGCAGCATCGATCCACACCTACAAGCACAGATCCACAGGACATGACACAGGTGGCCTTTGGCCTTGCTTTTCGAAGAGCAGCACCACAGCTTGCAGCAAAATCAATTCAATATAGGCGGGACATGGCCATGGCTTTGACAGCATGAGCGTTGTATCTGTGTGTGTGTGTGTGTGTGTGTGTGCATGTTTGACCTTGGGGTTATTGAGCATGTTGAAGTCGATGTGGAGGTAGGCCCGGATGCCATCCATGGCGCCTGGCAGAGTGATGCCTCGGATCAGCAGCACAAACAGCACCACGTAGGGCATAGTGGCTGTGATGTACACCACCTAAGAACCACACAGGAACACCACACAGGGACAATTCATACATAACCAAACAAATGAGAACATGGGTGAATGAAGTGGACTTATAAGTGAGTTTGCACGTGTTGTGTGTGTGGGTGCGTGCATGAGCTAAGTTGTCCATTACCTTGCCCGAGGACTTGACGCCCTTCCACAGGCTGAAGTATAGAATGAAGACCACGACGACAAGACAGAGGGTGAGCTCCCAGCGAGGTAAGCCCAGGTCATGGATACCCCTGCTCTCATGGAGATGCAACACACCCCGCCTGGAGATCACACACAGAGACACACAGAGCATTAAAGGACATAAAGATCTTACACACCAATTTCACAGGCACATTTTACCAGACGCTTTCTTTCACTTACAGAGCTGTCATAAAAAGATATATATTCAATATACGTAAGTAGGATGATGATGACGTCGGGGAGGCTATATATCTTGAGGCTGCGTTGTTTTCCCTGGCTGGGAGGTCCAGAGCGAGGGGTGTTTTTACATGGAGGTCCCACGCAGGCCAACAGCACAGCCCACACCCGAGCACAGAGGAGGACAGTCAGTCACCTGCTCCAGAGAGAGAGCCTGGGTCTCCTCAGGATGCATCTCACTGTCACTACCATCCCAAACTCTTCTTGCACACTTCAAAAACACCGGGGTGTTTTGAACAACCAATGTATTTAAAAAAAAGCATCTAATAACTTGAACAATGACATTTCATCAAACTTCAGAATACAATTTTAATGCAAGGTTACATTATGCAAATCGACAGAACTGGGGATTCATTCAGGGCCTTGGCACTGTACAATGCACAAAGCGTTTCTCCTCACACAGACCCAAACACGTACATCTGTCTCTTTCAAACCATTTGACCGGTTGTGTGTTTTGATTAAAAACAATGCTGACAACCTCTTAGGACCCATTTCCCCCCCAAGTGCTCTGACTAGAGTATGTTAACGAGATGATCAAAGGGTTGAGAGTTTCACCGCCACATACACGACAGAGGCCAGACAAATAGGGTATCCACCGTCTATAGAAAAATATTTCCTGCTGGGCACTGCTTCCCCAAGCCTCTGGACTTGAAAGCCAAGGTACACCTGCTTCAATGGCCATTGGAGGAACATTCAGCACATACATAAGCTCTGGGTAAGAAGTCTTTCACTTCAAAGGGAGAATGCGGTTCAAAGGTCAACACGTTGCTGAATAGTTTTGAGGCCCCGCAGAATCCGCCACTGCTTAGTCAATCTTTTCAACGGTGAACACGATGGTCTTACACTGCGTTGACAAGGAACATGCTTCTGCTTTGAAAGATTGCTACTTGAAATAGTCATTGCACCCTTATGGTGTGGTTGCAGAACTATTTGTTTGACCATTAATATGTCACCAGGCCAGAGTTTGACAGTTCCAACCCAAGGAGGGCTGATCTCATGAGGGAGAGGGTGGGTGAGTAATTCTCTCCAACACACCAGACATCTTTATCAGTCTCAATTGGACAAACTAAATGAAATACAAAAAATGACAGAAACCCGTCGTCACAATCATCTCCATCAAGGCACAGCTGATTTCAAGGTTGCACGAGAGTCTTGTGCCTTTGTGATGGCTGGGACTCCAACAAGCCTTGATGATGATAAGGATTACAGGAAGGCTTTGCATCAGAATCTGATATCCTGGCTGGCTAAACAACCATCCCTGCCTAAAGACACATGAACTCAAGAACACACAAACAGGGAAAAGAATACGGTGTCCAGACATAAAACCCCAGAGGACCACAGCCTGCTCATAAATGCGTCCAACAGACCCTTTTATCTCCTCATGATAATAAATTCAAAGTTGTGAGGTCTTTGGGGAGATGGAGATAGAGAGACCGAAAAAAAAAGGCTGGACTCAGTCCTGTGGTTCTGACCGACCAGGGTCAAGTGTTGTTTGGGTTGAGCCTCTCAGACTACCGGTTCATCTGATATCACGCACATTGTGAAAGCTACCCATGACATCAATCCATGTCCCTGTGGCCCTGTTGTTCTAAACACAATCACTCTTATCTTGTCTTGCTCTGAACTGGTCTACACCAGCGACCTGAAGGGTTTTTGGCCCCAAGTCAACTGTTACGTACAGTAACCATCCTCCACATTACATGCATCTCTCTACACCATGCATGAAGGTTATAGTCTGTTCAAGCATTGCAGTGGCAACCAATACGCAAATGCGACAAAATGCAGAAATATCTCAAATACCTTACGAAGGCATGAAGACGATTAGATTGATGATGTGTATTTTAATAGAAACTACGCTTAGAATGTAAGCAGTTGCTTTATCAGCAAAGTATATTATGTTCAATTGTGCTCTGCCTCACTTGCAGGGAAATTGGAGTATAATCGAAGCAATCTTGTTAGATTCTACGCAAACGGCCCTCCTTAATGAGGCAGATCCATCAAGTCAAGTTATCCTTGACATAAAATCAAATGCAGCTGTTTCAGCATGTATGAGATCTATAGAATCGGGAGTATGTGAGATGATTGAATGGTTTGATAGTGTAGTACAATGTGCCATGTAGTGCATGGCTTGTGCTGATTCAAGTGAAGGCAACATAGATTATCATGGACATGCAAAAATAACATAGTAGGCAAGGCACAAACCAGATTCCACCATTAGGATGTTTTCCTGAAGTTTGCAAACCTATATCAAATGTCTAAAATCAGACGCTGTACAATCTTTTCGATTACCGAAACAATTATTTTTATGTTAGCAAAGCACAGAATGGATAATGTTCTAGGTATTATTGTTAAGCAGAGTGGTCATGAGTGTTGAACTGTAGTCTGACTGTGTGACACTTGACCATCTGTCCTGCTAGACAGACTGCTGAGAGAGCCATGTGGATGTTCTCTAATGGCTCACATACTTTAGGTCCAATCCAACTTTTATGTCGAAACAGTTAGTTTATGTACTATGGGCTGGCTAGCGCGAGTAGAATACAATACAGATGATACTATTTGTTCATACTTCTACTGTGTCGGATGGATTTAAAGTCAACACTCTATAAAATGTCACCTTTCACCTATTCAAAGAAGCGCAGAGCATCTTGATCATAAGCTTTGTTTATCTCTTGAGGAATGACAACTTTTGGGCCTCTTTGTCCAAGGGTGGACCTGAGATCAAACTTCTGTTGTGGAGAAACACCTCAGACAGCGATTCCCTAAGGTAGCAATACTTTTGGCAGTCCATAATATCACTCCCTATGTTGGCTGACGGTTGACCCAACAGTCTCTGTTAACACAATCATTCTCATTTTCATCCAGAGCACCCAAAAGAACTCAGGTCAGGTCAGTCCAGGTTACATGAGAAGCTTGCTCAATGTGCAAATACACAAGAAACAAGGGTGCCTTGCGATCATGTTATCGTGGATTTACGGTTGCGTGTCCTAGCGAGAGATCTTCGCATTCTGGAGCAGTATCATACTCGGTGAGATGATTTTATGATTTAGTCACAGTGGGAGAGAGGTATGAATCTCCAACTGATTTCAAGATGGATCACAGAATGCCTGTCCTCTGCAACTGGAGTCACAGCAAAAAGGGAGGTCCTTGTAAAACTAAACTGGTATCCCACTGAGAAGATGGCCTAATATCTCTGAAGGACTCACGACCAAGAAAAACATCATGGAGTAATTCATTTCCACACGCAGAAGTGTGTATCTCTCCAAAGTTAGGATAGCCTTTTGACAACTTGTCCCCGAAATATTATTTGTCCAAATGTTAACTTTGCAATAGCCTCTTTAAAGCCTTGTGCGGAAATGTGATGTGAGGAGCAACTGAATCTTCAGTGAGTGGCTTGCAGAGGCACAGATCTTCACACATGCACAGCTGGACACGGCACACAGTGTCAGTGTCGCCAAGCTGGGGTGGGCCAACGCTTAAATGCCACAATGCTCAATGGGGACTTAAACCTAGCAACTGTATGATAGCTTGATCAAAATACACTACTGTCCTAGAGGGACAAGGGGTCTTAGTTACCTTTTCGGCTTTTTATTTTTCGATCGCAGGGCTACCATTTCCATATTGATTGTTGTATTGATAGTCTTGTTTAAGTAAGAATGACAACGATTGTCAAGGACTTAGTCACAACCTTTTCAAAATCGAATAGGCACTTAATGTAATAACCTCAGACAGTAATCAAAGGACCATCGCACTGTGCTAATTTAACCTCAACTAGATTTGGAGCTGTTGATACAACTGCGAATAAAAAATATGTTGCTACTTTCACGTAATAACAATTCAACTCCGAGGACTTATATTGATAATGATATTATTTCTTTCCACGGAGTCTGTAATCATACTGACTTTGTAAAGCATTTTGAGCACTGACCTCAGCATCAGATTTTCGTCAGTTTGTCTTTCGGGAGCCCTGGTCTGTCATTAGTGTGTGTGGCAGAGCAGAGCCCCTGTGATGGCATTGTAAATGACACCTGCTCTGCGTCCGCCCCTACGCTCTAATGACAGTACTCTCAGCCTCTTGGCAGATTGCAGGGCAGTGATGATCAATGACCACGATAATAAAGGCCAAATAGGGGAGGAAATGAAGGCTTTGCACATCCTTAGACAGCTGAGGAGAACTCAGCTCAGATCAAAGTCAATTGTGTGTGAGCCATGTGAACCGTGGACATTGCGTTACGTGTGTGTGCATGCCTTGATACGGTACACCATGATCCTAGGGCCAATGTTCGGATTCGTTTTTAAGAGACTGTGTGATCTGACCTGAAGGGGACATTAGAGTGTATTAGTATATATAGTGTATTCGAAATGAGAACTACTGACTATGTATTTTTTGTTGACAGAGATGAACATCCCAAGAGACCTGAGAAACGTCCCCAGTTGCTAAATCCTTCTATTAGATCACCTGTGCTATCAATTTGAATAGCGGTTATATTCTACGTGCAGAAAAACTGAGAAGGGAAGGAAAACAAATACAGGAAAAACTAGAATCTACAAGAGAAGGAGACAATTCTCTCACAGAGCGTGCAGTCTGTAGACTGCAAACCATTCGTGAGCAGGCTGATTTATGTCCCTAGACCCTGTCAAGGGCCAATTTACAGCTCAGAATGATCTGCTGCAGAGTTTTGATTTGAAAGTGCAGCGTGTTAATCATGGTTACAAGGGCACACAATGGCAGTTGTGTTGTCTATGAACTAAAGGCCCTTCAGTGGAGTCATAACAGTCGCATAAACCCCAATGAAGATTCGAACGCCCATCTAGAGGGTCAACTAAAGGTATTACCTTAATTCATTTTCACATTTCGTGTCTTTGGAGACTTGCAATAGAGAAATGCAACAGGAATTTAGGATGCGTTCATTAAATCGACACAAGAAACATCACAGCAGCAAGGCGATATGGGATACGCAGTCTTTGATCTGCTCGTAGGCTGCATAAAATGCACTCCTGGCGTGTCTTGTTTGTGCCTGACACTTTGCATATCAGCTGAGAGATAAGACCACTGTATTGTTGCGTTTGTTTACTGGTTTCCTCTGGGCTGCAGAGTCAGGCTCCATACGAGCGAGGGGGAAGAATTGAAATTCTTTGAAGTGCGAGTGAATGGGTTTTTTTCTGTGAACTTCAAACGCGGAATATAAGCTTTTTCTATGCCTTTTATACCTCAATTGGTGATGGCTGGTTCACTCAAGAATTTGGGGAGTACAGCACAAAGGTTTTATTGATGGTGACCCACTTAACAGCCAAAGCGTTTCATTGATGTCATACATACCCGTCTCTTATTAAGATGCATCTCCGAAAATAAGATTCTCTGTACTAAATCTGCTGGCGGTGAACAAACATTCTGACAGATTATGAAAAATCACCTGTCTTCATTGAACGGACCGTCACAACTGAGGTCCAAAAATAGTATCTCACAACTAGACTGCAGCTGTGGAAGAGCCAAACGGTTTTTGCTTGGACAGCCACTTCAGGACTTTACTTTGGTTTGTCTCATCTGGTGTCACTTCATTGAACTGAAACTGCATTTATCTAATATTTTTAAGATTTGTATATACTTTAATTACTTTTTATATAATACGTGAATTTAACAATGCTTGGACAATCTGGAGCTTTTTTTTTATTTTTTACTTTTTATGTATTTCATGCAAGAGATTTATTCTCTCAATCCTAATGTTATACTCCTGTTACCGTCAAAGTAAATGACCGAAACAAGCCAATGAGACTATAAGTAATTGCCTCTTATTCTCAGTTTAGCACATTTCAAAACTGACACCATATTTAAACCCTTTTCCCAGGAGGTCAAGATGTAGATACGAGTCTGAGACTGGCCTGTGGTACTCACTCATAGTACTCCGCTGCCGGTGTGATCTTATACTTGGCGTAGGATGTCCCGTTGGCCAAGAAGGAGCCATTGAAGAGCTTGGGGTCCGTACAGTTCTCGCTGTTCCAGCTGTTGCGACAGTGAAGCCATGGCAGTTCACCAGTCATGGATGAGAACAGGTAGTAGAGAGACCAGGCTATGATGACGTTGTAGTAGAAGCCAACGTACAGGGCGATGATGATGACAGTGTAGCCCACACCTGAGGAGAGGGATTGCATTGGATAAACACTCAGTGACTCCCCTATGCTGCAATTATTATGTGTGCAGTCCTCTACATGTGGGCAAGCATTGCACCCACTGCACGATATATCCACATAAGAGGTGCAAATTGGAACATGGGATCCTAGACAACAGGCCAGTCTGTTGCCGTGCTGGCTTGAATTAGGATTCAGTTCCATATTTTCTTTGACTGTATCGCTTAAAGCCAATGTGCTATAGCATCTCCAAAGACAACAGATGGGCCTGGTTTTAATATACAATCATGTTCCGAGGGTTTCACACGTACACTCTGCATGTCGGTCAGTGCTGGTAAGGTGTTATAAGGCTCAATGGTTTTACAATCTTCACAGTCAAAGGAATCATGATTTGTATTCAAGAATGGGGCTCTGCAGTTATTTAGACGTTACTTTAGAGCTTTGCACAAAATAATCCTTTTAACCTCCCACACTTCAAAAGTAGCTGAGTAGCTGTAGTAGGCTGATTCATAAACAGAAGGAAAAGAAAAAGAGAAAATCCCACAAAGGGAAGGGGAGATCTGAAAGAGATGGTGCGGCCGTCGACAGCATGGCAAAGGGAAAAGAGCAGGTGAAATGAGACAGAGATGCTGAGAGGGAGAGAGAGGAGCAGGGAAGGGCTGAAGTACAGGTTGGAGAGGTGAGGGAGAGCCACAGTCGAGAGGTGAGAGAGGCTGGATTAGAGGGAAAAAGACGGCTCACCTTTAAACACAGGGCATATCTTCCAAACTGTGGCGGCCCCTTCTCGGTTGTACTGGCCCAAGGCTAACTCCATGTAGAATAAGGGCATTCCAGCAATGACCAGGAACAGAATGTATGGAATCAAAAAGGCACCTGAGATAGTATAAAAACAGCACTTAGAATCGGGTTTCATCATGGCATCCATGTAAACACTCAAAAGAGCTCCAGAAAAAGTACGTTGTTTTCCACTCCGTATTCCAGCAATAATATTTGCCTCCATTCTGTTATAATTGGCTACACATTATAACAATAACAACGGGCTTGGAGATTTGAGTAGGGATGATTATGGTTGCATGACGCACACGTTAATATAATTCTCTGTTGAGGAGTTGCCAGGACAGTTCACTGTACTAAACAATAAACATGTCTGTTTGCCCCCCACGTGAGTGGAAATGCAGCCAAAGGGGGGACACGACTCTTTCTAGTAAACATTCCACTTTCACAACAAGTGGTTGGCCGTCTGTTGTGGGGACGCACGTGCAAAACGGAATTTTCTGTCAAAACATTTCTTTTATACATATTACATTATTGTATATTTATTCGCCCCATAATTTCAATCGTTCATCTTATTGATTTGGGGCCATGCTTGATAATACTATATGAGTATATAAACGTTTTAGTGTGCATAGTATTTCCAGTTTATGTTCCTGGAAAAGCTAGATTGGAGATTTGTAAATGTTAGATCGAAGCAACTAATGTGGCAATACATTTCAATGACACACACATTCATGTCATTGAATAACTTTTCCGCTTCACATAACTATGACCTAGGATTTTAACTGTTGAGATTGGAAAAAGAATGTCACCCTCCTAACTGTACATGGGCTCCATTTTTTTAATGCGATGCAAACTAAAAAAGTTGATTTTGCAACATAACAGAAATAGGTTCTTCATGGATATGTATTACAAAATAACCTGAGATAAACTTCACTTCAGTCAACTTACCTCCTCCATTCTTGTAACACAAGTAAGGGAATCTCCACACATTGGCCAAGTCCACTGCAAAGCCAATAACAGACAGAAGAAAGTCTATTTTCTTTCCCCAAGTTTCCCTTTCATCATCTTCGGGGGGGCCGCCACTGCAGTTGGGAATGACAGACGAGCTGGTGTACTGGACCCCGTTCTGATCCTTCACCAGTATCAGTTCAACTTCCTTTTTTTCCACATTGCACTGTTTGAGCGGGGCGACTGATGAGAGCTTGTGTTCTGGCAGCACTTGGATGTTCATCTTCACGGTAGAGCGAAGCTTACGCCGGCCTTGTGCTCTCACGTCCCCAAGGTAGCGGCGGAGGTGATTTTGGCGCTGGGTGAGATCGTGATGACGAAGGGAATCCCGTTAATGAAGGGCAAACTCCGCATGAACAACTTGTCTCTCCGGAATAAATGATTGGCGGCACCGCATTCATCGACTACAGAAGGAAACAAAGTACAAAGTTTGGAGAGGAGGAACAATTTTGCGTTCACATTTACGCAAACAGATTAACGTTATAGTCTATAGAAACAGTAATGCAAGATGTTGGTGAGAAAGTAGACGCTGCTTCATAGTTCCTTGATAAATATGCTTAAAGCTACACATTATGAACTGAGAAAACCGATAGACTACAGAGAAATCTTTGCAGGTGGCAAGTTATTCCACCGCGTTCACATTTCTCACCATGACTGCGCGCTAATTGCTGAACGTTCTATGGTTACAAAAAGATTGTGGCTACTCGATCAAATTTAAACTAGGTCTTAGTCGTTCTCCAGCTCACTACATCCTTACAGCTAGTCAAAAACTTCAAGAGTGTGGTCTATTATTACTTGAGCAGTTTAGAAAACGAGAAGTCCAAGATGAGCATGGTCCGTACTTCAATGTCACATCTATGGGCACCTCTCTATGACCCGTTGCTGTAGTCGTCCAGATGCGTCTGAGAAAAGACTGCCCATTCTGATGGAACTTCAAGACTCGCCTTCTCAGGAGCGAAAGACGATATAAGTTGTGAGCTTTTAAATCAGGCTCCTCTCTGTCCACGTGATATATTATAATTGAGGATGTTTCCCTCCCGTTTTACTCCATGTTCGAGTTTGGCAGTTCGCTGCCGCTGGTCTGAGGTGCGCACAGACATGCGCTCAGGGTGTTGGGCTTCTGCACCTTGAAAAAAAAAAAAAGACCGCAAGGAACATGGAAAAGTGAATCCATGATAATTGAACAAACAAACAAACAGGAGCCCCATCTACGACAGAATAGGTCAAGATGTATTTATTTATTTGATACCTTTATTCAGTAGAAGTATATTTATTTCATCGCATGCATTTCTAGCCTTTCTCTACTGCCAACACTACAAAGGAAAGTACGTTTTATGAGAACTTCCTTGAAATATTTTATACTTTAAAAAGTATACATATTCTTGAAAGAAAACTCTCTGAAAATGTTTTAATTTGGACTTTATTTATCTGTTTCTTCTCTGTACTAAATAGATTGAATTACAGTTTTCTAAGAAGCGGTAAAAGCATTGTGTTCCATGTGTAATCCAATTCCACACCAGCTTTTGCCATAGGCAACGATTTCTATTAGATATGGTAGATCTGTTCATCCCATTAAAGTCAATGAATGTCCTGTTAAAGCTCCCCAGTGCTTCTTTTATAGAACCTTAAAAGGGCTGTTCTGGGGTGTTTTGTTTGTGAAGATTGAATAATTGCAGTGATGGTAAAGCTAAGGCCAAGGCTGTATAGGAGGATTATGTGCTAGTTGAGTTGCTTTCTCTTCAGCATCTTAGATTTATTTCCGTTTTTTTACTTGTTTTTACGGTCGAGCCATGTCCAGATTCGATACACTAAAATAGTGTGGATTTCAGCAAAACATGGTTAAAATATATGTTTTCCATTTGAACTTATCCATATTCAAGAATGTCCGGGGAAACTAGGTTGGAATAATGACACGCACAAAAAAAAAAGTTTCTTCAAGTGGGATCCACCGGTCAGAGCAATATGGCTGACCCTGGATCACCTTGGACCCTGCAGGTCTGTACCTAGACAAGCACAATGTTCAGTACAACTTCCACATGACGGGCTGTATGGCCAACAACACAACATACATCCTTTAGGATCCAGCTGCTCCTACTGCTACACTGTTTGCATTTAAGAGAGAAAAGAGGCTTTTACAATCCACAGCCCTCACATGTTGAAGCCATTCTACATTCTCATAGAAAACAGAGCAGTGTCATCCCTCTCTCTATCTCTCTGGTCTTATGGTTTCTTTCCTTCCAGGTCCCCCCCCTCCCATCCCCTGCCCTCATCTCTGCAAACTTCCCTCTTAGTCCTAGAGCATCAACTACCGCATCCACAGGTCAGGTTCCGATCCCAGAACGATGAGCCTAATGAGACGTGAACGTTCTCACACAACAGACTCTCTGCAGGTCCCCGTCAAAGGACAGCGAGATCCATCCCCTGCTGGACTCCCCGTCCTCACAGCACTCTGTCTTCCCAGCATGACCTACCATCAGTGGATGACCTTAGAGGTTAACCCCAGTAAAGTACAAGCCAAGTCTAATTTTGCTGCTTCAGTCAAGGAAAGCCTATTTATCTCAAAGCGTGAGAATGCAAAAAGGTGGCAAACCAAAATGAGTAAGGCTCTTTTATGAAATTGGCCTAAACTCAAGCCTGTATTGAATGATCACAATCACCTCATGTTTTATTCATTAGACACACCTGGCATGTGGAGATTATGATGAGCTGTGCACTGTACACTCCCTGAATTTCAACACCAAAATACTGAGTGAGCCTTACTTCTTTTGGGAGTTTTCCATGCTTGGCTGGTGTGAAACATTTTCATAGGTTAGTTCCTCCCTTAGACTGTAAAACATGGACCACTGTGCCAGGAGCAGAGCACACAAGTCAAACAACATGTTTATGAGGACTCACACTGGAGCTCTACAGTTAGAGTAGTACAGTCCTGTAGAAAATAAACATTAGGAGTTTTCAGTGTCATCCTTCTTTTCAACGTTGAGAAAATGACTGCTGGTTGGAAATCTAAAACCAGGTCTACCTGGAAACCCACCCACCAACTCACTTATTAGTCAGCAAAGTATAACTTTTGACAGACCTTTCTCTGCAGTCAATGGTAATCCCATGCATTTCTTACTAATGATCTGGAGGGAAGATGCAGGTCAGATTGTCACAATCTGTTAATTTCCAATGCTACGTCTGGCAGCAACTGCGCAATTAAGTCAAATGCCACTATTAATTGACTTGTGCGTCATGGTCTGCCTAATAGGCACATTGAATGAGGCCAGAGGAAAACTATGGCCAGGCCAGCTTCAAGGGAATAGATGTGTGCCAAGCAGAAAGGCAGCAATGATGTTGAACATTTCAAAATCTGGCAAAAGTTATTGGCTTGATCCCTAGTAATCTAAATACGAGTAGGTGTTTCAAATGTACCGTATCTTTGGATGACAGACCAGTTAATTTGACTGACGGTAAACTGGTAATAAGATGACTGTCCACTGCTATACTATACTGTGCAGCTCAAACCGACCCACTCTTACACTGCCGGGCAGAAACATCCATGTCCCTCCTAGAACAGATCATCAGACACTCTGTCTGAAATCTGAATCACCCAAAATAATTTATGAGAAAAAAACCCAACCTAGGGGACCAGTTAAAGCTGGTCCACCATTAATGTCATAACCCTTTGCAGAGGCTTCTCCTTGTGTTTAGATTTTCATCGTTCTCCAAACAGCGAAAGGAAAAAAAATCATTCCCAATATCTGTCCTGGAGTAACAGGATGATGGGAATCAACAAGGTGTGTCTGAGGGTTGGAGGAAGTGTTAACAATGAGGTGTGGAGACCCTCCCAGAGGACTGGATGTGAGCAGTGCCAGGCGAGGTTCTGTGTGGGGCCAAGGGGGCCTGGGTGGGGAGGCTTTGGGGGGGGGGGGGGTCTGGCCACGTGGTTCTGACACTCTAGCTGTGGAATGGCAATAATTCCTCTGCATGAGTATGGGTGGCAGCTATGCTATGAAGCAAGCGAGGTAACAAGTCTTCGTGGAGGTTGTTGTGGGAAGCTTTGTGAGTACTATAAACATGTGTCTGTCTATTGATATTATGACTCAGGTTTGTTGGGAGTTAAAATAGGTCCCTGCCATTTAACGGGTCTGGTTGCGAAGTTCATGGTCACCAGAAGAATTCCCCTATACATTCACTGTCGCATGGGGCCCCGCAAGGACAGACGGTGGAGGTCCAAACCTTGGGCCTTGTACCCTGTTCTGAATCTGTTGCTGTATTCAAGAGAGTATTGGGAAATGAGAAAACCATCTCATTTGACTTACCTGCTGAAATCAAAGCTTTCAATAGTGCAGTGTCAATTAGCATCTCAGCCTTTCAGCTCTGACCTTTCCTCATGGGTTGGTGTTGAGGCCTCTCATTCGTCTGAACCCTGGTCCCAGCTAAGACTGGAATGACCACACGCTCGACACCCAAACCTAATTAGGAACACGCATCGTCTGCAATCGAACAAGACAGGTTCACCCCGGGCAAGGCTGAAATGGATACAGCAATATAGAGAGCATGCAGAAGAGAGTGGGAAAGATGAGCAGAGGAAGGCAGAGAGTGAAAAAGAGACAAAAAGAGGGGGAGACCAGGAGAAAAACGAGTCTGACACTGACGTGACTTAATTGATTCTGTGCCACCTCATCAGTTGTGATTAAAATGAAATGGGACCTGTACGTTTGAAAAGGTTAAAACAAATTGAGGGTTGAAATCACAGCTGGTAATCACAGTCTGTCTAACAACAGGCTTTTAATGAAGCTCCTCAGTTTCCATCATTCATCTGGGGCCCTGTCGAACATGGGTGTGTGTGTGTGTGTGTGTGTGTGTGTGCCTGTTTGGTGTGTCCGTTGTAAATGCTCATGCAGGATTATTGATCTTGGACAACCAATCATGTGGATATGAACAACTGATAAATCACAGAAGCTGTAAATTCATATGGCAGACATGCAAATTTTGTGATTATATTTTCTAACGTCATTTTGATGATCTAATATCCAGTACACAGCACTGCAGTGTATTTAAAAAATAAATGAGATAACATGGTCTGAGCGTTCTCTTCGTTACCTTTGCTCGTTTACTAATTTAATTGAAAGGAAGAACACTCAAATCATAAATTATTCAAAAATGAACTCTTCAGGGTTAGTTATGATGATCTGACTTCATGTCTTGATATCTCGTGAAAATATTAATATTGGCCGACAGTGGTGTTTCCCTCGTTCGCTCTTTGGCAGTCTCGGTTTATTTAACAGCGGTCAAAATGTCATCTTGGCACGCAAATATCCATCTTGGCAAACGGACTCTAAACTAAAAGTTAGAAGATATTATGTCGCTTGTGAAGTCCATAAACGTGTCTCAATATGAAGGAGATAGGCCATATTGCATTCTGACCTTGACCTTGGAAATGATGGAAATCAAAACTTATAATTAAAAACATTGCGCAAATGTTTTTGGACGATTCAGCAATTTCCGTTGATGCCTTCTCTTTGGGTCAATTTATTTCCCAAAAAGTTGAGGTTTAAACACACGTACCTCACATGTTCTTTCTGTTTAAGAAATCTGAAGTAATGCACTCCATAAAAAAACATTTAACTTTGTTGCACCAACCATATAACTCTTTCCCCTTCTCTCTGTACCAAATGTGCTCGCTTCACGCAGAAAGAAAATGGATCATTGGTGTCACCTAGTGGCCATTTCAAAAACAGAAGATATTCGCCAAAATTAAAAGTTTATGTTCCTTCGATCAACATTGCAAATGCGCATAATGAGAACCAGTGTTACAAGTCTGAACAACTAATTACAAGTTCCATGCTGTGAAACACAACAACACAAGTCATGAGAGAGTTCAAATCTTACTCTTTATTTCACAAAAGCAAACATTGCTGTGTTAACAAAAATTCACATAATTGCGGCGAGCTCTGCTAAATAAATAACAATGCCTCTTGTTAATTTGAAACCATACCCTGAGGAACAGACACCGTTGCCTTTTTGCTCACAAATTGCCCTATTTTCAGTCGTTGCTGGGCTTAAGTCTAAAACCGTGTCGGTAGCCCACACTGCTGTCTCAGCAACAACTGTCTTCAATCGAAATGCAAATAGAAACAGATGCAAAGCAAAACCTTTAGCTAATTATACAGCAGTTGTACAATGTTGGTCTCTGAGCGGGGTAAAAATGTATCGCTCAGCATGCACGCTCTTATTTCATACGCACAGTACCTACTGTAGATTTAGTGCTGCTGCTTTTACAGTTGCCAAAGATAATCTCTGGTAAGTATTTGATTACACAGACCTACGAACAATTACAAAAACCTCACAAGGTTTGGCAATTGAAAAATGAAATGATACAACCAAGAACAGACATTAGTTGTACTATAATAAGATACTTGGTAAAGACAGGTATCCACAGAATCCTATGCAACAAAGTGGTACAGGACTACAATCAATTGGATTAGTATGGAGGCAAACAACATAGTTACAATGATTGGATGCTTTAAGTCAACATGCAGGGGGTGACGAAATTCTTTCCTGGTCAGTTCACACTTAACTTCCTAAAATCATTCCAAAGTAGTGAGTGCTTGCAAATGTCTTTACTTTTAAGAGTGCCTAACATAAAAAGTGCACTTTTTTGTCCATGACTTTGCATTTTTTCAGTGCAGTAATGTGGCCAATAGCTGGTATGAATCTATGTAGCTCTCTATAAGGCACTATAGATGATAATGGTACATCCCCGTTTTAGTTTTTTTTTAACTGAATTACAGAAGGCAAGCCAACTACTTTCTATTTCATAAGAGGTGTTTCCTATGTGGTGTTGATATAGGTTTCACTTCTCTAATGACCCTGTACACCGTGCCCTGCTATGCGTCTGTGTCCAGTGCATTTGGTCATCACAGCAAGATGCATTCAAGTCTCAATATCAATCGCCCTTCTTGTCAGACGTGCTGTCTTCCTGGTTGTTCCCAGGGATGAAATGATTGGCCGATGGAGGGTTTGGCTCGTCAGCGTCTACCGCCATAAGTGCCTGGTGTCGCTGGAGCTCCAGGTAGTTGGTGAAGAGTTTGGCGTACTCTGGATGGTTTAGGGCAAAGGTCTGGAACTCAGCTGGAACAGCAGAAAGAGGGTTTGATGACAAGCGAGCCAGAGCAACAAAAACACAACACTGACTATTTGTTTTTGTTCCAAATGGAATGTGTCTAGGTCAGCGTAGGGATATTCAAATGACCTAGTAACTCATTCCATTCCGAAAAGCAGCGAAGCCTGCCTATACTAACCATAGGTGATATAGCCAGAGCAGTCTGCGTCGATCTCCTTAAAGAGCTTGGACATGTTGAGGTCACAGACACCCAAAGTTGAGCGCAGCAGAGAGGAGAACTCCTCTCTTGTGATTCGTTGATCCTCGTCCGTGTCAAACATCTGCGAACACAACGATTGAAACGTTAGCTCTCGGAAGCTAGGGGATATGTCTGGCCACAGTCTCAGCACCCAGTCTGCTAGCAGCCTTGTTCCCCTATCAGTCGCCAACTTCCTCTCCAGCTGTGGCCACTTGCCCAGGACCATGGTAATGAGGGGAAAGGGAAGCCGAGGAGTAGCAAGCTCAAACTTGCTCAATCTACCAAGCAGCAGCCGTGTCCGAACCCCTAACCTGAACACCTAACCAATCTCCATCCTCTGAGGACACCAAAGCTGCAGCCAGGCCAACTGGGGAAACTTCTTTTTGAAGTTTTTGAAGGGCTTATCAGATGTCTGTCCATCAGCCTCTGTGATCTCCCTGCCGCAGGCTACATGGAAGTAAGGTAACATATATACTGTATGTCCTATTGCAGCAAACAACAGCAACATGCCCAGTGTTGCCATACTCTCCATATGCCAGCTAGTGAATACTTGCTCTGTTTTCTGCCCAGCCTCTGTGAGTATACCCAAGTCCTAGCTTGTCTCAGTCCAATGGCTTTCCATTCTGACTCATGCTATACAAGCATGTTTCGGAACAATCCTGTTGCTAACAGTACCTTGAATGCCGTCTGAAGGACCTCTTCTGTGTTTGCTGGCCGACACAGGATCGTCACACCTATGACGTATTCTCTGAAGTCAATGGTACCATCTCCATCCTGAAAAGTGAGGGGCGCTAATAAGTGTCACACTGAAGAACTCTACAAGCAACCATTTAGGAGCCATATCATGTGTCTTTATCAAGGAATGCACAGGGTTGGTTAAAGTTCTACACAGACATGATGCTACATATTTCACAGCTACATGCCATTGAGTCAACACGCATTCTTATAAACTTTGGTTCCAAATCATTCGGCCGTGTCTACGTCTGGCACCCCCGTCGCTCACCCTGTCAAAGAGGGCAAACAGCTCCTGCAGAGCAGGGTTGAGGGGAAGCTTGAGGAAGGTGGCAAACTCCTGGATGTTGATGCGGCCTCCCTTACAGGAGCAGGCCATGGCGGCAAAGCCCTCCAGCTCCTTCTTCACGTTGTCCCACTTCAGACTGGGGGACACCAGGGAAGCAGGAGACAAGGACTTGTGGTGAGGAAGTGATTGGGTTAGGGGAACGTTAGATTCGCAGGTTGGGTTTACACACAGAATATTACATAATGCATTGTGGGTGATCTTTTCAGTCTATCACTCATAGTGTAGGGTTACAACACAAGGACACTAATTGTGAAAAAGCAGGCAGTTTGACTGCCTTTTGAAACACCTTTCCTGTGCTATGCGAAAAGATGTGGTTTAGTTGGTTGTGTGATGTAAGCTCTGTGCTGAGAAAGTTACGCCTGCAGCCTTACTCGAGTTTGCGGCTGATCTTGGTAAACTCCACCAGGCCTGCCTCCATGGGCAGAGTAAGTTCCCCTGCTGTGATCATCAGTCTGCAGTCCTCATAAGTGTGGTCTGTCACAGGAACTCCCAAGGCCCTGTGGGTGGGTGCACACACAAGTGTGGATAAGGCACTCTCCTGCCTCACACAGATGTGGATAAGGCACTCTCCTGCCACACACAGATGTGGATAAGGCACTCTGCTGCCTCACACAGATGTGGATAAAGCACTGTCCTGCCACACATAGATGTGGATAAGGCACTCTGCTGCCACACACAGATGTGGATAAGGCGCTCTGCTGCCACACACAGATGTGGATAAGGCACTGTCCTGCCACACATAGATGTGGATAAGGCACTCTCCTGCCTCACACAGATGTGGATAAGGCACTCTCCTGCCACACACAGATGTGGATAAGGCACTCTGCTGCCACACACAGATGTGGATAAGGCACTGTCCTGCCACACATAGATGTGGATAAGGTACGCTGCTGCCTTCAATGGAATGATTTGATAATACTACACCAACACTTACTTGGCCATAAGGTCTCTCACAGCGCTGGCGAACTGAGCCGGGCTCTTCTTCTGCTCCTCAGTGGGAATGTGAGGTGGGAGGAACTGGAGAGCAAAGGTCAACTCAAAACAATGCTGTTTTTGTTATAGTGACAAGTTGGAACACAGCAAGCTGACAGACAGCTAGATACATGTTTTAGTTTTGTTGTCCGTTCTATACTGCTGTCTAGGTGGGTGTGTCACGGGTCGTTTCAGAGTACTGACCTCAATCTCGACAGTGGTGTAGAGCTGGGACAAAGTGAGCAGCAGCAGGGTTTTTCTGGTGAGAACACAACCACACGACAGTAACAGACTGTTTACACAGTGATCAAGGTCTCATGCTGCCTTCAACCAACAAGCACAATACCCTGGACGGTTAGCTATTCTCTCTAGGTAGAAGAGCGAAAAGCGTGTCTCCCAAGCAGGTAATGTGGAACTTGGGCGAGAAAATAGACAGCTGCACACCCTATTGAAACTTCTTTTTTTCATTCCTATTGCAGCTAATTACCACAATTATGACATGAAAACAATGATAATAGTAATATCTGGCTGAAAACTCACGAGCTAAAGCCTTGCCAAGTCCAAGTCACAGTGTCCTAAAAGGCAAAAGCAGATGAAAGAGATCAGAACTATTCAGCTATCAAGGATCGCGCATGTAAAAATGGATCAGATAACATCAGTCATGTGCCAGTTATCCTTCTACTATACAGTTTGGCTAAGCGAAGGTAGGGAGTCTGAACCTACCAGTCTGTTGGGATACCTCATGATAACAGGCTGCACTGGGACACCTGGGATAAAGGCACCTGTGTGTGGAGGGAAGAGGATGAATGTGAAAAAGCTCTTTATTCCACTACAGACAGTATTGCAAATCTGCATGAAATCTGTTATTGTAGTCTATGCAAAGTCTGGCACGTCCATCCAGGAAGTAGAATTCCAGCGATTATTGGTAATACCAATGTTATATATTGTTAATATCTCATATCACATACTCATAGCTGTAATTATTTTGTGATCGCATTTTTACCAGTTGTCTAGTAAAGCCTGGTCATAGTCGTCCATCTTTTTTGGGGGGGATGTGGGAATGTTTCAGGAAGTCATAGGTGGTTTCCATTCTCTCTGGAGAAACCCTTATTGTTTACAATCGGGTGCCCACACAAAGACCCGCTCATTGAGTGAGTGAGTGAATGGAGGTGTGTGGCTAACAACAACAAACTGCCACAGTTCTCCCAGCTCCATGAGCGTTCTCTTTTGTGCATATGCAAAAACATGGTGTAGACCATAGCGACGCCGAGGCAAAGGATGTCTCCGCGAGGTAACAGCGTTGTTGTGCTGATCCTGTGACGGCACCCAATAAACCACACAGGGGTTTGACACACGATTCAAGAAATTGCATGTCTCCCACCACAACAAACAGCACAGATGAAAAACCTCGTACCGTGCTTGAATGTGATGAGACAAGAGCGATTGGTGCAAGTTCCCTCAGGAAAAATGAGAACCTGAAAGACAAACTAACGTGAAGGCTACGCACTCACCACAAAAAGAAGCAAATGTTTGCATAACCCCCTTCAGCGAATTTATGTTTGTATGTGCGTGCGTGTGAGACAGACCTGTGGCCAGCAACCTCCTGACTTGGCTCTGCTCTCGATCTCCAGAATGGTGTTCTTACGAGAGTCTGGGTCCTGTCTGGACACGAGCACTGGCTGGAGACAGCGCACAAACCCTGAGGAAGACGGGAGCGCATGAACGTCAGATAAGCATCAGAGCATGTGACACGCTCACAGGAAACTGAAAGACAACAGGAAGGAACTCACGGCCAAATATAGGAGTCGCTAGATTCTCTACTCGAGAGACAGTGGAGGGCAAGCCTGCAACGATGCACACGATGCCATCAAAAAAGGTGGAGTGGGGCGCTACAGCCAAGATGGGGGCTTCAGCGCTACTGCCCTGCTTGCCTTTCACCACAACTCTAAAACCCATGCAGAAGTAGTAGGTTCTCCCAAGAGCTGCCATCACCCTCCGACACATGAACCTGCCCAGAGAAACCGCACAGTCGATTAAGCTGGATGAGCCATCATGTTCACACAATTATTTCTGAAGCTTAAATCCGCACCCATTCCAAAAGGAGTTAAGATTACAATTTTCAAGCGGTTGCTTGTTGGAACTTTCATAATTCACCAAGCTAAACATACTTTCATCTACTCTGTTCTGCCAGTACATACAACTGGATACTGCTTATACATTAGATACTTTATGAACAAATACTTCTGCAGTAGTTATGTGGTATGTGTATCAAAATCTAAAGTAGACTTATGACAATAAGTCACGCAGCAAACCACTTTCTGTAAGATAAGCATACTACTGGCATATCAGACCATCTATAACATGAACAGACATTTCCCTTCTGAGAATGGACGATATGAAGTATAGATATATAGATAGATGTACAGTATGTGCTACTGTTTTGAACAAGTCCTCTGCAACAAGTGCATGGATCCTCCACAGCTTGATCATTTGAAAAACAAAACACTGAATGACCCATGTTGGGTTTGTAAATGTTTGAGACATGTGGTGGCAGTAGTGGTACGTGCGAGCTGTCAATAGAGAGCAATGGCAGAAGTGTTTTTACCAGAAAGCGATCTTACCGTCTCCATCCAGTCATGGGCTCCACCGCACCTTTCAAGGGGTGCATGAATGTTGTTATGACAGCTACCGGCCATGTTACCATGAGAACCAGACACAAGAGAATGGCTCGGATGGGAACCAGGAAAATTCCAATCAGTACACACTGCAATCAAATAAGCGCGCACAATCATTTTAACCCGATTCATGAGTTCAAACGTACGCTACACTTGACAGAACCGTAATGCGACCACAGATGTAAGGACATTAGTATGGGTAAATCCATGTTCTATGTTAAAGGAGTTTCTGGGGGCCACAAAGAGGTCCATTGTTTCTGTTGCACAATAATATGGTATTATAGAAGATTGTCAAGGTTTCAACGGATTAGGTTGGCAATGTACCCTACCTTGTGTTAAATCGCATCCCAAGTATGACGAATACCCAATACTTGAGCGCGGCAGGTAGACATTAGGTTTTAACAGTTTACCTTTGAACAAATATAAGATATTCATCGACAATTATAAATGTGATACTCACTTTTATTACATCAGCCTTGGACAATTTCACCTCTTGAACAAACGGATTTAGGACTGCCGGAAGGAGTAATGACTGTTGCCTTGGTAGAGCGCACACTCTCTGCGACGGCATTTTAACTTTAATTGTAGGGAGGCGGCGTTGCTTGTTTCTCTTACTTCACTCAACTTCCTCGATTAGAATATTCTCCCCCCATAGCCGTCCAACGTCGTTCTAGCGATTGAGTAAAGGCGCATGGTTCAGGAAAGGGAACTCTTCTGTGTGTACTTATAGGCCCCACCTACCACGATGGTTAAATCTGGTTGAAGCTTCTCTATCCCCACCCGATTACCCTCACGAAAACACTAGCTAAGCAACCGCTAGCTCAGATTGACTGTCTGTAGTCGTTTGTGAAGTATTTAGTATGCTTGAATGCATATGGTAAGATCATAAAATAAAATGAAACGTGATTTTGAGGTCGATGAATGTCATTTTAACGACGCGGTGGTAGCAGATATAGCCCACGTCTCAAACAAAACACCATCATTTATCCATGCAGAGCTAGATTATTTGAATCCACGTGTTGGCATAGCCTACTGCATTGTTAGGGGGACATACTGTAAGTAAATATATCTATATTTAAGTATTGTGCATATGCATGCGGTGTGCATGTGATTTATGCGCCACAAAAAAGTCATGTCTATGAAAAGACTACCATTAGATGGCGCTATTTTATCATACTTGACTTCACTGGGATATGACTTAAGTCATTCAGCCTGTTGCACACTCGTGGCTTGTGTTTTCCATTTTAAACAGCTAGGGAAATCCTCGTAATGGATGTATCCATCTTTATAACATAGAATGACAAAGTGCACAAAAGATAACAATCTAAAACAATGATTGCAAGTCTTAAATCAGAAGAAAATGAGCAACTTTAGTACAAAAGATTATCAAACAGTTGTGGTACTATTTTGTCATGACTCCATCATGCCACAAACCAAATACAGCCTTGAGGCAGCCTGTGCCTTTCATCTTTCTGTACCTTCAGTAAAACTAAAGACAAAAACGAAATGGTGTCCTTGACATTTTGTGCAGGTCCCCTTGTATATCACTATACAAATGGCTAAATCTATGAAGAATAACGTACGCCTATAAAAACCTTAATTGTGAGGTCCAAAACATAACGTTTTCTGAACATACATGAATGTATAACATAGGATCATGCAAACAAGCAATTTCTATCAGCACCCATCATCCGTTAAGACATATTGTGCACATTTTCCTGTTCAAATGCATTCCACAGCAATACAATGATGTTGGCTGTCATATTAATACACATCAAGACATGTACTCGGTACATTTTGGACATAACAGCAGATGTAGGCCACCACCAATTCCGTCTAAAAGCCCTTCTGAATCAAATTAGTATTTAAGAAAATATCTTACAGTACAACACTGTCTACGTCTGTGCAGTGTGGACATACCTGATGTCTGAAGTTCTAATAATAAAAAAGGGGGTCAAAATTTGAGTAAATCTGCATCAGCATAACAAATTAACTGATAATATCACACAGTAATATAATACACAATGCAGTGGCCTATGTTCGGCCTAAGTCACCACGGTGCCTCTACCAAACTAAGGGCTGGTTATATTGGCTGGGTGGAGATCAGTCCAGTGAGAGATTGTCGGGGCTGGAATGCCCCTACAACTTGTACTGTGGAGACCTCGGCTGTGTGCTGTGACATGGCAGGTTCCTCCTGAGGTCAGGGGTCATCACAGGGATGGCCAACAGTACGATGGATGTCTCACTGTTGCTTAACAACCCAGCCAATCCTTCGTAATTTCACCCAGTTTGACAATCTTCAGGTTGTTGTCATCCAATTTAAAGTAGTGGGAGCCTTTGAAGAAGTAGCTGTAATCTGTAGAACCCATAAAATGATGGTCAGAGAGTAAGGCACAAGAAGCCTGCCTTAAAATATGACTCATATAAGAAATACTTGAACTGGTCCAGTCATTTTTGCCTCTGAATAGTGCTTTTCGCCGACGCAAACGATTATAGCGTTTTAAATCCAAGTAATACACTGTCATAAATGCATCAGGACCGTGAAGATAAACATTATGTCAGCACACTCCTTAGTAGCAAGACCCAATCTAGCATTGGCAGAGCAGAAGTGGTACCACCTCTCTCGAGGCAGGCTAACTAGCGAGCAGACAGAGGCACCTCTGTAAAGGAGCACAGAAGTGGCTCTATCAAATACTGTTTTTCTCAGTGTAGGGAACCATTGGTGATGTGTGCATGTCACAAGCAAAGGGGTGGGCAGTAGTGAAAGAAAGCTGGTTCCTTGCCATAGGTCTAAACCTTCAGACCCCCCTTGTGTCTCCTGAAATGCATTTGGTGTTTTCTCTATCTTTCCGCCCAACTGAGGTATATTTGAGAAATATCTGACTCTGGATAGATGACCTGCCAAGAGTCGGTCACAATGCATTAGCACGGTTGTTGTTTGAGGTGAAGGCGCCAGATATAATGAGTTTCTAGCTTTCTGGTTGGGTCTGGGTTACAACTGACAGGAATGTCAGGCTGGACATTGCTAACACTGAGCCCTCGCTGCCTCTCTGCGTGAGTTGTCTTGGCTCTGCTTACCTATGCCATTCAGACTGAAGGCAGAGTCTATGTTGTCTGGGATGCCATTCCAGGAGTCAGCGATAAGCTTGGGGAAGCCAGGGTCCATTTTCTTCTTCTCCTCATTGTACCTGAAGCCAAAACACACAAAACATTTTTGTTTTTGTAAAGGGACCGAGGGAGCTATCGTCAACAACAGCCAATAACAGCCGTGTGTAGGTAGTGATGCCAAAGTGCCTAATTACAACCAGACAGCTCTGCCCAGCCGTAACAACTGTGATGTCATTGTTATGAGCCCCGGAGGGATCAGAAGCAAGAAGGTTTTAAGGCTTGGGGCTCACCTCCAGAACTTGTCTCCAGAGAAGAGGTAGGTCTTCTTGTTCTTCCTGAAGGAGAAGGCTGCGTCGATGCGTTCCAGGTCACTAGGCAGGCCCAGGTGGGAGATCCTCTGAGGATATCCTTTCTCTACTTCATCAGCCTTGAAGATCCACATTTCATTGCCTGGAGTAGATACAAAAAGAGAGGCAGGCAAAATCAAACCCCGGTCAAGAAAACCATACAGAATCCACTTTTTATGGAACATTTAGATGCAGACATTATTGACATCATTCCCATACACCAGTCCTGATCAGGACTGCATTGGATGTCTGACCGAGTGAGAGTCTTGCATTAGACATTTTAACATGACCCCATAGCTTTATCTAGCGTTCTGGGGGCAGTGAGAACGACTGGACAATAAGTCATTTATACATAGCCAAGATCAAACCTCCTTAAAGAGATTAAATGTGTGGGGGTAGCTCTGACTTAAGCTGAGTCGTAAATACACATATACATCTGTATACATATATAGATATATATCTACCCAGGTCATGTCATGACACTACAATGCAAGACATGCAATTTTAACCACTAATAACTACATGTCTAAAATGGTAGGAATTTCCCCAGCCCCTATTAAGTGTATTCAGCCAACATGATTCATTCTCATAGTACACCAATGCATTGGCTGGTATTTTTATGGAAACTAAATCATTCTCCGTTGGAGTTTCATGATAGTGGATCCAAAAAAGGACGTCTCTAAGGATCTAACCAGCTAGCACAATGTCGTGCACTTTGTGTTGAACGGTACCTGCGAAGAACACAGTCTTCTCCTCCAGTGGGTTCTCATAAGCAGCATCAATCTTGCCAGGTAGATCAGGCCAGTAGGTAGCCACCAACATTGGGCCGCTGGGCTTGGCCCTGAAGTTGACTGACCTGAACAGGAACCTGAACAGGAGAAGGGAGAGGGTGGTTGGGACGAAGGAATGAGGGGGAGAAAGGGAACAGAAAAGAGGGAGGAGAGGAGTGAGCAAAATAAGAGAATCAGAAAGAAGGGTAAGAGAGGAGTTTGAGAGAGAGAGAGAAAGAAAGAAAGAGAGATAGGAAGAAAGAGTGAGAGTAAAGGCAAAAAGAGAGATTGAGTGAGCCAGCCAGCTACAATGACCTGATTCATGAGCATCTGGTTCTTGTTATGGCCAGGGCTGCCGACGCCAGCGGAACAAGAACCATCTTGCCCGGATTTCCAATACGCAGCTGCTCAACAACAGCAGCTTCCCAACTCGCTTTTCCATTGACCTATTTTTCAAAGATCACAAGGTTTCTCTGATCGAAAATAATAAATGCTAATGATACTGAAATGTTTATGTAGCAAAATGAAGAATGAACAGAACCTTATTTCATTACTCAAAAATAACCATTGTGTTCTTCGCAGTACCCTCACCGCCAATAACATCTCTGTGACCTCAGATCACGTTCTATTTAGGAAGACTACTGCTGTGCATTGAGAGGATGCAGCAAAACAGTATCTAACTCTACATTAACATGTCGATATGGTGAGAAGCTCAACTGTCACGAAGACTGTCTGTATACAGGACAAGAACTAGCCGCCACACCTTCTGCTGAGCAAAGAGAATCCTAAATGCTAACACCAATTACTCATCCTGTCCTGTCCTGTCCTAGCTGCTGATGCCAGTATGTGTCAAGGAAGAGAGGAAGAAATCCCGGCTAACTAACTACCTATTTCAGAACTAAATAAAAGCTTCCAAGCTTAACAATCAGGTCGATTTGAATGGAGGTCTACTTAAAACATTTTCTGCACGGCCCTCCTTTAAGAAAGAAAGAAACATTTCATGCCCCAGTCCTCATTTTCAATCCCAGTCCATGCTGTCTCTAGACCCCCCTCTGTGGGCTGTGCTCCAGTTTGAGTCACCTACTCTACCAGGAATACTGCAGGAGTGCAACAAAACCACCAGCTCTGACCCTTTGCCTATCTCACCAGTCACCACTCACAGATAACGGCCCTATGGAGTTTCGACCACTGCACACTATTGCAGCTCTCTAATGGTCTAGATAGCTATAACATCTGCTTAGATGGCCCAGCTGCACATAACTGAGGGCTGGAGTAATCCCACCACAGAAACAAGAGACAGAGCCTAAGTGGCCATCGAAGCACAAATATCACAGAGTTATGTTATCATAACTTTTCCATAACTACATCATAATGGCAATTCCACACAAGTGCAGTGTGGCGCTGCATGAAAATGTTTCACAATTATTTATGCTAAGATGTCAGTCATGGCAGATGTTTGGATATAGGGTCTACTGTACTACTGTAGCAGGACCTCTCCCAGCACTCCTAACCCCAAAAGACTTCACCAGTCTACAGTACGGTAATCCATGGACCCCAGTCAGTCTGATCAGACTGCATTCCAATGCTGATCAGTGTCACTTCAAGAAGAGCCCCATTGAGAGAGGGTTTTATTCTGAAATAAAGCTGGATTTGTACACAAGATTTGTGGGAAGTGTGTTGCTCCTAACTCCATGTGGTGTGTTAGGGGCTGAGGAGCAGAGAGAAGAGGAAGCTGAGCATGCTGAATAACTCCAGTATTTGAGCATGAAGTCTAAACTGCCCTGTTTGCTTTGGCTGTGCTTCCAAAACACCAATGGCAGATATACAGTGATTCTGACCTCAAAACTACAGGGGCACACACATTGCTTGATGTGAATGTCTGGGAATTATCACAAAATAACCCAAAAAGGGAAGGCTTTTGGACCACAACAGATTATTATTCCAATCATAACTGTCCTTAAAGGGGTTGTCCTGAACACAGTTCAGCTGTTTTGAAAAAGAATTGTTCTGCCCTTGTGGTGGGGTACAATGAGTCAGATGGACTGCAGAATAAACCACTGAACTTTCACAACCAGAACAATGAATTGCTGAAACTCTCCTTTCACCTCAATGATCGAAACATAAGCTCCACAGAGCGGCACATCGAGGTCAGTAGTGACTGGTTCACCTCAAATGATTGGCAGCCATCTTGGTTTGCCATGGTTGCAAACCACGGTGTACATTTTCATGGTTATTTATTTGAATTGACTGCCAATTACAACCTAGCTGTATCATTATCACAGCAGGAAGAGGCATTCGATCTTTTACACACGTAAACAACACCCTCTTCAATCAAAAGAATGGAGTGCCAAGACTGCACTACCAGCAACCTCTACGTAAAACCAGCCATTCCCTGTGGTGAACTGATTATACTTGGGATTGTGAAATCTAACAGCTTAACTCCACTGACACAGACCACAACCCCACAGATAAGCACACTCAGTGGGAACATAGGCTTGGTTTTTCATAAGTAAAAAGAGACCACTTAAACACCATAGTCTACAAGATTCCAAGAGATCTAGTAAAAAAAGTTTAAAGACTAACTATACTGTACAGACCTATTTCCAAACAGAAGCATTCATTTACCTGTCCTTGAAGAAGAAGGTCTCTCCTCTGATCTGGGCTACGGCATCAAACACTATAGGCTCTTTACAGATATCCATGGGTGTAACTGGCCCCTTAGTAGGTGGGACGGGCTTGTCTGTATCAACACCTGAGTGAAAACACAGAAAAGGTAGGGAGGTCACATGTCAACATCCTCCCCTTCCCCCCCAAAAGATCCTCATTCAATTGGCTGAACACTTGCGTCCCTACCATACAGCTCCTGAATGCCTTTGACGTCATCATCAGACAGCCTGAAGTCCTTGGTGTAGGTGTAGATGGGTGCCATCAGAGCCCCAGGGTCCTGGGAGTGCTCCAAGCCCAGAGCATGTCCAAACTCATGGGCCGCAACCAGGAAGAGACTGTATCCTGAACCATCCGATACAAGCAAAGGCGTTAGGGCAAACATCACAACCTCACAACCGATCAAAATATTCAGGCTACACGCAACCAGTCAAAGTGCTTTGATTCGCAGGTTGCATTTGAAACAAGGCACCTTGGTCAGGACAGAAGCCCCACTTGCGGTCATCGTCGTAGCTCTTGGTGGTTGCGCACCACATCTTGCCGTCACTGCGGCCGGAGGCAGTGCAAGCTTCATACGTGTCTCCCAGGAAGGTAAAGGGGAAGACACAGGGACCACCTTCTGAGTTCCCTCCCACGGTAGACATGGCTGTCAGGGGTTGACATCAGAGTTCGATTGATCACCCAGAACTGGGAATAAACAGGATTTATATCTGTCTGCTATAGACAGGATACATTCAACAATCAGACTCTCATTTTAGTGCAACCATTCTCAACCTTCTCCAGTTTGCGACCGACTTGCCCAGATCAAATATTTTTTGCAGCCCCCCAACATATCCTTACCCTTAATTGCAGTAATCACACAATTTACAACCCGGAATCTAAACAGCTCGCTCAGCACTCAAACTAGACAGTGCATCCATCAGGGCCACAGTAAGCACACAGGCCACCCTCACTGACATATTTTCTGTTTCCAGATTTGTGTTACAAACTTAGAGACATGTTGGAATTATATTATCCATTGGGAACAGATATGATAGATGTGAGTGGGGGAACAAGGGAATGTTGAAAACCTGAAGACAGTTTTAGGTTTTTCAGAAATGTAGTCTAATCTACAGTATGCTCTTTTCTTCAATTCGTGCTCCCTAAATGACGAAATGTTGTAGTCCTACCTTAAACAAATAATTTGGCTAATTGCAGTACACATCTACATATAATTAGCTTTTTACTCAAAACCCAGAAACCACTCCTCTAATGGCAGCTTCAGTTCACTCAACATAAGTAATCTACTCAATCTCACAATTTGGGCTTTGAAGAGCCGGGGACTTTGTTGTTTTTTTCGCCCTGGTCAACCCTTTGCCTATTCAGAGCTAGCGCACTCGGCTAAGACGCTCAGCTGCATTCCCAGCCAATTAGAACCAGATGGAGACCCAAGCAGTCGTAAGGCAGCAGCTCCTTCTCCCCCACAACATGGACTCCTCCGCCCCCTTGTCCCCCACCCTCCCAGCCACAGGAGCCAAGTCCTTCTGACACAATGGAAAATAAGGCTTGCCAGCCCGGTGCACAGTAAAATACTTTTACAGTCATTTAGGGAGACCGCTGCTGAACTTGAGAGAAATCACAGGTCTAGAGCATTTTTGTGGACAGTTAAACAGACACACTCTCCTAATCTTGATAACCAAACAGACAGAAAAAACAACAAATAGCCACAAAATGCTACTGTCATTGTCCATCGATGTCCATTACGCTACTTTAACCAGTGGACTCACCAGTCTCAGGGCAGAAACCATAGGTCTTGTCTCTGTCGTAGTCCTCGGTGGTGGCACACCAACGGTAACCATCGTCACGACCCTCCGTGGTGCAGCCTTCATACTTATCCCCCTGGAACGTGAAGGGGAACTTACAAGGAGCTCCATCTGCATTCCCACCCAGGGTGAACAGCACTGTTGCACAGGAACATGGAAACAAAGGAATGACATCAGAGAGTCAAGTTATGTTGTTGCGATGTCACTCTGTAGTATGTAAGCGTGCTTTGTGTTTGATGACAGTCAGTACCATGGACAGCAACGCAAATACAAACAAGAGGTAATAACGAGGCCCTAGATCAAGAAACTGGCCAATAAAATAGAGGGGAGTTAAGCTTATTTCACAATTCGATCCACATAGCATTTTTCCAAGCCTGCTGTCCCACCTATTTGTTCTCAGAAAAGATAAACAAAGCTGGGAACAAACCCGTAACCTCAGATATGCAGCAGTTACTGGCACTCACAAATGAAACTGCGTCAAAATACAGACGCACATTCGTAGAGGGGTTTCATCAACCAGAACACTCAGGCATTTCACAAGAACACCGTTGTGCAATACCTTCGCAGGACACATCTGTGGGTAAGGAAAGAAAGCCATGTTGACTGGAACTCACACTCATGGGGGCAGAAACCATATTTGCCGTCGTCGTCAAAGTTGTACGTGGTGGAGCACCACAGGAAGCCGTCGTCGCGACCTTGAGGGGTACAGCTGCTGTATTCCTTTCCCATGAAGAGGAAGGGGAATTTACAGAACTCTCCATCAGCATTCCCAAACTTCACCTTCACCACTTTGGAACAAAGAAAGTTTGGTCAACCGCGTGCCCTATACAAGCCTAGTACAGTACATCCCTGTAGAATGGTAGCAAAAATATAAAAATGCGCTCTTTGAAGGCAATTGAGATATACTCAGAATGGCCAGATGTAAAGTGACTTCTCAGTTTCTGCACGTTTCACTTTAGTCACTGAGTTTGAAATACCTTGGCCGTCTCCCAGGGTCCATTGCTCATCGTCATCAAAGTGAGAGTCTCCTCCAATGCCTGGTCCAGGTGCGAAGGCATGAGCCAGGAGGCCGTCCTTACCATCAAAGGGATAGCCATCACCGTGCTCTGTTGGCATGACAACACCCGATTCATACAACTGTGGGCTAAGCATAAGGCGAACAAAGACTCTCAGCATTCTAGAAGGACACAAGCATGTGATTACATTATCTTAATAATGAAACATTATTGTCAGCAGACCGTTCCATCCAGGGACTATAGGGGGCATTTGAACCTGTAACCTCTTAAACTGCAGTCAAAAACTCTACTTCTGAGCTATACCTATTCCCATAATTGACACCCATGGAACTTTACTGCTCTCTGTGGTCATGAGTGTGTGTTTGCGTGTCATTACTTGGATCCTGTCAGACGAGGCCAGACAGGCCTGGGGGGGGGAGAAGGTCACATTGCGAGTGATTGTCTGGAAGAATGTTTGGCTGAATTGGTTTAGATACAATTTCGAAAACCCCCCCACCACAAACCACATTAGTAAACAAAACCATAGGAACTAAAGTACAGTTTTCATATGTGGGACAGTCCTCAGACGAAAGAATAGAGTTGCGTTCTTTACTGCAGAGATGATGCTTTAAACAGTTCTTATTTTTGTCTGGTCCACCTCACGATGTCAGACAGAAATCAAACAGAGAGAACTGACTGTAAACAGTAACTAGGTACTATGACAGATACAATATGTATTTTACAGTAGCTAAAAGGGGAATAATGAATGCAATACCATTGCGACCAAAATTGATCATGATGTCAGCCTCTCCATCCATGATGCGGGTGAACCTGAGCGGGGTGACATCACTCCATACTTTGAAGGCTCTGAAGAAAGCATCGTCCACAGTCTCCTCATCCAGATCCGGTGTGTGTCCTAGAATCCTGAAGGGGGAGGGGGAAGGGGACAGATTTGAAATGTGGACTCATTGAAAAATTAGGCTTCTGACGGTGTGTGTGTTTGGGAATAACATGAGAATGGACGGCGAAGGCCATGACATGTGAATCGAAGTCCTTGCAGAACTTTATGTCTTCAGTAAAGAAGCTGCTACAGTGTATACAGGCAATTCAGCTGAGATGGGCCACAACATCCTCCTCCTTCAAGTTAGATGAGCTTACAAGCACAAACACCCCAGTGAGCCAGTCTTGTGAAAAAAGGTTTTCTGTAAGAGTCCAGCCAAGAAGCCCTATTATGCGTCTGTCTGTGCATTCCTGAGTGCAGCCACTAAGACACTTTTTTTTGCTGGTGTTGTTTTCATTAGGTTGCTGTCTTTTTTAGTACAGACAACATGGCACAGACACCCAGAGAGTTGAGAACAGAGAGAGAGCTGCTGTGAGCGAAGGGATCTTCTAGACACTTGGCGTTGGCAGGAAGCTAGATGCTTTCTCAGACTGGGTAGGTGGAGACGGGGGTTGCGTGGGAGTTGGTGCATAGCTGAGGTTTAACTATCTCCCAGTTAGACCAAGAGAAGCTTGGAAAATGCTCAGCATTTGAAATGCAATCGTGAAGCTTCTTTCAGAACCCTTGATACAGCAAAACTCACTGATTTGTAAAACTAGCACACAGTATTATGTCACATTCCCTGACCTGTAGGTGATGGCGTTTTTCTGCCACATGGGTTTCCTGTGGAAGAAGTTGTAATTGGCTACATCTGGAACGCCACAGCGGGGCTTCTTCATAATCTCCACTGTCTTGGGGTCGATCTCACCCGTCTCTTGCAGTGAAAAGAACTTCTGCATTTTTTTCAAACTGTCCTTGAGCACCATAAGGTTGCATCTGTCTTGTGGGCAGCCATAGAACTTGTTCAAATAGTGCTACACGGGTAAGGGATAGAAGGGAAAAAAATCCAGCTTTAATATGAGGTACATCACATAGGGTGCGGTGCAAATAACTATGCCAACTCTATTGTTCGTGATCATTCTTTTTAATAATCAATTTAGTGAAGATAATCACAGTTGATTAAAACAAGGTATCCCACATTAAATGGATTTCATTTTTTTACATTGTATATTTTCATCTTTAGACCAACGAAGGAACATGCTAAAAACTTAACAACATTTGTTTATCCAGTTCTAACAGCAAAGTTCCAAGTCTGAAAAACAAACGAGCAAATATACAAACAAACTTACCAGTGCAACTTCTTTGTCTGTTTTAGGAGTTGTATCGTCACCAGGAAACTTTATAATAGGTGATGGGGCAGCATACGTTTTCTGAAAAACTACAAACTGGATCACAAACAATTTAAGTACAATATGTCGAGAACTAAACATCGTTTGGCCCCCCATATTTGCCAGGATAGGAGCCGCTGGGTAAATAGTCGGAGTGAAATGTCGTGCGTTCTGGGTTGCTGTCTCAACCCAAATCTCTTCTCCTTTATTTTTCCTCAACGGGACATCCTGAACCCCCGCTCGGTGGAGTTCTGCTTGCACATGCACTTTTTGATTTCGCTCTCCCAACATGAAGTCAGTACACTGCGCAGTCTCAATGTTGGGGAAAATGTAACCGGAGACACACAACTTTGCTGTCGACGGTCATTACAGCTGAATGCGTGTGTTTACCGATGCTCTTTTAGCGATGCATCAACGTTGAAATATTCTCAATGACTTATGTCAGGTAAGAACAAAAAGTAATTTAAGAAAGCTTAACATGGAGGTTTCTAAACACGTGTCGGGATGCAACCATGTAGACTGCCTTAACGGTTGGTAAAAATAGATAGATGACCTCCCAATCATATATATTTTATAAGCTTATCTTACCAGTATTTAGTTTCATAAACCCTCTATGCTATGTCTGACCATTGATAACAATTGAAAAAAACGTGTAATGCCTTCAACATGATCAGGCGAACCAGCTTTTGGGGTCACAGTTTGTATTCTGGATTAAACAGTGAATGTCAGGGGCAGGTGCATGTAAGACGTCAGCGGACAGCTACATGGCCTGTGTGTTTCACCTCAGAAAATAACACAGATGTAGGTCTCATCATAAACTGACCTTGTTGTGGAACTAAACAACCAGGGGTATTTTGTGGCTCAGGTTGTCGCGTTGAATAAACAACAATATAAGCTTTTCATTGCTGTTTCCTGGCACGTGTTTTTTTTTTTTTTTACATCAAGAAAGAATGTATTCTCAATATTAGAAGGCTTGTGGGCTTTTGACTGACTGAGGCCACATCCTGAAACTATGGCTGAAGCCTGGTTCTTGAATGGTAAAAGGTTGACATCTGGTGGTCATATTTCCATGTTGTTTCTTTCTACTGAACAAAGTCAGTAACACTATTACGATGATCTAGTGGATCAGGAAGGCTACAAGTGTGACAGGACTTAATACTACAAGCACTTTTAACATCTCTGTTTTCCCAAAGGGATACTTATGTTTTTGATTGTGTTGGATTGTGCTACTAGAGCCAGTGTATAATCAGAGTTTTACAGTATTGGACAAACATGGTACTTGCACCTTGCACCATCAAGTGACTGTAACCAATGCCTGGTCCTTCAGAAAATACCAAAGCTGTTGCACTGTTTGTAAGCGTAAGTGTGGAACTCCTTTCAAGGCTTTTCTATTGAGGTGTGTCACTTCCCTCTAGTGGCTGAATAAAGCATTACATGTCAGTCTCGTTGAGTCCCAGGAGCAGCTGCACAGAAGCCCCAGATATACCTTAACTCCCCATGACATCTCTTTGTTTTCCCCTCTCAGTGTGGATTAGTCTTGACGGGGTGTGAACGTGGACTCTTTAATAGAGAAAGCCAAAAGACTTTGCTTAGAGATCTTGACAGACGGATAGCTCCCAAATAGGCTTTTTTTGTGACCTGTCTCACAAACCAATTTCCCTTGCTTTTAGCCAGAGTACAGTTAATTTTTCATAGCCGGGCTGTTGGTGGTTTCAGAGTGAACGTAACATCCATTTGCCTACAATACCCTGGCCCTGTCACTTTGGAGCAGAGCTTTATTTCATGCACTGATACATGCTGCCATCTCCTCAGACTGACACAGAGCGATCTCTCACAAAGCCACAGAACAGAGTGGCTGCCCATTAAATGTACAGGCGCCTGCCTCTCCAAATAGAAAGCAAAATGAAACAGTGAGATGCGCTGAGTTGAGTTGCATCTAAGTGAATGCCTTTGTGCAAGCGGATGCAAATTCGTAGGGGGAAACAAGCACGAAGAGATTGGTCTGATCAACTTTGATTTGCATGTAGATTGTTTCTTTTCTTCTTTGTTTGTTGACTGCCAGCCCTACTTTAGACTGAAATGACGACGCTCTGCTGCCTGTCTTGTCTTGAGGCTGTGCTTATTGCAGCTCGGGTAGGACGCGTTTCTGTTGCTTTCATTTGTGCGCCCAGCGAGGAGGTTGATTTTCAGACAGTGGACCACAGACACCTTTACTAAGCCCCTCTACAAGAGGAACTATAACTCAAGAGTGCCACTTCATCAATTCAACAACATACTCGGCTTACATCGAACACATGAACCTGGTAAAACTTTGAAGCTAATATGCTCCGCTATATTGGACATAAAATAATTTATACTGTACAGCATGTTAGCTAGATCTTTAATTGAACTAGTTTAGACATCTTTTTCGCTTTGTACTCATTGAAATTACAATTTCATGTGCAATATGCTTAGTCTGGTTCCACGTGACACACATCCATGTCATTAATTTAGCACTTGTGTCTTTCTTCCTAAATCTGCCAGTCTCCCTGCTGTGGCTGTGAAAGGGACAGTCTGGTCTTGCAGGCCAGTTGTGTCAAGCCTCTCCAGCTGGCTGTCCTCTAACCCCCCAGTTCTGTTTCCCTTCAGTCCAGAGGCCAGGGTCCAAGCTGGGGAGCGGGATGTCACCCTCTTCCCCTCCTAGGCCCCAGCCAGACCCTCTGAAGGAACATCAAACCAAACCCTCTTCGTGATTCTCTCAAGGTCATGAAAGGCAAACGCCACGTCCTCCCTCCCTCTCTCTCCTCTCCGTCCAAGCTGTGGAGAGAAGTTCCTGCTGGACTGTGGGGGATTGAGTGCAACATGCGTAGTGCAGACCCACCACCGAGTGAAGGATAAGCATAGACTTTTACTCCATACTTAAGAGTACTGCGTGCTGTTCTTTTGGGTTGGTGTCATTATGTTGGGCTGAGTAATTAGTACTGACACGGAGAGCTTATCATTACTTTGCAAATACGATCAGGCCCAGGCAACGGTTGCTGAGTAAAAGACAAACAAACATTGTCACCCCCAGTGATGAATCTGTTTCAAAGAAGTTCGTTTTGCAAAGCACTGTGTCACCGACTAGTCTGACACACATTATGTCAACTAGTTAGAAACATTTTGATGATGAATTATTGACGATAAATCCATTATCTTTCTCATATTTTATTCATGAGTGCACTAAGACACTTGAGGACTTGGAGGCTACGGGGTAATTACTGTTCCATATTGTATCACAGGTCTTTTCTCGGATGCAAGAAGCCCGACTGAGTAAATCTCAGATTTGCACATTTTGACTGACGTCTTGTATGGGTGCGTGGCCCAGAGCAACATCGGCAGTCAATTCTTTTATTTAAGGCTTTCTCCCCCTTTCTGTTTCTCTTTTAGCAGGCCTTGTAAACACTGATGCAATAATGCCTTCCATTATATGCCAGGATGAGCTGCGTCTCTCTCGTGACTCCCCTCCATCGCAATAATAGGTCAACAGCTGTATTTAAAAAATTAATCACATTCTTGGCAGTCGCAAAGGTTAGCCTCTCCACTCTGAGATGCATTTGGAGGCTCTGATCAGCCGCGGATCTCCAAGGAGATGAGGAAGAGGTGCCTTTGATGAGTACAGCATGTAAATGATTTGTGTGTGTTTATAGGACACGGGGCTGCCCTTGCCCTCACTCCAACGCTGCTGAGTGCTCCACCTAGTGGCAGAGCATGGCTACAGCACGGGGATGGGACATCTCGCCACTTTTTGGGGGGAGTTTTTTACTTGGGCCTTTTGACTTACTTCTTTTTCACTCACTCACTCGCTCATTCGCTCATTTGCTCATTCACTTGGATTTAAAGTTGATTCTAGTGGGTACTTCTAGCAGTACTGTCTATCAAATAGTGTTGTATCCCTCCTGCCCTAATAATGACTGTGGAAATGTACATGAGGTGATGAAAATACATTTCCCCCTTGTAAGAGTTTTTAGAAATTGAAATATTGATGGCTTTTTCGTCTTTAAAACAAATGACTCTCAAAGATATCAGGACAAGCATATGAAATATGAATGGAGACCTTGAATTGCTTTTAGTTATTTTGAAATATTCAAACTTGTATTTATAGACTGCCATGGCTCCTCTGGTTGCCATGCACAAGGCTGACAGTTGAGAATGAATTTTTCAGTGTTGTTCTGATTTGGCCCCTCCTAACAGTAAATTAATACCCGCGATAAGTCATGTACGAGCTTGGATTTACCTGCGCGGTCTCTGAATGATGCGAATGAAACATGATGTAACAGAGTGAAAGGAGTGTTGAAATACTGCTGTGGGCCTGCCTCTTGACAGCTCTAAGAGGACTGCTGCAGATTAGCCATTATGCTGTTTGTACATGTCAGCTTTCTGACGTGTTTCGAGTGTTCGCTTCTGAGGGAGGGATGTGAGTACAGTGAGCACAATTTGACAGTTGGCCCTACTTGTCTATAAATTGTGAGGAAAATATGGTTGTTGCGATTATTATTAGATGCATATCCTTTGAAATAACACCAGTGATATGTGAGTCAGATTTACGGAACCCATTCCTCAAGCATTTTGAAATACTTCTGTTTCATATCGTCTCTGTTACCTTTGAACGCTTTCGTTGTTTCTGTTTTGTTTGTTTATGAGATTCCTGACTCTAAATTGTGGTAGAGTTGAAGGAATGTTGGCTGGACATTAATGGAGAAGAGCGAGGGATTATCATACTTGAACATCGATATTCCAGAAGGCAGACGATATCTTCGTCCTGGGGGAAGAGGGAGAGAATATCACTCTGAGATTTCTTACAGTTCGTCTCTCCTCTTTTCTTAGTCTACCCGAGGGGGTTGTGACCTTATGTGGTCACCTTCACCTGGTTTGTACAAATGTTTCAAATCCCTAATCTGCCACATGCCATCCTCAAAGCATGGCGTGTGTGCGAGGCTGCGTGTGCGTGTGCTTAGTGGCTGAGATTACCTAATCGTGAAGACTTGTGGGGTTTCCAGGCTAGGCCTGCGCTGATTTGGAAAGCGTAATACACTAAGGTAAGCAGTCTTAATCTGCTTTGGACGCACATGCAGACTACGACGCTGGATTTGATTTGATGTGAATCTATGGCACACCCGCTTTACATCAAACAGCAACATTTCAACAGCTGTGCTCAATATGAGTTTTGACATGTTTTTTTTTCCTCCCAAACTGAAATCTCGTCACATCCGAAGTGGTTCAAACAAATCCTCAAATTCACCCTGTTTAACCTGCTTCCTGGAAAAAGTAATACCTTCAAAGCCAAATATGCCATGATTATAGTTCTGCATCTTTGTCACAAATTCCATTTGAAAGTGAATTTCCTATACCCTGTCAATAACAACCTAAGCATTAACTCAAAGTGCGGAAGCATAATTCAATAAAGCTGTTTCTTTTTTGGTTTTGACCCCATGTCACCGTGGTCGTCCAAGAGCGTTGAGTTACAGTTGTTTTCCCTCTCTCTCTGTAACCTTATTGCCTTTCCAGAGACACATCAGCCTGAATATCTCAGTTCCTGCATGGGCCAACTGTCTAAACAGCACGGTCAATGTGTAACTGTTCGAAACGCATTTCAGTATCACGCACAGCTAGAGATGTAGCTCTCGAGTGCCAGTTCGTCACGGAATCTCAAAGAAGTCTTGCTTGTCCCTCCCAGTGTTTGGGTGAGCTGCCTTATCACGCACCTTCAGCGTGTATCACAGAGGAGGCTATCTTAACCAGCCTAAACAGTGTGGTGTGCGTGGCAGTGAAGGTGGGCCATGTATGAACCAGTGTTCTGACCCCTGGAAGCCATGCCTCCTCCTATTGCTGCTGCCTGTGATCTGGGCCTCTGTTGTAGGGGCTTGTCTGTGGCCCTCAGGCCCCTGGTCTCCTGAGCGCCGGATGGCATGCCAGCCATCCTAGCCAAGGATGTTTGCAGGATATTGAAAAAGACCTTTGTCAGGAAGCAGAGGCCCAGCACCCCTTAGGAAAGGAGCGATGGTGAAGCTCTGATACTTGATTGTATCAACTTTCTCTCTCTTGGCGATGTGGAGGCCACTAGTCAAGACAGTGTTTGTCTGATAGGTGACAGCTTTGCACTGCAATTGGGAGTCGAAAAGACTGGGGATTTGTGCTCTATCAGCCCCACTGTAAAGATAAGCTTATAAAGGCACAATGATCCCCTGTTTCTAAGGATATCTGGTTGTTGTGGGGTGTGCATTTTTTGAAAGAATTATGAATAGCTTGGGACAAGCAGTCACATGTTGGACTGAGTGCATTGTGTCTGGCATTCAGGAAAGTGACAGGGTATGAATCAAGCTCAAGCCAGCCCTAGCCCCATTAATACGTACGACTTAAGTTTAATTTATATGATATTCCCAGCAGAATTATTATTATTCTGAGGATCTTGCCAAGAACATTTGGCCTATAAAGAAATTAACTTTGTCTCTTTGCTAAGTACTTCAATACATCAAGCTGTAATCTCTGCAAGAGATGAATCACATTTCATATCATGCAAGATGAATGTATTCATACTGCATATTTTTCTAATTTCTCCTGTCTGACCATCTGTATGTATTAAGTCTTACCAAGATTAATCTGTTGATCCTATTGGCACAGGAGACAGGTGTTTTTCCCTAATGCAGATATCAGTAAATAAGAACGGGTATCAAGACGTAATCCAACATATTATTTTTTTTCATCTCTGTAATATATAGGAGACAGTGATTTCCCCCACCGGACAATATTGTTAAACTCGCTTGGTGATTACGGCGGGTGTTTATATTTATATGTATGTATTTATGTGCGTGTGTGTCCTGTACAGTGAGTGTGTAGGAGTGTTGAATGATGATAAGGCGAGAGGGGGGTGGAGTTCTGGAAATTTCATATGTACAGCATTGTGAATATCACTGACGTATGAAATTGCACTTTGTGTCCTTGGATCAGAGAGCTAAATCATTTAAGCGTAGTGATCCTTTACCAGATTGGAGGGGGGAGGGTGAAAGTCAGGGTGGGGGGGGGGCTGGTGGTGAGGGTGAGGGGGGGAAAGTGTTGGGGATTTGGCAGGTGGGTATTGAGGTCTATTGAGGTTGAGAAGGATGGACCAGAGGTCACTTGCGACAAGGTTACTGTTGACCCCCATTCCATCCTGGTTACAAGAACCCGCTGATTATTTTTTTTCTCCAGGAAATTGAGATTTGATTTCTCTCTCTCCAGTTAAGTGGGTCTACAGTGGGTCAGCTTGTCTTGGAGGTCCGCTGGTAATATCACTGTCACAGCACACAGGGACAGCCAACCTTACCTCTGGTTCATCTGCTGTGGGCCCTAGTCGTACATGCTCACTCCTCAAATTGCTTATGTAGAACACTTGTTTCCCTCCTATGTTGAGACAAGGGATGTGTGCACTCGAAGACCGCTTGCATACTAGTGCTAATGATTGGTTTGTCAGGCAGAGCTCTTCTTACTTAATCTCCTACTTTGGTTGGAGACGATCAGAAGCAGAGAAATTCAGGCCACTATTGATTAGTAAAGCAGACTCATGTATGCAGTTTCTTTTCTTTTTTTTGCAGGGGGGAGGCTGGTGTCGATTGAAGCTTTGTTAAAGTAGGAATTGCCCTCCACTCCTTAACATGCAATTAGAGGCTGGACAATTTATATATAACCCAGATTATTGGACAATATGTTTGAATAAGCATACAGATGGGTTGGTTTTATGACATAAGTCTCTCAACGTAATCCTTTCAACTCTAACACGGTCTAGGTTTACATTGCTACCCTGTTATGAGACAGATGTCACAACCGACTTTCCAACCTGTGATTTGCGGGGTCAACATTGTTTAGCTGCGTTCAGAAGATTTTTTCTCTCTCTCCGTCACCACAAGGAGTCCCCAACTGCACATTGGTCTCATGACCTCTACAAAGATTACGAGGATGATTATGACGTTGATGTAAGGCAACTTAAAGGAATGGTTGATGCATTGATGTTGGATGATCAATAGTGCTTGTACCAAATCCTGGTCTTTGGAACAGCAAGAGCCCTGTTTGATAGCCAAGGCCCTCCTAGGCTTGCCTAGCTATTCAGGCAGAATGAACTCTCTGTCACAATAAGGGTTTCTGATTAGGGCAGCCAGACAGAAATGAAAATGAATTTCCAAAACTGTGGAGAGGTGTCGAATGGAATTGTCACAGGTCAGACTTGAGGCGGGCTAGTGTATGCAAAGTAATTCATCCTGGACATTATCTCAATAATGATATATCTCAGGGATTATGAATTGGGATGTTTCCTCGCACAAGCCTTTAAATGATATTTAGGAAAGGGTCTAAGATCACTTTCGCCCCTTTAATTTCACAGACGTAGCCGTCACCTCCGGCATGAAATCTTATTCTAATCGCAAAGAGCAATTTGTGCAGTATAATCACCAAGGCGACCATTACACCAATGGCCCGCATTCCAATCACATTCTTCAACAGAGCGCTTGGTGCCATTGTAGTTGAATGTATCATGTGTTAAGACTTGCTTGAATTGGAAAGAAAAATGAAAGATTAGAATGATTTTTATTAATGTGAGCTGAGCTCCTGTTATGGAACATTACTACTCCTCATTGCTACCTTTTGGTGTGTGGCAAAATGATTAATTTCCAGCTGCTTTTGTAGAATTATATATCCTGAGATATTCAGACTTGCTCATATGTTTCCCTTTTGCAAATATGAGTCTCCAAAAGACTTTTATACAACTTGTACTGTATTTTGTAACCATTTTGTGAATCCTATGAAATCATATTTATGGCAACTTCTTCATTTCATGCCTCTTGTTGAATTTCAAGGAAGCATGAATTGCAGGTTATTGCTTCATGGTGTATAAAGATCCGGCAACGGTATCTTTTCTCAAGCCACGTTCAGGTGCGCTTGAGTGTGGACGGCACCCGTCGGCTTTCTAATTGATCACCAGTGGGTGTGGATCAGAAGTTCTCCACTGGCTGACACACTGGTGAGATCCACCGGTAGGCTGGGCCTTCAATCAGATCAGGCTTTTGAACTGGGGGATTAGTGACCATAGAGACACTCTGAGGCTCCACATGGGGGAGCAGGCTACTTCCTGCTTCCTTCCTCCAGTCTGATCCCCAGCACCCTGGGGCATCTACAAAGTCAACAGTTGTGTCTGAAGAAAACTTCAGGTCTTGCTGTGTTTTCTCCCGCAAACGTGTGCAATCTCTGGCGCTCTGTGATTCTGGCTCAGGTCTAAATGAAAACAGTGTTGTTTCTGTCCCTTTGCGCCGCCGCTGAGCAGCAGAACAGCGTGTCAGGCCAGTTTCCTCTGGATAATTTCAGACATGAGAGGCCTGTTTGAGCCCTGCATCAGCCCCCTTGGCTCGCCTGGCCTGGCCTTCATTAGGCCTGCTTATTGGTTGCACATGGCCACAGAGTGGACTGTGTGTTATTCCTCATGTGAAAGGTGTGGAGGAAATTGCTGAGTCCTCTGTCGTAAGACAACTCCCGGGGGTCGATTTCCTGGGCTTGCTTTGCACGCGTGGCCCGGCGTCTGCCTGGTGGCAGGCAGCGGGAATAATGAGCCTTACAGAGTCGGGCCTCAGTGTGGCGAGCCTTGACATACCGGCTATGCTGGAACCTGATATCTGCATTGGACTGGACACAGAACCCTGCGGGACTCTGCATGCTGTCCTAGGGGAGAATGGCTTTGCTAACCTTCACCTTTGCTAGTTCCAAAGCTACCCCTTTCCATAAGGAATGCCGTATGTGCCCATACTACTCACATATAAAAAAACAAAACGAATAATGAAATCCTAATCTAGTAAATGTTAATGTTTAATGCCATTAGTATGGGTCAGTGTGGTCAGTCTTGGAAACCCACACTAAATTCATAGAGTATCGAATTTGTGTTTAGTTTTCGCTAGCTACTTTACCAATCATGGCGTATAACTATGCAAGACATCCATTTTCCTCACCTAGCTGAGCAGTTCTCTGTGGTTGCTCCACCACCTATATAGTTCTCAGCAACTAAATCCATGCGTCTGTGCTATTCTGAGGCTCTCGTGTGTGGATATACCCTGCCACTGCATGGGTGTGCTCTGTGCCCTGAGCAAAGATGAAAAGTTTTTGGACTAGTAACCCCCTCTTCCCCTGCCAGTAATCACCCCAGAGCCCTGTAATCCATGGCACATGCAGATGCCGCCAGGGGAATATTACTGTTCATAATATTAATCTTCCCTCAAATTCTTTTCTGTTACCAAGATGAGGCGTCCTCGAGCGCCATGTTCTTATAGGAATTAAGTGTACTACAAGGGATTCATCGAGAGGTAGATATCAGCTCGTCAGGGATCAGGCCCAGACAGAGGTCGTATCAGAGGCTTGAGGAACACGCAGGAGCGCCGCGTGCTCCATCTCCATATCCTCATAAACACTCACGCGACATGAAAGTCGGCGCTCCGCAGCGGGGACCCCCCTGATCGGCTCCCAGCCCACTTGAATCATGTCAGCTGGATCCAGAGGAGGGTTAAAGCCGCTTTAACGTTCTGCGTCCCACGGGGCTGTGAAACCTGGCTTAGCAGCAGGTAAACCCGGTGCCACCGACGGAGGACAGCTGCATTGTCTGCGTCAGGTGATCAAAGGCGCCAAGCTTTCAGAAATGTGGAGAACAGAAATGAATAGATGTTACCCAAACGTCCTCCAGTGTCGCCTGCGATCCCTCCTCCATCAGTCTTCTACCTACAACTGTGGTTTTAGAACATTCGTTGGAACACGGTTCTGAGGCTGAACGGGATTTGTGTTTTCTTCTCTCTCTCTCTCTCTCTCTCTCTCTCTCTCTCTCTCTCTCTCTCTCTCTCTGACAGCCCACCAGGCTCGTAATACAGGGTGATTTTCAAAAGAATTAGCAGAGCTAATGACTGCAATTTGTTTTAGCAACTAAATAGCTCCCACTGAGGTGTGCTTACTTCAACCAGCCACTAAGTGAGTCGTTTAACCTTCAACTGTAAGACGATTCGTTTCTTTTTTTTGTGTCACCACGCTGATTGAAATTGAAATTACAGCAAATATACAAGATAGAGTCTAATAAGTGCTAATGTCTCTAAAAGAGCTCTAACCATTGAGGTATGAATGACCAGCTTGTGATCTAGAACATTCCACTATCACCCTCCTCAAGGAGCCTCAACACTGTTTATTAGTTAATAGTTTCCCCTCCCTCCTTTGATGGCTTGTGCATGTACTTGCATGAAATGTCTGAGAGGCTGTGGAATTGGATGCAGTCCACTGTGGCACGGTGGGTATATATGCAATCAGGAAGCGAGCAGGCGAAGGCGTGGAGGTGCCAGTGGCGTGTGAAATCTGCTGGTGGGGATTGACAGCGGGATGACGGATACCTGTAAAATACATTCCTGCCTCCAGGAGGGGGGGATCATTCTCTGGGTGTTACCCCAAAACAGTCCCAGCGACACGACCGAGGGATTGCCTCTTCTCCTGGGTCGACCCCCCCCAACCATCTGAAGTAAGACCGAGCTATGATGGAGAGAGAAAGGTCCGGAACACTAGCACACATGGATTGTTTTGATGTCTGTGAAAGGCAAAGTCAATTATAAAGGCAGAAGTGTGTGTTTGCTCTGTCCCCAGAGCGGAACAACAAAGGCGATAGGCTGTAATGGAAACCCATTCTTTTGAAACCGGCAACATTTACATGCTCTACATTAATGGATGGCCCTCGACATGTAAAAATCAAGCAGTTGCCTGAAAATGGACGTTATCACTCCATTATGTGTTTCTTGCCAGATCGTGAGAGAGAACAAAGAAAGATGGAGGAATCTGTAACGTTCTCTATTGATCCGTGCGCACGCAGTTACCGTGTATCGGTCGCCTGTAAATGGTCTGGCATGATGTGACCCATGGTTTTTCTCTGCGGGCGAATTAGTCACCATTAGGGGCTCTGAGGTCACCTTGCTATGAGCCTACCCATCCCTGTGGAGGTGATATTGTCAGAGGGACACTTTGCATACATTAGACTAGCATCTTAACCTTGACCAGGAAAATCTATTCTCCGATAGTTTGTGAAGGTTTCCTAAAGGGGGCTGCGAGGCCTCTGGGATCTGCCCATCCTTCCTCTTCTGCATATCCTGTTCAGTGTCCTGTTAGCTATCAGCGTGAATGCAGACCACCAGCCATGCATTGAGTGCATAATTATTCTATTTCCAAGATAAATCTGGTCTATAGTGTCATATCCATCATGGCTGTCACTTCTTACACAGAGAGTAGGGCACTAAATAGAAGCCTTTTTGCTCATGTGCACTTCTATATAGTCATCAATTCTCCACAGTCTATTCATTGTTTGGTTTGACAGACAGGCATTAATAATGAACGATCAGCCAGTGGCCCTCGAAAAGAGGAGTGTCGTGTGTGGGAGCTCACCAGGCGGAACACACATACTGTTTAAGAAACAGCTTCTTCCCTCGTTCAACCGGGGGAAATCATCCACTTAATTTCACCGCTCTTTTCTCCCAGGAAGCTCTCCTTTGCAAGTGGACAATGTCTGAAGTGTGTTACGATCAATATTTGTGGGCTATCTGACCAGGAGAAGGACCAATATACAAGTGTTAACAAAAGGGCCCAGGCCATACCCAATGTGGGTTTACAACTTGTATACACTGCCAAACGATGTGAAAACAGTGGTTTGGTCTGCTAACGTTGCCCAAAGAGAGATTCTGATCCTTGTCCTTGACTTGTTTCGGAGTAATAAACATTGCTTGTCCACTCAGGAGCGACATGGAAAAAAGATTTAGTCACTGGCCGCAAGATGATGTTATGATTATGTGTTATTCCGCTGGACATTGGATTAGCGATGTTAGTCTTGATATAAAGCTAAAGAAAGGCTGTTGGGACTGATTGAGGTCAGAGCAGGTTATGTCATGTACATAACAAATATATTCTGACAATATTGGAGATATTCTGAGAGTCTGAGAGAGTGCCTTACCATCATCCATCTGGCCTTCTTCTTGTTGAATACATTCTGTGTCGTTTTGTTTGTTGACAGTAAATTGCTATTTATTTTCCCCATATAAATACTGATATAGACAAAATAATGTCAGTTGGCAATATGTATTAAGGTAAACGTTACAATGGAAGCTTATACTAAGTACTACAACACAAGGACTTTGAGAAGTTGTGTTCAAATAGATGACTATGGATGAGATTCTGCCGGTTTGCATGCTTAAAAAAAAAATAAAAAAGATTTTTTTGAATGGAGGTAATTTTACTTTCATGATTGAAAAAGTCTTGAGTTCTCTTTTTGCACTGAGGTGTGATTTTCTGTCCAATAGAAGACATTCGCCAGTCTTTGTCAACCGATATTAGTTGTTCGACAAAAGGTAAAAGCCACAATTCATTGCAAAAGTGCCATTTAAGAAATGCTGTGTATGCCACTACGTATTAGGGATATATATTCGTTTATAATATCACAACCCTCCACAGTCACACAATAGATAACTCAAATGATGGTATAGCAAGCGCAGGCTGAAGTGTTAAGATATGTTGTGTGTTACATGCATGACTGCCCCTGATGCATTTACAGTAATTGATTCTTTTCAATGATTTTCAGAGCGCAAGCTCCCTCCGGAGCCGCCTCTCCCATGCATGTTTAAAAGGAGCGCAGGAACGTCACGCATCACTTCCTCCAACAGATACGGCGCCGCCCTGTAATTCAATATGGCCTTTTCACACCTAACCCAGGTGATTAACTGGCCCGGACACAGGCGCTGGCCTATGGTACAAACCCCATGGGTTTAAAACCCACATACTCCTCCCCCCATCTCTCTCGTTCTCTCCCCATCTCCCTATAATCCTGTCATACAAAACACCGATACACACTTACACTTACTCACATAGACATTATGTAGAAACCCAACCCCCATATTAGACTCTTCATGCCTTAGCGACTTGTTGCCGTTGTTGCCTGGGTTCCTATATATGACTTGTACCTCTTTTAACTGTACAGCAGAAGGAAATAACATGAATACTGTTCACTGCTGACCTTTTAAGTTATTGGCAGGGTATTTAAAGGTTTAACTTTTCAGAATATACTGGATTAAATATTATTCTTATTTTTAACCATTTGTTAATTTAAGAGGACAATGGGTTGCCTTCATCTGGAATGGCTTATCTATTTTTCACTCGTTTCTCATGAAATTCTATTCTACACAAAATTAACTTGCCGATGAAATACCTCACACACAGTACACAAACGAAGGCAATGCTTGCTCTACAGCTCTTCAGCACACAGCCTTTATGTGTATTGTGCTGGTAAACAACAGAGAAGTTATTTTCGAAATAAAGCAATTAAGCAGATCCAAAATGAACACAACCCGCTTGTAAACCGGCACATGGCAATGTCATTTGCATGCCTTTGAATAACTTACTCTCCAAGGGGGTTTCCTTCAGATGGAATTCTCAATGCCATGCACTCTTTGTTTTAAACACACACAAACAAACAAAAGCGTCCTGGGTGCAATGTAGTTCTTCCCTCCTCTAGCTCCTCCTCCTCCACCTCTCTCCTTTCCCCTCTGTCAGGTTGACCTGAAGCAGACTGACAGTGGCTGCAGAAGGCCATTACTCACCGCTGACTATAGAAGGGTACTTTCTTATTAGATGACCGGAGGGAGGTAAAAAAAAAGAAAAGGGAAAATAGCGTCTCAAGTTGTGCGCAGATCTTTTCTTTGGTCTTAATTAGAAGTGCCATCCATCATGGTCGCAGGGCTTCTATTCATTGGGCTGATTGGAGACATGACAAATGAATATGGGAAAAAACAGAGAGTCAGTCCGTAGCGAGAGATGGATGTCCTCTTGGCGGGGGGGGACGGGGGGCGGGGACAAGTACAGTTGGTGCTGGCGAGTGGCCAAGGCCCCCGATGCACCTGTCACTCTGTGGATCACCTGGGGGTCCACCCGCCGTCGCAGGGGCCGGCACGTCCCCTAACCCCACCCCCCCCCATTTATTAGTAAATGAACACCTTGTCACAGATACGTTTTTACCCCCACCACCTCTCCCCTCTCTCAAGCCCCAAGCCACCCTGCGTCCCCCACACTCTCCCCCCCTGGCCGAGCTCACCTTCCTGGGCTGAAATAATTGGATGTCAGTCACCGACTCGAAGAGGAGCATGTGTGTTTCCATGCGCGGATGCAACAAGACTTCCCCTCCATTAAAGTGACTTCTTTTACAACTTCTGTGGTGTGGAACACCCTGAGAGATGTAACACATGAATGTTGAAAGTTGTAATAGTTGTTGCCTGGGTGTAATTATAAAACGGACATATTGAACATTACCCAGCCATTAGACGTGAATAGATTAAAGACGCCTCAGCACAATGCTCAGTCTCGTTCTGCCCTGCTGTGTTTGCGCCATGAGCTGCAGGCCCAGCGTGCCTATTGAAGTGTTAAGCAGCGAGGGCAAGCGAGAGGTTGGGGAGTTCACACAGAATTAGACACCATTAGAAAGTATTTGAGTGACACACTGTAAGCCTTTTTCTCCTCCAGACTTTATTAGCTAACTCACTTTGATCCTATTATGCAGGAGACAATTGTTCATCTGGAAATGAAGAAAAAATAATAACGTTATAAAGATTAATGCACCGCTGAACTTCATTCATCCGTCCGCCCACTTTTGCATAGACTCAACTCTCATAAAATTTGGAATTGGTTTTTCAATTATTGGAGTGCCTCAGCTCTCTGGCTAAACAAAGACTTTTCCGCGGATCCATTGAGATGAAGTTAGATTATGCATTACCGCAATATCCAATTTAATAACTCCAATTTCCCTTTATTGTTTTCCTGTTTTCATTGTATTCCCTTGAACAGCTAAATCAAGCTGGCTGGCTGGCTGGCACAGACAGGAATACCACAACTGCCACTAACAAAGACATACACCAGACTCAACCCAATGAGTGAGGCTGCATAAGCATGAATAAATACAGTCACTCTTCAATGGGGGCGACAAGAAATTAGATTCTTAGTTCAAGTGACTGCGAGGCTGAAGAAAAAAAAAAGAATATGATTAAATTAATTATGAAGCAAATGAATATTAGTCCCTGCTCAAATGGCTTTTAACATATTCACAATCATTGTCAGTTTGTCGGTTTAACTTTTATTAATCATATTTCACATTAAAGCCGACTCTTCTTGTGCTGTGTTGCTTTTATTTAACAGTTTGAATGACAAAATCGTTCCATATGAAAGTCTGCGTTTTTTTAAAATTTAATTTTACTGACTTACCACTGACTTAACATTTGAATTCTTTCATATTTTAAAATGCTATCATATTTTTACCATATAGTTTATTCTAGTTCATTCAGTAAGGTGTTTTCCAAATATGTAAAAAAAAACAAAAAATGAAGAAAGCTCCTGTCTCCAATTGGAGTGTCACAGTGTATTTTCAAATGACAAACTCAACAACCTTAACGTCATCCTGAAAATCTCACGGCTCTGGATACACCCGTTCTTCTTTAAATGGGAAAATGTCAATGATGTCGTTCCTAATTTGAAGAATTAAGTTGACGGAGCAGCGTAAACAAACTGTGGAGGAAGTACAATTCACTGTCACGTCCCTGCGCTTTACTCTCTAGACAAAGGAACAGGGAAAGAAGGATTGCAATTGCAAACCGTGGAACAGCAGCAGCAGCAACAAAAAAAAACCAACCCCACCTCGATGTTTTTATCTTTCCTGTCTCTCTTTGAAGATTTGAAAGATGCTGCGCTTCTCGCGCTTCTGTCTGCAAAGCACCTTGGGAGGGCAGCCGCAGCAGAATGCCAGACAGTGGATGGCGAAGCCCTCGTCCCTGCGTGTGTAGTCACAGTGAATTCAGATGCAGGGACTACGAAGGGGAAAGGGAGTACAGTGGTTTTGGCCTCAGGCCATCCTGAGTAGAGCTCCCCAAGCTTGAGCAAAGTGAGGAGACATTTGTGAACACAGATGCATTTTGTTGTAAGAAAAGAACAGATGAGAAATGATGGCAACTCATAAAAATAACAAGGGCCCTTGCATATTTTGTTTCCCTGCGTCTCCCTCGGATATGCGCGGCCTATTGAAATCCCTAACACACTGCTTGCTATGACGTGCCCCAGATAAAAGCATGGAGGACGTGTTAAATAAGGCCATTTGATATAAATCTGTCATGTGAGTCTCCCTCTGGTGCTCGGCTTTGAATGATGTAAGAGCAGAGCTGTTGAGCTGTTGGGTTCAGGGCTCCACGGTTTGGACTTGAACATGTTTTAAGTTTTTGAGGTAATCAGTTTTTCTTATTCTTACCAGAGGGGCGGAATTGTGAAGACATCTGTTATGTTATTAATTTCACATAAATCTTAAGCTCCTCGATGCTTGAAATGAGGCTTCATTCAAGCCGAATTAATGAAACATGATTGTAAGTCCCTCACGTGGAAGGGGCTGTCATACAATATTGAGTTGCTTATAATCACTGTGTAATCTCGGTGTCTGCCAGGGGAGGGCGGTGGGAAAGCCCTCCATGAAACAATGTCTTGAGGAGATCAGAACCCTCACCATATCTGGCAGGCTTAAAGAGCCAGGAATCTGCTGCGAGTGACTCCCAGGTCGTCTGCAGAGAAAGACACCATCGCAACGCTACGTGCCAAATCACTGTGAAATGCTGTAATTGTTCAGATCAGAGTGTGGCATGTATGCTTGAAGCAACAACAAAAAACTACAAAAAAAAGGTTGGAGTTGTTGGAGACGCTTTGAGCTGGAGACTCCGTTTGGAGAGTTGTGAGTTTAGCTTGGCCAGGGTGGTGCTGTACCTGGCGGGACAGACGTCTGGCAGAGAGCAGGGACCCCGAGGTGTTTTGACATGCTCAGGATCGGGTCTACAGGCAAGCGAGCGCAACAGCAGCGCCGGCTTCCTGGCACACAGGCCGGCTGTGTTGTCAGGGGCCACAAGAGCACGCCACTCTGGGCCAGCGAGCTCACTGGAGGGCCAGCTCGTCACATTGAGTAAGCCTTGTCACAGCCCCGCTGGCGTGTCATCCCATTACCCCGCCAAGGCTTCTCGCACACCTGTCCCATGACGAGACTACACACGTCAAAACACTCGTTTTGTGTAGCCGTGCTGTTTCCAGTTGTCAGTGCGGTACTACTCCTCCATACAAGCTGCTCCATGTTAATATCTGCCAATGCACTTTATCGTCTGCATCAGTCAGGGGAACATGGCCGTTTTTATCTCGGATTGCCATACAATGCCGTTGCTCCAAACCAGCCTAATTATTTTTTATGCAAAGCAAGGCGAGAGGAGCGGGTGACACACAAATGCAGTCGAGATCTGGATAGACCTCATCAATGTTTGGCTGCGCCCACGACTTAATTAAGATTCACAAGGAGCCCAGCTCCTTTGTTCCCTCTGTGTTGGAGCATTGTTCCTCAGAAGTGAGCAGGAGTACAAATAATGGAGTGCAAACACTTCCTCCGGTGGAGCTAGCCCTTTCTCTAGAGGTTTAGCCTACTTTACTTTTCAAACTGACAGAAATGGGTTGTCTCAAATACGCCACTGCTTCGCTTCATTAGAGGAGTAGCCTGCCTTAAAACAAACAAACAATGCACCCTGCTACCCCCTTCCTTGCAGATGCAGCCACGCTTGCTAGCCCGCCCCTTCCAAAAGTGTCACATCCCCGGCAATCTGTAATTTTCGGACTCGAGGGGTTAATTGCCTGCCACGGCATCAAAGACAAGTTTTGATGTGCTTTTTGAGGGCTGTCTTTAGTCAAGATGGAGAGGGAGAGGGAGGGAAGGAGGGGGAGGATGGGAGGGGTGGGGGGGATAGAGGGAGGAAGGCACTTGAGATTTCACTCCTGGCATAGCGGCTCAGGCGTCTCCTCAGGTAATCCTGGCTCTCAAAGGCATTATTGAATTTTCTTGTTTTTCTTCTTCTTCTTTGTCGAGGCGGGGAGGTGAGTGTGCGTGTGTGCGTGTGTGGAGAGGGGTGGCAGGGGAGGGGGTGGGTTAAAGAGAGTGAGTCTGACTTCAGAAGGGTCTGCGGCAGCTGCTTGATTCTCATTCACCTCTGCAGATCCACGTCAAAACACAGCCAGACCTTTTAAAGCGCCTGACTTTGAAGTGAGGGGAGAGCCTCAAATCCAAGTTTGGGCCGCCACATATGCCCGGCCTGAAAAATTAGCAGCCATGTGCGTCTCCCTGCCCCCTTTGAAGTCTTGCAGTCGGGCTCCTCTGCCTGGTCTAACAGAGAAATCAGAGACGATGGGGCCCGAATCCCAGATTAAGATAGTGATTCTGGGGGAATGGCAGGGCAGCCAGAGCCCCTCTTTGCCAGCTTTTGTTCTCCAGGGCCCATGAAGACTTTCTGCCGTGTTAACACTGTTTATCTGACTCTCTTTACAGCAGTTCACCAAATTTGAAACATCTAGTTAAACAGGGAATTGTGATGGGGAACCTTGTGATGTAGGTCTCAGAGAGCGCACATAAGGACCTACGTCCTACTGACACCAGTTACCATCGAATGGTGTGCAGAAGAAGGACAGCAGGTTGGCATTAATAAGGCTGTGATTCATCCGCCCTCAGGGCAGCTTAAGAAAAGAGCAGGGTCCTTCTTATGGCCCTAGTCCCTGCTACTCGCTGCACTCCTTGGCAGAAGGCTATGCAGAGGAGCCAGTAAGTGACCTGCAAAAGAGAAAGCTCCTTTTGGAGCCACACCGATATTAACCTTGACAACAATGAGCTCACGCTGCTCTCCCCATTGTAATCTGTCCCGATTAGATGGGTTTGATTAAAAGGGAAGGGGGACACGAGCCTGCTAAGGGCCCCCCGCTGAGAATTGCTCTATGGCCTCGCTGACCCCCCACCTACCCAACAGGCCTGTCCTGTCAAGAAGGCTCAGCGCTCAGCCTCAGACGCTCAGCTGAGGCCTCTAATCCCCAACGCGTCTCCTCCCTTTCTCCCGATCCTCATCAACGCTACTTTCTCTCTCTTAAGCAGATTGAGAAGACGACTGCTATTTTCTTTTGCCTCAAAGTCAAGGTCCCTGAGGGATGTCACACTGATGGTAAGAGTTTGAAGTGTGCGAGATGTGGGGAGTGATGCAAGACGAGTCTGCACGCCGTCGTCTCCCCCTCCGACAGGCAGATCAGTATCTCACCATGACGAAACCAGGTGTGCCGAGCCCCTGCTTAGCGACACACCTAAGTTGTCTGAGGGTTTGTTTAAACACGTTTCACAGCGATTTACTGTCACATCGCCGGGTATCATTTAAATTCCCTGTCAGCCGTCACAGCTTCTTCTACTGTTTTGGGAGGAAACCTGATGATCACTGTGTTTCGGTGAGCAACATCGTTTTAGTGTCTGTGCTTGTAGACAAGCGATGACAACACACAAGGGTGGGTTTAAAGTTGCCGTGTCTGTTCACACCGGTGTGTGTTTCCAGCCCCCCCCCCCCCCCCCCCCCCCCCCCCCCCGCCTCCCCCCACCCACATACACGCATTTGGGTGAATCCCCCCTCCCCCTTCCCTCTGCCTGGGTGCCTTTGTTGTACCTCGCCTGGAGGTGGGTGTCGGAAGTGACTCGCTCAGAGCTCTCTCTCCTCTCTGTCTCTTGTCTCTGCCGTCGCTCTCCTGTTTGGCATCTGAGTGCAATCAGAAAAAACGTCAGCCAGGGCTTTGAGGTTCAGGTGGAGGGGTTTGGGTGGGGGGGGGGGGGGGGGGGGGGCAGTTGTGTCTGGTTTCAGCTCCCCTGCCGGTTGCCTGTTTGAGCAGTTTGAGAAAGGCAGGGGGTGAGGTGGACTGGGACATGGGCGGCAGGGGTAGGAGGGGCAGGGGTGGTGATGGTGATGGTTGGGGCACAGCGGGTGGCCTGCCACTGTGCTGAGATCAGATCTTATCGGGGGGAGGGGGGGGCAGGAGAGGGGGGGTAGAAAAGAGCCCCAGTTCAAGGTTGGGGTGCGGCCATGGGGCGGGTCCGGTTCATGTGTCAAGAGCAGAAAAGGAAGAAAGATTAATGGTCTCTGTGAAAACTTAGGCCCGCTCCCCGTCGCCTCTCCCTGCCCATCAGCGAGGTGTGGATCTCACTGGACAGGGAAAGGGATTTCTTAAGGCCTCTCTGCTGATTGGTTTGGCGTGTCGTATGTTGGGGCCACTGAGTGATGGAGTGGTGTGGAGACAGCGGCCCAGCCTGGCCCGACCTCTGAGAACAGCTCTCCCATTCATGACGGTGTCTCTGCTGGGCCTCTGGAGGCTGGCCCAGATGAAAAGATCCTAATAGGTTGTCAGTGAGTTGCAACACTACCGCTCCCCTCAGCTTTCATAAGGCATTATCCAGTGAGGATGTGGAGTTGGAACAGATACGGCTGGTTTGAAAAGCAAACCCCTCCTTCCTGTGTTGTCGGGATATTTAAGGGAAACCCCCCCCACGACAGTGCCTGCACTGTGCCAAACCTTCAGAGGTGGAGGTGGAGGTTTTTGGCAAGGTTTGTGGGGAGAGAGGAGGAACATGTTGACACAGTGTTGAAGGAGTGTGTTTGTGTGCGTGCATTTGTGTGTTTCCCCCTGCAGAGTCAGACATGACACTACTTCATTCATAATATTCACAAAGAGTTGTTGCTGTGTTTCTTAATCTAGGACTTGGATATACAACCCATAAGGATTTTTTTATAATTATTCCTAATTACAGCAGAACTGGTCATAGCATGTCAGTGCAGATCAAGGCCATAAGAGGCTTAAGTAAGGCAGTCTTTTGGCCTGTGTCAGGATTATTATCTTTGGCGGTGACACCAGGGTTACATTGCAAGCTTACTTCTTCGTTGTCATGGGGTCTAAAAAAGGGGCTTCGAGCCCACTCGATGACATTGTTTGAACCTGAACCCGGTCCACACTTCAACACAGATGTCTGTAGGATTTTTTGCGTTGTCGGAAGAATATTATTAAACTTGTCTTGACTAAATTCGAAAAGAAGCATTAAAATAACAAGTGTTACATGATTCAAAATGTGTTTCTTTTTTGTTTTTCTTTTAGTATCCTTTGACTATTTTTGAGTTCATCAGCCTCTATGGATTGCTAATTTGCTGCCAGAAGTGAAATGTGTACGTTTCCCTAGTTTCGGAGTGTTTGCTAAGCATATAAATGAGGTAATAAAGCAATGTAATTTAAGACAAAATTAATATGTTTTGTGCCTGTGCGTGTGCCTCTGGGGTTTATAAGCAGACTGAGCAAAACTGTCAGGGTTGCCAGATTTGAGGAAAAAAAATCCACTTTTCTAATGAACACTATACAGGGGATTTCAGCTCAGTTTAATTGGGAAAGAGCAGCAGAGGGAGGTTTTACATCGGGAGTGAGGGAGGCCATCAGACCCTCGGAGGGAATATGTACGAGGCTGCAGTATTGTCCGTCTAATCATCTCACCTTACACTCATTCACACGCAGGCTGGAAGGAACCCTTTTGTCGCACATCTCCCAGTCCCCACACGGTTGTTTTGTTGTATGTCAGGACAGCAAATCCCTCGTTTTTTCTTACTTTACATTCCCCCATGGCTTTTTGGAGTGAGGGGAGGGGGGAGGGGGGGGACGCGTCGCTATAGCTATAAGCATTTTCGATGTAAACATGTTGACAAACGGTCCTTTGTGAACTTTGTTGCCGGTGACATTTATTCAGTAACAAAGCAGCTACTTGAGCTGGCTTCGTGGGCTAGCTTTCCTTTGAGGGCTAGTGATCAGTTGTCTGCACGCCAGCCGCCCCCGGCCACTGGCCCACCCATGATGGGGGGCTCCATGAAGGAACTTATTTATAATTGCAACCAAGGCAAGGTTTCCTAAAAGCATTTTCCCCCCCTTAATGAAGTTTACTGGCACTGACGGCCCTCGTGGTAGCCAAAAGGTTTTAGTATTCTTTAGTAACATGTTAATATGATTTGTCTTGGCATCCCATAAAAAATGGAATTGGCACAGGAAGTAGCCATGAGCTTGAATCCCAATGCCAAATTTGTTGTCAATGTTTTTACTTTGAGGAGGGGTTGGAGGAAAAATGTAATTAAGGCCATTGTTGTGTTTGTCTGTGGGGAGGGCTGGGCCTGACTGAAGGCTGTAATTATGAATGATATATCCTCTTTGGCCTGTGTTCTTTTTGTCCCCGAAGCAAAATTGGATTTGCTCCACACACTCCAGCACGACGCGAGATAATCTTTGACCTGGATTGTCATCACCTGCATTCAGTGCTCAAAGCAAAGCTTTTCTCATTCATTTAGGCCATTCACTTAAAAGCTTGCCATCTCATAACCGCCCATGCTAACACGATGATCACAAAAATGACCGCCCTGCTTGCAGAAAGGCTGAGTGATCCCATCAGCGTCGAGTTACTTGGCTGCCCTGCTCACTGTACCAGTCGGAGTGGGGGTTGGAGGGAGGGAGGGGGGGGAATGCATTAGCACGGCGTATGGTAGACTGGGGCAGCAGAGTGGGGTGACCCTGGTGGGGTCTGGTGGCGCTGTGAAGCCTCTGCAGGGCTGAGTGCCCCTTCTCAGTGCGGGGCTCACCTGAGACAGCCTGCGAGGCCCCAACAGAGACGGCTTTCACAGAGCCCCTCCGGGGGCTTCAACCTGCAATAAAGCCACCATTTGATCCCCTTGAATTTCAAATCGCTCTCCTTTTGATTCCCTATTAACTCAGCCCACTTCTGTCCACTTTGTTCAGGACAGAGGGTCAGATTGCTCCCCCTGTGAATGCTGGTTTGTTCGGTGGGCTGTTTGTGTACAGGGCCAGACCCATGTGTGGGTATTGAGCTGCAGGGGAAATTAAGCATTTGTTGAAGATTTCACGTTGTTGGGAATTTGTTTAGAAACCTTTTTTGGAAGGATGATCAAATTCCAAGCATTTTGAAATTTGCACTTGAAAGCCCACCTCCAATCTGACAGCATCTTTGCTTAACCTTTTCACCAACTGATTCTATTAATTATGCGTTGCTCTCCGATACATTCATTACTATTCCAGCAGGATGTGTGTGTGTGTGTGTGTATCCATGGAGGGAGGAGGGGTGGTCTGTCAAAGGGATGAGGCTAAATGAAATGAATAGACCTGTGGACTTCAGAGGCCTGGGAAATGATAGGTTTGTTTTAAAGACTGATTATTCCCTGGTGTAATGAGCAAAAGTGCACCCATAAATTTGCAGGGGCCACCTCCAGGCAGTGCCCAGTGTGTCAGGATTACACCATGTTCCTTCATAACACCCCTCTTTAGCTGCCAGGAGGATGGTGTTTAAGGAAATTACACCCCAGGTACCAGACACTCCCAGGCTTCCTGCTAATTGAATGCCCTTTTTATCGCTGTTGTCCAACGGATTCCTACTGCGAGCTTTGTTTTTGTAATTATTGCTTTAAATATACACATTAAAACACAATTATTTTACCTCTGAGCGCAGGGGAGTGGAGCTGGGGGTGAGGAGTTGCAGCTATTATTAGTGAAACATTTAACAGGATGAAAACCTGCAATCTTTTTCTATTCTGCTGGGGAAGAAAGCTCCCTGTGGTTAACTCCCACTGGTTAGAGGATAATGAAGGATAGACAGGGTTAACATGTATTAGCTGCTACATGATATGTTGCTCAGTCCAGATGGGGTCATGTCTTTCATCTACTGTTGCTGTTGAACGCTACATAACAATCAGCCCATTTGCCGATAGGTTGATGATGTATTAAAAGCTTTTTTTCCATGTTTTCCCCGCCAGTATTGCCCCTCTCGAGCGTAGATCTCTTAATATTCTTGCTGCCAATAAGGATACGCTTCTCTTCTACTTCATATGGCTATGATCAAACCATTGACCTTTTTTTGGATGATGAAGCGGGGGTGGGGAGGGGGGGTGGGGGTGTTTATTATTTCTCTCTCCCCCATCCTTCTTGTCTGAATCCAAATGTCAGGAGAGCGCAAACTCATCCCAGCTCTCTCAGATCACAGAGGAGGCATTTCCTGACATGTGTTGGTGCCCTCCCTGTCCCCGTGCCCAGCCCAGCAGGCATGTGCCCACGACGCTCTCTCTCGAACAGGGGAAATGAAAGAGCTCTTAAGCCGGTGCCAGTCACAGATGCCGGCCGCAGCCACCCGCCTGCCACGCCGCCTGCCACGCCGCCTGCTCTGTCTCTGCTCCCCTCCGACACCCTGCGGACTGGGCCTGGCCCGGACCTGCAGGTGGCCCCATTAACAGGGGAAAGTGTGTCACTGAAGCTGCCCAGGGAGTGTGAATAGAGCAGGCTGTTCCTGTGGCCGGGCTCCCTGGAAAGGGAAGGGCCTGTGGAAGTGGACTGCCTTACCGCTGTCCCAGCCAAGCCCAGGCCCAGGCCCAAAACCCTGGCCTGGGCCTGGCCTCACAGCTATCTGTTCCACAAGCTGAGATCAAAGCGTTGTGGCTGGCATATCCACACGTTTCTCTCCCCGGCCTTGCTCAAGCAGCTGTTGAACAGGAACAGCCCCGCTCTGCCATGTCTGGGAGGGGGGAGAGGGGGGGAGGGAGGGAGGGAGGGGAGAGAGAGGCTGAAAGATTCATAGGCTGGATGTGCCATTAACTCCTGCATGATTGATGTCCCATGCGACTAATGTGTCACAACTTGAAAAGCACGACGAGGGGGGAAATACTTTCAAACGTATCATCTTGTTCGTTTTCATCTACCAAAACCCCCCTGCCTAACCTCAGCCCTTGTGCGGACAGTGCTGTGTTAGCTGGAAGCAGCCTGGCGGTTTAGTGCCACATGTATGGCACAGTTCCTTAGATGTCAGCCACTTCTGTCCTGTGAGCTCTCCAGTGCTGTTTGGCTGGTTGTGGTGCTAACAGTGCACTTGAAACGCCACTGGGGCACACATAGGGAAACTGTGTAAGATCAGTTAGTAGTTTGTTCTGGCGGAGGGCTCTTGTTGGTGCAACGGAGGGGGATGTTATGACGTTGATAGCGATGCTCGGCTAACTGGTGGGCTGACAGACTGGCCCGGCCTCACTGCCTGATCTGGACTCGAGTCACCACATCTGACTTAGTCTGACTAACTCATTTTATGGATATTACCCTTAGCTGTAGATATTGGACATGTGGTCTTTCATAAAGATTCCCAAGGCAGCATCTAAGCTGAACACTACCATTGCAACCGTTAACGGAAAAATGACCCGTGGGGTTCATCCTAGTCAGTAATAGTAACTTACTTCAATGTTTTCCAGCTCTGAAATCAGTGGGCCGACAGAGAAGCGTGAAACTTCAGTTCTTGCTGACGTGACGTTTTGTTTGACTGGGCCACTCTGGCCAGTTGATCTAATTTATTTTCCTTTGAAATGAAAGGCCTCCAGGGGCAAGGTGGAGCTCAGAGACAGACACACTCGAGCTGTGGCCGTCTGTGTGTGTCTACTTATTAATTAGTCCAGGGAATTCCAACAGCCCCCCTTTGGAAATGGAGGGGGGGGCAGAGATACCAGATGGACTCTGGGAGGGGGGTTAAGACATGGAGCTGAAGTGGCCAGAGAGGGAGGAGAGACAGAAACATTTGGGGGGGAAAACAAAACAATTGCAAGATTGTCAGCATAAAGAACCTCCCCCTCCCCCCCCCCCCAAACCCAGCCCCCCCCCCTCTTCACTATGCAGTCATCTCTGTCCTCTCTGGTAATGGGAGCTGATTCCAAACTTAACTGAGTAAATTGTTATCAACTACTACCAAACTCAATTTGTGTATTTGTTCATGTGTTTTTTATATTGGAGACAAGGGTCATAATGGCTGCATGCTGTGTTTGACCCATAAACACCATGTTTGCCTTGGTTATAGCACCCTCCCCCCTCACCCAAGTAAATACCAAGCCCAAAGAAGCTTAAGAAAATTTCCAGCTCTGAAATCAGTGGGCCGACAGAGAAGCGTGAAACTTCAGTTCTTGCTGACGTGACGTTTTGTTTGACTGGGCCACTCTGGCCAGTTGATCTAATTTATTTTCCTTTGAAATGAAAGGCCTCCAGGGGCAAGGTGGAGCTCAGAGACAGACACACTCGAGCTGTGGCCGTCTGTGTGTGTCTACTTATTAATTAGTCCAGGGAATTCCAACAGCCCCCTTGTGGATGGATGGAGGGGGGGGGCAGAGATACCAGATGGACTCTGGGAGGGGGGTTAAGACATGGAGCTGAAGTGGCCAGAGAGGGAGGAGAGACAGAAACATTTGGGGGGGAAAACAAAAACAATTGCAAGATTGTCAGCATAAAGAACTCCCCCTGCCCCCCCCCCCCCCCCCACCCAGCCCCCTCCCCCCTCTCACTATGCGTCATCTCTGTCCTCTCTGGTAATGGGAACTGATTCCAAACTTAACTGAGTAAATTGTTATCAAACTACTACCAAACTCAATTTGTGTATTTGTTCATGTGTTTTTTTATATTGGAGACAAGGGTCATAATGTGGCCTGCATGCTGTGTTTGACCCATAAACACCATGTTTGCCTTGGTTATAGCACCCCTCTCCCCCCTCACCCAAGTAAATACCAAGCCCAAAGAAGCTTAAGAAAAGATAAAGAAATGAATTTGTCTCCCTTGAATATAGTTAATGTTGTTTTTTCCATTTTATATGCTCCATATGCTTGATTTGATTTGCTGTTATTGTTGCACTTAATCCTAGTGGCTTTTGAATTCTCCTGGGTGTGTGTATTTTAGCATGGCTATTACACACACACTTAACACATCGTTTATGACCAATGTTTGTCATGTACTTATTTTGGATTTTGGCATTTATGCTTGTTGTTGACCAAAATATTTTGAAAACAGTTATGCTATATTACTATATTTGTGTCCTTGCAAACCTCTGTATGTGGGATTATTGTTATTGTTTAACAATAATATATACATTGTCACACAAACCTATACCATTATGGCCACATTTTGTTGACCATGGCATTATGGCGCATTATGTTCACATAAAGACTGGAAGAGCCAGCTTAAGCAGGGAGAGCTGAAAATGGAGGGGCAATAACACCGTCCAATGAGCAGTAAGCAGAAGACAGAGGTAGAAGGGCGAGAGAGATAGACAGAGAATGTAAGAGAGAGAGAGCAAGAGCAAGCAAAAGAGAGAGAGAGAGAGACAGAAAGATAGAGAGAGAGATAGAGGGTGAGAGAGAGAGAGGCTCCGAGGCAGCCTGTCTCCTGGCTGGCCGTCTCAGGCAGCTTGAGTGGTCTGTGACAGCATGCTCCCGCTCCGACCATACGGCCTGTCTCTTTAGCTAACAGCCCAGCTGCACGGGGAATGTCCCCAGGCCTGACACGTTGACACGGGGCGCCGCGTTGACAAATAGCTGGAGTTTTCACCTCCTGCCGCACTGTCTGCTCCCTGTTAAATCAGGCCTTGCTGACTGTACGAGGGGAGTGACAGATCTGCTGTCAAAGCACCGCTGCTGAACGAGGCCTTTCTGGGTGGCACTCTCAGCTGACGGGGGCCGGAGAGGACCCCTGGCTCTCCCAGACACTCACCCAGATCAGTGGCTCTTGTCAGTTTGGCTTCAGCACAGTGTGGCACTTCTGCAGGTACATTAGACTGCAATGAGACAAGGTTCTGGCCAGGAGAGGTGTAAGCACACTGTGAGTGTGTGTGTGTGTGTGCCCGAACATGCGTGTCACCCACTGACTAATACCTACTGATTATGTGTGCGGTTGTCACGACACCTCACAACCTATAATGTCTTTAAACATACTTCAAAGGAGACAAGACCAGTAATTATCATCCCATGTGCCAAGTACACTTTTGTTTTCACAACACATACTAATCCTTTCATTGTGGGATGATGATAAGCAATTGATTCATCCCAGTACCTGTCAAGAGGTTCACACAGACAGACAGAAATCAACGTTTATGGATGTGATTATTCCTGGCCCTCTTTACGACCTCCCTGTCTGGTACTGGACTGGGGTGTATTTCTCTGTGCAGGTGTGCAGGTGTTTGAGGAGAGTGAGGAGTGTTTACCATCTTACCTTTGGGGCGGTGGCCCTTGTTAAACTTTTACCCAATGTACTGTGTGTGAACCAGTGAGAATTTACTGCTTGCCATGCGATGCTACAGTCTTGGTGTCTGGGCCCCGTGTGGCATCCAGCGCCATGTGTGCCCGCGGCGGTGTTTGGGTATCAGTTAGCACCGTTAGCTCGTAACGCTGTGGCGCCTGTTACCAATTCGTTTGTAATTGTTAAATCCCCCTCTCCTCTGTATAATCCTCCAGCTTGCATCTTTTGAGGCTGTCCCTGGTTGCGCCCCACTGATCTCTCTGTGGTGACGCCGCCACTCTGTGATTAATGCCATCTCCTGCGCGCCTCCTCTCCCGCCATGTTCCCACCCCAACACCCCACCCCTCCTTTGCCGCTCGCCCTCCCTCACTTGACAAAAATCGCGGCGATCTTAACCTTCCATGTACCCTCAGGCCCTGATTTCGTCAGCCCTTCACCAGGCAACCTATGAGCACCTTATTATCTTCCAGGCCCTCCCTCAACCTTCGGCACCTCACCTTGGGTCGTGCTGTCCTACCATTGTTTATGCTGCCACCCCCTTAAATCTATCTCCTCTCTCTTTTTTTTCACCCTCTACAGGATGCGGCCACTCTATAACCACCCTGCTTGTCAATCCGTACCGTCCCCCCGCGCCACCCACCCTCCCCAGCCGCCGCAAAACACGCACCGCCCACGCTGCACTCACACACACACACATATAGACCCCCACCACCCCCACCCCAGCCATTCCCTTTGGTGCAGGAGATGCCAGACCTGCACTTCACAACCACCCATCCACTTAACCTTAGATAGCTACAGTGCGGCTGCCACCTCTTCCTTACTCCCCTCTTGTTCTTTAAAACTCCATACCACTCCTCCTCCCTTCCTCCCTTCTCCCTCTCCCATCGTCTGCTCCACACCCCCCCCCCCCACAACCTCTTCACTCCTCCTCCCTCACTATCTCGTGCTGCTGAAATGCGAATTGGCACTCACAGAGGTATAGACGGGTAGGAGGCCCGAGACAACAGCGAAAAAAGGAACAAAAAAACCAACCACCCTCATT
>BROE01000013.1:6416988-6482432 GCA_036571765.1 Plecoglossus altivelis
GGTGTGGGGGGGAAAAGGGGAACACAGAGAAATAATTTTTTTTTGGTTTTTCCCCCAAAGCTTCCACCGCCACCTTAATAGAATTTTTAAAAATTTTTCAAGGCCTCCCTCAAAACTTCGACTACCTTTGCGTCGGTGCCTTACTTGTTTTTTTTTAACATGTGCAACGCATTAAAAATTCTAATTTCCTCTCTTTTTTATTTTTTAAAAAATAACCTTACTATGGTAAAGATGGTTGGCGCATCCTAATACCAACCCCCTTTGGTTTTTTGGGTCATCGTCGTCCCCCCGCCCCACCATCCCCCAAGCCGCCAGAAAAACACACGCAACTGCACTGCCATGCACTCCTCATAGACACACACACACATATAGACCCCCACCACTCCCACCCCAGCCCATCCCTTGGGTGAGGAGATGCCAGATGCATTAAACAATCCACTTAATAGATAAGCTACAGTGGGCTTGACTTTCTTTTCTCTCTTTTTTTAAAACTCCATACACTCCTCCTCCCTCCTCCTTCTCCCCTTCCCCCATCGTTCCACCCCCCCCCCCACACCTCTTCACTCCTCCTCTCATATCTCCTGCTGCTGAAATGGAATTGGATCAAAGAGGTATAGAGGGAGGAGGGAGAAAAGGAAAAAAGGAAAAAAAACACCCTCATTGGGTTTTGTTGAAATATTTATAGGTCAGGGTTGACTGGCTAAATTGAATATCTATGCTGATCTCGCTTGCCTGTTTAACTTGCGCTTAGGCAAATATGTTTCCTAGGTGATAACCTTTTATGTACGAGTCTGACTTCATTGAAATGCATAGAGATAAAAATGTGTCACACTTCACAGCCAAGCAAGGCAGCCCTAGACGTTCGATTATTCAAATGATAATTGACCTTAACCTGTAGATAGCTTATATTCTGTAGTCAATCACTCCATTTGCTGTAAAGATATGGAGAAAATACAGCTTTGTCATTTACATAACAAACCACTAGTGAATGTCAAGTACCCTGGGCAGGCTATTTGTGTGGAGAATAATGAGAAAAATATATAGCCAATTATTATTTCAACATGTTTTAATAATTTAAATGCTGTTGATGTGTGAATTACTGGCGGCATAGCTCTCAGACCTGTGCTTTGTTCACTCTCTGGCACTATTATTTTCTTCCTAACAAATGACTTGATGTTCATCTTCATATATAATTTTCATTTCTCTGATATAATGGCTTCTAGTGGCTTGCTGTCAAAAGCTGATAAATTGACAAGCAGTGTCAAGGCACTGAAATCGACAATGCCGAAATGTTTGCTCTGCGGTTGGCCAAGAAAGAGGCTTTTTTTGATCATACTAGAGGGCACTCATAGTAATGAATGAATGCATGCATATATGCAAGCGTGGACAAACACACACACACACACACACACACACAGAAATACAAACACCACTCATACATTCAATCCATACTTTTCAAATACACACTTTTTGATCAGCATTTTCCAGAGACCAATCTGTCTGAATAGTCAAGCCAGGTCATTTCATAGTTGCTATCAATACCAAGGGATTTTTTCCCTGAAAGAATCTGTCTGTCTGTCTGATTGGTCACTGAAAGAGCTGTGTGTACAAATGTTATCAGATCCATCTGTAAAAACACATTAGCTGGGGGCCGATTTGCATACATTTCCTAACGGAGCGCGTCAAAACTTGCTCCCCGACTCGAGCTGTTTGTTTAAAGTCAGCCAAAGCTCTATAATTAGCAATGTTTAATTATGGAAATGGCTGCCGAAAAGGAATTTCAAACACACTCTCTCCCCAGATCATTAGTTACAGGGGTGAGAGAGAGAGAGAGAGAGAGAGAGAGAGAGAAATGAAATGCTTTCAGCAATGAAGGGTTCATATTTCAAGCTTATAGCTGCTAAAAGGGTGTACTCAGAAAATCAATTTTATGAAAGTCCGTTCAGCACTAAAGGGAGTTCCATGCAACTAAGCAATTTTGAAATAATGTCCATGGGCCCTGATTCATGGGTAGTAACAGGACTTTGCTCTCCTTGCTTGGGACATTATCCTCTAAGCCCAGGTCATAGGTCGAACCCTGGTTTAAATCAACCTCTGCTTAGCATAACTCGATTCTTAAAGGGCTGCCGGCAACCCTGGTATGAATAGATAAGTAGTGTTTCCAGAGGTGTGTGTATGTATGTGTGTGAGGCGTACTAGATCAAAGCTGTGTGAGCTGTTTGGAGACTAAGAAAGGGGGACCAGACCCAACTTTAGGAATCAAACCTCACCTTGACCCCGTTGGAGTTTGGGTTCTCATCCACCACAGTCAGCCTAGGGAGCCTGTGCGGCCACATGCTGACACAGCCAGAAGAAACACACAACCCTGGAGGCAGAACACACAGTGAACCCAACTGAAATAGATGCTCAATAAATCCACTCCATATCGCCTCTTTAATAGTCCCCCACATCAAGCACTGTGGCTCTATTTTAAAGAGGAAAGGAGAAGGCCTGCACATGTGTTTGGTGTGGTGGATGTGGCGGTGATGGGGGGGGGTGGTGGAGGGAGGGAGGGAGGGGGATAGTGTAGGTGACACTGAGGAAGCGGCCAATCCCCCTCCCGACCCCCCCAGCTGACACATGGGATATGGCTGGTCCTCCAAGCCCGCTGTGGAGACCACATCACCGCCACAAGGCTCACACACAGCGGAGGAAGGGGGCCAGTCACAGGATTAATAGTTTGTTTTGGGAGTGGCGTGTGTGTGTGTGTGTGTGTGTGTCAGATGGGGGGTGCGCCACTGGCTTGTGGCTGGGTGTCTCCCTCCCCAGGGCCTGTTGTGGACCGACACTGCGGTGGGTGTTTAAGCAGTGTGGGTCGTCTTGAGAGGAGACGGTCCATCTGTGTGGGGGCGGCCAGCCCACGCTCCTCACTGGGGATTCCCATTACCCTGATTGATCGTTTCCTCAAACTCCTCCTTTGATTCATGCATTCCATATGAGCTTTAATGAGCCACCGTCCGTATGGCACCGAGGAGGGCATCTGTGCAGTCGGCCCTGCACTCTCCCAGTACACAGCTAATGGAGAGAAAAAAAAAACACACACACACCCTGGATACTGTACACACACGCGCGCTCGTAGTCGAACACAGGCCTCTGGGGACACTTGGGGACATGCATCGTCTGTGCGTGTGTGTCCACTCCTGTCCTTTCCTTTGTAGAATTAACATATTCACCTGGTTTTCCTGTTTGCGCATGCTAAAACGCCAGATGAGTGCCTCGCTCTCCGGTACAAGGACTCAGGGTGGAAGGCTGGCGGAAATGTGCGCTGAAATGTGAAGTGCTCCTTTTATTTAGTCTCCCACAGAGAAGACAGACAGCTTTATTGCTGCATACACAACTTTTATTTACAACCCCGCTCCCTCCATACAGTCTCTGTCATCCTCTTTTTATAGCACAAGCAGAATGATAACGATGGGAACAATAATAACTACCATATAAAAAGGCTTAGCAGTTGCGGGTCTGAGTGAGGTAACACCATCGTCATATGTTGCACACGACTCCCATGGCGGGTTGGATTGCGATTTATTCTATGGAATGAAACTTTGGTTTGATACTTAGAGATTTTTTACTTTGGGAATAGTTTGAAGATTTCATTTGGAATGTTGTGTAGTGTCACATTGATATGTTCCGTAGCTGTTGGCTGAGTTCTCTGACCGTTCTTAGGTGCCGTAAACAAGCCTTTTTCAGGTTTTCTTGGTGTGGAGAGAGGGCTTTACACCTTCAACTGATCTAAAAATGTTTGCGTGCCCATATGTATGCTTATCTAAACATCTCATATTTGCTGAGCAAATATCATTACGCCTATATTTTATTGCAACAAAATTGTACCAATACTAACTGGCATCCAAAGACATTAACATTTGATCTCAAAATAAAAGCTCCTTTTTTTACCTCTGTGTATGATGTGATTCATTTGGCTCCATGGGTCACCTTGGTTTCAGTCCAATTTGAAACTACCGTTGCTCCCGTTTTTTTAAAGACTTTGGACAAATATCCTTGTCCATACTATTGGACGGTAATGCGAAACAATCAAGTTGAAGATACAAACTTACACGGAGTAGATTTATATGTGTTGGTGAATGTTTGTATGTGTGAAAAGCTACACCAGTGTTCCAGTGGAGATGAACTGCAGATGAACTAACTGTGAATAATCCGCCTCATAAACACAGTCTCCTCTGCGTTATGGAACAGGGAGAATAAATGAGCATTTGCTAAACACATTAGATCAGACCAGCCTTGACTCATACAGCTCTGCAGTGCAGCGACGCATGCAGCGACACACCAGGGTGGCCAAGGGTGTGTGAGTTAGTGTGCGTTAGAAAGGAGTGGGTATCTGTGTATGTCTGTGAAAGCAAAGAAGGGGGAGCGTGTGAGAGTGAGAATGTGTGTGTGTGTGTGTATGTTTGTATGCTGTGTGTGTATGTGTGTGTGTGTGTGTGCAAGCTATGTTGTATCCAACCTACTCCTGGCCTCCAGCAGTTCCCAGATTCAACCTGGCTGCAATCAGATGCTGTCATCCTACCTGGCCCGTGCCAAAATCCTGTCACAGGGCCTCCATGTTGCATGTGGAGAGATCTGTCTCTAGAGGTCACTGCAGTTCCATCGGTGACAGATGCAGCTGGGGCCACCAGCACACAATAACACGGCCACTTAGACAAAAGGGATGAGAGGTAGAGAGAGATAGAGAAATGAAAAAAAGAATTCTTCCCCCATTTTTTTTTTGCACAACACTGTCCAATGGCCACCCCCTCCCTCCCTCCCTGCCCCACCCACCCTCTGACCTTGTTGTCGCATTCAGGAGAGAGACCGGTGAGGTCAGAAGAATCTAAATTCACCAGCGTGTGCTGAGTCTGTACGCTGTCACAACCTGCCTTTAGCTTCTCTTTGAACTGTGAAAGTGTGAAGGTGATCTGTATAGATTTACTTACTTACTAACTGCATTACTGTACTACTTTACTGTTGCTACTAGAAATAGGTGAATTAAAGTGAAAGCTGGAATTTGTCAAATCAGTTCTACCTGGAGTTAATACACTCGTCTTATAAGTAAAGAAAAGTTGAGCTAAGACATTTTATTTGAAAAAAACACTTTAAAAAATGTGTTGTACTAAGAACTTCTGCTGCTTAAGTACTGGGACAGTTCACCAGTCATAGATGAAAGAGACTCAAAATACCTATGGAAGCCTCAACCATTCCTCAAATGTTTTCATGCTTTTCACATTCAGTTTTAATCTTGTGCCCAAGTTAAAAAAGGAAAACATGGCCCCTGCAAGGCCCCAGTTCCCCACTAATTCTATTACAGTTGGTTATTTTTGAAAGTCCATTTTCTAAACATTTACTGTCAGTAGAACACTGGGAGCTGCTGTTCCTTATGCTTTGTTTGTATTGTGGTTGTGGTCGCATTGGGGTTGAACCCGCTACCCAGTAAGCCAGTGGCGGATACACGAACCGCTGTGCCAAGTTTAAAATTAGTAACAAATTTAATATGTTTTGTGCTTGGCATACGGTGCCTCGGAGAGTGCAAAACTGGGCTGATACTTTGTCGCACGGTCTCACTGGAAGACCACAAGGAGGCTGACTTTTTGGAAAGTCAGTTGACAGACAGGGCACAAAAGGAAGTGAAATACAGAGCAGATGGAGATAATACGCAGGAAGAAAAGGGACTGTCCCGGGACCACCAACATGAAAGCGACTCGCACACTCTGCTCTTCCTTGTGAAGAAGTGAAAACGTCCTCTCGTTGCTCCACACGCTCATATTCCCAGAGGCAGAAACCTCAAAACCCAAACTATTAGCATGACCTAAATGACAGAACCATGCTTTTGTAAATGGAATAATAGTTGGGGAAATATGATTTATGACTTTCATTTTAAGTATCACTATCCCCATAACTCCTAATACAGGGAAAATATGTGTTTTCACTATCAGAGCCCTCCCACATTGCCTTATGGGCTGCTAAAGCATGGAAAAGAACATATTGGTGTCATAAATCTACATTTTACATTCGACCATTCCAACCCAGAATATGATTACGCCAGGGACAATTGTGAAGGAGTGAAACCAAAAAGAGGGATTAGGACATGACTGACTTTGACACAAAGCCAATAAGTTTTGTTAATGCCGCTGAAGTCATTTCTATGAATAGTCCTCCGATCTCTTTTCCGATCTCTCCGTGCTGCATCAAATCATCTGTCATCTTCATCTGCTTATCTCACATTTGAGGGACTGTGGGATTAAGGTGGAATCCCTTTGGATTTTGTAGGTTTGTAAGTGAGAACAAGGCCACTGAATTTAACTTGAAATAATTCTTGTTTAGTTGCTTTTTGCTTCTCATGCTTCCTTTTCATCATTTCAATTAGGTTCAGATTTGTGTCAAAGTATAGTTGTTACCCCTTTAAATATAACCTTGTACATGAACATCTACCCACCTTTATGTTGTCTGAATGTTATTTAAGCTTTGCTTTTTTGTAGTCATGAATAGCAGTTTGCAGTTAATTACATTTTACATAATACTTTAGTCAAATGATTAAGTTACAGGTTAATTAGCAGTGTTCAAGCTTTTCTAGGTTGTTATTCTATTGCTTTCTATTCCCCAGTCTTTTTTTTTCAGACTCCAGAGCTACAATAGAAACCAGTCATCTCTACTGTAGTTACTACTCTGACCAGTAGAGGGAGGTCACTGATTTATTTCCACCGTTTACCACTGAGAGCAGCATTTGCCTTCTGATATAGTCCCTGACTAAGAGTGATTCTACAGAAACATGTCACTTGTTATTTGGAGACAACCACATGAAGGGGGCACAGTGGGGCTTTGAAGGATCATTTATTATGAAGGAGATGAGCATGTTCCAGGGCCACATTCTTCTGCAATGGGTCATGAAACCTGATTAAATGTGACTTTACGTCAGGCCGTAAATATTTGTCGACCCACCTTTGAAAGACGCCGTAAGCTGTGGCTTCTCTACACGTACCACATGAAAGAGCGAATGGAAACGTTTAGAGTTGGGAGCCGTATCAGTCATAGCTGGTATAAGACGGCCAATAAAGAAAAGTGTAATTATGATGCTCCGTCATTGGAGCTGGCCGGCAGGGGTTTGGGCGGGTTTGCCCTGCGTGGAGAAAAATCCCACCCGCGAATAATGGGACCTGTTCTATTTTTGATGGTGGGGAAGGTGGGGGGGGGGACTGAGTTTAAAACGCCAACCCTGACAATGTGTGGTCTGTGTCATGTCCCCCCTGCCCCCCTGCCCCCCCTGCCCCCAGGCCCTTCAGAGGAGGTGTTTACCTTTCTGCTTTAGAATGTGCTACGTGTTGTGACGGCCCCCTCTTTGATGCGTCTTGTCTCGCCGGTGCTTTGCTGGATGGTTCCAAAACAACGCCATGACGCTGGCTGGCGTGCTACCATGACAATGCCCACAGTCACTCTGCCACTGTGACTGGTTGATGTTGTTGGGATTGTTTAAGATTTTTCCTAGTTGATTCATTATGTTGCTTGTCAAAACTGGTATTTGAAGTACTTTGTGCACTCTCCTTAAAAGATGTTACCATGGGAGCGGTAATCACTCCCATAATACTGTATATTTCGTTCCAAGCATGTTCCTTAAGCCTTTGGAGGCTCTAATCTCAGCCTACGTAGCAGAGTAGCATCTGGGAGTTGGGATGATTTAGACATCAGTCAGGTAAAGAGTCATCTCCATTAGGCGCAACAATCATTTGACTTGCACTCCAGTGTCTAATCCTGCGCTGGGGCTTCACACAGAGAGACGGGCCCCCAAGCAGAGAGCAGAGTGAAGGAGCGGTGTTGAAGCTATACTGTAACACAGCCCTTGCTGTGAGCCCGCCTTCCCCTTCCTGCACGATGCCTATGAAACTAATAGAGCCAAAATGCTGCAGGCTCGAGCAGGGGAGAGGGAGCGACCGTCTTCATACGGGGTGTCCTCCCGATGAATATTGCTGAAGGGCGGAGCTGAGGGCCAGGGGCCACGGAGACGTGTTGCTGCTCCCCCCAGTGCTGCGTGTCAGCAGTCATCTGCATCCATATTGGCTGACTACAGGTAGGGAGTGTGAAGTGGAAATGAGAGACAACGTAGACAGGGTTCAACCTTGATCTTTGCTCTATGCAATAAGCTGTTCTTTTGAATCTTTGTCGATTTAGGGAGCTACAAACACTTCAGCTCCATCAACATCGCAATTTCATGTTTTCTCTGGCTTAGGTTTGAGTGGAAAATCCCAATATACACAACCGTGTCAAAAACAAAGAATTTAGTAACTCTATCCATGTATTCCACCTCCATAAATCAGCCTACTTTGTACCTGTTTGAGCATGCCGCCTGCTAACCTCGACGGTATTGTGCAGCGCTGAATGTCTGTCAGTGATGAAGGGCCTTTCTACCGAGTTGTAAGGTTCTCTACGCCGGGATTTATGCCACAGGGATTGCGGTTAGGCCCATAACATGATACACCCTGTGTGAGAGTCAAACACACACTCAACAGCGGGCGTTGAAGCCCAACAGATGACTAACAGAAAGGGGAATCAAAAAAACCCAAGTGGAGAGGGGAGATTAAATAAGAAATGGGGAGATTATTGAAGGGCATTAAAATGACACAGAAGATTATGCCCACGTCGTTGTCATCAACGTCTGCTCAAGGTCATGGGCTGAGGAGCTGCCACTTCAGCAGACAAACAGAAAGGAGAGAGAAGATAACAGGAAGAAGCCCGCTGGTTTTGGGGGACAAACACAACGAGGCAGATTGGTGGCTGGCAGAGAGAAGTTTTCTTGATCTGGCCTCTGCAGGGTTGGTTATTCAATGGCTTCCTTTGTCTTGTCCTCTCCCATGTCTTGTGTTGGGGACTTCTTGACCCTCTTGTTACCCGAAATTGTCAAACACCAGAATGCTGCAATGTGTTGGAGCCGATGGTCCCATAGGCAGTGCAAGCCAGGCTAGCAAGTGCCTGCTGACTGGTTGGATGATCTGAGAAGAGATCTGAAACTTTCCCTTAGCCTCAGGATGTCAACATTCATTGACCTACTTAATTATCTTAATTATCAACCGTAACCCTACTGCTGATTACATTTAAAGACCTTGGTAGTCGTTGCAGTTCCATGTGAGTGCAGGTAGCAGCAGACAGTGAAAAAGAAAGCTTCCCTTGTGTCCATTCTCCATCTAGGCCATCCCTATGAGCCTAATCCTGATCTGGCGTTCGTGGGAAATCCAGGCAGGCATCAGACCCCGTGAAAGCAAACGTATTAGGCCTTGTTACAGAGTGACCCTCACCTTAATAGTATCACTTCTTTCTAAGCCCCAGAGTCCCATTCACAATTAAGCAGCAGCAGGTGGTTGGTGACCTGAAACAAGAGCAAAGCAGCAGATTTCCACAGGACAGGCCTTGATTCCCTTTCCACATCAGGGTCAGTGGAGACTCCGGTCCCCACCAGACCCCTCTCTCTGACGGAGATGCCGATCGGAGCATGCTCCTGGCCTTGGAACATTAGGCCGTAGATGGTATCTATCGTCAAGTGCCACCGCAGCAAATTAGGATCAGGTTGAGGACATGGAGGAAGAGGGCAAAGGGCACCGCAGTAGCCCAGTGCAACCAAAGGACAGCTCTGATGTTGGTGAGGGTGGGAGTGGAGACTAGGCCCAGGTTCTGGAGCTGAGACTGAGGGCCAGCAATGCTTCAGGTCACCTGGAGGGCAGCGGAAGTACCAGGGGTCGCAATGCAATGTCTACCCTCTCCGCACAAAGCCGGCTTTTCATCCCAACTCTGGACACTCCACCGAGCCCATAATTATCTTTGACAAAACTCATTAGCGGAGACCTTGTAGCGACATCGGCAACCAAGAATTCCATGGATGGAGACATGCACAGAAACAATGTCCCATACACATTTCATTGCGCCCTTTGACAAAATGTAATGAAGTGTGTATATTGTCCCCATCATCAACATTTGAACCCTGAGCCACTGGTACAAAGACTTTATTTTATGAGTCCTCTTTTCCCAGCGTGGGACACATCAAATGGCACCTCCACTTTGGCTGTTTTGTTGGGCTGGGGGCAAATTGTTGTTTGAGATGTTGTTGTTGTTATTATGGCTCCTATTAGTAAGAAGTGGCCATTGCTGGCGTGTCAGTGCCATCTGATTGTACATCACAGGCACATTCTCATTAAGTGGATGCTCAAATGTGATGTTGGATGAGATGAAAACTTCTGATAATACGTTCTCTGAAATTAACCCCATGCTAACCTTTGCAATGTTGTCCATGGAAGATTGGAGCATCAGACATTTTTACAGTGGTTCAGTCTCTGTCCTTGTGTGCCCATTAGAACTGCATTAGAATGAGTTACAAAGATGAATTGTGAGAAGTGAGGCTCAATATTAAACTGCTTTCATTAGTTTGGGACAATGCATAGTGGCTCTACTGTTGATTATATTTCTCTCCAAAATACTTTCATGCTGACAATCCAATAGACTTGTCCTTGATCTCCATAAAACTAACCTGCTAAATCACACACACTTCACACATAGACAAAACCATTTGTTACAAGACAGAGATGAATGCATAATCTCATGATCGTTAATGTTAAAATACACAGTCAATCTGTCTCATGAACCTAATGTCCTGATACTTAAGCTTTAACTTCATTTTGTGTGTATGTGTATGTAAAAGGGTTGAGCTTTTGCATTGCATTCATTATTTCATACAGAAACATAGAGTCATTACTTCAAAATATCCAAACCCAAAAGGCTGTCGACCTAGAAAAGGCCCGCAGGTCATTGCCTGACAGCAGGAGGTTCGACTGCACACTTGTGGATGAATGTTCATTATTTGATCAGCACGAGCGGGCGCGCGCCTGATCCTTACAGCTTGTTGTTGTATCCCTGACAACGTCAGATATCTGTCACTAATAAGGCATGGTCACGGCTCATAATATTAATTTTCATTTCTGTACCACGGATAAGAACGTCATTTTGTTAACCCTATTTAAGGATTCTTGTTTACTGTGTAGGCCTATCTTGTTTTTTTCTTCTCCATTTTCATCGTCAAAGATTATCCAAAATCTGTTTTGGATTAGGCCCTCCAGCACCCCTCCCCAAATTACAAAATGATTCAGGGATCGGAAGAACACGTGTATTAGTGACTTAGATGTACATAGGCTACCTAACTTATTGTTTCAAAACATTGTTTATCACAGAGATTTCATTCTAATAAATATGTCTCGTCTCAGATTAAAGATTCGGCACAAACATCGCTTACATTCAAATCCTAAAAGATCAAATACTACTTTGCACGTGAAATGATTTTTGTTCCTGCCATGCATGCAGCTAGAGTTCTAAAAACATGAACTTGTTTATGTGCTGTTGCAAAGAATATAGCGTGCATTTTCCTAGTTCTTGACTGAATCCGATGAACTATAGAATAACAGCGATTCGTTTATGGGCCTGTAAACTGCAGGCACATATAGCCATATAATTATTGACTCGGGGTTTTCTTGCTTTAGTCCTGTGTAATGCTCAATGTAAAACAGACTAATTGATCTATTAGCAGTCTAAAACAGACCCTGATTAGTAGAGTACGTCTACTCTGCCATTATCCAGGGGTTCCCTCAGGTATACGGCCATCCTCGTAATCCCATTGCGCATGCATCATTACCTTCAATAATGTTTGGCAGTTTTTCTTTACAACCCCCATTTTAATTAACCTCGTTCTAAATATTTCATATACTCTCTACACGTGTAATGTCCCTCAGACATGTGTTGTTGGTATACTTTCCAATTTGCACATCAATAGATTTACTTGTTTGTGGTATTTTGGGAGTATTCTAAAGATTGAAAAGATAACACATGACGTTCACGAAACAGGACGCAGTGTCATTTTGGCAAAATTAATTTTCACATTGAAATCATTCTATATATACTAATGCAATATTAATATTGACTCTGAAATTCCATTCAATATGATTTCCCATTATTCTCCTTCTGATTCTTTTAATCAAAACAGTTTTCAAAATATGATTTCCAGAGATTATATTTAGGGAGATTTCCTGAAACCTATATCTCGCCTGTAGGACAGATTGCATTCAACGCTGATCTAGATGGATAATCTGAAACCACAGTCGGATGACCTTTAATAAAAGAAAATCACATAACTGGGAGTGGATGCTCATCATGCCAAGTCCCTTTTATACCTTCAAACGAAAAGGTCTCCGTAAATAGTGCAGGAACTTTAATGACTGACAAACTATGTCAAACAAATCTAATGAGGTGAGAATATTCTCCGGGTCAGTTTAGGCCGGTGGAGGTCATCCCTTAGCCTAGCCTGTCTTCATGAAATACAGACTTGTAAAACGCTTAAGATTTTACAGCTAAAATAAATTCGTGATTGTGGTGGCCTATTGGGTGGATAGCTACTCGAGAGGTGGACAGATTAAATGACAGGAAAGAAAGAAACACAAATCTGTTACTGTTTGTTATCATTGTCGTCATCACCCATTTCACTGGGAAGTTTAGTAAAAACATAACACTGCAGTAACATTGCTTCGTGCTCGACTGAAGTCCACTATTGGCCAAATTGTCCAAACCCCCTTCAAATAGAACTAATACTTTTATGACAATCTTTAATCCCTTAAATCCGACCTGAAATTACGTTTATGTTGTGTGTCTTAGTTTACATGCCTCGTAAAGGGTAATTCTCTGCTGTATAGTTTTTGGTTTATGAAATAAGGTCAGTTTTTACGGAGTTTTGTGTCAGATTCATAAGACCCTTTGCTAGTTTTCAGTATCGTCTCACGCTATCCTGCCTTAGTAGGTGTTTTTACACTACATTCGAGAGGGAATTCATACCTATACCATTTGAAACAAGTTATAATGAGATTTCTCAGATTACAATATGCCTACTTTTAATAGGCAACTTGTTTCATTGTCAGAGCCAACTGATTGAGCTTCAGGCTCATTGACTTAATTAATATATTGATAATTTATAAGGCTTGATCATACAAAAAACAAAATCAAAGTAATGTAGGCTAAATGTGGTGTTGGAAATTTCCTCCCGGGTTTGATCCTGCAAATGACCCTTTAATTAACAACGAGTATTAAGTTATTGCAGCGGCTCCCTGCTACGGGGACAAAGCACCATTCATTCGTATTCCTGCCTCGTTGGTTGCCTGAACAGTAACAAAGTGTTTGATGCCACTACTGATTAGATGTTGACAATGAAGAGATGATGTCCCCTTTCTTCCCCGCCTTGTACAGTTCATTCACGTATTCAGCTGAATTATGACCTTCGAACAATGCTCTGGTATTATGCGCCGAGTCAAAAAGATAAACTTTGATCAAGTGCAAAGCCTCAAACGTTTTAATTGGCTGACTGAAAGTTCATCTTGAAATCATGACGCTGAAACGAGGGTCTTGGAAAAAAACGCATTCTTATAAAATATTTTCATGAATGGCAAACACATTAAGCTCACAATGTATTTGTGAAAAACAACACAATTTCTTCGGGTTGACGCTCAATAGTCCTCCAGACGTGGTGCTTATCGTGAATAGAAAGACCGACAACAAGCTAAGCATCTGTCACTTAAACCAGGCAAAAAGCACATAATCACAATTGAAACATAACACAAACATGTAACAAAACTGTAAATTGACACATAGGAAATAAATAGATTGAACATAAAGTAACAATAAATACATAAATAAGATTGCTACACTACGATTGCCAATTGCATCTCATGTGAATTGACCGTCCGTTCTCATACCGTACATTGCATTTCAAAGTCTTGCATAAAGTCATCAACACCATAAAAACAATATTGTGCAAAAGTATGGCTGCTTCCACAGTTTGAACAAGGTCAGCGTTCCCTGCGGTACAGCCAAGTAGTTCCCAGGTGTCAAGACGCTCGTTGTCATTCCATGTTCTTAGTGCATAATATTGGCTAAATAAATGTCCCATTGCTCAAGGTTGGAGTTTCCATAAACCTAAAAAAAAGAAATTAAAGAAAATGATTTGTAAAAATACATGCATGGGAAATGTATTTATAAATTACCTGATAATGTGACTGACTTGAGTCTTAAGTTTTGTAAGTTTGTAACATGACAGTCCAACCCCAGTCTACTATGGGTAGTCTAGAATTCTGAAACTATGGCTGAAACATTTCTGAGGTAATCCAATACTTATTTGATATGGACATTATGGCATGACATATGTAGTCCTAATACCATCAACCTGGGAGTTGTGGGACAACTTCAAAATGATTGGATTATCAGACAGTTGTTCAATTGAAGTGCACTGCAAGTAACATTCATCTGCTGCTCTCAGTGTGTGTGTGTGTGCGTGTTTGAGACTGAGCTTGCGAGCTTGGCAGTGAGGTCAGTTCTTCCATGTCATTGCTCTGTGGCTCACCTGCCTCACCTCTTCATCACAGGTCTGAAGGCAGTGACCTTGTCATCCAGGAGAGTCACACACGTGTCACTGAGTTCCGATGGTTCTGTCTCAACCTTCCCACTGGGGAACCCTAAAAAGCAACAGTAGAAAGCCTCTTAGAAACCTGGAACTGATAGCTGTTGTTGGGAAGTTTCAAATGAACATAATGCATGTGGGTTTCATAGTACATATCTATTTAGATCTACAGTATGTCCATATTGGTGTCAAAGGAAATTACAAAGTCTTCTGAACAGTCTCATAGACAAATGTTATTTGTCCATACTGCAGAAAAACACCCACTGCCTTACCTTCAATAGTGGAGTACTGGCATGTATCAGACAGTGTTGGGTAAGAGGAGCAGTGCAGTTGAAGAGCTTTGTGACTGTAGCTGCCAGCATTGCTGTAGAGTTTGGAGTGCAAGGTTGGGCCCTCCTGGAAGGGGTTTTCAGCGTTGGACACCTGACTAGTAGGATCCTGGAGGGCTCTGAGGGCTCCACACTGTCCGCTTGGCGTCCCAGTGAGCCTGGAGCCTTGGAGCTGGCAGTCTGCAGCTGTGCTACCTGTTCTCAGCTCTGAGCCGTGGTGAGAGCCCAGGATGACCCCTGTGGCAGCAGTACGGGCCAGGGACCATATCCGGGGCTTGTCCGCCACCCCGAAATGAGACAAGGACATGTTTCCCACAGGGGCAGTGATGGAAGAGGAAGGGGGCTTGGACACCAGAGGATCCAGGAAGTCAGAGGGTAGGGCAGTTGCACTCTTGATGCTGCAGTGGAAAGGTTGGAAGCTGTTGGGGAGGGGGATCTCAGAAATGCAGTCTCTCTTTGAAGGAGCCGCTGCCATGGCTCTGTCCAGCTCCTGATCATCTGGTGTCACCTTCTCACAGTCACTGTCCAGCTTATCACAGTCTTCCTCGTCCATGTCCTCCAGGTCACTCAGACGTAGGTCCTTCTCCTCCTTACAGTCACTGGAATCTGGAGGTCAAGGTGACAGCACAGACAGACTTTTGTTCACATGTTGAGTATAATTTTCAAATACGGAAAGGTCCTGTTGACACATCTTGAAAGGGGGCGGGTTGCGATGTATAGGCAAAATATTAAGCATGATCACATAACAAAACAACACAAAAATAATTATATTCTAGTAATATTGCACCTTTAGTGACACATTCTTGATCGCTCTTATCCAGGTCATCTTTTCTGTCGTCTCCAGCTTTATTCTTTGGTGACCAGGTCATCTTGTTCTCCTTCTTAAGTCTCCTCCTGGCGTTGGCGAACCAGGTGGACACTTGAGTGAGGGTCATTTTGGTGATGATGGCCAGCATGATTTTCTCCCCCTTGGTGGGGTAGGGGTTCTTACGGTGCTCGTACAGCCATGTTTTTAGAGTACTAGTTGTCTCTCGGGTGGCATTCTTCCTTCTGGCTGATCCATTGAAGTCCACAGTCCCATACCTGCAACAGACGTCCACCATTAGCCCCAGAAGCAAAACATCTCATGTACTATTGACACAAAGCTCCAGTTCTCTTACGGGTTGACTGAAATGTATGCAGCATTGGTCTAGGAATCAATGTTGAATAGACATGATCAGAAAGTGACTTTTCCTATAAAGTTGTGCGGAGGCTACACAGGTGTCCGTCAAACATACCACAGTATTATCGCAGAGCTTTTTCGCTTTAAGGACTTATGTAAATTAAAGTTAGTGGGTCATTTGGACCAAGGTGAGAGTTTGAACCTACCTGTCATATTGGTATTGGCCCAGTGAATGGTCATATGGGTAATAGGCTGCAGGCTGGCTTATTCCAGAGTGCAAAGTGCCAGAACCATCTTTAATATCATACTGTGGATTCTGTTGGAAAAAAGTTTTGTCGTTAGCAAAAATATTTGCATTAGTTTTTTCAGGTAAATATTACATTTGTTGGGCATTTCCTACATAATATTTTCAATACATACAAAAGAGCTACGTTATATAAACTCATTCTTCGTTATTATTCTCAAATCTATCTCCAACCTGTAAATGCAGGAAAGCAGTGAGAAAAAATGTGGCCAGTGTTCTAACTAAATTTTCCATCTGCTAGATCTGATGCCACTACACACTCCGATAGAAATTTAAAAAATAAAATGAATGCCGACTGGTCACCATCCAGGTTAATCGATCGAGCGGAGACCCCATACATTATCAGATTAAACTGCACCTACCAGCGATGAGTAGATAGCGGAGGGGTCGGTACTGTAGGGAAAGTAGTTGGCATAGTTCTGGCTGGCGGCGGCCGCGGCAGCGTAGGGCGAACTGTACATCCCTAGAGCCGCGTTGAGCTCGGTCCGTGTGCTTGCCAAGAGTCGGTTCTCGTAGGATGGGCAGCAGAAGGTGGCGGGAGTCTGGGACCCGCTTGTCCCGTCAGAGACCGACCTGGAAATCGAATCGCAGCAAGTCGTACTGGGGTTTGCCGACACGAAAAACTGCATGAAAAGAATTGTGGATAGACATGTCATTCGCGTTTCCCGTATAAACTGTAATCTGGATATTGTTTTTTTCAATTTGATTTAGGTAGTAGGACATGAACGGTAAGACGATGCTCTAGATGTGTAGATGTGTAATTTGTAAATATATCCTACAGGATACACTTCAGTTTGCTATTTCTGAATGTCTGATCGCACTTATCATTGACGTTGTGGAGATGATATGCCTGCACCTATTTTTCAAATCGTAGCTCTCAAAAATGTCAAATACGACATAAGTACATTTCCAAAAACCCACCCTATCGGATAGTCTACATTGATGACGCAATTCGACTTTACATGCGAATTAATGTAATGTAATATGAAATATAAGCAGAACACTTGAAGTAAAAGTTTGAGGGGGAAATAACTTTCCTAATTGAATTGAAGTTCACAGAACTTTCATCTCATGCGATAATCCAGTTGTTGCCAAACAAGCAGAAACCAATCCAAAATGAAGATGATAAAATCTCACTCGACATATTTCAAGGACCTTGTCCATACGTTTAAAAGAGTGCTTGCTCAATATCTGCGCAATTAAACGTTATTACTTTATTATGTCTTGTTACCAGAACAACACGTGAGTTCATTTATAATTCAAAGTAATTGGACGGTATGTATATTGATTCATATTTAGATTCATGAAAAACTCCTAATGAAAATGCTTGTCAATACTATTAAAGCAGCTGTCACTCAGCAGTGCTGCATCTGAACACACCAGAAGCTTTTGGCATATAACAAAAAAAAACGTTGCTTAAAATGGAAAATAGATCATACTGCAATATATATTGAAAACATCTTACCTGTGAAGTTGCATTGTAAGGATATCCAAACTGAGAGAAAGACATGGCTGCTTCTTTTGTTACCATCAGCAATATTCTTCACCCTTGATCGATTGTAACCAATTCTACTTCAAATCCAACTCCTTACACACATTTCCACGCACGGCCTTTCGCTCAATAATAGATGATTGCACTTAGGAGGGAGACTTGAGGCTGTTACCAGCTGCAGATAGTTTTATATGAATGAATAATCCCCCCAAAGGAAATGATAAGAAATGAAATTAAGCGTCATTAAGTAGAAAATTGTTGTTGTGTTAGCTGAAGAAGGCTTAAAGGATAACGTAAGACTTGCAAGATATGGACTCTGCTTGTGCTATTATTTGTGCCTCTATAGTTCTTTAGCATTCACCCATGCAAGGGTATCAGTGTGACGTCATTGTAATCCCGGAACGACAGGACAGCAAGGATAGAATAATGTCTTTGCCAATCACATCTAACATAGCGTTTTCTTAAGGTGCAATGTGCACACCCCGTCCCTTTGGTTTTGCACGATAGAATCTCATGATTTTTAAAGACTATAAGATGTCTTGTTTAGCTATGGTCAGCTACACAATTTCTATGTAGTTTTTTGTTTCCTAGAAATGTATTCAATGTTCCACATCAATGTATTCATTTACATCTTGCTCAAGTTAATTAGTGCTGTAAGAAACCCAGAGTATCCTGCTTAATCAGTTGTGACATCTCAGAATACGTTGATATACCAGAATTCTCATAAACACAGAAGCGTATTTCTCATGAAATCACTTCACTCCCACTTCATCACACTTCACAGCACAAGTGCTCAGTTTGTTTATGTCAGTAGTTGAATAAAGAAGAACCCAGACGCCTTCACGACCTCTGTGCGCCTCTGTCGGTCCGGCCAGAGGTCCAACCCCAAGTTAATGACAATGATGTTCCCATGTTTCTCTATTAGGGAGAGGGGCAGTCCCTGCATGGGAGGATGGAACGGGTTTGGCAGGTCAATAGAAGAGTGATTGATGCGTGCCTGGAGACCTACGTGACCATTACGCATAATGCGTAATTGCATCAATTAACAAATGGAAACATGCCCTCGTTTAACCAGCAAGATACGGAGTGAAAATATGCCTTTGAGGTGCAACTCAAAGAGCTGTGTGGAAAAAAGTATTTGGAAACACTGCTCTCCAGTCTAATTAAATACCAGTAAATGGGGAAATGAGGATTGCATTTTAATGGAATAATTCTTAGAGGAGAAGAAATTGTGTAAAATAAATAGCGCATCCTCGCTGAGAAAAAAATGAGATATAATTTTAGGCATTATTAGATAAGCAACCAAACATCATCAATTTCTTTCTTACTATACCTCTCGCATCATGCAATTCAGTGTATAATTCTAAACGCTCTTTGGTCGTGAACGCGCGCGCTCACACACACACACACACACACACACACACACACACACACACACACACACACACACAGACACGCGCTCTGTAAACACACACAACAATGAGCTGAATAATGATTTCTCGATTCAAACCCAACTATTTTCCATTAGCAAAAACAATGGTGTTTGACTCCCCCCTGTGTCCCCAAACGCTACCCGCTTGATTCCCTCCATCCAGGATTAGAGCGTCTGGATTGATATAATGTAGTCTAGTAAGAGTAGAATATTTCAGTGCCTCTCTGAACACAGGGAATTCGCATTAAATCCCCCGAGACGCGTCTGCGATTACGAGCTTTCTCTTCGAGTGGCGCCAGAGAGCCGCGGGTAGAGATGGGATGCTCTCTTCAGAGATTAACCGTGGAGATAGAAATTGGAACGATATTTTTCAGGCGAATGGCTGCCCCTGGCTGTTTCCAGGTAGATTGAACGCTCCCTTCGACCGGATTGCAGAGGAACTCGTTTTCTCGCTGCCGTGGTGTCAGTGCTAGGAGGGATAGCATAATTATTCCTCTGGAAAAACAGTGCCATGAAGGTGGGATGCCTAAATTGTATAACTATATTCACAACATAAGCAAAGGTGTGAAGAGAAGTTGTGTCCTGTCATTGCTTTCCCGTGGTCCATGCACTCCACAAGGGCATGCATGATAGCCCAAGTGCATAAGAAGAGACTTATGCATAATGCATGTGCAGCAGTCACTGCACACCCATCTGAATCAACCAAAACGAACTCTAATTGTGATGAAACTCAAGACACTCATTTCTGCTGTTTAAAACATAAATAAAAACAATATATATTATTTTCCTTTTTTTATCTATCCGGCTAGGCCTACCACTTCCAGTCAATCAGTAGCTCAGAGTTTTTAACATCCACGGCCTTGGAATCATCCATTCAATAAGCAGCACCGAGTGGATTTCTTTTATTGTGAGATGTTCTCATTGCTGCTCCAGCCAGCATCTTTTAGCAACTACTGTGCTCTATGTTGAGATGATCTTCCATGAGCCGTCGAGAGAGAAGTCAACCCCACACCACCAGGGAGAGGATAAGTCAACACAGAGCGCCCGCACTACTTGGATCCTTCTCCCACTTAATACATTTCTTATGCTGATTTAATGAATCACACAAATCTTTGGTGCTTTTTCATCAGCTATGTGTTTTTTTTTATGAAACGGAGTTAGGGCGACAGCCAGTGCACTGTACGAGCGCAAACCTAGAGGTGAGCTTTCTCATTAAACCATACTCATATCCAGATGAATCCACAGCTTTCACGAGTTCCATTTATTACACATACCTGACTCCGGGAGTGTTATTAGTATTGCTAATTTATCCAAAATGGAAAGAAAAGTAATAAATATTCTAATGAGACATGCTGAACTGTTCATGGATGTGGCGACTCCAGTGGCCGGTTAAATCCTAAACAAACATGGCAAGGCTGGTGAATAATTTGACCACACAGGGGGAGTGATTAAGACTTCATCTACCCTGGGAAGAAGAACAAGGAGGATATCACAGCCATTTATTACAATGAGGTCAACCATCAGTGAGTTATCTGAAGAAAATTACTTTTTGTGAGACCAAAGGTGTATCTCAATGCATTGTTTCTTATTTCAAGAGTAGAATAAATAAAGGGCAAATATACAAATAATTAATTCACGCTTTAAGAGGGGCACATCATGCTTTGTACTTTTTAATTCAATAAACTTTGATGGATATTGGATTTAAATATGACTAAACTTGATCTCCAAGAAAGCACAAGTCTAACAGTACTATAGCAGGCTACCCCCATGTATACAACCCAGTAGCCCTTGTTGTGTGTGTGTGTCTGTGTGTGGCTGGCAGAGGCCCCTGGAGGCTGTACTGTAAAGCTATCATCAGTGGTGGTGTCAGGGATTTGTAGCTTGTCACTGACAGAGAGCACTGGCAGTGACTCTAGGAAATAACTGCTTATAGAGAGCCTCGCTTGCTCTGTTAGTGTGTGTGTGTGTGTGTTCGTGTGAGTGTGTGTGTGTGGGAGAAAGAGCGAGTCTGTTTTCTCCTCGGGGTATCTGGCAATGTGTGTGTGTATGGGTGGGTTGGGTTGTAGTGATTGGCAGTGTTAGTGTGTGCGTGTGTGTGTGTTTGAGGGTGTAAGTATCTATGTGTGCCATCTTTCTTCTCAAAGCCTCAGGCTGTGTCTGTGTGTTCTTGTTTGCAAAATGGTGTACGTGTCTATATTGGGCGTGTCAAAGCTTCTGTGGTGGCATTTTGGGGGTTTGTGTCTTTCTTCATCGTTCATGCTAGGACACGCATACGTTCAAATATGTATTTTGGTCCACAGAGTATGTGTGTGTGTATGTGTGTGTGTGTGTGTGAGTGTGTGTGAGACTGTGGGCCATTTGTACATCTCTCCTGCATATGTTTGTGGATGTGTGGTCTCTCCCAAGATGGCTGCTGGCTCCAGTCTGAAGTTTCCCTTGAAAGGAGAGGACCAGCAGCAGGGACAGCGGCATCATGGTCCATCTCCCTGGCCCGCAGAAGAAGGGAGATACGTCTCATTACTGTCACTCCAATTACCCTCCAGAGCCACAGCTGTCAACGCTGGAGGAGGCAGGGTTTACATTAACATGAACGTTATGTCTCCTCTGACAGTATGTCCATCTCTCGCCAAAGCCAATGTCCCCATATGATTCTGTAGCATACACGTTGACATTGTGTGTACCTCGTAAGAATGATGCTACCAAGCAAGCAGGGTTGTAAGTTAACTCTCATGACCTAATGTTACCACAGGCTTATGAGATCTACATGGATCTCTCTCTCTCTCTCTCTCTCTTTCTCTCTCTGTCGCTCTCTCTCTCTCGCTCTCGCTCTCTCGCTCTGTCTCTCTCTCTGTCTTGCTCTGTCTCTCGCTCTCTCTTGCTCTCTCTCTCTCTCTCTCTCTCTCTCTAACCTTCTTGGTTCATCTCAGGAATTTGAAAAGTTGAGGTGGGTCAAGATGTGTGGAGGCTTCGTCAGCAGGTTAGAGGATAGAAGTGTGAAGTCTGGGACCTATGGAGCCTGTCTGACTACCAAACTGACCCCCCCTTCCCCTCCCCCTACACGTTCTCTATGGTTGCCTCTGCTCCACAGAGAGATAGACCAGCGCCCATCTGGTCCTGGTTGAGTCCAGTTCACTGGGAAGTGATGCCAATACAAATAGCTGTGCTTGATGTTTGTTTGCATAAATTGTTTTGAAAGGCTTCGCTGGGAGTTTTGGGGCGGATTACGGAGAAAAGCAGGGAGCCGGCCATTGAGTAGTAATCCTCGCTGAGCTGACAGTTATGTTAAGGTTGCTCTTCTTAAAAAAGAAAAAGAGGAGAAGAAATCCTGTTTTGGAGTTTCTTCTTCTCTGTTCCCTCGGCAGGGCAGCTGGAGCATGAACCCACTGGAGGGTGGAGTGGGGGTTTAGACTGTAGGGCTGAAGCAATAAAGACCAACTGGGTTCCTCTCCCTCTCTCTCTTCTGGCATAGCAGTGTCAGATCCAATAACATCAGGAATATACGTTAACACATGCTAGAACTTCAATGAAAAAAAAGTTCAAGACCTTCATGCAATGTAAGGAAAATGTCTCCTTTCTCAAAAGAAGAGTGGAGGTCTTGCCAGTCCTCTTTGACTGAGGTTCCAAATGAGGCAAACACCAATAGGACAAAAATACAGACTTACGCAGTGAGGTGGACCTTTATTACACAGACAGAAAATGTAAATGTAGATTTATCCTCTGTTATCGCTCGCCTGTTTTCAAGTTTGGATTTTATCTTGCGGTGGTGAAAAAAGCACAGACCAACCAATTGGTAGTCATCATCACTTAGCTCTGGTTATTCTACAGAGCTGGGAAAATTGACCTGACCTGCTTTCATGTGCAGTTAAGTGTGTTGTGCTGAAGGCTAACTGGTACCAGACCAGGTTCCTGTGGGAGTCTATCCAGACGATGGGGATTCTTCCAGCCAGCCCCACCCTACAAGACGAAACTACATTTCCACCAATGACAGTTCAATCGCCTTTGGCCTCTGGTTCTCATTTGCTGTGTAGGCACTGAAGGTCCCTCCCCACTTAACTCTCGACGGGTTCCAGATGGTTCGAGGAATATTTCCTCCCCACGTTCATCTTCGTCTCCATCTCCTCTCCACTTCCTGTCATACTGTTGGATGTAATTATGTTTTATTTCTGTGTTTGAGGACGGCAACCTGACGTTCCGGATTCTGTCCCAGAGCTAATGGGCCTGGACTTTGCCCACTTGAGGCCTGAGGTGATCATCTCTTCCCCCTCCAAGGGATCACCTCCTCCTGGTCTGTGGTTTAGATCATGACTGACATCTGGGATGAGTTCATCGTGAGTGCTCCTCTTCTCTGGCCCAGCATGAAGATAGAAGTAAACTTTAAAAAAAGATACAGTATACACTTCAATCACACCCGTGCAGTTTCTCGCTTTTAAGTGGTCGTGCCAGAGCAGCTCGAGCAGTTGATTGAGGTCGAAGTGAGAATGCCTCGATGTGAAATGGTAGTCCATTATGCTTCCATGCCTAGCTGGAATGCCAGCAGTGAGAAAGGCCAATTCTGGTCTGATTCTGAGCAGAACACTGGCATGGCCTTGCACTAATGAAATCCAGAGGGAACGTCAACCCCACCCTCAGCCCTAACCTCCTCCAGAACAATGTTACCCTCCACCCCCTCCTCCCCCCTCTCCCTACCCCAAAGTCTCTGCCACAGTTCAGTCGGCGATTGCAATTCGGACATGGTTATTTGATTTCACTTTCGTTTTTCCATTCAAATCACATGCGCTATCTACAACTTGACCAAAGTTTTTTTTTTCCCCCACGTCTGGTTCAGACTACAAACGTGGGCTCCCTTAAATCCCTCCAACTTAAAAGCAGATGTTACATCACTGCCAACATCAAAAGGTCTTGTTAAATGTAGAAAAGGTGAAATCATATACCTTTGATTGCCCGCATTGCTGGATTTTGTAAATGGCCTCTTAACATGGCTCCAGCACTAACCTTGACCTTGGAAAGGAATACATTATCAGATTTCAAAAAAACGGAGTTTCAGCTTTTTGGTTGTTGATGCTAATTTCTGATTTGCAGATTGTCAGGACTACTTTGGGGAGACTAGAGGAGGCTGGATCCCATCTCAGGAGGCCCTGTGTTCCACGGGGAGGGGCTACATCCAGAGGGGGGTTTCAAATGCAACCCTGCTGCCTTTTAAGTCATGTAGCTACACTGCAGATGTCCCCACCCATCAGAAGTACAGTAGATATCTCCCTTTTCAACTTCTCCCCCTTTCAGGTCCAGGTTCATGTGGAGCTTGTGGTGAGGGGGTTGAGAGAGGCAGGTTGATGGAGGGAGGGGGGGAGAGAAAGAGAGTGGAAAGAGGAGAGAGGAGGGGAGAAAAGAGGGGAGAGGAGGAAAGCATTCCTCTCAAATATATAGTGAATGAGAGTCCTTCAACAAGTGTCATGTTTACCTTGCTCAAGGGAAAACAAACTGACACAGAGCGAGTCAGTGGAGGTTGTAAAACACCTCTTTTGCTGGTACAGGGCTTAAATTCCAAGTGTCAAACACAGCAGTGTCACCCCAAGGTGTTGAGAATAAATATATAGTGTTACCTCGAGGCTACTTAGAGGGGGAAAATGGGCGTGCTGGAGACATGGCCTAGAGCACACATTGCTGGCAGACTGGAGGGACTGTTCAACATATGAGCAGCCCGTAACGATGAACATCATTGGGGTTTGTACCAGCCGTGCAGACAGGCACGCAGCTGTTGATGTTATGTGCTGCATTCTCCGCATGATGCCCTCTGTGTAGGTCTGATCCAATCATGGGCTTTCTACTTTGTAGAGATTGTTGTTCCTTTTAGGTAGTCTCTGTCTGTCCTCTTTTGGTTGCTGACGTGTGTGTGTGTTTGACCTCTGCCAATCAGAGTGCACGTGCAGTGGGAGAGCTGCACCACTGTGCGGTCCTCTAATCGGCTCACTTAGCCCTGGCTTTGGGGCTCGCTGCGCTTCACTTCATCCGAAGCTCCCTCATCACAAACTGCTGGCAGTAACCTGACACAGTCTGGAGTCTCTCTTTCTGCCTCACCCTCTCTGTCTCTCTTTCTTTCTCGCTCTCTCTTTCTCTCCCCTCTTTCTCTATTCTGTCTATTCTCTCTTTGTCTTTTTCTCCCCCTGCCTCTTTTACTGCCTCCATTCACCATCTCTTTCTCTCACCATTCTTCACACTCTTTACTGTGTGTGAGCTCAGCCTGGCCTAGCCTCTGTGTGCTTTGAGGAGCCTTATATATTCCAGAGTTTAAAGATCTTCCCAAAGCTCTTTGGCTATAACTTCATGTCTGCAGCCAAGGGTCCATAGACATGTGATTGGCATCAATACTTCTACTCGATGGGGGTCACTGACATTTTTTAAACATACTTTGCTCACGATGTGGATCCTATATTAATTCAGGACTTTCCTGATAACCACATGCTATCGAAAAAGGACGAGACTCTAAGTTCTGATCCTCAGACACCTTACATACAATACTGACCAGTGAGGATTTTCCCCTTGTTTCATTACAAGGGGAATCAATAGGAAATCCCATTATCTGAGTCTGATGGGCTGCATGTATAGCTTGGCCTGAGCCGGGGAATTACATCTCAGATCCAAAACCTCTGAAAACTAATATAAATAAATAAAAGGCATCGCAATTCCGGAAGATGTAAAGATTTTCTTGGAGGGCTGCAGTTCTCCAAATCTCAGATTACAACCGCCTCTCTTTGTTCGGGAGCCTGACATGAGTTCCGAAGCCCTTCAGAAAGCAGTGGGTCCCAGCCAGTGAATTTTTTATTCCTTGGATTGGTTAGACAGTCCAAAGATGTCTACCAGCACTAACGCCAATGCCGACGCCAATGCCTACCCTCATTAATTCATCAAAGCAATCGTCTAAATGAAGGCCCTTTTAAAAGTTTGATAGCCATGAACAGGGGAAGATCGACAGACGAACACAGTTTTTGAAGAAAGACGATAAAACTGAAGGCCCAGATTGGTTGTGTTTTAACCTGTCACGTATGAAGGGTTGAAAATGCATGTAATCATGGTCACTGTCTTGTCCAATAGATCTTTTGTTAAGATTCGTTGTCAGAAAGTCCACAAGAGTAGATTGTTTTGAGGGTCTTCATGATGTTCCTCTCAGATAGATGGATAGTTCTGAAGATGTTTTACTGACAGACATCTCACTAAGGTATGCAACAATGACAGCCCAGAAGCACCACTGACTACACGTATAAGCTAAATATCATGTTTTCTGCTCTATGCAAGAGATTAATTTTCTCCATATAACATTTTAATCTCGATAAAGCACAAGGGATTAATAAAGTGTTTTTGCGCTCTACTCTTGACTGAGTTGTTAAGTTTATCAGTCATCTTTGTTGACAGGATAAATCTCTTCATATTTAAATGTTGTTATCACTGTATTTTTGTACTGAAACTGTTAGTTGGCTGCCACCCCAGGAATTTATAAGGAAACACCTCATGTCTGGAACCTAAACTGAAGGTCAACTAGAAACAAAGACCTCAGTATTATCTTAATAGTGGTGCGACAGCCTTATCTTTAAGTGTCAAGTAGCTGTATAGTGGCGTGATGTGTATTTTGTGCCTGTGTGCGATGAGATGTTTTTAGGCAGTTGAGCGAGGACAGAGCTACAGAGCTGGGACTTAGATGGAGACAGTAGCCTGGTAGCCCCCTGGTGCTCCCCCAGGGTGTGGGGGTCCTTGCCCCAGGACCTATCACTTCACACACTGTTGTTTCCTGGACACCCCCCACCACCTTTCCCCTCAAGCACACACACACACACACACACACACACACACTCGCACGCACACACACACACACACACACACCAGATCTCCTCCGGCTGTCTGCACGCTGTTTGGGGGGCTCCCAAGGATGCTTCCAGGATGCAGAGTCTGTGTTCCAACCAAGTCCTGATAGCAGCACACTGATAACCCTGTGCTAAGTGCTGCACTGCCAGCTGACATGAAACAGATGTCCTACTGACCCTATCTCCTTGGGAACGGGACACCAAACGGAAATACTGGGGGAGAGGGGGGAGGTTGCTGTCATCAGTGCACAGGCCACTGGGAAGGTGTCACATGATGTTCCCAAGCACACACTTGACTGTAGAAATGACATAGAGATAAATGGGTCTGTCTGGGCCTAGTATTCGTGCCTATACGACACATCTTCAGGATGGACATTGCCCATTGACACACTTTTTTACCCTCCTTAAGAGCCAAGCATGTTTTAGGGCATATTTCATGATCCTATCTGCCACCCCTATCCCACTCCCACGTAGCTAACACAACCAAGGTCTTTGGGAGGGGGCATGGCCACCTCATCCCCCTCCTTCCAGGACAACCTCCTGGGGTGCAGGGCAGCGTAAACGGGGACCTCAGCGCAGTGATCTCATTACCATTCAGACCCAGTGGTGAGAAGAGGCGAGGTGGTGTGTTCCCGATGCAGGTCACCCTCGGCATCAGGGGATGTGAGGGGACAGAGGCCAGGGGCCTGCCCTGACCCACACTTCCTCCTGGGAGATAGGCCACCTCTGCTTTCTGTCAGGGTGTCCTCCACACAGACCCCTGGGACGTGTCTTAATGGGAATCCAGCCATCTTTCTCTTTCTCTCTCGCTCTCTTTTCTCTCTCTCTCCCTCTCTCCCTCTCTCTCTCTCTCTCTCTCTCTCTCTCTCTCTCTCTCTCTCTCTCTCTCTCTGTGTCTCGCCCGCTCTCTTTTTCTGTCTCATCCTCTGTTTTATACAGAACCGCAAAGCTGCATAAAGGCACAACATTTCCGTCTTGAACAGGCTGTGTAAAAGGGGCTTCTTCTCCGCTCTTTTCCTTTTTTCTCTCTACCTTCCACCATCTGCCTGCCGCTTTCTCCCGAACTTAAGAGAGCAAAACGAGGAGGAAGAAAGGTTGCTTCCTCCCCTACTCTTTCCCCTCTATTTCTTCAGCCCTCAATCCCTCCTTTTCTCTGGTCAATAGTGATAATTGGCCTGCTCTCTCACCGCTGCATTGGTTGTGGCCATTAATAAAAGGGCTATTGATTGGCACTTTGTTTAACATTGGCCCGTGCAGTGAGCAGTGCCTTTTAATGCTTTTCCTACAGTTACCTTTCCTGGTTCATTGTTTCTTAATGTCATAAATTATGTCAGTTGATTAAGGAGATTTTTCGATTCCCCCAAAGGTGAAATCGATGTGTGATATTTTGAAACATTGGCTCCTAAATATTTTCGATAGCTAAAGACGCATCGCAGGCTGATGAAGGAGCCCGTGTTCTCCTCCGAAATAACTTCCTGCCTGCTCCCTCAGGACCAGAGGTAGAAATACCGGTAATCTAAATCCTGTCTCATGCTGAATGGTTGGTGTCAGTGATCTGTGCTCTCGTGAAAGTTTTTTTACATTTAGGTTAAAACACGAATATGGTTTGTGAACATCTTTAAACGTTAAATGTTTTAAAATGCATAGCAAACACTTAAGTACAGGACATGAATCACATGCACCACAACTCTCAATCTGTCGTTTTATTACAATTAGCCGTTTGCTGCAAATGTCTTCTTGAAGCTTTAGCGAGTCAATGCTGGGTCTCCACAGCAAGATGGTGAGAAGTGGAAATGGGTGTAAGTACTTTAGCGCTGGATTTAATTATGGCCATTAAATATTCAATGATCAATAGAATTTGTTTTAGCCGATCAATAGGTGCCTGTGCTTCAGAAGGACAATGTGCATAAGTTGCTATTTGCATTTCAAAGCAGCATGTGTCACGTGGCCCCAGTGGAAATCCATACCTTTTTGTATGGCTGTATTTCATATTTATCTATTTTATCTCTTTATCGCTGACTGCTATTGATTCCACTCTCTTTATTTACTGCCTGGAAACTGCCTGGGTTTAAAATGTCAAAATGTTTTTTAGGAAGTCGATACCTCTCTCTGTCTCTCTTTCGCGCTCTCTCACCCTCCTTTGAAATAACCTGTCATTTTCCCAGTCGAACATAGCTCTGTGCTCATTGAGGTGAATCTGCCCATTATTCAAATAAATCTAGCTGAGGTGTCGTGGGAATACGATACGGAGAGCCACTTCAGAGCTAGCGTAACGACGTCAACCAGTCTTGTTCCCTTCGCAATTCCATTTTGTTTACCTGCACCATCTTTAATGGCTTGTTTTCACCTTCTCTCATGTTTGCAATCCCCCACGGTTCAGGCGTACCCCAACTCACGTATGTGCAGGTCGACCCACCCTTCCGATCGTACCGCTCAGGAGAGAGATAAAGTCGTCTGGTCTAAGCCAACATACACTCGACCTTTATTTCTGTCAAATACATTAACTTTTACGGTGGTCAGTATGTTACAGGTATGCTTATTTATATAGCATGCTGGCCACGTCTAGCCAAGAACGCCCATGTCATACCTGATTTTATGTCCTCTGGTTTTAAATGATAGGATGATGTAGAGCGTTTGCCCTCAGCATATATTCTCGCGCAGTATTAGAGATAGCGTGAAGTGCAGGTACCTATTTATGTGAACCTGCAGCGCGACAAACAAGTTGAAGCGAAGCAATCTTGACTGGATAAACCATCAGCTCAAAATATAGAAGTTAATACAATGTTGGCTAATTAACCTATAAGGTCTGAGTCAGGAGAAGACGAGTTCTGAGGTCAGAAATTAACAGTGATGAAACCGGACCTTCAGGTGATAAAAACCGAGCTCTGGACGAAAATAAATGGTAAACATACTTATTAGCTGGGACATCGATTATATAGGTCTAGAGTATGAGACAAGTCAATGGATAACTTAATTTTCGGGATACGGCCGGGTGGAACATTATCTCTACTTAGGGGACTCAATATGCTTTTATACATTTTATGACACATAGAGCTAGATTTACTACTCAGATAACATGCATGGCCTAGTATTTGGACGTATATTTGATTAATATATTTGATCTCTAAGGTTGGAGAATATATAACCCCACCCCGCATGGATAGGCAAAAGATGCTGTTGCAGTCAGATTCTCAAAATTAGATTGCAAATACTTTAATCTGTAAACAATAGGTCGTATGAGAAGGTACAATACACAAAACCAGTCTCAACAGTATCGCATCTTAGCAGGACAATAGAAATGTGAAGACAACAACCCATACCCCACACACCAGTCCCTCTTGAACCTGTGCGTGCCTCGTCATGACCCAAGTTTACATAATGATATTGCGGCTAGCTTCAACTTTACAGAGTCCAGAGTGGTGAAGAATCTGTTCTCGATTTCCGGCTTCTGGTGAGAAGAGGGCACATCGGGTAGGCGTGGCGCTAACGCTCAGACTTATTGGAATAAGAATGCCTTTCACTGCGTCATCACAATGAAGACTCTCACTTTGACTCCTTACCTTTGGCTCCCTCCCTGTCCCCCTCCCTTCCCTCCCTCCCCTCCTCCCAACCTCGCCCTCCACCTCCACCTCCCTTCCCTCCCTCCCTCCCTTCCCCCTCCCTCCCTTCCCTCCCTTCCCTCCCTTCCCTCCCTCCCTCCCTCCCTCCCCTCCCTCCCTCCCTCCCTCCGCTCTGGTCTTCTTGTCTCTGTCTTCTCTCTGTCTCTCTTCTCTCTCCTCTCTTCTCTCTCTGCTCTGCTCTCTCTCGCTCTGTTTCTCACTCCATGCTGTTGTTTGGGTCTGGGTCTGGTGTGTCATGGGTTTCTGGGCTGTTGAAGGTCTCACTGCCTCATTACAGCCTGAACATCGTACTCCCCTTGTCAATCAAGGGCCACCCAGAGGCCTGGGGCATATGGTGCGCCGTAACCAGCTTTACTATTTTAACAGTATTTAGTGCCGTGCAACTTCCACTTAGCAGCATTTACCAACAAACGTCACCTGCGTTCTTGGGAGGGGAGAAAAGGGTTTGGGTGACAAGTAGCGCGCCCTGATTGAGTGAGGACTGTTGGCTTCTCATATTCCCCTGTGTTATGAGTTATTCTTTTAGTAGCAGTTTCTCTCTCTCACGCGACGAGCCTCACCCCCTTATCATGCCATTTTACATGGGCTCTTCCCTACAAGCCTCTTGCATGGCCCCCTGCAATACCAATCCCTTCCACAATCGGCGGAAGGACATTCAACTTGTTGTTTAACTCTTTGCTCCCAACAGTATCCTTAATCTGGGGCGAAATCAATACAGCTTTTACTGTCACGGCGGAGGGCGGGGCGAAGCGGTATCGATGTCCAGATGTCATTTCAGGAGGATTTGACGCCTCTATCCTCTCGCCTCCGAGGAGATGGTTGCGATAGATCCGTGGCTGGCGTGGGGCGCTCCGTGAGTCACGGAGGCCTGGTGCTTGTTAGAGAGAAATAGAGGATGTTGGACTGGATGTCTCAGTGGGTCGACGTGCAAAGTTTGCACAACGAGGAGAGGCTATGGTTCCAGGCTGAAATGTCTTTGAATCAGAAATAACAATCTAAGGCGTGTGTGATAGGAGAAATATTTCAATGTTTTGACATTTCCCTGGGGGCTCTCAAGTAAGGCGAAGCCTGACACAAACATGAGCACGCATAATTAATTTGTTAATTTGATCATAAAAATGAAATAAGAGTAGGAAGAAGAGGAGAGTATGGATGAAGGGAATACAGGGAGAGGAGAAGGAGGAGGGATGTAGACAGTCCGCTGATGGTGCTGTCGAGATGCACTGTACACCGGAGTAGGGTGGAGAAGTCAGAAGAGCGGGAGGGGAGGAGAGGGATGGTGATGGGGTTGCAGGGTGCGGTGTACAAGACACGGTCGGTCACACAGGCGCTTCGGGAGGTCAAGTCGGTTGATAGGAGGGCCCATGGCTGGGCTGCGGCGAGCGGGAGGGAGGGAAAGGAGGAGTGATCTCTTGCACCCTAGTCCAGGGTGAAGTGATGGAGGCTCTCTCTCTCTCTCTCTTTCACTTTCTCTCTCTCTCTCTCTCTCTCTCTCTTTCTCTCTCAGAGGAGTCATTCTCCAGGCTGACAGCCCTAGAGCCCCAGAGTCACATTTCAGACCTGGCTGGTACTTAAAGACCCATAATCTGCCTGTGAACGGCTGCACCGTGGCCCAAGCGGAAGCAAATTATTCGCTTTAAGGACTCCTGCTGCTGTGGGACCTGAGGGCTAGTGGCTGGTGCTGGTACACACACACACATACACACACAGGAGTGGAGCTGCCATTATTTATTTAGTCGTTAAGTGTTTAAAGTGGAAAGGTCCTCAGGGATAGACTACAGCTGATGAAAATATTCTGCAAATGTAGTGTACTATAGGGAGAGGGATGCCAGGCCTGATGGGGTTGAGGACGCTCAGCGTTTGTCTGAGGAGCTGTGATCCTATGGCCCCTGACTGTGGCTTATCTGGGCCTGGATCACACACGGGTTGTTGAACTGGTACAGTGCTCCCAACAGTAAAGGGGGTTCCCTGTTAAGGCTGTTGTCATTACCACGTGTGTGCGTGCGCGTATGTGTACGCGCGCGTGCCTGCACCGTGTGCGGATGTTTGAACGCAGAGCCAGACGGGTACTGGATATTTGTTTTGCGTATCTGTGGAAGGGCAGGTCCAGCATTAATAAGTCATGGTGCATGGTGCCCTCCTCACATAGCAGACCAGGGGCAATTGCCCTCAGTAATAACTCCATTACTGGGCCCCAGGTAGCCAGCGTTAGGGGCTTACCTTAGGGGAGCCCCGCTTGGCGAGGACATGGCCTCAGCCCTGATCAAAACAGAGAGATTGTCTATTTCACCTGAGCCCTCTCTAATAGACTCGACACGCGACTCAGACTGCTCACATTCGAGGTTAACGCGGGGCACTGTGTGGGTGTTGTCTATGTGGGTGTTCACGAGGCCCGGTGTCTATGTGTTTACGCATGTTAGTGTGCACGGCTGTGTGTGTACTGTAGGTGTCTTTGTGACCCATCCTCTGTAATGGCTGAATGGCACAGAGAGTAAGAGTGGATGAACAGATTGAATGGCTAATGAAATGGGTACCTCCAGGCCTGAATAAATTCTCTGGTCTGGCGAGCCCCAGGCCGTCGGCCTCTAAGGGGAGATTGATGACCACCAGGTTCTGGCATAATGAAGTAGTTTGCCTTGGCAATGCGCTTGTGAATTCATCACTGTGTCCACAAGTGGACGGGGCCGAGCGCAACGTCTTGATAAATCCCCCCCTCGCTCTCCGCTCCTTCTGCTGGAGCTGATTTATGGTTCCTACTCTTCGCCTCGTCTGTGTTCCTCTGCTTCTTCCTGGTTGAGCCGGGGCCTGGCCCTGCTGGCCCTGCTGGCTGCCCCCGCCCTGCTGGGATCCAGGTCACCGCGCTGATGGATAGGAAATGGGAAGCTAATCAGATAATGGGAGGTGAGAAAGGGGCGAGTGTCTCTTTCTGCTTCCCGGTGGAGGGATATTTATCTTGTTTAACACAGGCTGCGTCTGTTTTGGAACATTGCTTGTCTACAATTGCAAAGACACACTCTAAATCAGAGAGCGACCTGTTGTGTGGCATGTGACGGACTGATGCTGAATCACCTGGCGTTCGTATGTGACGAGATTCATGAACGTGTTATATGAAACAGCAGGACAGGGTCACTTCCTGGTATGAACTTCACATCCTGTAAAACTTCCTGTGGTGCTGTTATCCAATTAGCACCCAATCACTGACCGAACCCCATGCTAGCACCCAATAAGCAACGTCGAGATCCATGCTCACACCTAATAAGAGCTGACACGCTGTGTGGAAACGCTTCCTTCTCAGCAGATAGAAACTACCCTGGAGTCAAGAATATCATTCCTTTCCAGAATGAAAAATCCTCTTAATTACTACATTACTGTGACCCTGGGAATATCAATATCATCTGTAATATGACTGGCTCTACTGAGTGGTGAAGCTAGTTTTAATCTGCACATCTTTCTCAGTTACATAACTGACAGTGACAGGATTTCCTTAATCAACATTACTATGTTGCAGTGATAATAGCCCGCCCACCACAACTCTGTAATAGCCAGAGAGTGATGAGCTGGCATTCTCTTCAGGACTGGTGAATAGATAAAGCCTGTCTAGTTGTGGATAACCAGGTGTCCACGTGGAATAGCAAGCGGCACCACCATCAACCATATGCAGGATATTTAGATTAAACTCCATTTAATGGGCCTCTCGCTCAACACAATGGAGCCTGTTTTCAATTGAATCATCCTAAATAATATCACAGTCTCCATCTTTGTAGAGTAACCTGGTAGACAAATTATTAATGGGAGCAATAAAGCCTAATTATACATAGAGAAGTTATGAAAAAGAAATAGCAGGGACCTTAATGAGTGTTTGGACTGTTTACCTTCTGTCTTCATTGGCTAAGCAGTAAATCTTCTCCATTCTTCAGCAATGGCTTATCTTTCTCAACACAGTTCCTGTTTTCTTGAAAGGGTCGGATGAGTGGAGTAATTGTACAGTTGACATCGGCTTAGACAGAATCATTTTGAGCTAATCCAGCTAAGCGATAACAATAATGGCGGGGGGGTGGGGGAGGGTGTCGGGGGAAGAGGAAGGCCCAGATTTTTTTTCCCCACACCAAAGGAGATACCAGCGTTTATTTTGTAATTAGCCGCAGAGGTCAATGAGTTGCGGGGAGGAGAGAGCTGGGCTCCCTCAGAAGGTCAGACTTCTTGTCTCTCCATCAACCCCTGAAGGCGATGGTGACCCTCTGACCAGCAGAGTCAAGTGTTGTTAAAGAGAGAGCAGAGGGGAGAGAGAGAGTGCCATGTTATTACTGTGGCCATGATTACTTAGCGGGCTGAAAAGGAAAGGTGTGTGTTGTACGATGATTGTAAGTGTAATTTATTTAGGGAGGTTGTGCCCTCCATACAGACCCATCTGTCCATCCGAGACCCCACCCCACTCTTCTCTTCCCAGACCCCTGTGGGACACTGCAGTGGCTGGCCAGCCTCTCAACTAGACGTGTATGTGTGGCTGTGTGCAAGTGTGTGTGTGTGGGCTTGGATGTGTGTGTGTCTGCGTGCGGGATGGTATTGATCCCCCTCCTGCCTCCCCCGCTCTCCCTGCCTCCCCCTCTCCCCCCTCCCCATAATGAAGTGGAACTCCAGCTCTATTACTGGAAGTTCTCCTATTGGCTGGACGTAATATGAAATTAGCCAGCGTGCAGTGAGCCTGTCACTATCGATTTCACTACCCAGATTACTTGTTACAAAAGAATAGAGCTGTCTGTGGCATAATTGAACAAGTTAACTCCTTGTCTCATAAAATGTAAGCCCATATTGATTGTAAAAGGGGGCTCGGTTATATGCAGACAGAGAGAAAGGGAGAGAAAGGGAGAGAGATGTAGTGGTTTCATGGTGTTAACTGTGGAAGAGGTGCTGATGTTTCTCTTTCTTCCTCTGCCGTGTCGGGTGACAAACGGATCAAGGCGTTCCTGCTGAGTCTTGCAAGAAAAAAACAACCACAAATGAGATGTGTTCTATTGGTTTTCCGTTACGCTGCGTTTCTACGGAGAGAGCCTCGCTCAGTCTCGCCCACATTCCCTCTTTCTCTCATCCAAGCGATGTTGTGTCTTCCTCTCTTTCCAATTTATTTTCATATGTAGACGTGTCAATGTAAGATATCCATCTGTGTTTTTGCGAGTATGTCAGGATGTGTGTGTATGTCTGTGTGTGTAGGTGTGTTGGACCAATGTAAGTAGGCCACAGACCACTAGCTACTTATAGGTGAGATGAAGAATGATAGTGGCTGGGCCCGGGCTCTCCTCTCCTCTGCTCTGCAGCTGAACTAGAGCATGTTGGCCCTCTCTAATCACTGTTGGCAGATTGGTGCCATGGAAAGCGAGGTGTTTAACAGGCTTCCCGGCCCATTAATTAGTGTCTCCTCAAAAAGAGGGGAAACTGTGGTTAATAATTGAGATCAGATAATGGCAGCTGGGAGAGCAGACCGTAGAGCTGGGAAAAGGTGCTTTAGCGAAGGGTCAGGATGGTGCACTGATGAAAGGACGGAGGGAGGAACGAGCAACGCAAGCGGCAGTTGTGCGCGTGCCCGTGCTCACACACGGACACGTGCGCACTCGTGCGCGCACACGCTGTCTCTCGCACACACACATTCTCACAGTCACACGCACAGCCCCCGCTGCAGTGTGTCAGATCTGTAGTGAGCACGTAACAGCCACAGGGGCTGGGAGCACTAGTCCAGAAAGCAGCTTTAAACACATGAGTACTTATTCCACACACTTACTCTAGTTAATTAGAAAATAGGGCCCAGTCAACGTTTAAATGGATGGCTTGTTTAGACAAATGTACCAAAATGATTTCATGAGGGGTCAAATAGAAAATGAATCCTTTTTTTGATCTGGTGGAGAGGAAGATGGGGGAGGGGGGTGGGGGTAATATATTGTTTTGTCTGCTAGTTTAACTATTGTCTTTAACACAGACATGGAAAGTGTGACTTTCCCCCCCGGTAAGGCTAAGGGTTAATGAAATACCCTTTCACACGCTTATTTCCTGTTCTCTTCTGCTGAGTGATAAGTAGCTAACCAACGAAGCCTGTAATTACAATCTTACAGAAACCGGCCCGATCTGTATATAAATCTCACCATCCAATTACAAGATGTAATAATTCTGCACTCAGGCTGGTAATGAGGTCTAATACTGGCGCATGTGATAATCCCCTCTGGATGCTGGCTTGATCAGATGTTGGCTTTGTAATTAGACTGGCAGAAAATCATTATTTCGTGTTCGGGAAAAAATGAGGTTGGTGGGAAGTTAATTTTCTCTCCATTCTCTGAAGCGTAGACAAGAATTTAATGATTTAATCATGATTGTTAGCTATTTTGCAATCAATTTGTAATGATTGTGTCGCAACAGAGGGTTCTGGAGAGAGGGGCCTGTACAGATTGAAGGTGTCACTGATACTGTGACGTCTCACATGCTGTGTGGAACATTGATACAGTGTGTGTGTGTGTGTGTGTGTGTTTCTATGCTAAATCATTCTATGCTGTCAAGGCTCCAATGATTTCACACTTTAGCACTTTTGCCACGTCATTCTTGGCATCAAATACAAACATATCAAAGTCGCGAAACAACATTGAACGTGGAACAGGAGGACTGCTGGTAACCCCGGGGGTTTGGGATGAGGTCAACTCGTCGTTCGCTCATGCAGTCTACATCCCTCCAAATTCAAAGTTTTCTGGTTCAACAGTCCAAGATTAAGGAACTTCTTTTCAAAAGGAAACTCGTTGAAAGTGACTGAATAAATCCGAGGGTAGCTGAGAACTTCAGTGGCGGAGCGGCGAGCAGCAACATCCTTCCTGCGTCTGTGGTGCTTGCATGGAGGACAGAGAAAGAGAGAGCCCGAGACAGAAAGGGAATACTCTAAATTTAACAGCATGGCTGCTAAGAAACCTGCCAGTTGCCCTGTATCACATCGTGGACAGCCTTCTGTCTCATCCCTCCAAAGCTATGCGCTCTGACCCTAATGCTCCACCTTGGACTGCTAACACCAACCCTACAACACCATGTCCTTCCTCCGCTGGGACGTGCTATGCGAGAGGCTTAGCGGTAGACTCCTCAAGGTAACGCTACACGAGGCGTGCTGGGTACGTTACATTAGCAGATCTGCATACAGAAGTGTTTGATGGGGGTTGCTGAGTGTTTGATCATGTTGCTAGTTAGTCAGCACAGTAGATTTAGCCTATCCAGAGGGTGCGCGCTTCGCTTCTATCTTCCAATCCCCTGACGATTGGCAGTGAATACTTCATTGATTGGGAATTGACTGGGTTCCTCTGAGGCTATTTCTATAATTGATACTGTTTGAAGTGGCTCCCAGAGGGCCCAGCCTTCAAAGAGATGCAGCTTTTTTGATCAATTATAATAAAGTGCTATCTTGAGTATGCCGATACTGCCTGGTGTTATTTTGCAGAGTTATGGAGGCCGTCTCATCCATACCGAGAGGAACATTAGCTGCTGTTATTAAGGCGTTGAGACGGTGTTCTGGAGAGAGTGTGGTATAGGCATGTGTGAAGGAAGTCCAAGTCTCTGCCCTGGCCTCTACCCTAGCCTCTGCCCTGGCCTCTACCCTAGCTTCTTCCCTGGCCTCTGTCCTGTCCAGAGCCAGTGAGAGGGTGAGAGAGAAGTTCAGGTCCATCCCCATCCCCTTTCTCTGCAGTTCTAACCACCTGCTCCATACCTCAGAAGGCCTTTCAAGTGCTTTTGAGAGGGGGGGAGGAGAGCCTGTGAGAGAAGACATCAGAGCTTGTGCCCTCCTAGTGGCTCAATAGCACGCCACACCAGCCTCTCTCAGCTCCCATGACACCTCCCTCCCTTTCACCCTGCTCTTTTGTTTTTCACTCCATTTCCCTCTCTCTCCCTCTCTCTGTACCTCTCTCGGCCTTGTTTTTTAACAGAAGTGCACCTCTCTTCCGCCTCACTGCCTCTTTTTCTCTCTCCCCCAGGTCTCTGGTCATTCTGGGAGTGCTGTAGCGGCAATAAGCCATATACCAACCCAGTGGTTCTCCTAACACACACACACACCACAGAATAGAAGAATGGAGCTGCTAGTATCCAACTACCCCTCTGCATGTCTGGCATCACAGGCACGTCCAAGCCTTTGTGTTTGGCTATAACAACAGGATGAATAAATCATAGCAGTGAATTACCCCAGTCATTTTGGCGAGGGCGAGGGCAATCAAAGCTGCCACGTGAACTGGCCTCGCTCTCTCCGCTGGGAATAAATCTCTCCATGTGCCCTGCCCGCCGGCCAAGCTAGCCAGGCCCCATTGCGCAACTTAAATAAAATATTACTTGGAAGCCATAAAGATAATTAGTCTTGTCTCATCTCCTCTCTCTCTTGCAATTAAATGTGACCCCCTGATGTTTTATGTATGCTGAAATAAACCCCCACACCCTGAAAAGACATTGTAGGTATGAGATGGGCACTGTATTGGAAACTAATCACACCATATTGGACAGTAATATTAACAGTGCTTGTGATGATATTGTAACGTGCCCTGAAGTCGTGAGATGTACTGTACTGTTCAACACGTGCGCCCCCTCCCCTCGTCTCTTCGATATACCTCTTGCTCCCTCTCTCTCTCACACACACACACACACACACACGCGCGCGCACTAACTCACTGACATCTTCACTATAGTAAAACGGAGACAGGGCTTGGGAAAGCGGCAGATTGCGACATAAGCCTAGGGCCTCTCATTTCAGCGCGGGTCTCAATTCTTTGATACCGAGGCATATTATAATGTCCCTCCCTCAAGCAATGGCGTTATCTCAACTTTATAACAGTATCAGAGAAAAGTAGGACAGGGTTCACGTTGGGCCTAATCCTCTCCATGCATTCTTATGAAACATATGCCAGTTTCGTAACAAGGGACTAATTATAGACTTGTAATGGGAAGATAATGCAGTTATACTGATTGCATTGTAGCTGGGGCCTGGGTTGTGTGGGTACAATGGTGTGCAATGACAGCTTTAGCTACACCAATGTTCCTGCTAACCTAAAACCCCATCATTATGTGAGATGCCCACAGAACAGTGGGCAGGTTTGGCACCATCCTCTTCTAGAGAAAGCAGTGAGAGCTCGCTTTTTTAACTCTTTTTATGACCATATGTGTTTTGGTCTGTGTGTATGTGTGTACTGTGTGTGTACGTGCACGTTCTGTGGTATGCGATTTTACCGCTGCAATATTGTACAGCATCAACTGAATTAACACAAATAAACAGGGAGTAGTTTATTTTTCAAGAATTGCAAAATCCCAATTTTGTGTGACCAGTGCAAAAAATACACTCCCATTTCTCATCACGTGAAATGAACACAGGTTGTGGAGAGTGGTGGTGCAGTGACACAGCAGGCTCAGGGCCAGTGTGGTACAGTCAAAGGCTATAAAGAAGATTAGTGTCCATCTGTCTGTTGAGGCATTTGTCTTTTAGTGTTCAGCACTACATCAGGACATCAGTTGACTGTGTCATCTGCCTGTTGCATACGCTCAAGATTCTGTCATGTTTTCACCCCTACTCTCTGTCTCTCTATCTCTCTGTCTGTCTCTCTCTTTCTTTCTTTATCTCTTTCTTTCTCTCTCTCTCTCTCTCTCTCTCTCTCTCTCTCTCTCTCTCTCTCTCTCTCTTTCAGGTCAGAGACAAAGACAGAGCAGAGGAGCTGCTGGACCAGGTAGGAATGGTCATGATGAGTCTGGGCTGGGTTGGAGTAGGGTGGGGCATGGTAGGGCGGGGCATGGTAGGGCGGGGCATGGCCGGGCCTCCATTAGCAGTGGTTACATCTATCCGGGGCCCTGGGCACACCAGGGAGTTGGTGGCATATGCTGCAGCCACTGGCAGCTTCTTGATAGAGCACTTAAAGGAGCCAGGACATGACCCAGTGTGGGCCCACCCAGGGGCTGTGTCCTCAGGCATCACTGGGGGCCTGAGGCCTCCATGGATCCATATGCACCCCCAGCCTAACCCCAACACCAATAATATTAGCAAACCACTGGTTCCAAACCACTGGTTCCTATTCTATGCTGTATGAGTCATGGCATTCTAAATACTGTGTAATGAGCTGCCCTGAAATAGCTAATGTATATTGTAGACCGCTCATTCATTTAGCTATTCAATTATCTCCAAATTCCCCTCTTTACACAAAACAAACATCGTTCTTTTTCCGAGAGCTTTTACCGTGGAAAATGATTTCTAAAACTGTGGAAACTCTGTATCCCAATGTGCAGATGCATATTTTATGACTCTGTTAAGCAGTGTCATTGCTCTGCATTATTAATAACATGGGGAAAATTGAGCAAATAGAAGCACTTTCTAATTTCTTTGCAGCACATTGGAAATGATCTAGATGTAAAGTGATTTTGGATTTGACTGTATAATCGTAATGCTCTCCGACATTGTAGAGGAACAAAGTCCGAACTTGTCGACAGTTTGATTCCAACTTTCAGCAAGTCATATCCTCCAGTGAAGGCAGATAATCAGTGTGTCTGCTCCATGGTTTGAGATGAGATGTCTCCAGACACCCCAGTGCCAAACTGTCTTCATTAAGACACGGTGGGCCAAGCTTCACCTGAGTGAGTGGAGGAGATGAGGCTGTGTTAGTCTGCAATAGAGCTCTCAGCTGAGAGCTTATTTACTGCCAGGGCTTTCTTAGTGGCTAGCCCCAGGAGTCCCCTTAGCCCTCAGTGGTTGAGAGCCTGGGCCAATCAGACGTGATGATGTTCGACTGCTCTCCAGTCGCCCTTTAACGTCTCTTTGAGAAAGGCCGTGTCCACTTGGTGATTAGGAAGTTCACCTCGAGTTATGGTCCTCTAGCCGACAGGAACGCTGGCACGGTGCTGCCTCCAGTCCAACAAGGAAGTCCAGTGGAAGTTTGTATCTGTTTGAGTTCGGTGGAGGTTATGGGGTGGTTGACATATATTAGATTATCTTCCTTTTTTGTATTTCATGCGCGCGATGACTTAGCATTATTTAGGTGTTGGTATAATGCCCTCATCTTTGTTGCAGAAAGCCGTGTGTGTTTTCCAGCAATAACCTGGCAGAGAACGCTGTCTAAAAAACTGTATGGAAAAGGGTGAAGGAGAAACCAAGCTATAAACACTCCCTCTTAATGGAGGTCTTGGTCAAGGTTGTGCTACAGGAAAGGAAGCCTGGAGCTGAGTTAATGTGTTTTGATTCCTCCTGTGACACTCGTTCAAGGGGGAGCTGAAAGTGGCATATCTGGCATCGATCTCCATAACGCTTGACTTTCAGTCGCAGGCAGGCAGGCAGGCAGGCAGGCAGGCAGGCAGGCAGGCAGGCAGGCAGGCAGGCAGGCAGGCAGGCAGGCAGGCTCTGGAGTAAGTTGGTGTAAAGAGGTTAGTGGCCAGGGATTGGATCATGCAAGATTGGTCAGTTTAGTAGTGAGGATGTCGCAGGAGGACGGGTCATGTGCTGAGTGCCCATCAAGCCCTGCGAGTCAATAAGCCCCCGTCAGCTCTCATTGGCTGCTTAGAGTGATGTGCCAGGGGAGAGTTCCTGACCGCACCCCACACCCCTCCACCCCCCCACCCCCACCCCCCCCTCCACACACACACACACCCCTTCACCTGTCAGCTTGTACAAAAGGCCTGCAGGGATTATGATGCTCTTACCTTCTCATTCCAAACAATATCTACCAGACGGATCTTATTGACAGTCCTCAAACCGGCACTTTTTAAACCGTATTATCCTCTTCTCTGATGTGATTGAGGCGTTCTCTCTCGAGTGCTTTATTGCAGCTTGTGCTCCGGTTCTGCTGGGGTGAATTTTCTTTTAGTCCAATAGCTGTGTTTCACTAGTGGTATAAGACCTAGCGGCAGACTGACAGCAGCTAACAGCATTTCACAGCAAACAAACACCACTCCTCCCTGGTCTGGTACACAGTGTTTAAGTGCACAAAAGAAGAAGTAGACCTGAGCTCAGCAGGAAGTAGTCACTGTGGCTGAAGTCTCATAGATTGGGCTGTCCAACACGAATTTACAAGCAAGGAAGAGAGATATGTTATTGGATTAGCAATTCAAATGTGTCTGACTTGTACAGAGCTGTGTGTCTGTGGGAAGGTGTGTGTGTGTCAGTCCTGGACTGGGGCAGAACTGATGAGGAGGGATGTATTTTACAAGGCAAGTATTGGTGTGTAGTCTATAGACTCACTGTGGAGACTTTGGAGGCAATATGTTAAAGCCTAAAGAAGCTGTATCTCTCTAGCTGTGTGCTCTCACTCTTTCTCTCTCTCTCTCTCTCTCTCTCTCGCTCTCTCTCTCGCTCTCTCTCTCTCTCTCTCTCTCTCTCTCTCTCTCCCTCTCTCTTTCTCTCTCTATGGAATGACTTTTTAACATTTCCTCTCATGATCCGAGAACATGAAGTCAAATAATATGCCGCCTCTCCCCGTTCCCTCCTCCCTTGCGCTCTGGCACTCCTCTGAGACGGCTCTCGCTCAGCTTTCCCGCTGCTACGGGGCCCTTTTCCTTTCCCTCCCGCTCACCTCTCCACCTCCATCTCCTCCTCCCTATCCACCTCCATCTCTCATTTCTGAAGCACCCTCCACCACACCTGGGGGGAACAGACAAGCATCCTCGCCCCTCCTTTTGGACAGCTCTCCTTTCTTCACCTCTCTACCGCTCCGGCCCTTGTGGTGCGGCAGTGAAGGAAGGGGAGATAAGTAAAGGGGGGAGGGGGGAAGGGGAGAAAGGATGTCCTGCTGCGATAGTGGAAGTCCAGGCTAGTCGTGGCTCCAGTAAAGGTGCCTGATTTTCTGAAGTGTTGAAGGAGCCTGTTGGTTCACGCTAGTTACTCTCCATACTCAATTTACACGTGCAACTTGCTTCTCCCCAACTTCACATTTACTCTGCTGGAAAATGCCAGAACAGGATGTTGTGTGCCGGATTCTTCTGGACACAGGAAGGCTGGTTCACCTGGCTGTCTGTCCACAAGTCCAGCTGCCTGCTTCTCCTCCCTGTCTGGTTATTCGATGGCTGCATGGTGTGTGTGTCTGAGTATTATAGCGATATGATCAGATGTGTTAAGATGTTAGGGTTTAGTTCTGGGGAAGGAACCATGAAATGTTTCTCTGCTGTGAATTTTCTCTCCCCAGACAAAGGCAGAAAGTGCTTTTGTGCACTGTACTTAAATGTCCCCACTCTCACTTAAGAGTCCAGTTTTCTGAGAATCTGGACGACGACATATGGTCTAGGTTATGGTGCTGTTTGATGCTAGTCTGTGTTAATCCCAAAGCACTTGGTTTGTGTCCCCGAGTCAATGAACCATGTGTTGTGGGGATTACAAACACCACTCAGACCAACCCCACCTTGTGGTGGAAGGGGATCATTACATCACATCCTCCTCTGGTTCCTCCTCACATGCTGTGCCCACAGCTTGTGCCAGCTGACAGTTTTTCCATCGAGTTCCATCAAAGTATGATATGAATCATAGCGCTGCTATCCATATTTTTTTTCTCATGGCAGACTGCCTAAGACAGGCTGACTGCAAGTTCACCTTGCAGGCCAGGAGTTGACAGCGTACCGTGACAGGCAGCTGGCAGGCAGATAGAGAGACTGGCGGGCGGTGGGAGGAAAGAGATCCTGAGTGTCTGCCTGGTCCAAACTGCCTCCAAATGGACTTGTTTGTCCTGGTGCCAGGGTCCAGCGCTGGCCTGCAGGTTAATGAAATAGATGGGCAGACACTAGCTCATACCGTCGATTAATTCTGGTGAAGCCAGAGTCTTTTAAGTGTTTTAAAGCCAGGCATTCGTAGGCTCATACCGATATTGTGTTTGAAATCAGGTCAATTCACCAAAGCCTGAGAGGTTCACCTCAGAATTGACCTTTTCTCAATAGATGAACCCATCTCTAGTCCAGATTCCCTGCGACAGCGGCGGTCCGGCGTGTTGCGATCGCCCCGCTCTGTGATCTGAGCTGAGGTGACAGAGGTTAAAAGGCAGGATCAGCTGATCTGCTGGGGAGTTCCAGGACCTGTTTCCGTGTAGTACATGCTATTCCACTGGGGCTGCTTCCTGGATGCCCCACCCATCGCATCAGTATTCAGGCCGCTGCCTCGGCCCTCTCATCCCTGGCCCTCCTGGATTTATTTTCATACTATGGAGGTATGATAGCCGCTTAATAATTGATATTTAGAGTGTATACCCGTGCAACTGAGAAATTCTGATTCATCCTCCCCGACTAGCTGCCCGCCCTCTTGCATCATTTAGGCCCATGAGTTGTGCTGTGGCGGCCTTTGGAGTTGAGGCGTCCACATTTTGTTGGTGGTGGGGAATATGGTTTGTGTCTGATGGGTGGACGGATGGTTTTGTGGGATCGAGATGAAGACGAGATGGATTATTCTCTCAGACGACATACACTTTTAAAAAAAGCAACAAGACCTGGGATGTAAATACCTGCTTCTGAACTGACCCGCAGACACGCTGATGACCTGAGTCACCTCTCTAACTCACAGCTGCCCTGAAGGCCCAAACCCAACCAGACCTTTCCTGCTGGTTAACGCTCTTATGAAAGGAGAAATTGGGATGCTGCACACACCCGTCCAATGGGAGACGAGTTTAAACGGGCACGGGCCCTTTCGAGAGCTGGGTGTTCACAAGTCTTAAAGCCAATGGAAGATCACTGTTCACAGGCTCAGAGCCAATGAGAATATCTCGTCTGCACATTCTGTCTTTGTTACATGTTTTCCATGTGGTGTCCAGATTAGGGCTCAGTAATGGTTTTAACCTGTGTGAACATGAATACTTCACACATCATTTAGTCACTGTGGTTTGGAGAGTCTTTCTAGATCTAGGTTTTACTTGGACTGTTTCTACGTTTTTTGGAGTTTAGGTAAACAAGTGTCAACATTTGAGGACACGAATACTCAAATTATCACCTTAATCAACCATTCCTGACCGAATAGACGTATTCATTGACAGCATATGTCGAGTTTCAGCCTGGACTCTAGGTCTCTGGCTTAGTCCAGGGGCAGCTGGGCTTGTCTCTCCATGTCTGTTCTTTTTCCATTTCCACTTGTCAGAAAGGGAGATAAATATAGTTTAGGACAAACCGAAATACATGGGTGGGTTCAGCTATGTGCAGAGCAACAAGCCACAGAGGAAGATGTGGCCACAGACAAACAGCATCTGACTGCAGTGGAAATAGCCGCCTGCTTCAGCTGAAGTAAACTGCTGGAGTGGAGAGGGCCACTATCTAAACGGATGAAAATAACCGGTCCGAGCAGCACATTAGCTTAGCTGCAGATTGGGCTCAGGATGATTGGGGCCCCCTCCTGTAAACACGCCTCACTTCCTGGTTACAGAGCGTTAGAGCAGACGAAAAGTTTAGTCTGTGGGAGACCTTAATGCTACAGTACCTTTTAGAGTAGATGACTCACTCAGTCATCTAGTCTAGTGCTCCTGTGGGCAAGGTAAAAAGCCAGGTAAATAAAGACAGATGCTATATCCTAGTGTTGTGCTATAACCTTTGTTGGTCCCCACAGACCACCTCTGGAGATAAAGTGGTGTTTTTCGACTGTTTTCGATGGAGGGACCATTTGGTTGCGCAGACATGATGTCATGTTCTGTGTTTCTCCATGCAGATGTGCCTGGTAAAGGTTTCATGCTGTACTGTTTTAGTGAGAGAGGAACAGGAAGATAACTATGCAGATATTAAAAAATGGGGAAAATTCAATTAAGATGATTTATTTTACCTGCAGGGCGGGAAATCTCATCATCTTGACTTGGAATAGTGATATGAGGTAAACATGTGGCAAATTGAGGGGTGTGCGTTCCGTTTTGGCCTTAGTGCAAGCACACACACGCAGACACGCACGCACACAACAAAGCCCCATTGCTCCCTGTTCGTCCACTTGCGAATTTCGACAGACACACTGTAGGCCCAAACGCTCCCTCCTCACCCAGATGTGTGGCCGTACAGTACAGAGGCCGCAGAAAGAGGAGGCGCAGGAGGAGGAGGAGGAGAGAGAGCTCTCCCCAGAGAGAGCAGCCCGGAGGAGATGCGATTAGGAGGTGAAGCAGTCAAACGCTCGCTCCAAATGTGCCGGCACGCCACGATAACCCCAGGCTGTTCTGGAGAGAGGGGACTGACAGCCTCTCCTTATGGCTGACTTCAGCCTGCTTATTCATCATATCCCTGCCACCCCTCTGACAGGGTCTGCCTGCTCGTTTTCGACCCTGCAGACATACACACACACACAGAGACACACTCCCTGACGAGTGGACTGAATCCCAAACACACACACAGCCCACAGTTTATCTACAGAAGCCCACAGCTAACAACCAATAACCCGGCGTTTAGCCTTGGAGCGTCCGCTTTGCCGACACCATCAGACACAGAGTCAGACACCGTGTCAGGACTGAGCCTGATAAGGCGGTGTGTCCATCTGGCTCCAAAACACACACACACACACTCTCACACACACCCACGCACAATCCTCAGTGCTCCTGGGAAACGGAAAGAAGCACCTGCTAGCCCGCGGTGGTTGTCTTTCATTTCATTCAGCAGTGTGTGTGTCAGAGCGTCCACCTTTATGAAAACACCTTGGGTGTTAGCCCGCTGAATGGGCTCTTTGTTTTTGCATTCCTGTGTTGTGTGAACACTGTTATGGTTTCCCCGGCTGATAATTACTGAAGCGACTCGCGGTCTTTGCTGCCTTCCACTAGCGCCTCCCCGGCTTAGTGCCTCCATTGCTGTGCCTGGACCTTGACAGTAATGCTACCTGACACCTACTTTAGCACCTTTCAGACACACAGAGGCTATAATTTGCCAAACTTTCTGACCTGGGGGGTGGATTGGATGGAAGGAGGTGCCGGTAGAGGCCCCTGGCCCCACGTAACCCCACGCGGAAAGACAAGGGAGGGAAGTTTCTGTTTTCCTTGAGCTCTTTTGAAGCAGTTTGCGCAAATGAAAGTGTTCTAATATAATAGTCAGGTAGGTGGAGAGGAGACCCGTGGACCCAAGGCTTTGTTTTTGTTCAGTCAGTGGGCGGGTGGATTTGATGGGGTAATTGAACACATATTTATTGTGTTAGGTTGAGCTGGAGTGTGACGGTTTTGATGATGCCTCAATTAGAGCTATTAGCGGGATGATTGTGCTTGCGTTCGTAAAGTGGTTGCTCTTTTACAGCTAAAGCTGTTTTTCCCCCCTCCGCTCTTTTCATGCCGTCTTCAAAGCCGGAGCTCCTGAACGACCATCTGGGAAAATCGCCCTTCGCGCCGACCAGGAGGATGATGGCGGCTCGTTTCGCCCGGTTGTCGTGGGAACACAATGCAATAACAATCCTCTTTGAGCGTGTGACAGCACGGTGCCCGCGATGAGGAGGCCAACCCGGCGAGTGTGAAACCGCGCTTTCTACACGACGGTCCGAGAGCTAGCAGGCAAACACAATGTTATCTCCTCCACTTCGCCTCCAGGCAAAATGGGAGCAGTCACGGAAGGCTTGCCGGAGTGTCAAAGCCCCCACGTCCCCGGTCCCTCCCCACCACCCACCTCCCCCCACCTCCCTTCCCAGACTTTTCCAGGGCTTGAGGGGCTGGGAGGGTGCACTAGTAGCTCTGAGGCCTGTAGAGTGCCTGATAGGTTTGAGTGTGTCTAACCCTGTGATCCGTGTGCTAACATTGCCCACTGGAGTAAGATCACTGCCTCGGCCCCCTCTCTTTGTCCCCCAGGAGGGACGGCTTACCCAGAGACCCCCTGTTTACTCTGGCCCACACAATAGGCAAGTCTAAACTGCTTTTGTAGGGTGGATTTAGGCCAGATTTACCTCAATTTGATCTGGGAGGGCCCCCTTTCATCAGTGTGGAGGTCTAATACCCTTAACTGGCTTAACCTGCCCCCCTCCAGTGGGTGCTTGTGGCTCCCATACCCACATCTCCTCACCCCTACCCCTGCTCACCCCCCTTTGGCCTTCAGGGCCCCTGGGAATCGTTGGAGCTTGACCATGGCAAAGGATGATGGGAGACAACTGACAATGCTCCAAACGTGTTAGAAGCATGTATCATAAACATAGACTTAAGAAACATGTCATAGGCATGCTTGGAACCACCTTCAAAAACCCTTTAATTGACAGAGTACATATGAATCGGCGGGGGAAAAAACAACAACTTGCATCGAGCAATCTAGCACTCAGTGGTGCTTTATCCTTTTAGCACTTGTTGGGAATATAACCCCAGACCCAGAGTGGCACTGTTGGCTATTTATGAGACCTTCTTCGTTTCTTAGAGTTTAATGACCACTGTAGTCTGGTCATGAATAACCATGAGGGGCAGATGCGTGGTGAAGCTGAACCCTAGATGGTGGGGTCTATTCCAGACCTGAGAGTGCCCTCTCACACAGACAAGCTCCTTTCACCACCGCAGCGTTCCTTTTTAAGGAAGAAAGTGATAAAAGTGTCTCCCCTTCCCTTTTATCAAAGCTGTCAACTGTTGGAATACAGTTTTTATGAGTCTGTTATATCTGCAGTTTTTTTGCCCTTCCAGCAATGACAACTTTCCCATAGTTGCTTTGACACAATCTCCAACCTGTGTTCTGTTTCCTGTCCGACAGGATAGTACTTCCTGTGGGAATGGATTTGTCTTCCTGGTTGAATCAGCTTCGCAGACAGGCCGCACATACCAGGATGCAGACAATCTCAGCCTTTGTCTCCAGCGAGTCACGGTAACGGCAAACCCCAGCCATAATGTCACCCATGCGTATTCAAGACCTCCTGATTCAGTATTCATGAGAGGAGAAAATATTCTTTTCAAAAAATGATTTTGAATTGCAAATGTGTCCAAATCAGCCTCGGCTGAGCATGGTGGAGTAGAGTAGAGGGCAGTATGGTGGCACAGCTTATCCCTGCTCCTGTAAGCTGCACACAGGCACACAAGCCTGCCTGCCTGCCTGCCTGCCTACCACACTCACTGAACATGCCAATTGTCATTGGCATATTATGTACTAAGAAACCCCATCCGATTATTCAATTTAGTTTGATGTTCCTCCCTTTGTTGGTGGATGGAATCTTGAGACGTGTCCGTGTGGTTCGACTGGTTACTTGGGGATTGGGTCGCTCCACCTCGGTTTTCCTTCGTACTCTTTTTGGGGGGTTGCCCCCTTCCTCTTCTCTTTTCCTCGCTGTGGCTACTCCAGATCCATATTCCCCTCCACCAGCGTGGCTGTCGTTACTTTGAGTGGCCTCGCGATAAAGCAATCTTCATCTCTTTGGGCGACTTTTACAGGCGGCTGTGACAATGTGCAAGCCCATGGGAAGACGCTCAATGGGACTGGGCTGGTCTGGCAGCCAGAGAGAGTGACTTAAATAACTGAATTAGAGAAAAGATATCTTATCCCCATGCCTTCCCACTAATTTCTCGCCCCCCCCCTTTATCCTTCCTTCTCCGCTCCCACCTCCCAAACCTCCTCTTTCTCCACCTTGTGCGCTGCAGTCTTGCTCTCCCCTTCTCACTCTCCTTCTCTCTCTCAGCCACGGGCACGCTTCTCTCTTCCCCTTCTCTCGTCCTCTTAATTTCTCACCTTTGCTCATCTCTCATTCCCTCTCTAGATCTCTCCTTCTTCCCCTCATCGCTCCATCCCTCCCCTCGGCTCCCCTCCCCTCCTCTCCTGCGTGTTCTGGTGAGTGAGCCCTGTCTTAATTAGTGGGCTGGAGTGTGAATGTGCCTTTCACATGGTGTTAATGAAAAGCTTTGCGCTCTCTCTTTCAGTGAATTAGTGGCTCTCTTCCCTCCATCCCCCCCTTTCTCCCTCCCTCCCTCTCTCCCTCCCCCCCTTTCTCCCTCTCTCTCTCCCTCCCTCCCTCCCTCCCAGTCCGTGACCAGGGGGAAGTGTTATTACAGGAGATGTTGACTCTGCAGCTTTAGGCCTGGCCCTCTGTTGTGCTTGCCTGATATCTTAATTAAACATGCAAATCTGACTATCTTCCAGTCCACCGACACTGCTCTCTCTGTTGCTGTGGTGTAATGCTACATGTTGTTTTGTGAATCGATTAAACTCTTGTTAACCGGTTCTTCCGCATCATTTTAAAACACGAACACATGCTTGGTTCTTTCATGGTATTAGGATTTCAACATGAGATAATCATGCTCATGAACATCCCAGGTGTCATTATTTCAACTACTGGTATACACTATAGCCATTGCCAACTGCATTCACATGTAGCGCACAAGCAAAGAAATGCAAGTCTCATCAGCATGCTATCATAGATCTTTTAAGCAGCTTTGGCCTCTGGGGCGAGATGTCTACTTGGATTCCATGCGTCACAACCTTCCATATTTATCAAGTGTACGGTTGCCCTGATATCTATTTCCAGTGTTGACACTGTTTGCAGGTGTGCCTCTTCCTTCTGGGACTGATCTGGCTGAATCCTGAGACCCAGCTGCTGGACTGGCAGACAGGGAAGCTTTGTTATCCATCCCCCCTGAAGCTGATTTATCTACGGAGTGATATGGAGACAGCACTGCCTGTCTGCTACTGTCACTGGAGGCTAGCTTTCTGGAGTCTCTGGCTGAGGTATGAGAGCGGAGGTGTGTAGCTGGGTTATGAAAACAATAATGATTGATAGATGCGTGTGAGGCTCTCCCAAGACATTGAAACAAAGGGCGCACACATTTCTAACGGAGACGAGCGAGTTCTACCTCTTCTTCTTTGTCAAAGGCAAAGTAGAGATGCTTTACTTATATATATTTTGTAGCAGACATGGTAAGTGGTTGTTTGTTCGATGCTGGCGCTTGTAACCTGACGTTGGCATAGAGACGGAGGGGTCCCCATCTTTCCCAGTCGTCATTCAGGGATGTTTGATGAACCTGTCTCTCCTGGAGACCCTCTCCTGGCAGCCCCCCAACCGGGGGCCATGCTAATCCTGTGTTGTAGACCTGGATAATTATATCTCTGGGCTGTTTAGGATGTTTCTCTCCGTATGGTGCCAACTTCCTGGCTCTCTGGGACGCCCCTTTTACTGGCTCTCTCCCTCTCCTTCCCATCCCCATCCCCAGAGCACCATGACCCCAGGAGCATCAGCCCTGATGCCAGCCACTGCCCTCAGGCGAGCAGCAGGCTTTTAGGGCCTGGCCCACAGTCATGTCCCACCACCGACATGCATTAACACAAGGAGCAATTTCTTTGCCGTCCCTCGTCATTGAGCTAATTGAGAAAGGAGGGTGTGTGTGTGTGTCTGGCATGGGCAGAAAAGGAGGAGAAGGAGCAGGGTGAGAATGAGAAAGACGGGGTTGTTGGGGGGGGGGGGTGGAGGGGCAAGGGTTGGAGGGGAGGGATGTTGACACTCTCTCCTTGATTGGTGGCAGCTAGGCAGGCGAGGGAAGGTGGGAGGGAGACGAGGCACTTGTGCTTGGTCTAATCCAGGAGAATCTCTGCCTTTGAAGGGGAACAGATGAAGATTTACATATGTGGAGGTCCCCGTCCTCTGATGAGATTAGCTGGTGGGGTTTGTTCGTGCAGACTGGAAGGTGCATATTTAATAAACGCCTGGAGCTAGGCTGGGCGCATGGGCCGGGCCCTCAGAGAGCAGTGAGGGACAAAAGCAGACGAGGCCCATGTCAGGAGGGTCCAGACGGGAACAGGGCCGCCAACAGATTGCGCTGGCCTTTGAGTGGGCCTGGGACAAGGCTTTAAGGGTTTACATACAGCCATGGGAGTGTTTGGGGAGCCACTTCTGCTGCCTCGACACAGAGAGTTAATAAAGGGATTTAGGGCTTGTAGCACCTCATCTGTGCGTTTGTTTGTTTGCTTGCTTGTGTGGCTCTCTTTTCTTTGGATCACTCTAACGCTTTGGTCGGCCGGGTGTGTCTTGGGTAATATTCTTGTGCGTATCGTGTTTCGCTGAGGGTTGTGTATGCGTGTGTGTGTGTGCTTGCGCACACTTGGGTGCGTGAATGACATTGAGAGAGGAAGAATGACGAGTTGTGTTCCCTCCTCTCTGGGGTTGATGTTCGTGTCACCAAGGCAGCTGTCAACAGAACTCAGTAATTAACAAGCCCTTGTTTATCACTGAAAGGTTACCTAGCTCCCAAATCCCTACAAAATAGACTGATGGAATACCAAAGATGAAAGCACAGTCACATCGCATCGTTTTTACCCATTTTGCCCCAATAATTAAATCTCGGTCCTCGTAGATGCATCAATCAATAGCTTTTGCAGGTTGTGTCGTATAATGAATCACTTATGCCACAGTCTGCCATGACAGCTATTCCTGTCCAGCAATCCCACGCGGTGCCTGTGTATAGGAAGTTAACTTCTGTCCCCGAAGAGGAGTGAACCTGCTGTTGAAAGGCCGCTTGTCTAGAATCTCTGTACACGATGCGAACAGCAGTCCACAACTGACACAAGCTTTTAAGCATCCTTGTTTGTACTTGTGTTCTTGCTTACGGCATACAATATGCGCTTCTTTTCTCTTTTTCTTACGGATGTAGCAGCGGCAAGACAGCAGTGGTTCGCTTATGTTTGCCAAAGTCTCTGCTGTTGAAGAGTTTGCCTACACGCAAACCCAGTGCGAGTCTGTCGGAAGACACAAGACTCCACCAGTGTAGTGGGTTTTTCCTCTCAAGTACGAGGACAGCTGTGAAGTTCGTCTTCATCTCACCTCTTTGTTCACCAGATCTTCTGATGCTGCTCTTGTTCGATTGATTTTTGAGAGCATAACAAGGAGAAAGGAAAAAAAAAAGAGAAGATCATCTACACATTTGCGGTCTGGTTCCTTCTAACTATTCCCCGTTCAGTTGCCCCTTCGTTGTTCTTTTACGGGGGAGCAGAACAGAGCCGTCTGTGGGACTGCAACATCTCTCCAGGCTCTCGCTAGGCTGTGTTCGGCAGCATGGCGCCTGCATGACCACTCTGCACGGTTTGATACGCTGTTCCTCCGAGAGAGAAACCAAGAAGAAGAGATAGAAGAGAGAAATAGAGGACTGGACCCTCCCTGTGGTATAGGCAGCCCGCCTTAGCCTGGCTCCATTCAAACATTTGTCTAAATATGTAACATTTTCCCCCCACAAAGGCAGTCGCCTGGGGTAAGGCAATGTGGTACTTGAGGTGTTGGGGCCCCTTCTTGTTTACCCAGAGATGGAGCTGATGTGGGAGTTGTAGTTTTCTCCGAGCACCTTCGCATCTGGAGATGCATTAGCAAGAACAAACACCGAGCAAGCGAGGGAGCAAGGGACCTGGAGCACAGGGGAGGCTGAGGAGGAGGAGATAGGGGGGATGGAGGAGAAGATTGGAAACTGAGCAGAGGGGATGAGATGTGGTGGAGGAGAGAGGGAGATGGGCTGAGTAAAGAGGGAAGGGAGGAGGTGGAGAACATGAGAGAGAGAGACGCAGGGGGGTAAGGCTTGGTTTTCTCTATGGTAATGGAGAGTCTCTGTGGAGTTCACTACACAGACACCCCTCTTAATGAATCAAACCTGGCTGTTGCTGTAATCCAGCATGAGGAACTGCATATCTCTCCTCTCTCGCCGGAACAAAGCAGGTCGCCATTAATATTTTAGTGTTCTTTTTATCTCAATGCTAACACCACGCAACACGGTTTGTGTTAGGAGACGCAGAGAGACGGGAGGGAGCAGGCAGGGCTGCAGTTCTTTTAGGGTTTTGTCTTGTCTGTCTATTAGTCCCACCACTGGAAGTCTTGATTTTTCCTTTGCAACCTAGCAGGAGATGAAAGAAAGGCCCACTGGCCAGTCTGTCCACACCTCAATCTTACTTTATGACTTTATGACCTTATTTAGCCAGATACCAGCCTTTTACACGCTCGTTCATTTAGAAGAGGACTGCAGTGTTAACATTGAGTGTTATTGGTACTTCATTGTCGATTTTTTCCATTCAGGAATCGTTTTTTTCTTGCTTCGTTCTGGATATTCTCTTTATTTATCCTCTATCCCTTTATCATAGAGCCTCCATTGAAACAAGGATGCGTTACGTTCAACACTATTCATAGCAGATGCTTCAATTGTCTGAGGCACTGGGGAATGTGTACTGTGTGGATAGACTGCTGGTTTAGACTGGGAATGTGCTATCTTAGATTTCTCTCTCATACTCGCGTCCGACGCTCATCACCCGCCCCATCTCGTGTTATCCTTCTGTCTGTCTCCTACCTCAGAGACGAGTGATTGAGACCGGTAGGAACACAAACACTCTCTCTCCGTGTGCTTCGAGGCACGAAGGGGAGAAGGTAGCTGGAAGAATCCCATCTGGCCTCTCTTAGATGGCAACCACACCATCCCATAATTACCTTTCTAATTGAATTATCACACTGGGCTCCTCTGGGAGAGGAAGCTGCCCTAATAAAGTGAAGCAGGCTAATCCATAAGAAAGTATCGGGAAGGGCAAGAGAAGACGTTTAGCCATGCCTATTAGAGCCATAGACATTTAATACACTTAATCTAGTATTAAATGAAATGTATTATTTTGACACATCCCCCGAGAGGCCTTTTTCCCTGTAATCACCTCATAGGTAGCTTTCAAAAAAGAAAGTAATTTCCATTGGACATGTATTCCACACATTACTGTAATTACCCTGCAACAATGGCTCCGAGCCCGTTCTTGTCAGTCTCTACAGAGAAGATCCGCACGCACAATGAGGAGGCCTTTCTACTACAACCCTGCCCACCTCCCCACACCCCATCCCTGCTGCACCCGCCTCCCGTCCCCACCCCTCCACACATTAATTGCTTCTTTGTACCCCAAGATGGGGAGCAGAGCGTTACCTGCACTCCGCCGGCCAGGGTGGGATGGCGAGGGATCGGGGGGAGGGGGTTTTCGTGATGTTTTGGGGGGTTGGGGTGCTTGGCCGGTATATGGGTGTCAGAACGGACTGGTAGAGACGGGCAGGGACGGGTGGGTGTGAGTGGTGGAGGTGGTGAGGGGGTGGGGTGGTGGAGGGGCGGGGGGGTGGGGGGCGGGGTGCTGTCGGCAGGAGATCCCGGGGCGAGCGGGCGCGGGCAGTCGGCTGTGAAAAGCCATTCAGAGGGAAAACGCCGGGCATCCTTTATTTATTTTTGCATCTGAAATATTTATCTGTCATGCGGCCCGTTTATAATGGGGCTGTCAGTCTCCTCTGCCCACTCAAGGGTGTGGACATGTTGCCCTGAGCACCCAGTGACGGTCTCCCGTGAATAATTGGTAGAATTTCACTTTGGGGAATGTTGCTCTCTGACCCTAGACCTTGTTGTTTTTCTGCGTTGCGAGAAACATAGAAGACCCCAAAAGTGTTTACCTTTTCAGGGGTTTTCAGGAACAGTCTGCGCACACTCACACAAATACACATGCAAGCAAAAGTGAAGTACTCTTTTTATCCCAAGATAAAACCCCCCAATCAAACTGAAGGTCTCTGTTTGGCTGCACCTCTGACAGCGTGCTGGGTTCATGTGAAGCTCTCTGCACTCTGATGCAGCCTTGTGTCACCACTCAGAGCAGGCCTGTTTAGAGGAGCATGTGCTTGTGAACATTAATGGGGGTTTTAATCTGGTGTAATCTTCTAAATGAAAGCCTACTTGTGTTTTGCAGCGGGACATAACGCTGAGTGAATGACGACAACGACATCTTTTAATTGTTTCCTCATCGCCTCCGTCTCTTTTGGGAGCAGCGCGAGTTTGAAACGTTGTCATGCGGATAAATATGCTAAGTAAACAACAACAATGGCGGCGGGTGGAGATTCGCTTTTGCAAAGAGTGGGCAGAGCAAGTTGGCTCTGACAAGGGCTGGGTCAGGTGGGAAGCCCGCATGTCGTGGCGCATCTCGTCTCCTCCGCCAGGATCCGCTTACCTAACATCAGCTCTGCGCTTCTCCACCCTGCTGCACATGCCACATAGAGGATCTCCATCCAGCGGAGTAACCAAAGTTACACCAGCTCCGGGCTTCGCATTGAGTGGATGGTTTGAGACGGCTGCTGTTCGCTTCCTTCTGGTTTCTATTGCACAGACACCCGGCACCTGTGCACAACATGTACACATGCATGCGTGTACACACACACACACACACACACACACTGAAATGCAATGCCTGTATTCTCATCTGAGCATGCATAATTAAGGTGTGCCTTGTTTGGAGAGAGTGCATGTCGCTTCACAATGTGCATGCTCCGTCCCCAGAAAGAAGCTTTCAATAATGAAGAGTGTCACCTATGCAAAATGCAGGAGATGAGGAATCCTGATTGAGAATTTGTGTGTGTGTGTGTTTTTAGGTGTGCACAGAAAGGTATATGCATATGTATGCGTGTATGTGTGTGTTGGGTGCCAAAGCACGCATGTATGTGTGTGTGTGGGAGAGAGAGAGAGAGAGAGAGAGAGGGGTAGAAGTAGGAGGAGAACTCCTTGTCATTTAACACAACGCTACCAGGACACTCGGCCATATGTGAGTGCAGCAAGCTGACAGCTGAGCCCCTGTCTCCCATCCCTCCCCCGCTCCCGCCCCTCTGACTGACGGCTCCTGTCCTGGGGAGCGGGGTGTAAACGGAGACATGGTCCGGGGCGTCTGTCGGAGCTGTGTCTTCATCAGAGCCTTTGTGCCTCGACTCTAGAGGGCCCGTCTGGCCTGAGCACGCCCACTGCTGCTGGGCTGCTGCTCTTTGTCAACCAGGAAGTTTCACCTGGCTCGGCACAGGCTAGCTTGTGACCGGTAAGTTTAGCCAACATATTCACTAGTGTTGGTTGTGATTACCCTGCAAAACACGAATGCTGCCCATGACTTTGTATCAGGATCCATGAGATGTGTCGGGCCATGATTTAGGTCCTGAGAATGTGGGTGTAGAGCAGGGGTACAGTTCTACTAAGACAATATGTGACCAACCATGGTTCCTGTACTGCAGCCGGTCCCTCATCCTGTGAGTGCGCGCCATCCAAACTGCTAAATACTAAATCACATGCTAGCAATTCTCCCCCAGTCCTGGACAGGACCCCACCCCCATCTCAGGCAGACAGATAATATCAATTATTTACACACAACAAGCTTAAGATTTAACAACCGGCTTGCAAACGACAATGGATCAACCAAACACAGCCTATTCGGTGCTATACATCAGCTCCCCTGGTGCTGTAATTGGCTGGTGAGGTGCAATGTGGAGACCCCAGTGGCACAGGGGAGGGCCTCCTCGTGCAGCCAGGGGGGGGGGCTTCCTGGTGTGGGTGAGGTACCATAGTGGAGCTCCATGTTGTTGTATTGTATTTGTGGGCCCCCTGATGGAGCGACATAACAGAGTTGGCCTAGCAAGTTTGGAGTGGATATGTAGCCGAGGGCTGCAAAGGGGAGAGGATGTGGGTGTGGAGATGGGAGATGGAGTTGGAGCTTTGGTGGACTCAGTGCTGGGGAGATAAGTTAGCTATGAATTAGTAAAGTGGAAAAGTAGCTAATCATGTTCAGGAGCTCTCAGCATGCGTAGAGGGAGAAGGGGTGTTGAGAGCAGAGCCAGGTAAGAAAACAGGAGGACTCCATTTGGGTCATACTGTGGCCAAACAGAGAGAGAGCCATACTTTGTCCACACGCTCATACAGTAAACAGCGTATAGCCATGTATTGTTTCTCGTAACAGGAGAAACTGGAAAAAACTTTGTTTATTTGGATGATAACTATCAGGCAAGCTTTCTACCATCACTGTACATTATCACTCTACAGTAGTAATGTATATCCTCATAGTCTGTCACCATATTTTAGTCCCCCCAACAATAGTGCAAAGGTGTTCCAACGTCAAGTCACTCCAATTACCCTAAGATGAAAGTAAGAGTTGCTGAATCCATTATTCAGAAGCTCAGTAGCACAAGACGTATTCGATAGTACGGTAGGTTTACACCTAGCTACTCCACAGAGCTGTCTTTGTGTTTGCTAGCTGTTAGTGGTGGCGCTAACCCGAAAGTGTTTTGCCACCTCTTTAATGCAAACCATTTACTATGAGAAGGAGGCACTTGGCTGCCCAGAGGGGCTTGTTGATGAAAATGGAGGATAAATGTTTCTTTTTACTGAACTCTGCCACCAGGGAGGGATGATAAATTCTAATTAGACCTAAGAGCAAAAAAGGAAGTTAGCGCTAAGCTAATGATGGAGCACTTTCCATTTTTTACTTTGGGATGAAGACAAAACAGCATCCGGCAAGAGACTGATAGGTATACCAACTGAAATATCGTGATGGAAAGCAAAAGTAGTTGGCATTAGCATTTGATTAGCATAACATGGTAGCCTTTTTGGTAAAAAAAAGAAGAAAGAATTAGGGTAAAAGTGTAGTTGTTCGAGGCTGAACCCATTGGTGTTAAGTCAAAACTCCCTCCTCTCCCTTCGGAATACTTTGATTACCCTTTGTCCATTAAGGAAACACCCCACCCCTCTCAAAGAGCCCCGCCCCCAATCCTGAATGTGGCGAATATCTTATCTAATTAAGTTTGGACCTGCATTTTCATTTGTTAATCACTTAAGTGCTTCCAGGATAACCTGATATCAAAAGGTCTAGTCCCAGTAGCCCAAAATGTCAAAATGCAATTATATGCATGATTAGCTTGACCCGTTTCCAGCCCCCCCCCCTTTCCGCCACCCTCTCCGCCCCCGCCCCTAGAAGCTGACAACTGCTGGCATGTTTATTTTGATGAGATTAGGTTAGGAGGAGGGCCGGACCATGTGCAGCAGGGCATGGCACCCCCATCTGGTCAACGACGGAAGTAGCAGCGGACTGCCATCGAGAGCGGAAGGGAAAGGTGGGGACGGAGGATGAGATGGAGATAAAGAGGGATAGACTTAAGCCCACAGAGGATGGGGAACAATCTCCCTTTTCAGCCTCAGGAGCCAATCTTAAAACAAAGCAAAAAAAAAGTTGTAAATAAATAAATAAATGAGAATAAAACAATTTATGCTGCTTAAAGGATAATATGATCAGGAATTATTAATCAAATCATCTTGATCCAGGGGCGGGCTTTACTTTGCGGCGCTTAGCAGAGTAGCAATCCGCTCTAATCTGATTGTAGTGAGATAAGGCGGCTTTAGTCCCTCCAATGTGCTGGACTGATTGCTGATTTTGGGGTGGAGGAAGGGGGCAAACCTTTCTCTGTGGATGCACTGGCTCTGTCAGACAACACACACACACACACGCACACACATACACACACACACATACATACACATGCACGCCCAAGTTTGTGTTGTGTAATGCTATCCCTTTAGCGCTTTACAAAAGGGAAAGGAGAGGAAACGCGTCATGGTAAAACACATTACTTACAAACAGTAATTCTTCATGGTTTTAATCTCATTCAGTCTGACTACCTTCGCTGATGTGAATTGGATCAGACAACTTATTCAAGGCTGCTGTGTTTTATCAGGTTCCTTTTTGAGAATTATTGATGTCAAAACTGTCATTTTCCTTTTGCCTAACTCAAAGTTCCTTCACCCCTCCTCACTCCTACCCCGTCTACCCAATTCTGTAAAGTTGCTAAAGTAACTCCCCAGAGCAGTGATGTGCAAATGTAGCCTGTCTGACAGGCTAGTCTGGTTGCAAAGTGCTACTGATTTGACTGTGTGGGATAGTCTATTTTGAGGACAATACAGAATCGCACAAACACACACAGTTTCCCCATCACTGGTATGTCTTCCACAATTCTAAAGAAGTTGGCCTGCTTAGCTTAATTGGTGCAGATCTGTGTTTGGACTTAACAGAAATTGAAAAAGAATATTTGAGAATGCGTGCATTTTGACAAAGGCTGAAGGCTGGGATGTATGGAGCCTATGCGTCTCCAGAGGAAGGCGTTGTGTCCCTGGGTAGCCCATTAGAGAGACCCCCTCACCCCCATGCCCATTAGAAAGACACACCCCCATCCCCATGCCCCCTACCCTAATGGGACTCCTCCTTCTGCTGGGTAGGATCATGGCAGAAGCAGAATATTCATGCTGCCTAGAATGTGTGTGATCCTCCGGTATGTAGTCAGGAGCAGCAGAGCGAGGGGGGAGGGGAGGGTAAAGCTGGAAAGGAACTGTGTGTGTCGGGGGCATGGCAGGCCAGGGCACCGTGGAACTCATGCAGTGTGGGACTGGAGCAGAAAAGCTCTGAAGGGAAAAAAAAGCTTTGAGAGGTGTCTAAAGGCCAACAGGCATTTTACAGTGCCATAACAGAGGGGGCAGGGGGGGAGGGGCACAGAGGGCCAGGGGCACCTCTGACTAAAACCATTTCACCTCCAACATTCAGGACCACCTGGAAAAGCAATTCCCTGAACCAGAACCACCTCCGTATTTACACTGCTCCCTCCCCCACGCACCAGGACAAGACTTTACAATGATACGTTACAGCTTGTCCTTCATTACAGCTCGGCCGCTCAACGATTCGGGGAACTCGACCGTCGAATCCATTGCAATTTGTAGGCGAGGGTGCGTTTTGGTTTTGTACCGCCCGTTTTGGAAAAGTAGCACGTTCGCGCTTCCTTACCCTCTCATGTTGACTTGGGTTTATCCACCTTGTCTTAGCAGTGACTCTGGTGGGAAGTGTCCTGGGGGCCTCGGTGGGACCTCATGTTCCATGCTGTCTGTTCAGCTGTATGTCTGCGGTGCGAGAGCTACGCTGGCTCTTCTTCACGGACTCTGAGCTCCACCGTGGGAGTCTGAACATCTGTGGAGCCCTCCCTGTCACTCAAACTCCCTTAGATGTCCGGACTGGCATGCGGTGGTGGCCTCTTAATTCTCTAGACACACAGTCTGTGTAGGTTGAAGCACATGACACACACTAGCGACAGTACCTTAGCGTGCGTGTGTTTACGTTGGTGCGTGTGGATAACCGCCGCATACTTGTCTTTGTTTGTGCCTTACACGTGTCAACATGTGTATGCACATCTGAAACCACCCTTGTATGTGTGTGTGTGTGTTTGGATGTTTGTCAGCCTACAGGCTGTACCCCAGTGTCTCCCCTCTCCTGAGTGTCTGTAGCCTGGTTGCATAGCTCTGCGGTCTTCAGCCTCCTCCGTAGAACAGGAACGCGACACGCTTACTCTCAGTCACACTCGCAGAATGCTCTGGGTCCACTTCTCTCTCAGCACTGACTCAACCCTGCTCTCTTCACTCCTGCTCTTCCGCTTGTGTCCAAAACGTGCGATGCCCTTTGTAGTGAATTCAGTGGGAAAAACATTGTATTAATTGCCATATGTTTATTGACTTCTCTTTCATTCCAGTTCTTTTGTTCTGTCTTTGTAGTGGCAAAAGACCTCTGCGTGTCATTGTTTGCGAGGTGTCTGAGATGTCAAAGGTGTCCTTTTGATGTCGAGCACCTTCCTCTTGCGAGGCAGCACCTGTGCAGCTCTGTGTGTGTGTGTGTGTCTGTCACCAACCTCCTGCTCCAGAGTCTAGAGATGGAGGGCGTCGAGGTATCAGTATTGAGACGGTAATTGCGGCGGTCGCATGTCCGTCGGCGGCATGCGGCGCTGCCTTTGATCCCAGTGTTCGGCGCACGCGTTCCCACAACCTCTCTGACACGTTTGCGCAGTTTCACACACGCACGCACACACACACGTTCGCACACGTTTGTTCCGATCTCCCAAACCTCGCAGGAGGTTCTCTGCATGCCTCCAGTGTGGGATTTCACTGTGGATCAGCAAAGATGAGAGGGAAAGAATGGTGTTACTGGATCTGGCAGTGACGCCACTGATCACAAACACATACACATTGATACACACACACACACACAGACCCACACGTACACACGCACATGCTGTTAGATGTTCTTAAGAAGTGTAGATAGTTCCAGTAGACTAGTTGCATGTCAAGGATAATGGCTGCTGCTGTCGACCTTAAATGTTTCTAAAGCTAGGGTGTGTTTGTCTTTCCTCACCTGGCCTCCCTTGATCTGAAAGGGACTTAACTTGGTTAAACACAGGTTACAGTAAATAAACCTCACATGCGCACACTAATCTAACTAATCTAGTTTCATACAAGTACAACACAGGAGGCTGAAGTGATTTCGTCTTCAGAACACCATCCGTTCAGACTGATGTTCAAGTGGGTCAGGTTTTTTGCATCATCTTGTACTTTGAAAGTAGAGAGAAAGGCGACAGCTCCGCGCTCACTTATTGATGCTTGTTAACTAATTACTTGTAAATTATTATCTTAGAAAATCCCAGATTAATGAGCGCTCATATATTTATAACATGTTTACGCCACCATGTTTACTCCGGCACAAACAAGCCCCGAGTATAAAGTAAGCCTTAACATTTTAAATGAGGCTGGTTTGTTTGCTCTGAATATCTACAAATGATCTTTTAAACATACCATTGGTAGAACTTCTCACAAGTCACTCCAGAAAACAAGGCAATAAATACCTGCAGGGAATTCTTTTAGTTCTCCTAATGAAATGAAGAGGGGAGAAAACAAACATCTTTTGAATTCTCTTGGCCGTGACTGTTTGTTTGATTCAGAATGTTCGTCTGGCCCTTGTGGTTTGGTTCGGGAGCTCGGAGACTTTGAAAAGATGCTCCTGGTAGAGTCTTTGGCGTTTGTGCCAAAGTGGCTCCTCTGCCGACATGACACTCCTGTCTCTTAGGATGGGTGGCCTAGTGGTGCGAGGAAGAGTCTCTCTCTCTTCTCTCTCTCTCTCTCTCTCTCTCTCTCTCTTCTCTCTCTTCTCTCTCTTCTCTCTCTCCCTCTTCTTTCTTTCTCTCTTCTTTCTCTGTCTGGCTTTATTTCTGGTTTAGCCAAAACACTTGTCTCTGTCTCTTTCTCGTTCTTTCAGACATTTTCGCAATCACACTCTCTTCTCCTTCATCTCTCTCACTCTTTATTTCCTCTTTATTGCCTGCCTCCTCTCTCTACATCATCATCATCACACACACATCATGTGTGTGTGTGTGTGTGTGTCGATATTTAGCAAATCCTCGCATCTCGTTTAAAGTGACACGCCAGTAATGCTTTTTCCCTCTTCCTCCCTCACCCACTCTCCCAACTGTCCACTGTCCTCCCTCCCTGCAAAGCTGCCACCCCCAGCATGAAGAGAAGGTATCCCCGATGAAAACAGACCCTCTCACAAGGAATCTTCCGTCATCTCTCTACCTCTCCTCCTTGCCTCCCTCCTTCCATCCCATCTCCCTCTCCCTCTCTCTCTCAGGACGGGACTCATTGATTGAATGAGGATTAATTAGCAATGAGGTAATCATTGGCTTGCAAACAAGGCAGCGTGCCCAGGGAGGCAGGCTGCAGGCAGGAGGGGAGGGGCCTGTGAGTGGAGCAGCTCCTCTGAAGGGCACAGTGTGTGTCATATACTGAGGAGACACGCCGAGAGGGAGGGAGACAAGAGACAGAGAGAGAGGATGGAAGGAGGAGAGAGAGAGAGGGTTAGCTGGTGGCTGTGAACAGACAGCTTTGTTAACAAGTCCCAACAGATGAGAAGGATTATTCTATTCCACTGCTGGGCTCTGTCTCTGAACAGACAGATTTCATTTAGATGTGGATTCATAGACAAGCATTCTCTGTTTTCACAGAGTTTACAGCCATTTTACCAATGGACCAATTGAATGATAGGTATTTGCATGTTTGTAGCATTACTGTCTGTGTCGACATGATTGGCTGTGTCAGACCTCTTTAACTTTTGCCTGAGTCCAATTAGACCCAATTAAAGGAAGCAGCAATCATTGTGTGTTCTTTTACAGATCGCATGATATCAATATTAATATTAAACATGTAAATATATGCGGGTGTGTTTCTGTATGAACATAGCAGCAGGCTTTTGCTTCCTTAAGCTTGCAGGACTAGACTGTAGAATGGCTCTCAAAGGATGAAGAGGCAGATATGACTTGAAAGTGTTATGATCTCAGACAATTATTCTATACTACTGCTGCCATGTTGTCAGATGGCTTTACTGTAACTAGTGTTTACATTTGACGTTTGCTTGTGTTCAGACATTTATGAATGTTGTTCACATCGTGTTTGAGCCCCATTTAACAGTTATGTTGTAGCTTTCTCATAAGTATGTCTTGTAATATTCCCAAAGTATGCTAACACAATAGCATGGCAGGCTAATTATGTCTCGCGTTAATTATTTACTAGTGACTCAAGTTCACATGCTCCAAGGAACCGCTGTTCCTGTTTCAGCTGGACACTGCGTCTTTAAAACACATGCTCAGAGGGGCCACGTCGACTCCAGTCAAAAAGTCTTAAGTCATCAATATTTCATAGTTAATTATGATTGCAAAGCCAGGGCCTGTATTATTCTGGGGGAACGAGGCGGAGACGGTCTGTGCCTCATTGTTGTGTGTGACCTGGTGGGCCGCGGAGCCTGGAAGAATGAATGATTAAAGAGTGAGTGATAGAGATAGGCTTGGAGCCTCTCTGACCCCACATCCACACACTCCTCAGTCTGATGCACAACTCTTGTACGGGCAAGCCACAACCATCGACCAGTCGCAAACAGCTATCTGCCACCCACCCACACACCAACTCACTCTCCCCCTAACCCCACCACTACCTTTCAGGCTTACAAACAGCTAGCTGGCCCCTTTCCCCTCCCTGCTTGACTCTCAAAGGCACAAGTGATAGAGAGGACACTGGCATAGGGGGACGCGCAATGTATTCTCTAAAACAAATCACAGATTGTCTGGGTTTCCTTATTTGTGCCCTGCGGGTGAGTTCCTCAGAGAATGTGGTTGGGTTTGAGAGAGAGAGACAAATCATGTTGTTGTAGACCTACTCCTGGGAATAATTATCTAATGAGGGCATTAGAGCGGTGGTTGAGGTCAGAGTGTCTGTATGTGTAGGGAGGGGG
>BROE01000013.1:6482964-6672964 GCA_036571765.1 Plecoglossus altivelis
CACACACACACACACACAGCTACAGAAAGCCCCAGCCAGAGACACCGACACTGCAAGGTGGAAATGAGATGTTTTGCTTGATGATGCGTGACATCTGTAATGCATTCTAATTTTCCCCATTGGACTGCTCCTATTTACAATGATTGATGATATTTCTCAGACCTCTTTGTAAACACAGCTTGATAAACCTGAAGGGATCCTGTTTTTTCTTTTCAGTTTTTTTTTTCCAGTTCTCCTTTGCTGTGACTGACAATACAATGACACAGTGCCGAAACCAAATGAGATGAAAAGAACGACTTGGCGTCCGTCCTCAGTGGAGCGTGTGCGCACAGTGTTCTCCTGCGTCGGCTCTGATTCCCCTGCAGTGCTGCAGACAATATCACGACTGATGTGTTGGACCTATTCTCTGTCATTGTTAAAACATAACCACATAGCGCTGCTTCGTACATAACCCTAGTATTAACATTACAGTTTAATCATCCATCCAGCAAGTCAGCCAGCCAGCCAGCCAGCCCAGACAGTCGACCATCTGCAGGTCTATATAGTTGTGTGTTATTTATTTTTTTACAGGGCAGCTGCCCGCCCTGTAATTGGCCCACACAGTTCTAATCAGTGAGATGTTTGAACGAGACAACATTTAAAGGCTGCGTGGCATACTCAGTTAAAGCCCTTCCCTTCTCCATTGCTGTAGCTTGTAGCCGCGTTGTTAGGCTGAAGGGGAGAATGAGTGTGTGTGTGTGTGTGTTTGTATCTGCGTACGTATGCCTTGTGTGTGGAGCAGTTTTGACAAACAAACCCTACTGTGTTGACATACAAACCCTGCTGTGTTGACATAGTAGAAGAATAGCTCTCCACTGTCAATATGAAGCTCCATCACATACTAATCCAATTCATTTGATTGGGGTTCTTCAGTAAGTTCCACATGTCTTCACAGTGCAGCACACAGTAGGGATACAGCACACCCGTGACTTTCGGGGAAAATACGAAACACAGTATCGTACCCAAGAGACGCGACTTACCATACTACACACACACACACACACACACACACATGCACACACACACACATGCACGCATAAACACACACATGCACGCATAAACACACACATACACACACACACCTAAGGCCTTGCTGTCTGTGACATCAGAGAGACCCTCTATTGGGACCCTGTACCTTCACACAGTCCTGTGAGACACATACAGAGGAGGTGACACAGCATGTCATCTTCCCTGGTGACCTGTGTTCTCGTACTGTTGGGAATTGAGAGTCGGCGAGTGTCAAGAATCATGGATGAGCTTCCGAATATATTTCTCTGTTGCCGACCAGTATTCATTTGATCAGCTCAGTGTAATTTCCATTCCCAGTAATGACGAAAAGCAAACGTTTCCCAGCCGCCTCACGCTGCGTTTGAGGCAAGTTCTGATCTCGCTCGCTAGACGTTCCCCTTTGCGGCCAGGCAGAAGAGGTTACAGCTCGCATTTAAACAGCCTTGTAACTCCAGCGGAAAGTGGCAGCGCTTCAGACAGCTGGGTGTTTGTTTTCAGCTCCTACTCGTCCTGCTGTGGCTTCCTCCCTCGCCGCCCCACATCACACACACCATTAACACTCTGAACAGTTAGGGGAACACAAAACAAACACATGTGCCAAAAGAGCACTAATGCGGGAAGAGGAGTTGCTCCTTTTAAATGACAACCACATTTCATTGGTCGGGCGCAAAAAAAATACAAAATACAAAAAAACTGTAGACAGTCAAGAGGCACTCGCTCGCGCTGGGACGCCTTTCCATGCTACAAAGGTGTACAGACTAACAAATTAAAGAAAAGAGGTTGACATTGTGGCTACAGATGTTTGCCTTTAGTGTCGATCCTTGGCACAGTCCCAAAATGAGGAAACACTGGAGAATGTGCCAGATGAAAGCCCAGGTTTTCGAAGAACAGTGGGTAGCTTATTAAATCAGCTTTGATCCTCCTGTCTTTGATATCTGTGGTCTCATAAAGAATTCACTTTCAGTGGTAAATATAGGTAGTGCAGAGAGCCGCGATGACACGCACCTCTCATTCCTTCACCGTCGGTTTAAATTATCCAAAACAATCAGAAAAACTTTGGAGGGAATATGAGAAAAACGCACACATTCGGAGAATGGCCTTGGTTGGGGAAGACATGGCTGTTCATCACTGAGTAAAACAAGCTTTCATGTGACGCTTCGACACTGGCTTAAATGTCACCATCTTATTCTCCATCTTTATTATTGCGTCTCTATTCTGCTCTCTAAAGGCTTACACAGGGAATCAAGCTATTTCTCATTTCTTGCATCGGGATACGTGCTCAATGATGATGAATTTTGAAATAAATATGTCATATGGTTGTTTGCAGACAAAACCCTGCTTAAGCTGCATCCATTAGGCTGGAGGTGTCTGTTCTGACAGGCTTGTGTGACTGGCAAGCACTTCAGGACACAACTTCTCTATTATAAATATTCACGCACGCATCACACATACACACAAAGGCCACCCCTCCTCTTCCCTCCCTCCTCTTCCCTCTCAGATGAATGGCCTCTGGAGGGGGTGAAACGGTGTCCGTGACCGCTCTTCTCGTAGCAACGTCCGTCTCTCCGTTTGGAATTATCCTCTGTTTCTAGGGTGAAAATGATGAGCAGCATCTATCAGGCTGTGGTGTTTGCGAGCGGCCTGACTTGGCACTGCCACCCTGCCGTGCCCGCCTTGCCCGGGGGCCAGCCCTGTTTGTTTGCCCTGCCCAGAGGATGACACCGTGCCGCGGTGACGGAGGGGTCAGCGCCACAGCTGACCTGACCCCTCAACCCGCCTTCTGCTAAATGTCACAAAACCGGGGACATGATGGCAGGCCAACACACTCTCCTATGTTCTTATATAAACAGGCGCACACACACATTCGCGCACGCGTGCACGCACCCAAGAATTCACACACGCACACTCCCATAACCACTCCCAGATTTCCTCACACACACACACATGCAATACTCACTGCAGTATTTCTGCAGCCCGTCTTCCTCTCACTGACTGGCCCAGGAAGGAAAGGTATTCTAGACACCTTCTCGTTTTTGGAAAGATTGTCTCTGGCAAAACAAAAACAAACCTTCCAGAATACAAAAAAGAAGTTCTCTTGCGGTTTAAATGAGAGTTTCCTTAATTGGAACTATAGTCTCTGCAGGTCGTGAAGTCTAGAGGTACACACCCCCCTGTCCTCGTTAAAAAGTACAAGCTCACTTTTGAACAGGGAGTTACAGAATTGATTAGAAGACTAACGTCTGATGTGATATCCATTTCTTTATTGTTCTCCCTAGCTCGAGTAAGACGGGCATTTTCACTGTGCGTTCCAATTACCAAGGTGCAGATCAAGAAAGGTGCTAGATTAACAAGAGAAATCTTGCTAACACAAAGAGAATTTCTAACTTAACAAGATGTCATTTTTCATTGATAACTCCCCATCAAAATGTTCATAGCTGCTCGCCTTTCTAAATAATTCTCAGTATTGAATTTGAATATACACAGACTTTGAGTACAGATACACTTTGAATATTTTAGATATCTTCTTTTAGGATAACCCATTCATATTTGGAATGAGTCTTTAATTTACTGTTCAGGGCTTTGGTCGGAAAACATGAAAGGCAGCAGCTCACATGTTTGATTTGATATCCTGTGCTGCTGAAACTATAACAGAAAGGTAGATAATCAGACCTTGTTGGACGACATGTCCAGTTTGATACACGATAGATCTATCTGTTAGAAACAATGTGAAAGTATTGCACCAAACAATGTTTACACCCTGATACAATCTTTTATTACGTGACCATTACTACTTCTATGTTAGCCTTGTGGGTAGAGTTGTGGTTGCCTGCCATAGGCTGTTTAAAAAGCTACAGCCCTCTGTAAAGAAATAAGTTGAAAAAAAAGAAAGTTTTATACCATTGAAACCAAAATCCATATTTCTAGCACCCATCAATTTGAGTAATATGTAACTAATGATGCAATGCAGAATTTTAACCAGTGGACATGCAGTTTACAGCTGTTACTTTGACACCCTTTGAGGTCAAAGTGAAGTTAAATACCCAGTGGTTGAAATGCTTTTGAATAATTTCCAGAGCCACCACTGTTGATGTAATGACTTATCTGATTCCTTGCTTTGGACACCGTGGGCTCAGGACAGTTTGGAATCTGTACAGGACACCAAAGATCTTCCTAATGAACATCAAAAACTGATCGATGCAAAGACTGCGACTAGTAACGATTGTTAACATAGGGAACATGGAACAAGCGAAGTTTCACCGTATAACATTTTAGGCACTGAACACTCCACTGGAACACATTTGCTATGTGTCTCAGCTCTTTCTGCCTCTGTGGATTTTAAGTGGGAGTATTTAGGCTTGGGCCTCCCATTGAAACTGGGAGGTTCCTCTTGCTAATGACCATCACCCGTTTCTGTTTGCTAATTGACGTTGCAGTTTTCTACTCAATTTGAAACTTGAATGAAATTACTTTCCCAAGTAATGTCTTCTAGTAATAGGGAAGTCTATAGAAGGAGTACATGTGCTGAGTAGCAAAGACGCACACACACACACACACACACACAAGGCTATTATCACACTCCAGGGGAAGCCTTATTCATCTTCTCCTTCTTCTTGGTCTTCCTTGTTCCAAGGCAGCTCATGAACAATTCAGCCTCTCCCTCCTAATGGTGTTTCACAGGGCTCAGTGGGATATCTTTTATACATCAATAAGGCCAATTATCTGTTTAAGTGAGAAAGCAGTGTCGCCAGCGCTGCTCTGCCGTGGCGTGCTCTGCCCTGGCGTGCTCTGGGCTGGCGTGCTCTGGGCTACCCTTCCAGTCCACGGTCAGCAGTGTTTGCCGCGCAGCACCGCAGGGCAGGTTAGGCCCCTTGGCACTGGAGGGCGCTCCAGTCCTACTGACCCCCTTGGGATAGACCTGCCCCCACCACACCCACCTGGGCAGGGCCAGACATGCACAGCTGGCATGGCATTATCTGTCTAACCCCCAATGCTAACGCTATGTGCGTGGCGCGGGCGCGCAGAGCTGTCACACCGGCTGGCCAATAGGGGTTGATCCCGGCTGGGATTAGAGGGCAGCATGGCTGGGGCCGGCCGCTGGAGGATTCCACCAATCCGCCGCTCATCTGGGCAATCAGGCTTTCCCGTCACACCAGCTTTGTCACATGGCTGCTGGGAAGTTGGCTTCTGATATTCGGTCTCAGTTTGAGATGATTCTCCAAGTCGGTCGTGCAGAGTCACTGTCTTCTGGACTGAATAAGACTAAGAATCCGAAAATCTCGTTTTGGAAAGCTGTACATGGAGTAATCTTCAGGACGCGTAGAGCTTTCCAAGACAAAGGAGAATGTTCACTCGCTTGCCCCCGTCAAGTGATGTCTTCAAGCCAGGCTTGCCATGGGGTAACCTTGGCGACCAGCGGAGCAGCAATATCTGCCAGTCCATGTGAAGCAGAGCCCCTGCAGGCCCTGGCTCCCCAGCTTCGGGTCTCCGTGCCCCCCCCCCCCCCCCCTCCCCCCGTCTGCAAGCCAACATCTTCATCTCCTCCCTCTCCACTCTCTTCTCTCATAGACGTCCCAGTCTTCCTCCTGTGAGGGTGAGTTGCCAGCTGCCCGGGCAACATGACGGCACAGAAGACTCTCTTCAGAGGCCGGCCTGGCCCTTTGTGCCTCGACTCCCCGCAGCAGCTCCCAACCTCTGTTTATGAACAAGAGGGATTAGACAGGGGCTTATATATATAACCACACCACCATGGCCACAGCTCCAGCAGCAGGCTAATCACCAGTGTGCATTGAGGTTGAGTGGAGCAGACGTATGGCCCTGTCCAGATGGGTCTTGGCCAACTTGGCCCCCCACGCCATCGCCCGAGCCTGAAATCATAGATGGGTACGGCCACTGCCAACACAGGACTGGCAAATCCGTTGTCCTGACAGGAGGGGAAATAACAGGGAAATTGATGGGAATTTTCAGTTCATCCACTTGAAAGGGCAGCTTTGTTTTGTTACCGGTGTGTTTTCAAACTAAACAAATTGAGGTATGGGAGGTGTTGTGGAAGTAGACACAATCGGTGTTCCCAAAACAATTTTGATCACAAAAAGCCCTACTCAACGATTCAGTTTGGCAGAGAAAACCAGCCTGCGTTATTTTCTGGGAGTGAAGCTCTTGTGTATTAATACTGTGAATGTCTTCTTGTTTCAGTTCTTACAGTTCCTTAGATGTGCTTTCCAAAAGTCTTTCCAACGGATGGACGTGTCCTAAACAAACACGAATAACCCAAACCTCCTTTTTCTGCTCTGCCATCTTTTCTTGTTCTGACCCCCTGAAAACATGTAATTGCGGCAGTGGTTGAAGGGGGTGCACCATCGCTGGCTGGTCTGTCACCACACAGCTCACCGCGACAACCTGACAACGCTCGTTTCCCCGCAGCCTCCGCCGTTCCAGACAGTCGAAAACTCAGTAGAAGACCGGGAAACACATCTCCGCACCCCCGTGTTGGCGCTCGCTGTGGTTGGCTTCGGCGTTAGCGAAGGAGGAGGAATGACAGTGCGCGGTGCCAGTTTAAACTTAGCCCACGCTGACATGCCCATTTGAGGTTTTAGGTTGCTTTGCAATGGGTTTCCGAGGAGGAAGGCCGTTCCTTTGAAAAAAAAGAGGGGGGGAAAAAAGCATAATAAAAAACATTGGGAGCATTAATGTGAACCACTGAGCCACAAGTAGGTGAAAGGCTAACAGAGCCATCAGGCAAGCTATGTCACACAAGAAGCCATGGAGGGCCAACGTTAGCTTGTTAGCAGGGCTCAAGGCCTTGCAGTGCATGCTGGGTTTGGTTGGCCCAGATGAACTCTTGAGGAGGTCCTTCGTAGCCCACGGTCCAGGCATGGGAACGAGAGAGGCAGACAGGGGAAGATGGAGGGAGGGAGAAAGAGAGAGCAGACTGGCTGTTTTTGCCTAAGTTCACGGTGATGTCATTTTATGGGCCCTCTGCTTTGATTATACATGGCTTTAAAGCCACCAGTGATCTCACAAGAATTATCAATACTTAACCTTTCATTTACTTTGAGTGGGCTTTTGTTCTATTGCTGGATCAGAGCGTAAAAGTATTTTAAAGAGTGCTTGGATCGCTTGAAATGAAACCCATGGAGGATTAGATTGATGGCCCGAAGGAGAGAGTAAATCCGAGGGGCTTGACTAGAATCTGTGGATCATTCCTTCTGGATGTTCTGAAACACAATGGTGGCTTGACATGTGTCCATCTAACAGGTGGCACCTTGATGGCTGGACGGCCAACCCTGGGCTCCACTAAGTAGGCTTAATCCACCTTGTTCTATTTCCATACAGCATCTAGCTATTGTGTTTGCACATGCATTAGACAATACTTCATGTCTTATTTCCTTCTTCATATATGTTATATTGGTCTGAGTGAGCTTTCTGCTGTCAGGAGGGAGGGGGGGGGCGTGTCACAGGATCTCCCCAGACCTTGTGCCTTGTGGTCAGTCCCAGACTACTGAGCAGGGAGGCTATACCTCCCCAGCCTCAGCCCCGGCCTCGGCCCCGGCCTCGGCCCAAGCTCATGGATCTGAGTGGAAGAGACTGAGATCAGGTTACGCCTGGGATAATCCCCTCTAAAGCCGTTTTGTTCTGGCCTAAATCGCTGGATATTACCCTATCCATAAGTGATTTTAATTGGTTGTCTCATATAACACGCGTGCGCCCGCCTGTCGCTAATTCCTCCCTGTAATTGGCTGAGAGCCGCCTGCGAGTTTTAAGTTCATAGGACAATAATGATTTAGGTGACTAGTTGGTGGATGTGGCTCAGTGCATTACTGAGTGCATTAGAGTCCAACCTGGGCTTACACGCTGTCTGGCTCGAAGGCTGTTTTTGTCTCAGAGGCTGGCTATTGTCTTAGGCATAGCTATTCTGTCTGCTGCTCTGCATGAGTATGTGTCTACATCTGCGTATTGATATGAGTGCATCTGCCTGGGAATGTGTATTCTCCGGCCAGAGATAGCGTGCAGCCTCTCCCACCTCCCCTAATTGAAGGCTTGTCTCCCTAGATGACACCAGATCCCAGGGTTACCATTGTAATCACGGGAGCTTTGATTACCATGGATGCTTGTAATGCCATCCTCCAGCAGACTCCATGGACTGGTGTTGGCCACCACCTGGGACTCCCGCTGCAGGGCCTGTCTGTGTGTGTTGGCTGGGCATCGACAGCGCCTGATTCTACTCCCTGGCACCAAGCGTTCCCAGGCTTTGCCAAAGTGGAATCTCTCCTAGTCTGGGTGACACTGCTGTGGAGACATGCTGCACATAGACCTCGACAGACACAGTCTAGTCTAACATCCTTCTACATCATCTTTGTTTTGATGTGTCATGATTTCATTCTTGTAGCCTTCATGGCTATCTGCGTACAGCTATCTGTCTGGTCCATGTAGCGAGACTCAACACAGTGAAGAGACTAATCTACAATGGAACTGTTGGTGTATCATCTGGTGTATAATGCTAGGTGAACTAGGGTACTAACAGCAGACGGTGGCAGGTGGCCTCATTCTCCCTCGTTGATCCCTGACACACAGAGAGAAAGACACACAGAGAGAGACAGAGAGAGAGATAGGGAGACATAGAGAGAAAATTAGAGCCTGCTCAGATGACAGACATGGTTTGAGTCAGAACACCTTCCGAGAGAGAGAGAGAGAGAGAGAGAGAGAGAGAGAGAGAGAGAGAGGTGTACTGTCTAGGACGCCTGGTGACCCAGACATTGTGCACTAACAGGCAGGATTGTGTGTTGGAGCTCCTCTCACGTGTGCCCTCTCTCTCTCTCTTTCTCTCTCTCTCTCTCTCTCTCTCTCTCTCTCACTCACACACACACACACACACACACACACACACACACACAGGTGCTTATGTTCGGGACTTGACCTTGGGAGTGGCACAAAGCCTGTCCTTATGAGTCCTCGAGACATGGCATGTGTGGCATTTAACCCAATCGTCCCAGTGTGTGCCTGCCCCTCCTCCCCTCCCTCCCCCCCTTCCTCTACCCTTCCCCCTGCCTCACCAGCTCTGGCTGCACCATTCCCCAATCTTGCTCGCTTTCCTCTCACCCTCTTTGTCCCTGTCTGTCTATGTCTCTCTATCCCCCCTCTCTCTCTGTCTTCCTCATTTCTCTGCATAATCAGCTGTCTTTACCATGGAAATCTCCCGTCATCACCAGTAGCCCCTTGACCCTGCAGGTAAGCAGCCATTATCCTGGAAGGTAGGGGTAGATGGGGGGGGGGGGGAGGAGGAGGAGACGCTGGCTGCAGACTATGCACGTAACACAGATGTCCAACATGCTGGGCCTAGCTATGTGGGTGGGGGGTGGGGGGGTGGTGGTGCGGAGGTCTTGACAAGGTCAGTGAGCTCTGTAACTCATCATTAGCCAGTCTGGGTCTGCAGTAGAAATGTCCTGGCAGCTGGAGGGGGCTCAGACAGCCCAGTGCTGTACAGTACAATACAAGACAAGATGGACTAGATCATGGCAGTTAACCAGCATGCCCAAGCAGTTGGATTGCAAGTGTCTTACTGACCTGAAAGTACTTCTCTTACAACAAATCTGGCAATGAATGCTAGTGAAAACATCCAGGGGAGTGCACCAGCATGGAAACCATGGCAGACAGTGCAATACTGTTCTTCTATACGTCTATTATATACTTGCTGTCAGTACATTTCTCTACGCAATCCACTCTATGTGTAGGTCCATCTCTCTGCAGTATTTGGCTTGTGTGGGAGTTACTGTACTTAGACGGAGGGTGCTGCCAGGAAGCAGAGCTTTGCAGAGAGCACTGAGCCAGATCTTCACCAGTCTGAGAAGTAGGCCACTGGCGTGTGCGTTTGGTGAAGGCGGGTTCGTTCGCTGAGTGTTTCGAGTCGGCATTGTTACCTATGCAGATGTTGCTCCTTTCTCATGGTTGCAGCCCTCTGTGGATTCCCTCAAACTGGATTTCACCTGATGATTAGCAGGAGTTAATGTGGTGAAAGCCACATGGGGCCTCATTACTATGGTAAACACACATCCCTTTATTCCAGTTCTGCATGACTTCCAAGGGGAGGAGGCTAAAGGCGGATGTGTAGGCGGTGGGAGGTGGTGTAAGGGGAGGAGACGTAAGGGTGTGTTGGATCCCCAAGCCCATTGAGATAGACCAGCCCTTCTCCCCTCTGCTTCCCCAGGGATGTGTCCTCTAGTGTGGGCGCCCTTCTTCCAAGAGTCCCCTTGGTACACTAGCCCCCAGCCCCTGGGCTAACTCTGGAGTTTTACAACTCCTTCTATTACAGTCGTCCTCCGCAGACATAACCACTAATGACGGCCTGTGGAGGCTGCTGAGAAGCATCCAGACCCTGCAGGGCTCGGAGTGAGGGATGGAAGAAGAGAGAGAGAGAGAGAGAACCAGTCCTTCCACTCGTAGCAGCGCAAAACTAATCATAGATACAGTGTTTGAATCTGGGCCACAGAAATGTACTTTAATAGTTTACAAGGTCCCGCACAGCTTATTACTTGTTTTTTTCATATAACCTTCCGTCTTCCAAGGAGAATGTGAAAAAAAGAAGTTCTTTTTCAATTCATCAACACCGCTGGTGGACGTTTTAAAATGGCTGACAGCATACTTTTGGCGAGGTGGATGTCAGAGAATCGTGTTTCTCTCTCCCTTTGCTCCAGCTGTTTGTGCATGTCAGAGCCCTGCACCGAAATAAAGCAAAAACAAATTAGAACAAGGGATCAAGTTGAAATAAAAAGTCTCTCCAGAGCAGCTGTGTGAACAATGGAGTTTTAACAGCATGTGATGTACAGTCTCCTGACTTCTCCTGTGATTTCACAAGATGTCAGTTCTCCCATTTCAAAGGGAATACTCAAAGGATAATATCAAGATAAATCAAGACAAAGCTGCAACATGACTTTTGTATCCAGTGTGCCACTTTCATAGACACATGTGCTATTTAGATCTTGACTAGTCATTGTCTCTAGGCCGGAAAAACAAGGGAAGACAATTCATTTGAGTGCTGGTGATGGGTTGGACAGACGGTTCTCATTAGGGCCAATCCTTGAGAGAGGAGAGCAGAAGAGTAGAGAAGAAACGGGAGACGTACAATCCTTTTCTTCTCGTTCTTTCCTCTCTTTCTCTTTACATCGCTCTTTCTCTCTGACTTCCCTCTTGTCCTCTGTCTCAGGGTGACTTGCCTGTCTATTACCGGTGTCATTGTTTAAAATCACGCACTCGGAGAGGTACGAGCGGAAGCTCCTCGCCAAAACAAACAAATGTGTGTGGATTTCAGCATTCGCTAATGATCCTTTTTTAGTGGATGCATGGGAAGCATAAGTGCTGTCTATGACAGCTCTCCCAGTTCAAGCCATGTGCTCTGGGTCCAGCCACGTTGCTGTTGGTGGAGCTACTTGGTAGGGGGACAGGTGGAGGAGGCGTGGCCTATGCCAGAAGACCTGTCAGACGAGACCTGTGACGACCCTGCGTGTGTGATTCGGGGGGAAAAGAGAGGGATAAAGGAGGTAAAGTATGATTGTGTGTGTGTGTGTGTGTGAGAGAGAGGGAGAGAGGCGGAGAGGGAGAGAGGGAGAGGGAAGGATGATGCTGATGTAGATAGGATGTGACAGTTCTTCCTGGGATTCTCTGATTAATTGGGATCAGGTCACCTCTTCACTGTCTGGACAGTAATGCTATGCAGTCTCATATGGCTATTTACATAGCCTCCCCAGGCTTCCTCATACACACACACACACACACACACACACACACACATACATACATACACACACTGGGAAATCTGGGCTGACGAAAACAAAACACATTGCCTCTGAATGGAATACTGGTGTTATTTTTAGTCCGGTGGAAGTTGTACTAGCAGCAGCTGAGCTTGTTGGATTCCATGTTGTACTCAGATATACTTTTGGGGTATATTTTTCCATTTCCTTGTGCCGGAACAAATGTGTGTACTTGACAAGAGCTCCTACTAAGAAAGTGGTTGTCGGTGCTGAAGTTACTATGTTACCTTTCGCAAACTCTGTCTCAAAGCAGCAGCCACCTTTCATATGAGTGGATAGGCGGTAGACAATGAAATGTGCAGGTGCTAAGAAGACACATGGCGCTGAATAATTTATGGCCCCAGCAAAATAAAGACAGCCACTTGAAGTCCTGAGTAAGTAGGAGATGTAGACTGTGGTGACATATCAAGTGACAATAGAGACATAGGGAACAGTGGAGAAGGAGGCTGCTGTGAATGTGAGTTGAGACTTTGTTATCCGTGCACAGCACTGGCTCTTTTTGAAACTTGTATTACTTTGACTTGTTTACCAAGCCCTGTGCCTCTTCCCTCCCTCCCCTATCCTCCTCCCCTATCCTCCCCCACCCCCGTCACACTTGGGATAGTACCCAGGTGAACGCCTCTACACACAGGCAAGCAGAAAAGCCAGGGTCCCTTTGATTCCGGGCCCCTGGTTCTCTCAGATTAGCTATTCTCTCTATACACCCACAAATCCACTGGCATGGCAGACAGAGAGAGGCGAGGGATGTCGGAATGTCTCCCTCTCCTACCTTGTGCCAGAGAAAGGACGGTGTGCAGGTGGGGAGGTTTGGGGATGGCAGCGTTAGACGATCGGAGGCAGGCCCAGTGAAGATGGCGTCCGAAGGGGGGAGGCACTCGGCGGGCGCGTGGTCACCTCGACCTGGCGCCCCAGACAGCCCGGTGAGCCTCCTCACCCATCAGTCCAGCCCCATTACACCTCGGCCATGCTGATGACGCCGGGCCGCTTGAGGAGCTGTCCGCACAAGCGCCCATCATGTCTCTGTTACTTTCATCCCCCACTGCTCACTTCAATAGTGACATCTGTCATCCCTAAGAAGCTCAGAGCAGCCATGTTCATGCCATCAATGGCTTTGATGGTGATTTTTGCCCCAGGCGTTTGTCATACATAACTTAGGGGGGGGGGGAAGAACAATGGGAAACTATACTTGGGTTTTTTAAAAAGAGGTATGTAAGTACAGCAGATGAAATGAAATCCCTACAACCATTGTAGGGAATGGAATCAAAGAGTGTGTTGAGCCGGTGGAAGTGTGTATCACAGTCTTGTCAGCTCCCTGCTTGTTCGTCTCGTGACTGCATGCGCCTGCTGAATAGTGCGGCTTCTGATCAGAACCTGTGATTGGCTTAGCTTTGTGGCATTTCTAGGGACGCTCTTGGTCTGAACCCGCCATTGCAGTTCTTTGATTTTATACTTGTATTTGTCCGAAACAAAAAACGCAACAAAAAACGTTTGCCCAGGCACATGAAGAAAGATTTTCTCAGTGAACTCCAAGCCACATTTCACATAAATTGCCAATCACTATATACATTTTTTCTAAGCTTTTTGCAGAAAACATTGTAATAACTCTACATCCACATTTTCTTGAGATTCCTGAGTGTTTTAAGGGTGTTGATCTACTGGTGTATGCATTTCATATTATCAAGGTCAATCTTCCTGCTGTCGTCACACAGTCTGTGTTGAACTGTCCAAGACATTTTTTTCATTGTCGATGGGACATCGTGAAAAGATTTAAAAAAAAGGTTTGACTTGTCCTGGATAATCGGACAAGCCTTAATGTCGATCGCTGCAGTGATATTGATTGTATGTGAAGTGTCCGTGTTTGTGTTTGGACTAGTGTCAGCTGATTGTGGAATGTGTAGTGTGGATGGGTGTTCGCGGGCTATTTCTATCATTGCCAAACGATGACTCATCTCCTGTAGAACTGTCCGACGTTGCTCTCTCGCTGACAGTGTGTGTGACAGTAGCTTTGATCGTTTTCATGCTTATATCCAGCTCTCGCTGTGTCTGTTCCCATTTCCGTCTGATTTGTGGAGCAACGGACCCCTATCCCTCCAAAGCCCCATCCTTCCAGCCCTCTCGCGCTCTGCGGGGTTAAGCCAGAGTTCAGCCATCTTTCTTTCTCACCTTCTTGTGACTGACAAGCCTGTCTTCCAGATGGCTGCCAGATTGTGGAGCTTGCTGTCACTTCACATTAGGACACATTTGATTAATGCATAATTTAAGGGGCCGTTAAGTTTCTCTCCACAAATATATGTGTATCCAATTAGCACTGTTAAGCTATGTGATATCACTGCTTAACTATTTGTTTTCCTCCTTTGCAAATGTTCTACTTATAGCCCAGCCTAGACGGTGCAGTGCCCCGCTCCTCCCGTCTCCTCCGAGACTGTTAAAACAAACTGTCAGTGGAACAGCAGTGGAACTGGCTGATTAAGCCTGTTTACCACTCTCTGGTGCCAGATACCCACACGTTTAATGCTTTCTGCAGGAACCAACCGGTTGTGGGTCGGAGCCGCAACCAATCAGAGCGGAGCATGGGGCTGTCTGCGTGCCGTCCGAAGGGTAAGTTTGCTTATGTCACCTCTCAGTCCTGTTTGTTGACTCACCAGGCAGACCCATCTCACCGAAAGGAGGCCTCTGCAGCAGGAAGTGGAGAGCCGGTGACATCAAAGTCACATGCCCAGAGATTCATGGCAGCAGTATACTCTCTCCAGTGTTAAAAGCCCTTATGGACCTATGCAGACGCTCCCATATTGTAGATTTTAATTCAAGCTCACAGCACACAGCCATTCACTTTGTACAGACAAAGACACTGGCCCAATAGGATGCCAATTATCATGTCAATAGACTCTGACATGCCTGATCCCCCCGCTGACCACAGAGTATTGATGCATGCTGGTGATCGCTGTAGTGCTGACCACAACCATTAACTCCACGGTCTGTCCATAACAGCAACTTACATCGAATCTTGCTTGAATTAGCTGCGGTAACATCATCATGCCCTTTAGAAGAGCACACTGATGGTGTGTGCGCGCGCGTGTGCATGTGTGTGTGTGTGAGCTTCCCTGAGCAGGGTTTCCAGTGGTCTTCCTGGCTATCACTTACTGCCAATGTGGCCGTTATACACACGCACCCTCCCACACACTCCCCAGTTGTTTATGATCTCCTTCACTGGTACCAACCAGTCACCACTATCAGCAACCACACATGCACACACACACACACACACACACACACATACATATATAAGGACATAAATTCACACATGCAGTTATATAACACTGTATTCATTTCATTTCTTGTCCATTATTCAGTAACAAGATAACCACGATCGAAATAACATGGATATTAAACTAACAGAGAAACAAGCAATGCTGTACATCATCTAATGTTTTTGCCCATCAAAATGAATATACAATCACACAGCACTCTATCTCAGCCACAGACACTCTCATGCCACATCCAACATTGAAATATAAATGTCATTCTTTAAACAACAAGTATTCAAGTTCAGCAGCAATACATACACACGGAGGCACTGACAGACCGACACACACGCACGCACACACACACAAACACACACACACACACACACACACACAGACACACACGCAAACCTCAACCACAGTAGTGATGAAAGCCCAGCCTCGTTGGCATCATCCGCAACTTTAATTTGTGTTGCATGAACACTGACAGATCTATCCATCAGAAATATCACTCTGCATCCAGGAAGAAGAAAGGCAGAGGGAGAGGGAGAGAGGGGAGCGAAGCAATAAGACAAAGACATGGAAAGATAGAGATGCAGAGAGAGAGAGAGAGAAAGAGATTGTGTAGATAGAGGAGGAGTGAGGGTGGAGAGAGATGAAGTCTTCATTTGTAGGACTCCTTCTGTGTGTGTGCCCGCTCCTCATTGCTGGGCAGGGACATCGCTCAGTCCTCAATCTGTCAAAGAACTTCTTGCGGCTGTCAGAGAGATACCCGCCACCCCTTTTTCGAATATAAATCCGTACTGTATTTCCTCCCATTTGAATCATTTGAATGTCCATACACACCTTCACACACACACACACCTCAGAACAAAGAGAGAGACATGCAAATGTCTCTTGGTCTCAATCACGGACCGCGCAGGTTGTGGCGGTCTGAATAATCTCGCTGTACCATCGAGCGCTAGCTTTCCGGTGCATTCCGGTGCAAGCAGGAGTATTGTCGAGGCGTCTAGCAGACAAGTGTACACTGATTGTTTCATGTATCTAGGCCTGGGCTCCTGACGACTCCTTTCCTTTTGAACTCCTCCTTTTGTGCTCTGAAGGGCCTTTTGTTCTAGATAAAACAGACTATGTATGGTCAGCTCTGAGTCCATGTACAGCCAAATGTCAGCTCCGCCGAGCATGGAGAAACACGGACAAACACACACACGTACATACACACACACACACACATGCGTACACACACCCATGCACACACACACACACACACGTACACACACACACATCCATGTACACACACACGTACACACACTCACACGTACACACACACACGTACACCCAGCTAGACAGTGGGGGGTGGGGGTTGTTCTCTGTTGCCTCAGCGCGCCGACATCCTACATGTGCAACCTCAATTACAAAAGAGACATCGGAATTAAAGTTTCACGATGCGGTATCACCATGCCCCCTACGCTCCGCTACTTCTAAAGCTCCCTGTTTTCTTTTTGGAGATACAACTCTGCATATTATCTGAAGGCTGAAGTTTACTTTTGTTTGGGAAAGAAATGTGAGATGCGGTTGACTTTGCAAACACTAAGTATTGCATTCGCCGCCGACTACTAAGCCTCGTAGATGTTCGGTGTGGATTGACAGACTACACGGAGAACAGCTAGCACACGGCAGACAGGGAATGTGAGCGGAGCAGCAGTAGCCTTCAAGGCATGGTGACTGTAGTGCATGTTGGAGAGAGATAGAGGAGAGAGGAACTGTACACGGTGATTTCAGGCCCAGGGGATATCTGCTTTTTGACACGGCACCACAAACACATCCACACGCACGCACGCAGTCAAGATACAGGACTGCATCCCAGCCTTCCCATGGTGCACCTGGGCTTGTGTCTGGGCATGCTCTCTGAGACAGGCTACAGCTTCAGATCTTCACATGGTGAAGAGGAGTGTGCTCATGAAACACACACACACACACACATGTAAAATGTCACCTCCAACCTCCGATGCTGTCCACCCACTGCCAAAGCAGGCTTGCGCGGAACATCCCATGTCATCTAGAGCAGTGGATGGTCTGTGTTAGACAGAGGTAGAGGCAAAGACAGAGGCAGCACGGATACATGGGCAGAGGCAGTGACCCAGACAGAGATGAAGGCACAGGTAGGAAAGAGACACAGAGGCAGAAAGCTGGGAAGCAGCAAGGCCAAGGTAGACAGGGATGTTCGAGGAGTGTCTACACACTCTGGCTCTCATCTCTCCCTGGCTGAGGCGGTGGGAACATGCTGGGTGTGCTGTCTCTCTATGTTTTGTTCTGAACGACACTATGAGAATGTCAAGTCTTTTCCATGCATCTTACATTCCCGTGGTTTGCATCAAGTTATACGTTCAAGATGGAACATTCTGTCTGGCTTTTTCTGTCCTTCTGTATAGTCAAAAAAGTATATATATTTGATACGATGGTAGCGGGGCACTCAGTGACGATATATAGGACAACAGAATAATGATCAAGATCAGCCTGCTTTTCAGTGGGTCGTTTGAAAAAAAAAAAGAAAAGAAAGTGGTGGGTTTTCTCTCCATTGATGGACAAATTAAAAAGCAGAGAAGCCTGCCAAAAATCGGCGCTTCTTAATTTTTCAGAGGACGTGATGAAGTGAATTTTGACTGATGTTTCCTGAAAGCTGCAACACGTGTCGCTCTTACCAGGCTGGCGAGGCCCTGGCGTCTGCAGACGTGTCGCTTGATGTGCCCCTCCGATACTGCTCCCCCACTTAATAAAATATCACTTCGGCTTTGACAGGAAGCCTTAATTGAGTCCCTTGTCAGTTTTATCAAACTGTGTGTTATCGTCATTTGAAACTTTTTTTCCCCTCTTCCCTCCCCTTCTCTATCTCGCTCCCTCTCCATCCCTTTCTCCTTTTTCCTCGGTCTTATGAAATATGCTAACAGGCGTATCCTCGGTAACTTTGTTTAGAGCGCGAGAGAGCGAGGGAAAGACGGAGAGATGGAAGAGAAAGACAAACCTCAAAGGCCATCTTGTCATCGGATCCATAATTCAAGCTCATGATTTTAATTTCCCTCTGTTCCTTCAAAGGGCTGTGCATGGTGCAGCTGCAGCGGGCTGGTAGTTAGCTTGGTAGCTGCATTTGAGATGAGGTGAGTGTTCTGTCCCCATGCCTGTACTACATAATAGGCATGGAAATGTGCAGAGAAGAAAGAAACATCGCAACTTCCTCTGTGAACTCGCGCAAATCCGCGCTGCGCGATGTTTACAAACACACAAAAGAAAGTGTGGCGATATTTCCTTTCCCTGTCTAACCAACACCAGTCTGTGGGGATGTTGTGGCATTCTCGGTTACAGACGAAAACACACTAACATACAGAAATGGATTAATGAAACATTTCAGCTTCCTTTAGTTGTATTGTATGGTTTGATAAATCATCGGCAGACTATGATAAATATTCTTTTCTATCTAAGTTAACAGTACACAGAAACAGGGTGATGCACAAGTCCAACTGGGTCTGCTAGGTTGCTAGGAAGTCATCCAGTGTATATGTGCGGCTAAACCATAGCGAGTTGTTTGTTTAGAAAGATGTAGACTACAGTGGACTTCAAACAACAAACAGGTTGCAGGTCGTGGGCCCATGTGCCCCTTTCTTCTCTCTCTCCCTCTCTCTTCTCTCTCTCGTCGCTCTACTCTCTCTCTCCTCTCTCTCTTCCTACATATGCAACATAATCTATGCTCTCTTTTTTGCTTTGCATTTCTCACTCTGTGTTCTGTCTGTCTCTTGACTACGTGTGTGTGTGTTTCTGTGTGTTGCTCTCTGCACTGCTGTGGCTGTCCCCCTAGCTATATACTGATCCCCATGGAGATGCTACCCCCCCAACACATACGCATACACACCTCCTCCCCAAGTCCCTCCCTTTCCTTTGAAGGCACAGGGAACTCCTTGCTCGCCCCCCTCGTTTCTCTCTTACCCTCCCTCTCCCTCTCTCTCTCTCTCTCTCTCTCTCTCTCTCTCTCTCTCTCTCTCTCTCTCTCTCACACACACACACACACATAGCAATGGGGGACTCGTATGTTATTTTATCTCCACATTGCCTAATATTATAACCTCGCTTTCTCTCCTGAATTTCCCTTTCTACTCTCCCTCCATCTCTCTCTCCCCCTGTATGAAGCTGAGGGTCTGCTGTGTGCTTACAGGACTCAGTAGCATCACTGTTCTTCCCAGCAAGCCATTTGATCATTAATTTATCCCAGTTCCAGCAGTTTGTTTGACAGGTGCAGGGGCTTTCATCTGGTAGGGTTTGGCAGTGCCAGGCGGACACCCCGCTCTCAGAGCCTTGTGAACGGCAGACACGGGAGCCACCTTCCTTTTCTTCTGGCTGGGTCTGTTTGCCTCAGCTGCGTACACACGCACACACACACACACACACACACATGCATGAGAACGCTTGCAAACACACATAAATACACACGCATGAAGATTTACAATAAAGCTGACCTGTCTTGAGCAGCATGACCCATACCTTACCTGTTCCATCTCCCCCTCTCTCTGTCTCTCCTGGACTCATCCTCATTACTTGCTTTCTCATGTTGGGGCAGTTTGCTTGTTTCCTCATACTGTGAGTAACATTGTTAATGTTGCATAAATGTTGGATGCCCAGACACCAGTGGCCTGCAGGCTCGCTCTCTCCCTCTTTCTCTCCTCCATACCAGGGATCAAGGTCTGTCGGAGGACCTCTTAAGAAAGCAACTTCCTGGGCTATTTTGGCATCAAAGCTTTGAGGCAACGAGAGGCTAACTCTCTGAAGTCGACTTGTGAAGAGGGCCTGCCCCGGCCCTATCTGTGTGTGGGGGGAGGGAGGGGGGGGGTGCAGGCAAAGTGTGGCCCGAGTCTAGGGAGAGCACTTCAGAAAACGTCCAAGGAGAGATCTGGGCTGCAGCGGGGTGGAGGCGAGACAGGGCAGGACTAGCCCTCAGTAGTCCAGCCAGAAGTGAGACACACAGGGGATTCGAACTCAAACCCTTCCCTTCAAAACCAAACTCTCCCCCGGTGAAGGAGCCAAGCTCTCTCCTCACTATTAAACGCAGACGCTTTCCGTTTCATTAAATAAAGCTGGGCATTGTCTTGAACCAGTCAGTGGATTATGTTCTAGGCCCTTGCGATGTGTTGGAGCGGCACGCACGCATGACACGCAGGTCCACGCACGCATTCACCCCCCATTGACTGGCGTCCAGATGAGGTCCGATGCGAGTGAGCCAACCACATGGACTCATGACCGTGAATCTGTATGATCTGGCTAGTCACTACGAAATACTGCTCTCCTCTGTTCAGCGATTCATCTTCTGCCAACTGCAAGTTATTCATCTGGAAGGAATCTGCATTCATCATTGTATTTTTAATCACACCAAATAGATAGACAAAGGAATGCCTTGGGGACAGGGGAAGAATATGCAATTCCCTGAGCTGAGATGGTATTCCTGCCCGCTTTGCCAAACATTCCCCAAATTGACTTTGAATGAATTTATTTTTAATGTGAAGATGATGCTCCACCAGGGAGAATGCAGCAGGGTGTGTGTGTGTGTGTGTCTGCTTGTGGGTTTGGATGTGTTTGTGGATGTGTTTGTGGATGTGTTTGTGGGTGTGTTTGTGGGTGTGTTTGTGGGTATATGCATTTGTCGGTGCGTGTGCTTGGGTGTGCCTCTGCATGCTCTTGTTTGTGCGCGAGAGAATGAGGGTAAAAGAAAACAATGGAGGAGGTGCGACATACACAGAATGGGTGGGAGAGAGAGGCAGAATGCATTCAGTGAATGAGCTTTTCTACCTCACAGACACCCTCACGATAGAACTCACACGATTGTACGTTTCTGGATCCCCCCCCCAGACAGGCCGTGGTGACGTGTACATAGTGAGGGTTTAATGACTCAGGCCTTGTCTCATCCAACCAATCTGGCTCAGCAGGTTAAGTCTATCCAGCCTGTTCAAAGGAGCAGCCTCATCTCCCACCATCCTCCTCCTATTGTATTTATTAATAAATTAATGATCAGCTCTGCACAGTTCCAGCCTAATTGAGTCCCATCGCTGTTCCCTAAGTAGGACACGTTTGAATCAGACAAATGGAATAGCATCCGGGTGAGGATTCCTCTGGGCTCTGCCTTGGCCCCCACACCCAGGAACACAGGGCTTTGTTAGCACTCAGACTGGGAACACTGCTGACTCTGTTTCAGACGATGCCATGCAGGGGACAAACAGGAACACGGAGCTATTCGCTGATGATCTCTGTTTTTTATTTTTTTATTTTGCGCGTGCCTTTTTCATCCAGCCCAGGTTGCAGGTGTTCGGAGGATGGAGGAGAGAGAGGATATGAAGGAAAGAGGAGTGGGGCCATCCCAGCCTTCCTGCACGTCACGCACACACACACACACACACACACACACACACACACTGCCCTCCTCCATACAAACAGATGTTATGCGAAGGGGAGGGCCAGCCGTAGCCTAATGCCATTACATTAAATTTTCAACAACGTTATGCAAATGTGAAACGATGGCAGATTATCTCCTTGGGATTTTCTGAGGGAGTCGTCAGTTCTCATTCCAGTAGTCCTGGATAACATCCCAGCCATTGGAGGGGAAGGTTATCGCTGGGCGTGACTGCGCCTGCCGTAAGTGGAAGAGGGACCTTGATAAAAGAAAAAAAAACAAAATGTTAAAACATGTGTTTGCCATTAAAATCCTCTCATTGAGCATTGAAGAGCGTGACGATTCATCCACTGATACAGGAGAAAACAGAATGCTCATAAGTTTCCCAGCATGCATCATTCTGGAAAGGGAGGGGCGGAGGAGAGGATGTCCTCTCCTACCTGCCCTGCTGCTTAGTTTGGGAGAGGAGTGTAGTTCCACAGCATGGCATGGACTCCGCCTGCCAGACTGGTCTTGGTGGAGTTCATACAGGAGCATGAAGGTAGGGGGAGAGAAAAGGAGAAGTAGGGGGAGAGACAGAAAGAGACTGTCTGACCTGCTCCCATTCTCAGGTGGGTGATTTTTTTTAAGGGGGGAAGGGGAGGGGGGGGGCTTTCAATTAGTGCTGTTTTCTCTGGGGCCCCGCAGGCAAGTGCATGTCAGAGAAATCCCTCCCTCCCCCCCCAACCCTCTGCCCTCCTCTGTGGGCCAAGAGCAGCACCAGGCTCACAGAACAGCCAAACTCAATATTGTGTTAGGGACAGAGCCATTCATTATTGAGCAAACAAAGTCCTGTCTGTCTCCAATGCTTTGGGCCAACAATTAAAGACATCACACAGGCGAGGGGGTGGAGAGAAGGAGGGGGGGGGGCAAGCATATAGGGGCATCCAGCGTTATGAGAAGGGAGACCATCAAATATTGATGAATCTAATTGAGGTTTTAGTCTCTGCAAAGCTCCTGATGAGTGAAGTGAAGGGTATTGTTTTTCATCCCAACGTACAATGTTGGGATCAAGGCAGTGAGGGAGGTTGGAGTGGGCAGTCTAGTGTGTAAATGGCATGTTATGCGCAACACGCTAACTGTGGGCAATTACATGTTCTGGATGAAGCTGCAGAGACAGAAAACACTGGTAAGAAGGGCACGCCGCCACGAGCAGGAGATATCTCAGCGATGTCCTGGCTGTACTGTAATTACTCCTGACACTAAAGCTTCATGTTTCAGCACCTTCAGGGATTCCCATATTTCGGTGTAGTTATTCCTTTACTTTGATTCAACACTTAAATATTCATTTTCAACCTAACCTATTGTAGGAGAAAGAAATCTCGTTTTTTTGTTTTGCTCTTGTAGGTCCAACTCCAGTTCATATTTGAATACTTCAATTTACTCTTGAAATTAAAGCTACTTCTCCGAGTTCTGTTTTTCTCGTCCCCGCTGACAGCAGACTGAGAAAGGCAGCTTTAATTTGCAGCAAAACAACTTGAGAATATTGATTTCAAAGGTATACTTCTCTCTCCTTGAAAGCCCTGCTGTACGGAAACCCGCAGTCTTCAATTAAACCGGGGCTTGTAGGTGTGTGTGTTTTCATTTGGGCACGCTGTTCGCTTGAAATGATACATTAAAGGCTGTGTTTTACTTCAATCAGACTGAGAAAACATACACACAGACCTAAGTGTCTCCTGCAGGGCTTCTTTGCTGGCACACAGACCCCAGCCATAAAGCGTCAGACAGATGGGCGCTATTTATCTTAGAATTAGAACCATGCATCCTTGCTTCAGACAGACAACCCAGTCTTCCTTGGTTCTGAAGAAGACCCGCTCACCGCAAGGCCCCGGCATGTTCCTTGTCTGTCCGCCGTCGCAGGGGCCCGTCCCACCTTCTTTGCTCTATTCCCCGACCGATCTTTCATTACAAGTCAGAGATGAATCTCCCACAGCCCTGTGTCTAACCACACTGTAACAGGGGCCCGTGAGCTGCCTGAGACAGGGACCGGAGCGTGTAAACTCAATGTTCTGTTTATTTGGACTGGTAAAAAAAAACAACAACAAAAAAAACCTGAAAAAAAACCCTTGGTGATACATTTGATCTTATTTGGTGAATAACCAATCCCTGCAGAGAGGCTGATCCCTCTAATGCCGGGGCCTATTTGGGCCCTGATCTCGGGCTTAGGGGCCGCTGCAGCGCCGCGTTTGCTGGGACTGGGACGTGAAGAGCCCGGCTTGTAACACTCCATCCCAGAGGCTTTGGAAGTCATCCTGCTAATGCAGACGTGACTAAAGCTGCCTATCATCCCAGCAGAATGACATTGCACGGCTCCCAGACTTAACTCTTACAAAGAGCTTTAATATCTTAGATGTGTCATGTATAATGGAGGTACATGTTCTCTGCTTCAGTGCAACTGTTCCCCCCACGCGCCCCTAACAAGGTTGGTGCTGGAGTGTGGTGCCTGCTGCAGAATCAAGCGGTCCTCCATGGCAGGGCATTTTGTTGGTTGTACAGGCAAGGGGAGGATAAGAGCTGAGATGGTATCACTTAGCTGGGGCCGTTGCCCTCTGGCTTTGAGATACTACAGAGTTGGGCTCTGTGCATGTGTTAGAGAGACAGTAAGAGAGAAAGAGTACTCTGGGAAAGAGGGTGAGGGAGGGAGAAAAAATGGAGAGCGAATGTCTGTGTTTTGAGTTTTTACAGAAAAGGGAATGAAAGCACCCCTAGTGGTGTGTCTGGAGAACTGCTTGGGAGACCGAACGTGTGCAACTGTGATGGCAACTAACGCTGCGGAAAAAGTCAACGTTTTGTATATTCATTAATACACAAGCCATCATCCTGCGGAGCACTGATGTGTAGTTCTGTGTGTGAAATCTTTTTTTCTTGCAATTGAAAACACAGACTTAATTTGTGTTGTTAAAATCAGTTGATTGCATAAATGCGACACTACCTTTCATGTCATTTTCTGTTCTGGTGGCTTTTGCCAAAGTTGAAGGTTCTTGCACTCTTATGGTCTTGCCTGCATGGACTGTTAAAGAGATCCGAGCCAAGTGTTTGGCTGGATCCAGGACGGGTTGTCTGTCAGTCTGTCCTTTGTGTGTTTTTTCAGAGACACATTGGTGCATTACGTCTTCATCATTCGCTCATACAGATAGACGTTGATGTCATAATGAGTGCTTCTAACTGTTTAGATGCATGTCTAGACAGACACACACATGGCAAGATGGATCCTGACACAAACCTGTGTGTCCATACCCCCCCAGAGAACCTATCACTGATCCAACCCCCCCGGTAATAAAGGTCTGCTATGATGCATGTGTGTGTGTGTGTTTGTTAGAGGGACAGGGCCCCATTATGCTGTGTTAATGGGGGTACAGGGCTGGACACAAGGTGTTCCATCATCTCCTGCACCCCCTGGTATAGAGAGCTACCAGGAAATTAATGGTCTCCCGGACGGACATACTGATAAGCCTATGATGACTTGTTATCTGCACTCCGCCTTCCATTTGTTTTGATCTTTAAGTGTTGGTTAACGGGGGGGAGGCAGGGTGGGGGGGTGGGGGGCTGCGTCCTGATGAGCTGGCTCTAAATTGATTAGCTGTTGTTTGCGAACGCGCCGCTGCATGCCGATGGTATCAGGGAAACTGTCAGGACCCGGGCTATTCCAATTGCATCGGATTTAACGAGGACGGGAGCAGGAGGAGGCGGCGTGCACATTACCGACTCGATACGATCGCATTTGTCAGCATGATCCTTTTTAAGTGCATTTCAATTAGAGGGGCGATTCTGTGATTTTATTATGCCCCGGCTCGGCGGCGAAACGCTCACCGCTGTTAGAACAAGGCCCGTCTAATGTACACAATTTAATTTCCTTAATTGAGCTAACGCGCTTTTCATATCCTAATTCCTGGAATAATCTTTGATTCCTGCGTCCGCGGCGGCGGAGCTTTTAATGAAAGGGGGCAGCCGAAAAACAGCTGTTACAACCCTGATTAAATCATCCGCATAACATCTGCATTTATGAGGGTGTTAGCTGGCAGCTCGGCCCTTCATCTACTTTGGCCAATTATCTTCAGTGGCTGACTGTGGAAATAAAAGTTATTAATGTGGAAGTGTTTGTACCCGCCCCTTCCCCTTCTGGCCGCCAGCCTCTGTCCTGGGGCTTTGTTTAAACTCAGGACTTTTGCTATTGACATAATGACACTTGGAGTCATATTTAAATAAATGGGAGCTGGCATTCTTTGTTCTGCTTTCAAACTGTCTGCGTGTGCAACGGCGTCCGTCTGAAGGAGGCCAGAGACGTGTACAGCCCATCCTGTTTCCTCTTGTGAGTGGAGGGTAATAGATTATGCTGTTGTACACGCAGACACGCACTCGCACACACACACGTACGTAGAGTCTCCCATACCTGCCAGCCTCACACAGTGTCGCTGAAGCTCCAGCAGAGAGCCTCATAGCCCGCTACATTGTGAACAGAGAGGACTGACGCACACACACACACGCACTGTTATCAGGAATTACACAGAAGAGGGTATCAAATGATAGCCCTCCCATCCTCCCTCCTCCCCTCCCTCTCTCCCTTATCCCCAACGCTCACTCCCTTTCCTTCCCTCCTCCCTCACCTCCTTCAAGCCAATGCGGTCATCTGTCCTTTACGAGGGGGTGAGTCAGTCACCTGCCGTTTTGGCCCCTCATCAGATGACACGCGGTAGCACAGCGTGGCTGTCAGCGCCATCCCCCCTCCCTCCTCCGTCCTCCGTCCTCCCTCCTCCCTCCACCCTCCTCCCTCCTACCTCCTCCCTCCTACCTCCTCCCCCCTCCCCGCTCTCCCCTCCCTCCTCCCCAGATCAGGTGGTGTCTCAGCCTTGCATGACTCACTTTCTCCTGTGTCCACTGTGGGGGGGAAAAAACCCCTAAACTGATTACACACAATCAGGATGAAGACATAACCTATGGTCGGAGGACAACTAGACAGGTCAAATCTCCTTTACCTTGGTCTGTTTGGTCTGAGTTATTTCAAACCATGTTCTTTCATTGGCATTGGCATGCCGCGTGGGTTCAAGTGCAGCCTAGGGGACCCTTTAAGACATCTGCGAAGGTCAGGGGGTCAACTAAAAGAGAGGGTGTCGCCAGAGGTCAGGCAGATGTTGTTTATGTGATTGTGTGGCAGTGATGTTATTCATTATGCGCCTCTGTGGTTGCATAAGGACGAGTGTCTCTGCTTGGTTGAACCACGCCCTGTCCCCCCGCAAATAGCACGCTATGTTGTCATTGTTCAGTTTCTTCTCTGTGGCAGCCACCGCTAAATGGCTCGGCCAACAAGAGACACACGAACGCACACTGGCAGTGCCCTTCATGTGGTCGCGCCAAGCTTTGTTTCCGATTACAAGACATGATTTCATTTTTGGTTCTCTTTTTATCTTTTTTCCCTTCTCCATTCTCCCTTTCTTTTTCTCAGCGCATGGATGTTGTTTAAACAGTAGAAGTTGGTTGTTTTTCCCAGGCTGCGCTGTGTGCGAAGCCAACTCAAGATTTTGGCCTCACCGGTGCCCTCGTGAGAGGAAGGGGGGCAGACATTCCACTACCCACAAGAACCCATCTGCCACAGCCTCTGTTTCCCCTTGACGGGAAACCTCTATTCAGGGTGCGCAAATCAGCTTACAACCCAGTAGCTACAGGCTACGCTAAACCTTGACGATTAGAACCGGGCAGGAATAACATTTCAAATGTGATTTTGATTGACATATTTAATGAACGCAGTGTTATCCAAATACTCCCCCCTCCTCTTCCCCTCCTTTTCCCTGTGTTTGGATGTGTGTGGTTTGCGTTCACTGGAGGGAGTTATCTGTTCCGTCTGCTGGCATTTAAGGGGGGCCTCGGTTATTCCCTGAGGTTGCAGGCCGGGAGGACTGCTCGTCTAGACGCTCCCATCTTTAATGTGTAAAATGGCTCTCTGGCAGACTGGTGTAGGGGCCAGGGCCACAAGCCCCCTCCTCCAGCCTCCTCTAGACACATCTCAGACAAGGTGCAGTGGGACTGTGACTGGGGGAGTGGGCTACCTAACCAGACCAGTTCTCTTTTCTCCATCTCTCTCTCTCTCTCTCTCCTCTCTCTCTCTCCTCTCTCTCTCTCTCTCTTCTGCTCTCTCTCTCTCTCTCTCTCTCTCTCTCTCTCTCACACACACACACACACACGGACACACACTCACAACAGAGGTCCCCTCTGTCTGTTGTGTTAGTATCAGCTGAGTGTTATTACCCTCTTTGCACTGGAAAAAATGCCTTGATTTTCATCGACCCGTTTCAAATCAATGCTTTTAAAAATCTTAGACACCTTTTACTTAAGAGCAAAAGCATGCATTTTATGTTTTGACATGGTTGTATTGATTGGGGTGGCGGAGAAAGGGTTGGGGGGGAGAGGGGGTGGAGGGTGGTGGAGGGTGGTGGAGGGGTGACCTCTCTGTCTCTCCTTCCTCTTGATTTCATCTCTTTCGTTTCATCGTCTTACTCCCTCCATCTCAAGTTGTGCCTTTCTCTATCTCCGTGCCCGTTGCCCTCCTTCCTCTCTCTCTCCCCTTCTCTCTCTCTCCCTCTCCCCTTCTCTCTCTCTCCTCTCCCTTTCTCTCTCTCCCTTTCTCTCTCTCTCCCCCTCCCTTACTCTCCCTCCCTCTCCCTTTCTCTCTGTCTCTCTCCCCCCCTCTCTCTCTGTCTTCCTCTTTCTTCTCCTGCTCCTCCTCTTCCTACTTCTGCTCCACCCCCTCCTCCAACTCCACCCCTTCCTCCCTCCACCCCCAGCCCCTCCACCCCCTTCTCCCCCCCCCCTTCCTCTCTCTATCTCTTTCCTTCATCTCTCATCCTCTCTCTGTCTCTCTCTCTCCAGAGCCCCCTTGCTCTGTGCACTCTCCCCGCTAATCAATACTCTGTGCTCCCTGCCGACACCACCGTCACTCACATTTGGCCCGCTGATAAATTATGGATGGGCCTCTCACATCACATCTAAAATTTCTATTGTGTTTGTCAATGTGTGATCGATACTTCACCTCCCCTCATCCTCAAAGCTCTCCCGGCCCCCTCTCCTCTTTCATCCCTATCTCCCCCTCTTTTTTTGGGGGGCTTCTCTCTGGTTTGTTTGGTCTGGACTGTTTTCAAATGAAGGCGCCTCGCTGCTCTCCTGGGCGGTATTGGACCAGCAATTGTAAAGTACACGAGACCTGTAACTTTCAAATAAGAGGATCTTGCCTCTCTCAGCCCCCCTCCCTCTCTCTCCTCTCCTTCCTCTTCTACTTCTCTCTCTTCTCTCATCTCGCTCTCTCACTCTCTCTCCCCTCACTTTGTCTTCACTCGCCTTCTCCATAACTCTTCTTCTTTTTTAATATTTTATTTATTTATTCGCAACATTCGTTTAACAGTGTCACATTCGTCAACAAAATACCCGGGTTTGAGATCTGTGGTTTGTTGCCAGGTATGAATGTGAATCCCCTTTTGACACAACCACATATGTTTGTGTCCCTGCAGGCACTGTTCAGACCCATCTCTCCCCTTTCTACCCGCTCATTGGACAGAAACTGTTTGCCCAGTAAACTCTTAAATATTGGTTGGTTGTGAAAGGAAGTAAGAAGTATGAGATTCTTCAGGTAAACCCATTCCTTAGCTGCCAATCCACAATCGGATGATTGGTTTCGCCCACATCTCCCTCTCTGTTCACACAAACACACAGCCAAATGACAGTACACACACCGAAACGCGCACACACGGACACACACATATCGAATCACATAGACACCCACTCAAACATACTCATAATCCAGCAGACGCACACACACACGCAGGCTCTCAAACTCCAACGCACACACACACACACTTACACACACACACACACACAGACAGGGTCAGAGCGGTGTCGGTAATGTAATTTAAGTGGCGTTGGGCTTATCGCAGCCTCAGGCTCAGCTGTGGGCTCAGACACTGAGCGCTGGCAACATCTCTGGCCTGCCCTCCCCTCCCAGATGCTTATGAGAGGAACAGTGTTGCCGTGGAAGTTCAGCACCGTCTCTCCCTCTTTTCCATTACCACTTAACCCTTGACCCGGCCCGTGGAGTACAGGGCTGGAATGTGTCTGTGTCTGGAGAGCAGCAGCAGGAGGAGGAGGAGGAGCAGGAGGAGCAGGAGGAGGCCTGGATCTTACCCGAGATAGAGGATGGAAGAGCTGGAAGACTCAACATAGGTGCTGGTGCCTTTTCAGATGCAGATCTGTTCGGCGATAATGAACCAGCTACTTTGAGGTTGGACTAGACTCACTGTGCAGATGTCATGGTTCCGCATCCTTCCCCCTATTTTCGGTCCATTTGTGTGTGTGTGTGTGTGTGTGTATGTGTGTGTGTATGTGTGTGTGTGTATGTGTGTGTGTATGTGTGTGTGTGTGTGTGTGAAGTTGATTTGTGAGTTCAGGGTCTGCTCCCTGTCTGTCTGCGCCTCTGTGTATGCACACCCTCCTGTCCCTGTCTGCACCTCACACGAGTGCCTGCCCCTCTACCTCTCCAGCACCTCCCCCTTCCCCCCTCCCCTACCCCCGGGGTGAGAATCCTCCAGCTCCTCTCAGCTGCCAGACACCCTCAGCCACGCCTTACTGCTTTACACCCAGATCGGCCGCCAACGTCAGCCGCCAACACCAACCCCGGCCCCTGTGAAAGACGAGCCACAGGCAGCCGCGGCAGGAAGGGGGAGAATGTCCTCCTCAGCAGGGTCACTGCCTCTTATCTCCGTGTCCGACCTCGTCGGCAGGTCACTTCCCTGGAGCTCGGACCTTTCATGATTCTTCCTGGTCACATTTGAGTTGAAAGTGTTTGGAACGATGTTTCACCCTGGGAGAATATATCTGGCTGTGACTGATGTGGACAATTTGAAGCATTATGCTTGGTGTTTTAGTTATACTTTACTGAGACACAGCCTCAGCCCCTGCCCCCCAATCAAAACCCTGATGATTAGATGATTAGTATGTCTGCTCAGTGGCGTGGCGGATTCCTTCTGTGTGATTGGTGCTTCTCACCGTACGTTTCCCTCTTGTTTGACATCTTCCGTCAGAGGTCAGTCTCCCCCCCTTTCCCTCCCTCCCTTCCTCCCCCCCTCCCCTTCCTCCCCCCTCACGCTGCATCTCTGTTCGTCCTCTTCAAGGCTGACTTCTGTGGAAGAAACGGTGTCATCCTCCACTCCCAACCTTCGGTTCGGATTTGCCTCGGAACGCGTTCAGACGGCCTGATTTGTGTGACAAACACAAATGCCTTTAAATTCCCCCAGCCCCCGGCTCCTTACCCGACTCATACCTTGTAATGCATTATTCACATCCTCCTACAACCACCCCCCCCACGCCCACCCCCAACCCTCATCCCCCCCATCCCCCTCATCCTCACCCCCCCATCCTCCTCCAAATCCCTCCTCGGCTCCGGAAGGACAGCCGCACACGCCTCGGCTGGCAGAAAATCCATCCGCGCTGACATCTTGCTTCAAACGGCAATTAACAGAAGCAAGAAGCGGATCTATTTTCTCTCATAATTGTTCTTAAGGGGAGGTGTTAATGATGTCATTATGAGGCAAGGTTAATTTCACCGCAGGGGTTGGGGGGGGGGAGGGGGGATGTGGAGCTCCAAGGATAGAAAAGGGCTGGATGTGGTTATGGAAGTGATGTGAGTCGGTTAGTCAGGAAGCTCAGACTGCTTGTGATGTCCAGGTTTAATCCACACGGCGCATGTTACAAATTAGGCAAACCTTGTTGGCTGCGTTTAATGTTGATAGCGGAGAACTCTAGAAGTCGGCTCATTGCAGGAGGCCGCTATGAAGCAGCACTGCCAACAGCTTCCTGTCTTTCGCTCTCAGTAAGGTCTTTATAAGGCATCCTCTCTTTCTCTCTCCTCTACCACCATCCTCCTCTCACGCACTTGACAGGTGAGAATTATTTCCAACTGCTGTCCATGTGACTTCCGTGTGAATGGTTCAGATCTCTGCAGGCTTATTGATTGTGTTGCCGTTGTTGTTATTTGACCTCGGTTGCCATGGCACTGGGTACGTTGTGGTGCGAGGACGGATCGTCTTCGCATCGCCTCGGTGTCGTGCCGACGCATTAGCAAGCTCAGCACCCACATGCTGGGCCTGGCCTCGGTCGCGGGCCAGCCGTCCTCAGTACTTCGCCATGACGCCTCGCCACGACACCCCGCCAACGGGCCAGACCATCTCCGTCCTCCGCTTCACGGTGAAAAACGAGAGCTGTCATGTTGTAATCGTGTAAGAACTGTGCACGGTGTCATTTTCTAAAATGAAGGGGAGGTGCTGTGACAGCGTGCAGTAAATCCAGGATAAGTCTGCAGCTAAGAGGGGGTGTCGTTTCTGGGTATGTGTCTTTTCATCTGTGTGTGCGTGTGGTAAAGTGTGTGGGTGCATCAGAGTGTAAATGTGTGTGTGTCTGTGTATTTGGTGGTTCGGCTAAACAAGGAAGGGGCAAATAAGTAGCATGATATCAGAGACTGGGAAACGTCAGACAGGCCAGGGGAGGGTTATGGATAGGTGGAGAGAGTCACAGGGGGTTAGGGATAGGTGGAGAGAGTCACAGGGGGTTATGGATAGGTGGAGAGAGTCACAGGGGGTTAGGGATAGCTGGAAAGAGTCACAGGGGGTTAGGGATAGGTGGAGAGAGTCACAGGGGGTTAAGGATAGGTGGAGAGAGTCACAGGGGGTTAGGGATAGGTGGAGAGAGTCACAGGGGGTTAGGGATAGGTGGAGAGAGTCACAGGGGGTTAGGGATAGGTGGAGAGAGTCACAGGGGGTTAGGGATAGGTTAAGAGAGTCACAGGGGGTTAGGGATAGGTGGAGAGAGTCAGGGGAGGGTTAGGGATAGGTGGAGAGAGTCAGGGGAGGGTTAGGGATAGGTGGAAAGAGTCTGGGGAGGGTTAGGGATAGGTGGAAAGAGTCTGGGACGTTTAAGGTGGGTGGAGAGAGTCAAACAAGGCTTACAGAGGGTGTGGAGCACCAGGGGAAGAGGGGCAACAAATGGTTAGAAAGGGTGGAACGAGCGAGCCAGGGAGGAAAGGCAGGGTGGGGGAAGGGAGGGAGGGAGGGAGGGAGTCTAGGAGTTAGAAAGGATGGAGAGGGCAGGAGGGAGTGGGAAGGGTGGATTGTCTGGTTAGGTTAAAGAGAGCTGGGCTACAGGCGATGTCTGGGAGGGCAGAGGGGTGCTGAGAAGGGTCGAGTGTTTGGATGTGGGAAGAGTTTGCTGAGGTTTGGGGAGGGCTCCAGAGGTGGCACAAGGCAGATCTTTGTGGGGGGAAGACAGATGAGGTGAGCAGGGCAGGCTGTCACTGACGCAGGAGTAATGACTGGGTAGGCTAGCTCCCTCCAAGCAGTGACATTGTTTTACAGTTGTTTGGGTTTGGGCGGGCTGTGTCTTAATGAGGTGTTTGGAGAGTTGTGTGTGTGCTTGTGTGTGTTGGCATGCCAACGCAACTTTAGCTGCTCAATGAAATCTTATAGGGCCCCGCCAGTGGACATTTGTCCCCGACAGAAGCACTCACAAACATATACACAAACACACGCTACCTGCATCATATAACATAGGGAACCTCTCCAATCTCACTACAGGCACAAATATAGCCATACAAACATACACAAACACACACACAAACACACACAAACACACACACACACACACACAGGGAGCCTTGAAGAGGGCCAGAATTAGAAGGCATATTCGATTCCTCCCTCAACTGCATCCGTCGCACACGAACAGTTCACGACACACCTCTGTCGTGCACAGAAGTCAGGTTTCACCCAGACCCCAAACCCCCCTTTTCCAGACCCCCCCTCCTGTCCCCTCCCAGGACCTACGCCTCCTTTCTTCCACGCAGTCATCAATTTACACCCCAAATAGATTGTGTCACTCCGAGTTATTGATGTATAATGCATTTTCACCAGTGCGCTTTTTCCTTTAACATCATTGAAATCCTCTTTAATATTAAGCAATCCACGTAGGCTCTTTGTGACAGAATGAAAGCGGTACAGAGACGATCAAACAGGCGCTTGTTTCAGGTCACGTCTCTGCTGCCTCTCTGTCAGGAACGTTCCAGAGAGGGCTGGGGGGGAAACGAGATCGGCACCCACTCTGGGAGGAAGAAATCCCTTCTAAAAACAACACCAGACATCGCTACTTAGCCCGCCACTCCCCCAGCCCACGGGCCCAGAGTTCTGGAGGGACGTGTCAGAAATGAAACTCCCGTTGCCGCATCCACTGGTGCTCCTAAAAAACCTGAGCGATCGCTCGTGTCAGCTGCTGTCCCCGCCACGTCTTGTGTTCGTGCGCCGTTTGGTTTCTTCCAGGAAGGGCCATTCAACGTGAAGACGGGACTGTGCCCTAGAATCTACTCAGGGCTATTTAAGCAAATGATCCCCTTGGCAAACTTTAATAGGAATCAAACAGGGGAATCAAACAGTCAAAAAGAATGCTGCTCTCTAATCTGCGTGAGTGACGAGGCAGTACCCTGGAGTTTGTGGTGATTGTGTGTGTTCACAGACAGGACTGGGCTAGGATGAGAAAACACCCATCTGTGAAAGCAGATTGACAGATACCACACAAGAACACACAAACACACCACGTCACCCACAAAGAGACCTGATACAACTGTGAGCAGCTAAATGGACCGACTCCTCTAGCTTTTGACCAAATGTAGATTGATTGCTCGACCACTCAGACTGCTCTCTGTTGACGGACACACTCCACTCTAAAATCAAAGTTACCCCCCCTCCTCCAAGGGACCACTGCACCCAATTCTGCCAAGCATTAGTTACGTTATGTTTCACCAGCTTTTTGACACATGCACATTCTGTATCCTTCATGTTCAGAGGGTCTCTATTTCTGATCTTACCTCAGGAGACAGGACACGTCACACCGGTGGACAGGGCCCAGATTGTGTGTGTGTGTGTGTGTGTGTGCATGAGCTTGGTACACTCCCAGCTTCCAGGTGTGTATGCGAAGCAGGGGGGCTCTGTCAGTACCTCCTGCAGGGGGAGGGACATCTATCCCTGGGGAAGTTCCTGCTGTCTCTCCCTGAGAGCTCAGCTTCATCCATACTTTGCTTTGACAGGTTTAATAAACTCCCTGTACTAAGTCATAGAACAGACAAGCATGCCGCGTGTACCATGACTTCGGCCTAATTGGGGGGAAAAGGATGGGAAAGACTGGTGAGACTTAAAAACCTGTAGGAAGAGCTGCTGCTGTAGCAGTGTTTCTCAGCTTTTAGGCATAAGGAGAGTGTTTCAGGAAGAGCTGCTGCTGTAGCAGTGTTTCTCAGCTTTTAGGCATAAGGAGAGTGTTTCAGGAATCTTTCCTTCAAGTATTCTCATTGGTGGCTGTGTGTGTGTGTGTGTGTGAACATCTGCATGCGTACACACTGTATTTGGTTCTTATGTGTTTCCCATGTTTCGTATGGGTTTCGAGGTGACTGTAATGATTGATTTCGAAGCTGCGTATTGAAAAACCCCCAGGCCTGAGCGTACTGAGGGACAAGGCAGACCGAGTATGACACGGACTTTCGCGTCGACGACCGCTGCAAACAGGAAAGGGAGGGCGTCAGGGAGAAGATGCAATCGGGTTTAGCGACCGATTTCTTCCGTCTTCTTCCGTCTTTCTCTCGCCCTCCTTCCAGCATGTTGCTGCAGCGTCTCCGCATGTCTTCCTCGTCACATTTCTCAATCTCTCAGCTCTGTGATAACCAGGGACAGACTTGAAAGCAAGTCTTAAAGGACGCAGGCTTATACACTGTGCCAGATTTTGTTAAATAACCGAGAAATGTTGGTGCCAATTCATTGGTAATTGTCCCTTCTGGCACAGTGTGTTGAAAGTCTTGGAGCAGTCTAAGCTCAAGATCACTGCAAGTGTTAATCTTCTTATACTTAAGGTATCAGGTTTTCTTTTGATGTCGCTAAACATGTTGACTCCTATCTCTGCGGAGTAGGCAATCCAGACATAGCTGAGAGCAAGAGGAGTTTTCTCTGTTTTTTGAGCTACCAAGAATTCCAGATTGTGCTCCTCTCTCAAGGTTTATTATGGTGCAGAAAAAAGAAACAAACATGGGAAGAGAAAGATCTAGAAGAAAAGAAGAGATGGCTCTGCACCTGAGCTAAGTCTTCCTCTGGTTTAGCCAGGTCCTGTTCAGTGTAAAACGGCCTGTTACATTTTTAATGTGGAGAAATCAGATTCCCGTTTTTTTTTTACTGGCTGCCATAATACACATCTCTGCTGTTATTGGTTGCTGCTTTGTCCATTGCACTTTAAGATAAACAGCAAAGACAGCCTCTTTCGAAGGGTGAATAATTTAGTGTGTAATTAATTTGTTGGGCCCTTGGGCTTTTGTGTGTGCGTGCCTGTGTGTGTGTGCGTTTGTGTGCGTGTGTGTGTGTGTGTTGGAGGTGTGTCTGATGCTGTCAGTGATGGGTTCTGTTCAGGTGTTGATGATGGTGACCACACAGAACCAGTCACTGGGGAATCTCCCCCAGGGACGCAGGTGGGGAGACCCAGTCAGTGTGCACCCGTCTGGGGCACCGAGCCCCAGGTACGCTGGGTCTCCCTCGGGTGCTCAGGTGAGCCTCCGTGATCAATCACTCACACTTGTTGTCAGGTTAGATTCTGGCTACAGTCAGTCAGGCCCCAGGTGGTGGAGGATAGGTGCACAGGGCGTGAGATCGGGGCTAGCTGCCACATGTGGAACAACACTGATCCCCCACACAGGTGGAGATTTGTCAAGGGCTCAAGTTTAAGAGCTCATCTCTGAATTGCGTGTGTGTTTGTGTGCATGCGGGTGGGTGGGTGAATGTGTGCGTGTTTGTATGTGTGCATGGATGCATTTTTGTACAGAATGTGTGCATGTCTGCAGGGGGTTGGGGCGTCTTGCATCGTGTCAGTGTAGGTGTGGATGTTTACTAGAAGGCACACGCAGGCCTAAAACACTGACAACATGAAGTCCCCACATCCACCCCACCCCCAAACACTCAGACAGTCCCGCTCTCTCTCTCTTCCTCTCTCTCTCTCTCTCTCTCTCTCTCTCTCTTATTTTCACAGTGTAGAACAAACTCCCTACTCTGAGCAATCAAAAGCAAATGTCTCTTTGCCTGGAGGGACTGTTTAAATGAGCGTCCTGGGAGATTTACGGTGGAGTTTAGAACTTAATTGTGTGGGTTTGTTATTGGAAGGAGACAGGTGTGGACTGAGCAGGGGCATGTTTTATCAATTTGGCTCTCTGTCTCTTTATGTATTTGAGGGTATTTGGTAATAAAAGCTGTGTTTTACTGTAATTCCACTTATGATTTAGTGGTGTCTGTCTCTGGCAGGCCACGCAGTGGTGGAGGCTCCCTCCCCATGTGACTGTGTGTGTCTGTGTACGTCTGTCTGTATAACTGGACTGGCTGGAACCCCTGGGCAGAGGCCTGTTCAACCTTGTACCGCACAGCAACAGCCCAGAGGGACAGCAGGTTGGAGAATAGGTTAGGGGATTGAGGGTGAAGGCTGTTGAACAAAGTCACTCGAGAAAGAGTTGGTCAGTGGAGAAGCCGGATGTCGGACATTGCCTGTAAACCTTTACCTTCGCACCCAGTCATACAAACAAGAACGTTTGAAAAACAGTCTTTATTTCAACCCCAACATTTCCAGTACATATGCCGACTTGATTCTTTAGTTCTGACTTCTCAGATGATGCCAAATGATTGGCAAACAATCACCAGGGTTAGATTCTGGTTTGGAAGAGGGGACTGGTACTTGGTTGATAGACTGGCATCACTCAAACCCACTCACAGCATGCAGGGTCACACCAAAGCTGGCACTGAGAGATTTAACACACAGACGGCACTCACATTATCCAGCTAATGATGGAATTACAGCGCTGAGTCACCATGTAGCTACATGTAAGCGCCGCGGAGAAGAGAGGGCGGCAATAGATTATCGTCTGAGAAAAGAGGCACTTTCCCAGGAAAAGCAGCTGTCATTGAGAAAGAGAGGGAGAGAGAAAGGAGAGACAGAAAAGAGGAGAGAGAGAAAGAGTAGGAGACAAAGGGTGAGGGAGGGAGAGAAGGAGAGAGAGAGTAGGAGATAAAGGGTGAGGCAGGGAGAGAAGGAGAGAAAGAGTAGGAGACAAAGGGTGAAGCAGGGAGAGAGAGTAGGAGACAAAGGGTGAGGCAGGGAGAGAGAGTAGGAGACAAAGGGTGAGGCAGGGAGAGAAGGAAAGAGAGAGAGTAGGAGACAAAGGGTAAGACAGGGACAGAAGGAGAGAGACAGTAGGAGACAAAGGGTGAGGCAGGGAGAGAAGGAGAGAGACAGCGTAGGAGACAAAGGGTGAGGCAGGGAGAGAAGGAGAGAGGGAGTAGATGACAAAGGGTGAGGCATGGATAAACAGTAGAGAGAGAGAATAGGAGACAAAGGGTGAGGCAGGGAGAAAGAGGAGAGAGAGAATAGAAGACAAAGGGTGAGGCAGGGAGAAAGAGGAGAGAGAGAGAATAGGAGACAAAGGGTGAGGCAGGGAGAAAGAGGAGAGAGAGAGAATAGGAGACAAAGGGTGAGGCAGGGAGAAAGAGGAGAGAACATAAACTCCTGAGAATGGAGGTTCCGAAAGAGTGTAATTATGTCTCTCTATAAAACACTCAATACTGTCATTATCATTGAGTCATTCGTCCACACTGGAGGAAGACTCTGTGTTTAAAGTGGAGTTCTATCACAGCCTGAGGTGGAGACAGGAGTTGACTGTTTACAGGAACAGCAGAAAGTGCCTGTCCTTACACAGGCTGAGTCAATAAACAGGCAAAGTCATAGATGGACCAGTATGAGTGTATGTTTGTGTCTGTGTGTGCATGTAATTATGTGTGTGTGCGTGTGTATGTACACGCACAATGTAACGTGTCTCAGCTCTAATGCTGAGAGGCTGGAAGTGGGAGGCTGGTGACTGCAGGCCTCTCTGTTGCGGTCATTCTGTGTAAACTCTGCGGTCGCTCTGTTTTCGTACCTTTCCTTCAGGACAAAGCAATCTAAAAGGGCATATTTTAATTCAAACTTCCGGACGAGCCATAAATTCACAGGGTTGTATTTTTATCCCCTGTACATAATGAAAGTTCCAGAGGACAAAACAGTCCGAGCGAGGGTGGGGTGAAGGGAACGGTGTGGGGTGGGTCGGAGTGGGGGGGGAGGGGCTGTGGTTGCGGACGTGCAGGGTGCGCTCTGTGGATGGCTATCATTCGGGAAAGGAAAATCACTCTGGGAAAGTGCACCCCCGGCCCTGATTATAGGCACGATTATTAGCGTCAACAACGCTCAACACAACAGACGCCTGCGTCGAAAGAAACCCAACCAAAGAGGCGTCTGAATATTCTCAAAATGGCTCCAAGTTCAATTACACGTTACAAGCCTTGTGACAGTTTCCATTGTGCAATGCTCACTCTAACAAGGCTGGGATAAATCGGGCCAGGCAACTTCCCTGTTCGAGCTGAGTCGGGTGGCCGAGACGGGGGGAACGCTCGGAACAAGAGGCCTCTAACCATTCTATTATGGTAACACATACCGGTGGAGCAGCAGACACCGGAGAGCTGTACCCAGAAGACCAGAAGCCCTACGGCGCTGCTCGCCTCCCTCCAGTTTCACCCTCCTGTACTTGACGGTTGTCAAACTGTTGTGGCTCTATTGCTATTGTGTTGATTGTGGGAGCCAGAGTTTAAAGCAGGGGAGATTATCCGCCGGGTTCGTTGCCCTGGGGTGTGGGCCTGTAATGGAGACAAAAACAGCCCTGGCTTTTATCTCTGTTCGGAGGCGACAACACGTCATTATGCACTGATGACGTAATGCTTTTTATACGTATCTTACGTAAGATGTCATTATTAACTCTTGAACATGACTAATTTTCATTCAGAATCGACCAGGATTTGGATTTCCTAATGGATCCATGTAGCGTCTGCTTCTCCTTGTGTCAGAGTTTAAGAGTGAGAGGCGGCGAGAGAGAGAGAGCGAGAGGCGAGAGAGCGAGAGAAGGAATGAAGAGTGAATCCCCTGTTTAGTGAGATGACTGTGGTGGTGATGGTGGTGGGAAAAGCTGGAACCAACCCTGTTAAAACACGAAAACATTCCCTCTTCAAACCACCGTGACTGAGTAGATTAGGCCCCATCCACAGCAAAACAGTTCTATTTCCCAAAGATATCCAGTGCATTTAATTCTGAAACAATGGCGGCTGGTGTGTGGCGACGCTTTTTATTGTGCACCTCTTTATGGCTATTCCAGGAGTTACTGTAAGTCAATGAGCACTTCAGTGAAACGTGTTGAGATGCACACCAAATAGATTTACGCCGCACTTAATTATTCCCGCAGATGTTTCTCTCATGTGTCTACACCCATTAAAGTGGAGAGAGTTAGGATGAAGCCAGAGAAACACACGTGTTATCCTGTAGCCGCCCAGCCGCAGCCTTTGTAGAAGCAATGTCGCTCATCACACGCGGATGTATCCATATTTCATTGGGACATGCATATTTTACAGTGCATTGCTCAGTGTGTCACTGCTTTGTTCGCGGTGAGAAGGAGCGGAGGGGAGTGTGTGTGACGTTGCGTGGGTTCGCCCCTTACTGCCACCGGACAGACTTGAATGCGTTCTGACAGAGGGAGAAATGGCTCGTTCTTTGATGGTGGTGGAGGAAGGGGTCTACAGACACACATGCTCCTCAGATGTGCTTATCACATGTCTACTCTGACTGAGAATGATCTCGTGGTCACTGTCATTGTTGCAGCCCTGACAGGAAAGGCTGTCACGGACAGAGAATCTTCCATTGCTTTATCTATGTGCTGTAGCATTATGGACTGTTTATCTGTGAATTAGGACCTGTGTTTATTGACCTGACAGGGACCCCTAACAGCTGAGGAACGGGACAACAGTCTCAGGGCCTCACCCAAATATGCCTGTGCAGCAAACATGACTGTATGAAGGCTTTTTCTTTTTGAAAAAGAAACTTCCAGCTTAGTCTGCATGGCAATGCTGGCGTGGTTAAACCGTGCAAGCGAAATGTAATGTGTGTTCACATGAGACATAACGACTGTCAGCTAATGTTTGTGTTGAAAACTAGGATTGAGCAAGAGGGGGAGACTGAGGGAGAGCAAAAAAGAGAGGGAGAGAGACTACATTCAAATGGTGCCTGATGGAGAAGACAGGAATGAATGGCAACACTTGAGAGTGGAACCTAGCTGTCAAAACCAGGGGCGGAGGGGGGTGGGGGGCGGTATGTCTGGTACTCGTTCAGGGTATAACTCGCACCGTGTTTTGTCTCACCCTGAAAACACCCCCCCCCCCTCCACTACCACCACCTCCTCTTCCAAACTCACATAACTCCCCTTCCCAGCATTCCAAGGCCCGCCTCAACAGTAAAGCGCAGAGTTGCGGCAAGGTTCACAGGAGCGACATCAAGCGTATCACTCACGGCTAATAGCACCGTGTGCTCATGCTTGCTGAGTGCTTGATCAGTCTGTGGTGTAAGGTGCTCCTGGCTGGGCTCTGCAGCTTCAGAAGGGTTTACCCGTAAACACTGCAGTGCTGCAGGTGACTGAAACTCTCCCATCTGCATCTCCGCACCGCGTCTTCACGGGTGTGAAACGGATTTCTGACATCTGACTTGATTGACAGCTACGTCAGAGATTGCGTTGACCGGATTATATTGTACACGGTGTTAACAAACATTGATGATACTCTGAAAGCGGACTCTTGTGGCGCATGTTAGGGAGCGATCGCATCCCGTTGGTAGCTTGATCATTTCTCGCACACGCTCTCCCTCACCCGAGTGCAGGCTCACACACACACAGCTGATCTTGTGTACACAGGAGTAAAGGTCTGTAACAACCCATCATTGGCCAGCTTTGGAGTTTACTAATGAAACAGGAATTCACAATCTCTCTGATGTTTACTTTATTGATCGCAGACCAATGCTGCTTCATAGGTCCCCCAGCATCTGGGGCTAACATTGGTCCACTGATTGATGACTGTAGAGAGCAAACACCCAGGCTCACATCCACCCGGACACAGTGATGAGCACTGTATGTGATCCCTCCCCAACAATGGAGCATGGAAGACTGAGAGATAGATTGACGTAGATTAAGAAAGGTATATTTACTGTGAACTCTGTGACTGAAGCAGGTGTTGACTCCACGGGTATCTGATTGCCTACAGTTTAAACGTGACACAACAGGAATCAAAAACATATCCTTTGCTGTTTAAACACTACTACTCATTCATCCAAGGGGCGATCACATATCACATTACTCTATTGCCAAAACACTAAGTATGTCTGAAACTATTCCAAGATGATGGCCTGAGATAGCTCTGCCGACTAAGCTGCCAGTACACATACCCGCAACATTGTCATTCAGGCTGAATGAAACGGAGTGTGTGTGTGAGTCTATGTGTGTCAATGACTATCCTTCCTCTTAAATAGAATTTCATCAGGCTTGTCTGTCTGTCTGTTTGTCTGTCTGTCTGCCTCACAGCCTGCCTACAGACATTCTGACTTCATTGAATATGAATTATACTGACAGCTAGACTTATTAATTATGCCTCAAGCAGCATAGCATACCAGGCCACACAAAGCCCTCCTTTTGAACGTAACCAAACGTTTTTTGTCATGTGAGTCTTCTTTTTATTTAGGGTTCTCCTGTTTGAGGATGTTCTCTGACTGATTATGGTTTGTGTTTGTATGTATACAATAGGTGTGTGTATGAGAGTGAGAGAGAGATAGAAAGCTCTATGAACTCGTTATGGAGTGCTCAGGGTCCTGGGAGACTCATAGACTCAGGAAGGAGGTTTTACAGATTGTGCGTGAAGCTTTATTTGAATTCCATGCCCTCCGCCCGCTCTTACATTCGTAATCACTCGCATCGACTGGGAATGGCAGAGCGAAGTGCACCGGTACTGATGGGGGCCACTGTGTCAGTTGGACCCTCCACAACACTTACCTCATCACGTTTACTACAATCTGACAAGCTGAGGGGTTTTTTTTTTCAGACTCTGCCCTCCAAAAAAAGGGCAGGTGTCGGACTCCCTCCCGCCCGAACAAACATGGGCGTGTCCTTTCGGGTGTCATCATGGGGGAGAGAGAGCTTCTTCGCCCAAGGTCAAACGTTTTACTATTCAATCGATGGCTGGTAGCTTACAAATCATACATATTGATCAGAGTAATCATCACACGGAATGTAGGGCAGACCGTAAAATCATATGCACTTAGTCCTAATAGCCCATATTAAAAGCAATTATGCACACAAACTTGGACTGTCTACCAGTATGTATATTATGCAGTCCCGATACATCTTTTTTCAACACTTTTATCTATGCAATCCTGACCGTAAATCAAAAACTCTCCTTTCTATCGACTGCTTCAGGTGTAGGGCCAATGAACCCCCCCTCCCCCTCCCCACACACACACAGACCACCACCCTCCTAGTTTGTGAAACGGAAGACCCCGTGTCCTTGAGGGTAAGAACTCCCATATGACATCATGTTTTTTAAGAACATTTTATACGTGTGTCAATGAAATGTGTATTTACTAATGAGTGGGCGAGGAAGCACACTAGTAACCTGCTAATGAGCCAAGTGGATTTGTAGGCATCAGACATCAGGTCAAGGACTGAAGAGAGTTACAGTGTCGTTCTTCAAGCTTCACGCGTGTGCGCTCTGCACTCACGGTCTTGTGTGATCTCACAGAAACCAGCTTCAGGTGTCTCGGGTTAGACCTTGTTCTGATACGCCCGCTGAACGTCAGGATGTCAGATACAGAGCAAAATGCGTTATAGACAGATCTTGGATATACTTCTAGACGCTGTGTAGAACAGGCACTATGTGTATGTCTTTTTTTTTCCTGCACCTGCTTAATTCTGTCAAATGTAATGTGGGTTATAGAATGTCTACGCAAATGTAAAAAAATCTCAAATTGGCATCAACAAGAGTGGTCAAAGGAAATGAAACGTTTAAAGTACAATGCCTATGATGTCGCAGATAAACCATGTTATACTGCAATGTTGTCTTTGCCAGACTGCCATTTTGACTGATGACACATGGGGGAATGAGATGTCTCATATCCATAATTGTCTGAGAAGGAAAATTGATGCTTAAACAAAACAAGCACATAGAAAGTTTATCTTCAACGCTATTTCTCAGTCTGATGATTTCATCTTTTGTTTAATGACCACTTTCCCATCTCCTCCTTTTATCTGCATGAAGATGATACATGCTCATGAAAGATTTATTGGCGATCATCTGCATATGCCGATCCCCCCCCCACCCCCCCGATTGTGTTTCTGTGTCTGTTTGGGGGAGAGGAATGAAAGCAAAATCTGTCAGCGCTGTAGAGAAAATTTCTCAATTTCTCCTTTTGACAAATTCACTTCGTCTTCTTGACACCAGTAATGAGGTTATCACAATCAAACCTCCCCGCCTATCTCCCTTCATCCACTCCATCAAGCGGAAAGAGAACTCAGAGATGGGAATGAATATTTAAAGATCTGTTAAGTGGTAACATTTAATGTTAAACATATGTGAACCGGAGCTCAACTGTGTTAGGGTGGGCCTCTTACTCTACTGTAAAGAGCTCAATCCCTTCAACCCCAAAAATGTTGCTTTAAATATAGATGAACTTAAAAGGGGGCTATTCCACACAAATGTGCTTAAGTTGAAACCTTACATGAATATTAAAGAGTGCGTGCTTTCCTGGAATTCTTATGTCATCAATCTATCTTATTATCTAATGTTGTATCCCATGTGAGCTGGATCCCGTACTGCATCGGCTTTTAATTGCTTTTATCAGTTTTATTGTGTGAACGAGGCAGGCTTTGATGTATTTAAGGGACCGACCTAATGAATCTGTGAATGCAGAATGGGCCTATCAAGGGACCTGGGCTGGGGGGGGGGGGGGTGAGGTGGGGAGCAACAATGCATTCTTTAGTGTGCTAGCGGTGGTGAACAAGTGAGGACTTAATCAAGCACAATTGCCCAAAGAGCAGAGGGAAGAAAGGCAGGGGTGTAATCAAGTGTAAACATCCATACAATGTTGTCGGGGGAGATGCACGGCCCCAGAGTTATGGGAGCAGGGCTGGTGAGGCTGGGAGCGAGGGTGGTGGGGGTGCAGTTAGCAAATATGCTGCAGTGCTTTTGACCCCGTGGTGACCGCTCCGCTACACCCGTCCATGCCTCCCAGCAACACCACCCCCCTCTCACACACACACACCCCGTTTCCCCATCAGTCGTTAATCATCATTTGGAGTGAGAGGAGGACCTATGTGTGTGTCTGTGTGTGTGTGTATGGTGTGTGTGTGTGTGTGTGTGTTTGTGTGTGTGTGTGTGTGTGTGTGTGTGTGTGTGTGTGTGTGTGTGTGTAGAATTATGGCATACTTATATACCACTCTCTTTCATTTTACAACATGGCATTTGTTTCCTCAGTAATTTGTGTACATGTTGATTTTTACTTCATGGCCTATTTTTTGCTAACTCAGTCAATGCCTTTCTCTCTCTCTCTCTCTGTCTCTCTCTCTTCTATGGGAGGGAGGGAGAGAAGGATGGGGTGCATAGACAGAGTGAGAGATGGGGGGAAGGGACTGGATCTGGTTACTGCTGGCTTTTCCCACAAAGTGATCAGAGACTGAAAGTTGAGAGCATGTGTCCCTTGCAGCGGGTATGCTCCCGTTTCCAGTTTAACCTCTTATTAAACTGTCCTTTGTGCACCCTCTCTGCCGCCAGAGTCCTGGTTACATTCACATACCCGTCAGGTCAGCCAGGTTAAGGGCTGCAGGGAGGAGCTTGGAGCTAGGAAAGGGCGGGGGGTGGAGAGGGGGGACTCTGAGGGTGGATACTGCCTCGCCCCTGTCTCCCAGTTACTCTGGGTGTGCACGACAAATCGGCCGAAAGGCTAGAAGTATATAGTACAACAGTTTGATGAGCAGCAGCGACAATCAATTCATTAATCATCATTTTATGCCTCATCAAACTCTTTGCCAGTCCCTCTAAGGGAGTTACACAAATTAGCCACTGAAAAAGCAGTAATTTTAGTTTGGCTAGGTAAGTGCTTTTTGATTGCCTTCTTGAACAATGCTTCCCTTGACAAGCTAATAAATCAGATCTCTCTAAATGTAAAGAGCAGGGAGTGTGAACAACGACACCAAATTTCAGCCATCCACACAAAAGGGGAGTTTGTGTGACCAGGAGCTTTACTACTGCCCAAACTCTTTCACACGTTCTGGATTCTGGCTCATTCGTCTCAGACAAAAAATCAGCTCTTCAAAGCTCTTGTTAACTGAACAGCGTCAGGTTTGACTGCGATTACACATGCCAAACCGTAAAAAAAAGAAAATAAATAAAACGCAGTTTGATGCATTATTCCCTCAGGGTTAGCCCAAATGAAATGTGATTGGATGCAGGGATGCCATAGCCTCCATAGCTTCACCCTGCTTCACTTTAGCCTGCTGAGACTTGCTGCCAGGTGAGCCTTACTTACCTCAGATTGTCTTCAGGTCCATCCAGATGGCTGTTCCACACAGGGGCCAACAAATCATCCATCAGGCTGGAAACAGCTCCGTTATTGAAAATGAGGTCAATAGCTTCCTTGGAGCCTGGTATGTTGCTAGCCATATTAGCCTGCTGTTAGTGGTAGCGGCAATTTGTTGAGCTGTGGTGCGTGTTTGTGGAGGTAGGATGGGAGGTCCGTTTTAAGATGCCGTGGGATTGAGGGGACACTGTCAGGTGGGGCGGTGGTGGGGTGCGGGGGTTGGGGTGGGTCTGTTCAAAGCCTTGTTTTGATGAGATTAGTGATTCCGGTTGGCTGTTGCCACTGTGCTAATAAGAGAGCTGCAGCCAACACTCTCCTATTGGCCCACAGCCATTGCTTGATTTTTGGAGACAGGAACAAAACACCGACCTTGTTGTGAATCCAAATCATCCACTAATATCTGAAGCTTTCAGGTGTCAAGTGTGACATAAGCAACCACAAACGGCAGATTAGCTTTTTGTCGGTGTTGGCATTTTACCGTAGTTTAAATCCCTCTTCATTCGATTGCTGAATGGTAAAATGGTAACTTCACTACCTGTGTTTTGGAAATGTCAAGTCTATCAGTGACGTGCGCTCTGGATCTTGATTTGATGATTGTGGCTTTGCATCATTGCCGGCCACTCTCGTTAATTGGCTGAGAGACTGTGTCACACATGGGCCCTGCTGGTTCACTCCACCATTGTGTTAGAGGGAGGAAGAGTCAAGTTCTGAGTGAGTCCAGAAGCCTCTCCTCTTCCCACCTCATTAGCGTTCTCTCCACACACGGCTGAACCGAACGCAGCTCAAAATAACTTGGCAAAAAGAAAAAAAAACACACGCAAAAAAAAATCTGAACCCTGTTTATCTCCATCTTGGGAACTGATCCAATTAAGTAAGTGCCCATTTGCATCCGTCAGGCAACACCAGACTGGGGAGAAAAGTGGTCTGCTTGGGGCAAACAATAAGGGCCAGCGAGAGAAGGTCCATTCGTGTGCAAGGTGGCTGCGCATGCAAGGATGAAGAGCCCCAGGTGAGCGGTTCATAATGGTAAAGTCTGGACTCCAGTCAGTGTTGTTTGTTTGTGTGTGTGGGTGTGTGCGCGTGTGAGTGTGTGGGTGTGCGCGTGTGTAGTGCGTTGAGGGGGTTGTGGTGCGAGTGGAGACGGCCATTGTATCGGTAATTAGGAAGATATCTGTGTGTATGATTGGGCAGGATGTTTGGGAAGAAGGGTATTTAAAAGGGGCAAATGTAAATAAAATCCAGGCGCTTGGTCCTGATCTATTACAATAGCACGATGTTGCAATGCGACGCCACTCACAAACAGCACCCACACAGAATTATGATGCCAAACCAACTTACGACACCACTACAGCTCATCAGAGTATGCATGCAGGCAACCTCAACCAAATGTATGAAGTACACCACATATGGCAATGCACAGGCACAAAATATGCACACAGCTGTTGCATGCACTGGCAAACCAGCATGTATGATAGACAATGGCACAACCAGATCACACACACATATGTATGAACGCACGAAATACAACCACCATTCATCCACATCTATCTTGCGCTTGAGTATGAAAGAACAGTTCATAATCTTCATTCAGGGATATTAAGATGTGTTTTTATCAACCTTATTATATTGAAGTGCTGCAACTATGAGCACACTGGATCGCAAATAAAAATATTTCTCAAATCTAGGGCGGGATTCTATTGTGAATTACAATTCACAAATTAGGCCTTTTTTTTATTACGTTAGTCAAAAGTTGATACAAAAGTAGTCATACAGTCATATAAAAAATAATGTTTGTTTCTATGTACTTTCTGAACCCTGTTGGAAAGAGAAGACTATGCAGTTTTCTGTTTCATATGGTTGTTGCATCACTTTAAGCTTTTACCATTAAAAGCAAAAGTGTCGAATGGTTCAGCACATAGTCACATAAAAAACTAGAAGATGTCTGTCCTCCAAGACAAATGTGTAGACAATGCGTAGACACACTCACCTCTGTGATTTGTGCTCAGTTTGGAGGGTGTTTCAGGTACCTACCTTCTGTCTAGCCTTCCCATGCCCTGCTGTGTGTGTGTGTGTGTGTGTGTGTGTGTGTGCGTGTGTGTGTGTGTGCGTGTGTGTGCGCCACCTACACCAGGGCAGGGCAGAAACTCCCTGTGTGGGCAACAGTTAGCCCTTACATGGCCAGTGAGCAGAGGCTCCCTCCAATCACAGGTTCAGCAACTCAGACCACACTGCTGTCAGAGGAGACTGGTCAATGAGTAGTCCTTCAAGGTGCTTTCAGAGTCATGTCTGTGATCACAGTGTGTGTGTGAGTGTGTATGCAACCTTTTTATAACAATCTTTAAATAAATACAACCGTTATTATTATTATTATTATTGATATGATTATAGTGACACAGATTATCCAACCTGTAATGTTCATGATAACGAAATGTATTATCAATAATTTATTTGAATTATAAAAATATATATGATCTGGTTTTGTGAATATACATTATCAATTAGTTCATATTAACTTATCACACATGGCCCAAAAAACGACTTTTTTATTTTGACTCATTGTGTCTCTGCATTGAAACATTTCTGTTCTAACTTAACTCAGGACAGGTGATTTCATGTAGAGGCAGGACTAAATTATCAGTGATGCATTTGGCAGATTTTGTATTAAACCTGTAATGGTGTTAACAAGCCATTCGTGGTTTATATGGTCTGAAGTTCACACCCCATAAATAATGTCTTTATTCTGACACCTCAGCCTATAGTCTTAATTTTGTCGTTCACCGAATAGATTGAAAATCTTTGTTAGTCAAAATTTCAAATTGTCTTTTAATTAACTGTCCGTGAACCTCAGAGTTCATCATTCTTCGTTAATGCACTTTTTTCTTGATATAAATGTTTTATTTATGTTTGGGGGTCTCACTTAAGATTACACTTTAGACATCTGAAAATTACACGTGTAATCTATCCCCAGAGAGCTCTTTGAGAAATAGAAAAACAGTCTGTGAGGTTCGGGGTAAAGTAAGGGTAAATAGCAGTAAATCACCCCTACCACCTCGCCTGGGCCGGTTTACGATGTGTTAGGACTATTTTAAAAGTTCATCTAAAATAAAGGTTTGGAGGTCGCAGATGCACATTGTAGAGTCTCGTTACCCTTTCCTGTTCTTCGTATTCAGTACTTCAAAGACACAGAAGCGTCAAACGATCCTGACACCGATTCGGTTTTAGAGGAAAGAATTGGGTAATTTGCGAAAATTATACCCCAGCAGCGTCTCTGAATTTGCTTCTGGGCAGGCCATAGCTCAAGACTTGCACGCTAAAACAGCTGGGCCGACTTTTTTGCGCACATAATTAATAAAGAGCTACCACTTCGGGATGTGATGATTAAATATGGGGAGGGTGGTATTCCCAGAGCACCACATTGAAATACCACTGCATTTCAGTTTTGTTTCCAATAGTTTGGGTGTTGACATATTTTTATGGAAAGAAAGCTGACCATAAATGATTTCTTTTGTTGTAGTAAGTTGTTAAAAAAAACCAAATGCCTCGACATGCTATCAGCAGGCCTACAGTGACAAAATGGCTATCACCATACTCTCCTACAAAAGCCAGACTCGCCTCTAGCAACTTAGGAGGAAAATCAACATATTGTCCACCTCACTGAAGAGAAGAGAGGGAATCTGTATTTGGCATCACTTGCGTAGTCGGTTGGTGATCTAGACAGGTCACGTATCGAGAGGTGTCTTTTTACAGCGTTTGAGCTGAATTTGACCCCAGACATCTCAGATGTATTGGATCATTGGCTTTTATCTAGTAGCTGTTTGTGTAAAGCCCTCTTTGGTCCACTGAGTGTACTTTAATGACGATTGGGAATTTGTTTATCATCAAGTTCCGGTTTCAAATTGTCGTCTTTAGTCTGCCTTTATTGACATTGAGAATGATCCACGGCCTAATGAACATGGCGTTAGGTGGAATGCTGAGCGTACTTTGAGCTGCAACAAGACCCGGCATGAGACACATTACCAATGTACTGTAAAAGAAAAACCCAACAACAACAATATCCTACGATTCGTTTTTGCAATTGAAACACATAATAAAAAATGTGGAGCATGTGTTCAAAGTTTTAGTTGAGCTGAGTTCCATACACTTCACTTCCCATGAAATCAATGGTACACACAATACAGCAACAATATGACGAGAAGCAAAGACCATTTCTCTCACATTCGGCTGTAGCATTTTAAAAAGTAGACTTGTTCCAGATTGTAATCCTGACTTTTGTGTGAAAAAGAAGAGTCTAGTGTTTGTACTTATAGCGTCCTACTTGTCACCTTGCCATCAATTTCAAACAACGAACTCCAGTTGGCAGCTGTGTTATATCGTCTTCCAGTGCAAGCTAAAAAATCACAACACTATAGGCATTACGAAGCTGTGACGCCGTAAGTTATCTGTCTGGGTTATAGTTGAATAGTAAAAGTAGGGTTAAACCTAATCAAAGAACAGCGTCTATCGGATGTAGTTTGTATGCTCTAGTGAAAGGCTGTGGGTCAACGATGGCATAGCGTGGCAGAATTGATACACGTTGATCTGAAGCACCAACCAGACATTAAGGATAGGTTACTTCTGACAGCCGGGTCCAATCCAGTCTCTGTGGTTCTTAGTACGTGAGAACTGTTTCATCCTCACTTAGGATTGTCTCATTGAACCAATGCCTGTTTTCCAAACAATAAGCGTGAAGGCGATAGCAAAGAGACAACATGGACAAAGTTCGACTGCAGCGTTGCAGGTCAGGCTGGACTGTTGAGGTTTCTCACTCCATAGCACACTGTATTTGGTCATAAAACTGTTGTTCATGTGTAGGAATAAAAATATAGACCTAAAAAAAGATTCCTCCCGTTGGTGTACGACGAGTTGGCTATATTAACACAAACATGAGGTAAATACTATAACGTACACTGCTGCTACTAGAAACCATAATAATATTAATAAAAATATTATAAAATAATGATACATAGGTCTAATAATAATGTATGTTTTGGTGGTTTGAAGAAAAAAAAACACTTCAGATAAACGAGACTTCATGGGGGCATCAAAAGGCCCTCGTCCTTTCTCCCTATGGGCCTGATTGGAATAACAAAGCTGTTGAAGGAAAATTATGCGAATAGCACATGCTAAGTAGGCATAGCACGTCTTTAAAACATCACGAAAAATCTGCTTTGCCACAAAATTATACTCTGTAAATGTGGGCGAATGGTTTAAGCTATTTCGAAAGGGTAAAGGCAAACATGACAAGCAAGTTTTATTATTTTGTGCCCATGTTATACAGTTCCGTTATCTAAGTATGTAATTTAGGCAATTCTTCACATTTTTCTTGAACGAAAAAGGCTGTTTGGAACCACATTATCAAAATGTTCGCGTTTGTATTCTTTTTAAAAACCCAGCCCCTACCCCATTGTAGACTATATTTGACAAGTCGACGATTCAATATTTACCAAACGGAATATAGATTATTTATATAACTAAAATAGTATCTATTGGCACCATAAAATCTGAATTAATGAATTTAAAAACAAAATTTCAAATAGATCTATTATATTCTCTTAGGGGACATTGCATCGAACACTTATATTCCTTGAGGGATCAGCAAAGAAAAACATAATTATGCTATTTAGCCGGCTGATGTGTTGCAATCACTGCTCCAGCACACTCTGTCAGATTAAAATAGAAGCCCCACTCGCCTGCGTGACTTCGAATAGAGGACATTAGGGCTAAGGGAATTATATAAAGCCCAAGGGAGTTTTCAACCGGAGTGTGGAAAGTAAACTATAGAGATTAATGGTAGCTGTAAACAAGAGCAAGCTGGCCCACTTCAACTCAACTGATGATGATGCTGATTATTATTATTAATAATAATATTATAATGTCACAGTTGCATATTATACAATAAAATGTCAAGAAAACGAAAACGTATAGAGGCATATAGACAAACTATCTATAAAATGTATAATAAGACTATCCTTAATGCTAATAAAACAGTAAATTATCCATTAATAATAGGTCACCAAATAAAAAAAAGAATCGTAAATAACGCTAATGAGACCACGAATGAACATACCACAATCATAATTAAAATAACAATAATATGACAGTTTCAATAACTGCGTTGTGTTGCTTAAGCCTTTATGTTAAACTATTTCATTTTATTTGCATATGCAAAATAGGTTAATAATTAATTTTCTGTCAAGAAACGATCCTGAACCTTAACGTATCCTAGAATTACCGTTGTTAAAAACATTTATAGATTATTTATTTAGTAGGATTTTTCATGATATTTTAGTAAAATATTTATACGCAGCAGCATTTTCATAATGAACGTATAATAATTCCTACGGTTATAAGTGTCTCCAGTCCTTTGCGCTGGTTCTTTTTTTATCTAGGCCATTTGACAAGAGGTTTTCCGTGACGGATTAGAAATGAACCACTGAAATTAGGAGCAAGTGTGACACCTACCTGCGGAAGTGGGAAGAGTTTGAGGACAGAGCAACGCTTAGTTTTTAAGTAACTATGTGGCCTCTACCGCGTGACACGCAACAAAAAAAAAACTCTCCAATTCATGTGTTTCACATCCAACGCGCCATTAAGGAGTCTCCAACATTAATGATATAACAGGGCAGTATGCTCTAAAGCCATAATGCATGGTTGCGTCCTTTTAAAAGCTTTGCCACGCCTTGGAAATAGTAATGAGGTCTAAATTTGGCATAAAATCGAACTCATTACCGGAGTTCGCCACCTGATTGCTTTGCATAAAACACGATGTGGTTGAAGAGTAATTGGGTTAAATGACTGCGCCTCAATGTTATTATATCAATTTTCCCCTTCCTTCAGAACTATGTAGGCTACATGTAAGGAGAAGGTAAAGTAGTTGCGAATATGCTTTAAAATGGTCAACATTTTTCATAAGTGGTAAACAGTTTTCCTGGTTGAAGAACTGATCTACAGACTTTTGAACAGAAAGTCGAAATATTTACACCTGCCGTGGTGCACACTGACTACCTTATCGAAAACATTTCATATTCTATAGGCCAGAGAGACTGCATGACACATGACACAATAACAGTTAACCCCTCAAAATAATAGCTGCACACATTTTTTTTTCATAATTTACTTCAAAGATAGTGTGTTGTCCATTTTAAATACAAAATTGCTACATTAAATATACATATTAGTCTTTAATACAAATAGACTCAGGCGGCTGCAGCGATTAAGACCATTTTAGTTACATCTTTAGGATTTACCATTCAGAAACTAAGATTTGAGAATAAGCATTTTACTCAGAAAATAATTGCCATCGGAATTCGCTTCATTTTTTATGCAACCACAAATAATAAATAAAAGTCCGAGTGTTTGGAAAGGAATCAGGTATTAAATGTTTGACATACCTTTCTTTAGTTCATAAGGGGAGTCTTTACAAAGATCTACCTGCGTTTGGCCTCTGACTTTCTGGCTTTCTCTTACCAAAGCCTCTGCTCTATTTAACACAGTCTGGTTTAATCCGTTAAAATGTGCCGTAGAGCCCGTGCCGGAGCTGTGGTTGCTGTGAAGATGTCCAAAACCGCCATAGTTCGTGTACCCCGGGTAAAAAGGGGATGTATAGTAGATAGGCCTTGTTAAGACAGTGCTGTTCGGAAGAGGACACTGGGGGGAGGATCGTGATGGCGACGCTGCGTTGGTGGCGATTACTGTGCTCTGACCCATCCCCGGGGCCTGTGGCACCTCATTGCTGCCCTTACACCTGTCTGAGGACGTGGCGATCTCTGCTAGAGACCAGAGTTTTGGTTTAGGGGCCGACGGAGGCGAATGAATAACAGACGTTACGTTGCTGTGTACTGTGCCCGGCGCATGGTTCATTTCTGACGGCTTTTCTTGCGCAACGAGCTCGTTCCCCCGAGGCACTGCCGATGGGCTGGAGGTGGTGGGTTTTGCAGACTCGGGTAGTAACTCTGTCCGCCCCTCCTGGTCTTTTAATTCCGAGTCGCTCAGGAGGGGATCCATTTCTTTTCCATGGTTCTCTTCCTTAAATCTGTCGCACGCTATGTCCCCTGGGTTCAGCAATTTATGATCTATAGCAAAAGATAAACATGAGTAAAGTTATAGTACAACATTTTTTTAACCTATGGTTTTGGCTTAAGAATGTTGCAAGCGGGTTTAGGGTGATGATCACATGTTTAAAAAGGGAGGAAAAAATCCAGACATTTATCATTACCATAATAATAGTTATGATAATATGCATCGAACAATAGGCCCACTACTTATACACCCTTGAAAACCATGGTATTAATGATAATGTAATGGTAATAATTATCATTAGTCGAATACAAAGTGCAAAGCACCAGCTGGATACTTATTATACAGTTAAAGATAAATTGACTGCTAAACACTGCGTCACCAGCAATTTCTGCCCATAAGAAGTCAAATGAGAGGAGTTCAAGGTGATTATTATTTAAAGCAATTGTCCCATTATAAATAATATACCACCATTAACCAGCAATCAATTTTGCGCCCTGACTGGAAATGACTGTTATGAAAAATGTATGATTTTTTTTCTACACAGACCTGACTCTGTGTCTGTCGAGTCCCCCTTGTCTGTTGGCTTGTTAGGCTCATCGTCGTCGTTTTTCTCCAGATCAATGTTCTCATCCTCTTCCTCATCCTCACTGCGGTTGCGGGGAGTCCAGGTCATCTTGTTCTCTTTCTTAAGTCTCCTCCTGGCGTTGGCGAACCAGGTGGACACTTGGGTGAGGGTCATTTTTGTAATGATGGCCAGCATGATTTTCTCCCCCTTGGTGGGGTAGGGGTTCTTACGGTGCTCGTTAAGCCAAGCTTTGAGGGTGGCAGTGGCGTCCCGGGTAGCATTCTTTCGGTATGCTGGGTCACCGTAAGGATATGAGCCCAAGGGAGCTGCGTAGGGATGGTATCCTATAGACCCAGCCATTCCCGAGGTATGGTCATATGGCGAACCCTAAACAACAACAACAACAACAGCAAAACATAAAGAAATTGCGTCCAAAGCTTTGGAATAGTTGAGGTCATTGTTTAGAAGGCCAGACTCTAAGTGGAAAACGTCTGCGTTTAAAAACAATCAAACACACACACACACACACACACACACGCACACACACGAACGCTATTTCTTTAATCGTGAATTATAGTGGTTTGCAATAAACTGCCTTTCAAGGTTTTACTTTACGATAGTTAGTCGTCTGCTGTTGTGTGCTTTTTTCTTACAGATGAACTGTACGAGTCACCATTTCATTATATGTGCTTATTGGCGGTGAAAGATTCCTAATTTAACGTGTTAGCGTTACGCGTAATAGGCCTTCTTCCTGACTTGCACCAAAACTATACGTTTTGATCGATCCATCTTTTATGGCAACAAATTGGCAAACATCTTGCCTACATGCGTTATTAATGTTCTCATTGCGTTATGATCCTTTTCCACTCTTTGTGCATTTCATCTACGCACTGAACAACGAAAATGTGGTCTTTGTCCATAAAAGTGGCTTGGCAGCAATAGGTTAACATGTTGAGTCTACTAATATGAGCAACCCATTAAATAACTCAATCTAATGCAGTAATTTCTGGAAGAAACGCTTTCGCCATTAGTTGTTTTTGTGTATAAATGCCTTCAGCATTACACTGTTAAACTAGCACTGCATGACAGAAAAGTACCCCCCCTCCCCTTAAAAAAGCTAATTACTCAAATTTGGCATTATATCATTTGTCTTGCATAACACCCTATCAACATTAACAAAGCCATTACATATGCCATTCTTAGGAATTAGGTCAACATCAAAATGAATTTAAGTAGCCTAACTCAATATAAAATGTCTTATCAGACATCATGCAATCGATGTAAATCATATAGGATCAATTTCTGTATGTTATCAGTGAATATTCTGTGCTAACAATTATGAGCACTCACCACGTAAGAAGTGAATGTGGCAGCCGCCGCCGCGTCTGCACTGTACGGGAGATGGGAGTTGTACCCGGGCGAAGCGCTGGTGAACGCAGTAGATCCGGCATATGGAGCAAAAGCCGAGCCCGAAGAGGATCTCCCAAGTTCCTCGGTCCTGGGTCCCGAGATAACGCTTGTACTGTACGCCGGGCACGAATACAGTGCCAAAGAGGCGGACGGCTGATACAAGTAGCCCTGAGGATACGCCATGCTGGAGACCCGAAAGTAAGCCACTTACTTGCGCACTTTTCCCTTATTTTCTCATGCACTGTCCAATCTCAGTCATAGAGTCGGGAATCAACAGACAGCTGTCTGTTCCCCTCTAAAAAGATTGCGGTAAAAAGTGAAAATGTAATCGAATAGTCTACATAGATTTAGACAATGATTTAGGTTGATGTCAGCTTAAAGTACTCGTTGTTTGTGGCTGCGCTCTCTTTTCTATCTCTCCTTCCTTCTCTATCTTACTAGTTTCCTCGCTCTCAAGCCGTGCAGATGAAGTTTTTTGCCGTCGGATGGGGGCTTTGCTTGGGAAAATGTCCTGCCAAGATGCTAAGTTGGAAATTGAGGATTCTGACGCCTACTACGTTCTTCACGCTCCTCCTCTCGGGGTGTAGTCATCGAAGGAAAAGGCAAGCTTATGCTGGGTAACCCACAGTCCTGCCTAAATCGATTCTCTCTCCCCTCCCTCTCTCTCTCCTCCTGTTTCTCTCTCTCCCTCCATGTTTTCTTTTTTCTGCCCCCTTTCCCCTCCCTTTGACTAACAATCCCTCTCCCGCTTTTTCTCTATTTTTTCTCTAACAAGGCTCGTTGCTGTGAGACTCAAGTGCGCCAGCCCCTGGATGGCGATATCATGCGAGCCTGTAGATCAACTCCAACTTTCTTCTTTTTCTAAATACGAAGCCGTCACTTTCAGACTTGATCAATAACAAATGGGCCGTTGTCTACCAGGAGGGGCTTGCCAGATACAAGAGGAAAAGCGCTCGGTGTTGTGTACAAGGGCTTCTTTTTCTGAAGAGTTTATTGTGTCTTTGAGCGCACAACTTGTCAGTTTGAATATATGCCTCAAAACGACTTGACTGACGCGTGATCGTGTGTGCCTTAAATTAAAATTCGCAACGGGAGCTAAAGGGGTGACGGGTTTCAATCGGATTACTATTGTGTTTATCGACATTATTGCACCAGACGCGCGTTTTGGTAAGACAAGGCAAGTTAACGGCACCGATTCTCAATCATAAAGGCCTTATTCCAATTGTTTTGCTGTCTTTTATTGCATACATTCGTAATGTACATAGATTTATGAGACCGTTTCATTTACTGAGATGTGTAACCTTCCAAAAAAATTGGGATTGTAAATCTTTGAACGCTAGTCTGCTTTTCTCTGAGATGACTGCTAAGTAGTTTTTGCCATTATGTCCAGGAATAAGCCAGTCAGACACACACTCCCGAAAAGTCGTGAAAGCCCCAAGCAAGGGCAGATTAGTACCATATGAACTCAGCAAATCCGCTATGACCAGTGGATGTAATCTCATTTTATTCCAGTAGATACATTTCTCTGATGATATTTAAAGTAACCGGCAGGATTTTATTTGATATAGATTTTTTGGGGGGGTCTAATTGTGTTCCTTTGACGCCAAATGCAATCTTCCTATCCACTAAGAAAACAATTGAAAACCAATAGAAACATGACCGATCCCAAAGTATATTCTGAAATAACAATATGCATGATCACAATAATATTAATAACAGTCATTTTTTAATTGGCTGAAGTATATTCATGTCTACCTCTGGTCAAAATCAATCGTTTCTAATACGGATCAGTTTGGAGTCTTAACTTGTCAACAATATCAGACAATACAGATATCCAAAGGCCATAGTCACACTGGTGATTTTCAGGCATCAAAGTTCAAATCTCCGATAAACCGAAAGGGATCGCTGTAGGCGCTGCTAAAAAGTGTGTGCACAGTGTCACGTGTTGTTAGGCTCTGAAAACATCTCGAGAGGAAATAATGATGACGATGCTACAGTGTGGGCCAGTGTAGAGTTCGGAGAATGCAGGAAGGATATATACATGAAAAAATAAGGATGATGATGATGATGACAATGCTAAACTTGTAGAATACGTTAGCGCCACCCGCAGTGTTATGGATCATCATTAACGTTTCCGTTTTAGGCTGCTTTCTTATTGTTTTAATTTGTTGCAAACAAATCATTACCGGCATTTGAAATTGATAACCATAGTTAATGTTTTAACATATTAGGCTACACAAAGAACGACTTGCCTGCAAGCCTATACTCTGTTCTTGGATTTAGGACCGTTTTTCTTTTCTCAAATAGACTCCAAAACGTGTCGTCCGATATATGAACAGATGTATGAATAGGGTATTTGTCTACAAAACAATTGTCATTTCCGCGGATAATTCTTGAAAACAGTTAAGAAATCAAACCATAAACAGACAGATATTGTCTAATGTAATGAGAACGACTTTGCCATGTCCCTACTCTGTTTACCATTCACTGCGTTATTGGTCAGGGATATTTCTTCTTCAAGAGGGACGTCATAAATGGCCAATGCTCAGTCACTTTCCGAAGCTTACCGTTTACAAAGGACATCAGTGCAACGAGAATGACGTCAAAATTTCATTGATACTTTATTATCGACCGTAACGACTCACACACTTGATAACAGATGCATTCTGAGTTGGGAGGAGGAACTACGTAGCTGTGAAACGTGTAGCAGCAGCTGCTGACCACTCATAGAGACGAGACAGGTAGGAAACTGCCAAGTTATCGTCATTTTTCTTAACTAGACAGATCTTACCGCTGTTCAATTTGAGTAGCCAGTGTTTCGTTTTTATCTGTTTGAAATACTGATCAGAAGTTTTTCAAAATTCTAGAAAAGATTTGTAAAGAAAATGGGCCGATTAAAAACTAATGTCGTATGCAAAGGCTACGCAAAGTAATTATTTATCACTTCTGACAAAAGTTGTTTTTTTTTCTAGTCATATTGAGCAAGGCTTACTAGACAATTTAGGAAAGTAGCCGGTCTAGCCTTCTACTTACTAGCAGTAAAACATACTGGGTAATAACGCCCATCGGTAGCTCAACCATGTGAAGAATGATGCATCACACCAGAAATGCCTGAGGGAGGAGGCGTAATCTAATTTGGATTTAGAGACTATTATTAGAAAGCATTAACTATTGTAGCAGGCTAATTGCTTCTCGCGTTCACACTAAGGATGGTTACGTTAAACAAAGTTGGTTAACGTCAAGCTGGGTGACATGTTTTTTCCTGCACAAGGTCAGGTGCGCCAGCCCAAAGTAGTGGTCGTTCTGCACAGGAGAAAGCGTCAACTGTTCATTTTAGCCATTCTAAGCTGTGTCCTAAACCGATTAGTTGACACCAATTTTTCTTTGATGTATTAGCTGAGGGCTTTTGCCACTTTGAAGCCAATTGAAATTCAAAACAGTTTCCCTCCCAATGCTTTGGGGAGATCTGCTGCAAATAATGGATGTAATTTATTTTTGACCTTGCATTTTTTTTATTAAATGATTAAACGTGCACTGCTTCTCTCGACTGAACGTCTTGACTTGCTACCGCTACCGCTACAATATAATCTGCTATTTTGGATAGTATAACCAGTCATTGATTTAAATCGAAATTATAGTGATTTCATCACAAGAAAAATGTATTTGTGTATGTTATTTAGAATTTACTTTTCATGTATTTAAATTGTACAATGTAATTATTTAAATAGGCCTGCACGTATAGTTTTGTGCAATTTATTTATAGAACCAACTCAAAGGCAGTAGTAATTAAATCGTAGAGATGTCTGTAATTTATTTTTTATGACAAAAGAATTCGCAAATGAACTGATATCCAATTGCACATTATCAACACGTGACTAATTATGTGAATTTTGTGTGGTCAATTCCTAATGTGTACAGTCATCTTTGTCAAGTTAAAGTAATGCTCCGCATAGTGTTTTTCCACCCTTAAGACATACTTACAGATCCACAGCTGAAGCCATGTAACCCTGAGTCAGACTGCAAAAGGATATCCAATTCCACAAGTAACTGCTTATGTCACTACAATCTTCATCTGCAAAAAAAGCACTAGCTTATAAACAGTGTGTCTTGCTGTTTTTATTTGCCACACTATAGTATATTGGTTGTATAGTGGTTATTGATTTGTTACGAATGCATGAACGCCATAGGCGATCTTGATAGCAGGTATTTTCCCTTAAAGTAATAAAACTGCAATTATCTGTGTGTACAATTGTTTTGCATTATTTTAGCATATCTCTATGTCTACCACCATGCCAACTGCAACAGAAGTAATCCTACACATTCGGTTCACTTGATATTTTCCGTTTACAGTAATTTACTTGAACTCTGTCTATGTGAATGAAGATTTATGTTGTTAGAATCACTCCTCTTCCTGCTCTGCTGGCTGTACTCTCTACTGGCTGAATGGCAGGTCCTGGGATTGGCTAAGTGTTGAAATGATGACCCTATTATCTGAAGTGATTCCGAAATGAGAGATATCAGACAAAGATTTCACCCCCTTTCCCATCTCCACACTTTCTCTCTCCTCCTACTGCCAAATGTGCAGATTATGATTGATTTGCTTGAGACGGATTGTAGGAAGCAGACATTGATTTTTCAATGTCTTATCAAAAAATATATTTACAGACGTACTCGTGGGGCTTCTTTTCCACGGGTTGCCAGTTTCTCCTCCTTGAGTGGGGGAGTGGTGAGCAGGATAACACACCCTGCTCCATGACAAGACAAATGACCTGTAATTTTATTTTCAGAAATGAGTCAATAGCTTCAGTGACCAAACGAATATGGATCGTGCATAATGAAGCCTGAGTAATGTGAAAATAAGCCTTTCAAGGGCCCTCCCCAGAAGACTTCACAATCAACACCCAGCACGCAGCAGCATAGACTGGGCCCCACACTGTCTAGCAGAACTACTGCTACCACTGCCAGTGCGAGGGAGACACATGCGATCTACTCTCCACTTGTGGAGTCCTATCTTCAAGATCACAGATGGTTGATCAGTATTAGAGGTACCATATTCACACTCCCTGATGGCTGGGTTGAATGTAGATTAGCTGACGTAAGATCCCGATGCCTTTGTGTCTAAAATGTGTGTCAAAGCTCTATGCCTAACAGAAGACCTGTCATAATAAAGAAAGATACATTGTATGGTAAACCACAAGGTTCAACAAGTGTACTCTGATGACTATTGGAGTGAGAGGTAAAGCAACTGGAGTTGCTTGATAAGGACAAATAGTGCCAAAATACAAATGACCTACCATTATTTGTCTCATATGGAAGTTATGTCCTTGATTGAATAGAAATTGTACTGAGTGAGAGGTGGCTTCTTGCTTTTGCATGTGATGTGTAATAGAAATTGATGAGGGTGGAGATAGATCAGAGCCCAGGTACTATAAACACATGAACCCCTCTGGGTTTGTGCTCTCTCTCTTTATCTCCCTCCCTCTCCCTCTCGCCCCCCTATCAATCCCCCCCACCACAACCACCCACCCTGCCACCCTGCTCATCATCACTAAATGCGTTAGTGGAGCACAAACCAGCAGCAGCCATAATCTGTCAACATGCCCTTTAATTGGAGGGAGAAAACAACACGTGGTTCCAGTTGAGCCTTCCCTGAGAGCAGAATGTCAAAGAACACAGAGTTCAGGATGCGAACCATTCCCTGGTGAATAGCGCATAATTAAAAGTATCTTTTAATAGGCTTGTAATGCTGAGCCCCAGTCTTGTTGCTTTAAGTAGAGGGTGAACCCTGTGGCTGTAGACGGACGTGCGGGTTCTGCTGAGGGAGCTTGTAAACGATATGTTGCTGACCGTCATCAGACATGCAGTCTCTGCCTCGGTCACCACGCACACACACACACACACAGGCACGCTCACGCGCAACACCAGCAACCCCCCCCCCCTCCTCCTCTCTCCCCCCTCTCTCCTCCTATCCCTTATCTTTTGTTCCCTCCAAATTAGGTATTTTCATCCAGCAAAGGACCTCTTCTCTGGCACTGTATCTATGTATGTGTAGTCCAGAGGGGCCTGGCACACTGTAATCAAATGAGGCTGTTAAGGAGCAGAAGAGGAATTGCAGGAGGAGTATTATGTTCTGCTTTGCATTCCACAGCAGCCATGTTGCTTTTTTGTTTTCTGAGGGGAGGGCTTTGATGCCAGATCCCCTTACCTTTGTAGTCCCAGCAGCCATGTTTCATAAACAGTCAACGGAAAACATCCTCAACATTTGAAATTTAGATCGCCACTCCGCATTCCGCACGTGCCCAGTCGCATTCTCTTCCTCCCGGTGCTTGAAGGTATAGAGTTTCTCTCCCAGGCCCATGATACATGTTAATGTCTTACAACCATTCCCCTTTTATTCTGTGTGTGTCATGCATAATATGCAGAGACAACAATGCCAATGAGGCTTTATTTTGAATTCATTTCTGTGTGAGTTAATTATTCCCATGCTATGATGGTCTCCTTATTGTGGGAGTCATGTTTAAATACAGTAGCACCAGACCACCACTTATGTAAAACATACAAAGTGTGGAATATGGGCAGTAAATACAACTATTTTGATTAATGATAGCTATGCACGCTGACATTTTGATGAAACTATTTGTACCTAATCTGCAGTTATAGTTTCTGCTGGGTCTCTACTGTAAATTTCCATTCTCTGCTTAAATGCATCTGTTGTATTATGCCCAATCCTCTACTGTGTTGTAATTTTCTCCTTGCAGATCCGTGGATGGTGTAAATCCAGGACTAGATAACGCCTGTTGCTTTAGTTTCCTCTCATTGTTGAGACTAGTTGACAATGTCCTTCCTTGCTGTTTATCGTTAGACCCTTGCTCTGTCCTGACTGGAGCACCGGGTCCCTCACAAAGCTCAACGCGAGCAGGTCGGCCAGCAGCTGAGCTGACACATTGCCCTGGGTGATGGAGCCAGATGCAGAAAGCCCCAACCTGGATCCTTTCCCTAATGCCCCACACCTGGTGCAGCTTTGGAGGGGATTCCTTCCTAGGTACCGTCTTCCCTCCTACCCAGATCCTAGAAAGCCTCTTCGGTATTTCCTCCTCTGTCCACGGATGTTTCCTCTTTGCCACCCGACTCTACGCCCAAGGCCCCTGTTGTGATCTGCTGCCTATCCCGTGCTTTGACCTTTTCTCTTTCTCTCACCCTCTTCTCTCTCTCTCTCTCTCTCTCTCTCTCTCTCTCTCTCTCTCTCTCTCTCTGTCTCTTCATCTGCGTGTCTCTCAGTCTCTCAGGGAGCCCCCTCCTGGTCCCCTGTGTTGGAGGGACGCTGACACAGCTGTCCAGACTACCAGGTAGGCTGCTCATCTTACAGCTTGCAGGCACACCTGCAGACCGCGCTGAGGCGGCATAATCAGCCAACGTAAACACGGCAGAGACATCAAAGCATGTCAGGCCACGTCACGTCACCTGAGCGTGTTGACGGCTACTCACCGGAGCATCACATGACCTGGGAACCAAAACATTTTGTCGCGTCCATTTTGTCCTGTCCTTTTTTACCTTCAGGGAGAGAAACTCAAGCCAAGCAAAATATGTTGTTGTGGCTCTTGAGAGAAATGTTCCTTTCCTTAACAACGACAAATAATCAATATGTCGATATTTATGCTGCATAAATAGTGAACAAGATTTCAGCGTCGAGCGAAGTCCCGCAATGGAACTTTACACCTAAGCGTCAATAAAATGTTGTTGTATGGAACACATATTTTTCATATTGCTGCTTGTGTTGACACCAGTGACCTTCGCTCACCCCCTCCCACCCACACACACACACACACATACAGACACTCACACGCCCCACCACACCTTTGAATGCAAATGCAACCTAAACATTAGGCCAGAGGAAGGCAAGCGTGGCACATGGAGACTCGGGGCCTCCAAACACTTTTAACAGACAACTATCACTAATCACTCCCAGAGCAGTGCAGCGTGTAATTACTCTGCCAAACGTTTGCCTTTCACAGCTTAGCACCGGGAGCCCTGACCTGCGCTTCCCTGTCTTTCGTCACCACTGTGTGTATGAGTGTGTGTGTGTGTGTCTGCGTGCGTGTTTGTGTGTGAAGGAGGGAAGCTTTGTACCCCCTCTCCTCCTCTCCTCTCTTCTTCTTTTCCGCAGGGTTGGGAAGCGGAGATCCTTCTCAATATTTAGAGAGAGCAGGCCATGCGGGAGAGGAGGAGAGAGGGGCTGAGGTTGGTGCTTCCGGCTTTGTGGGCGCCTATTTAAACAGGCTTTGAAACCTTAGCCATCCGGAGATCAGAAATAGCCTTATTGACTGGGCCCAGGAGTGAATGAGCACACTGGGTCCTCAGAGTTCAGCTTGCCACAGAGCTCGAGGGGGGGTAGGTGTGCTCGAGCCATCTACAAAGGCACCGGACATTAATTTTACATTAAGAGAAAAAGAACATTACTCAGCCTATTTTTACTGTTCAGAGCTGCTTGGACATTGTCTTTGAGTCGTTTTTGTTCATTTTTTATCATCTTTTGGCAACGATGTTCTAAAATTGCCGTATACAGGGATGCTCTCTCCCTCTCGCTCCCTCTCGCTCCCTCTCTCTTTCTGGCTCCCCCCCTCCCTCACACTCTCATCTTGCTCAGTCTCCGCCTATCTGTCTGTCTGTCTTATTTACTGAGGCGCTTGTCTGTCTGCTGTGTGATCTGTCCCTTCTCTGTGTGAATGCTGATAAGATGACACGATGCAAATACGGTGTGAAAGGAAGCCGCCTGGAGATCAGGTAGGAGGGCAGGCAAGGGGATCCCAGAATGACTATTAGCTGAATTTCACGGGCTGCCTCAGATCTCCTGCAATGACAGGGGCCTTTATATGAGGCTGGGTGTGCCAAAAACGCTGGATGACTCCCCCCTGTCCTGTCTCCGGGTTTGATAAGCAGAGCACGCGCGCGCATCACACACACACACTCACACACACACTCACACACACTCAAACAGCTGTAGTACAGATGATGGAACACTGGATTTTAACCTTTGTTCAGCTTTACAAACATTTTTATATGTTTAGCCTTTTTCTGTAACTGAATCACAAGACCAATATTTTTTTTCCTTTTATTTAAACTTAATGTGCGCACAGATCTCAGAAGAAAATGATGTTTAATTCAAGACCAAGTGTAATCCTTATCTATTTTTTCTTTTTTAAATAGGCTTGAAACATTTTCATCCCCATACAGCAACGTCAAGAATGTTCATTTGGATGTATTTTAAAGAGCCCCCTCTCTAACTGTGATGCTGTAAAGCCTTTTTCAGAGAGCTCTATTTTATCATTGATGTAGTAATTTCAGTTCATCAGTCAGTTGTGACTAAAAATACATCAGGGATTAGCTAGACTGCCTGACTATCTCACAAGGCTTTGATAACATAATGGGAGCTGGTTGCTCATGGTTACAATGATCTGATATGGGTTCTTAAAAAAATAAAAACTACAGAAGATACTTCACGTTTTAAAATAACAATAAAAAAAGATTTTATGCGATCATTTTGAATGTGCGTGAAAAGGATGTGTCTTCCTCTGTGTGGGCATATATTATAAGATAAAAACACCCACTCCTCTCTTTTATTTTTCTATTCTACACAAATTAGCTATGTTCCTTAAGGGCAAAGTGACAAGAGGTTACTGGAAGACTATGTGTTTAATTAATTGAAAAATGCTCAAATCGCTTTAACAGTTGTTATGTGAAGTGGAAAAAAAATGAGATAAAAAAAGGGAATCTGTGTTGCCAGTACTCAACCATAATTAACACCCGTGGGAATTAAATATTTAGCATTGGCCTTGTTGCAGCACTTAGGACACAAATTTCTATTTTAGCTATGAAAGCAATGCTGTCTTAAGTGCATGCGTCTGTGTGGACAGCTGTGCAAAGGGGAGTAGCCTGGGATATTTCAGTGAGACACCCCAGTGGCTCGCAAGGTCCTTCCACATAGCATATGTGTAAGGGATATGGCAGTTGCATTCCCTGGGGTTAGGCATTACTCAAAGTATTTAGGTTTCTAATTAGACTCAAGGCCTACGTCCATCCCTACAGTCGCCACAGGGGCCAGTGAGACTCGACACACATTGTGTCAGGAACGACAGAGCCCAGAGACCGAGAGAGAGAAAGTGGAAAAAGAGAAAATTGGGCGGAGAAATAAAAGACCTGGGGAAAAAATGGCTTTGTTTATTCCAACTTTAATTACACATTGACTGTAATCGCTTCAGTGGTACGCTATAAGACAGGAGAAACTGTGGAACCTTAATGATCTAAGGTGGACCGGCATAGTACACCCAGCCATTGGAGACCACCGGCCCACTTTGAACAGTCCCATTAGAGTCTGGGCTGAAGGCGTCTGCTACACTCGGGTTCACGCTAGGCTAGGCTACCTCAGAGTCTGGCTGCTCTCTCCCTAAGACGCAGGGCTGGGCCATGTGCTGCCATCAACAACTGACCACTGCAACTGCTGTACTTGTCAAAGGCCGTCAGGTTACCTACTAATGAGAAGTCATAAGGACTACCCTAACTTCTCATGACTTTGATCTCAGCACTCTCAGGGAATTAGTATGGGACTCATGGATGGTACTCCGAAAATGGCACTGGAATTTGAGCCAGGTTTTATGTGTACAGGGGAGTTTTGAGGGATGACAACAGAGGTAATTACATGTCCTAACTTTAGAGTAGAGGATGAATGCTTTCAGCGTGTGACAGTTCGCGGCTAAACAGAAATGGATATCTCGGATTAGTCACCTGAAAGGGCTACACAGGAGATTACACCTCCTAAGAGCAGATACTTTAAAATCACTGTGGTCAGACATGGGCCTTCTGCTGCTGATATGTGAGCCATGGCAACTAGCAATTGTTGTGACACTGTCCCCATGAGGTCACCACATCCATGATCAATCTGCGTCATAGTCTGAGGCTTGTTGAATAATTGATTTTGACAGAAAAAAATGGGATGTTGGAAAAAGCTCTGTTTGATATGCACAAAACTACCCATTGGTGTTTTCAGTCGCAGTTGTTTCGGACACACTTTTGTTCGTTCAACTTTTTTCTTTCTTTTTCTAAAACAATTTCATTTGAGGATTATTCAAAACTGAAGAATCAGGGTGGAAGAAATCCATGCGTAAAATTAGCGTCCATTTTACTTTATGCGACATTTCCCTGAAGAGGCAAATATGTTAATCGGAAGTCCTTAAGTAGCTCAATTCTCAGGTTATTTAATTTCCACCAGTAGCCTTTTCTGGATTGTAGCTTTGGGGAAAGGAGAGGATGAGGGAGAGGAGTCGTGGTGTTAGAGCAAGGGCATGCAAGAATGTGGAGACACAAAGAGATCAAGGTGGAAAGATGTGTTCACCATCTATCCCAAGCGATAGTTGCTTTTGAAAGATACATTACAGAAATACTTCTATGACTGTTGATATTCTTGAATGAAATTGAATGATTGCGCAAAGCATTAACAGCCACGGTTAAGAGGAAGTCTAGGAAGCGACATGCTACTCTGTCTCGCTGTCTGTGACAGGAGGTGCATCATCTCACTGATGGTCCCTTCAGCTCACTGTGGTCTTGTATGTTTCCCCAGAATACTTGTTGCTGTTTGTTGTGCTTAGCTCAGTCATTGGCCCGTAGCCATGGCAGCCAATCGTAAGCTGGCCCTGGCAGAGGCCGAGGCTGGACACATCACCCACCAACACTGCCCTCGTCAGCTCCCTGTCCTCATTGTGGCAAACCACTGACCGTGCTGAACCCTACTCTCCTGCAACCCTGCAAATAATGTGTAAGAGAGCAAAAGGAAAAGAAAAGAGAATGGATAGGCTAGAAAAGAAGGACCAAACCATGTTGCCATGTTGCTCCTACAGGAACAATACAAGTGCTAGAACATCATTTTGAAAGGCACAGCGAAGAAATAATTTTGCTCAGCATTATTGAGTTTTCCCAAAATGGTTTACAACTATATGCTGGAAAAACAACAATGACCGACTTATCCCTCAGCACAATGAAAAGAACCTTGTAGAGATGGACGGTGGACATTTTTAAATTGCATATTAAAATATGAGGGACAAAAAGTCTTAACGGGTCACAAACTTCCCTTCACCGCTATTTTACAGTTGTTAAGGGGGAGGGGCTATCGGGGCTTGACAGACGCTCTGGCCCTGTGTGATGCTGCTGTTGCTCATCTGGTCTTAACGTGGCCTGGGTGGGCAATTCTCATCCATGTGAGGGGTAGCCTGGTATATTTACAGAATTAATGACACACTCCATCCACCCCACAACAGCTGCCTGCTGCACTTTGCTGATTGAACACCGGAGCCGCTTCCATCTGCAGAGCTATGCGATTGAACAGTTGGGCAGTTTTATGTGTGGTTTACTCTCCAGACACTAGAAATCAACACTGACACTACAATGCAAAAGCAAACACTTGTTTAGGCAAATTGGCTTCATTGGGTCTGCGTGCCAAAAAAGGGCCTTTGTTCAGTATTTCTCTCTAACGTTGAGGACCAGTTGGTGTTATATTCACAACATGGCTGCTTGAAGTAGAGTTATGTAGAATGTGTAGAATTAGGGCTCAGCACAACACTTGGTATTTAAGTGAAAATACTGCATTTTTATGGGTTTACATGTCTGAAAGGTTGTATGTTTTGCATTCAAACCTGTGTTTTGGATCACTCCAGGCAGAATTCACAGTGTGTGTGAAAGGGCTCCAGGCTATCCGATCTCACGGTTGGCAAAGATGTTCTCCCCATTGTGAGAACAAGAAGACAAATGTAAGTAAAAATAAACAAATTCATCCAGACTCTAGTACTGTCAAGAGGCATTTCCAGCAGTCTATCTAAAGTTAGCATCATGTACCATGATTTGGAATAGTGCCATACTATACTGTATGTTGTGTTTGTCACCCGATTCACTCAGCCATAGTTGGATGTGTGCAATAATACCATGTCAGACATAAGCAGCATATGATAACAAATAATAGGAATAATGGACCTTTGATTTTTGGACCTTCTTTCTGAACACCTGTCACTTTTTGGCAAGGGCACGCCCCAGCACCAGGTCTCCCCTGGTGGAGATGGGGGAGGAGTGTATGTGTGTGTGTGCGTGTGTATGTGTGTGAGAAAGAGAGAGAGAGAGAGAGAGAGAGAGAGAGAGAGAGAGAGGAAGATGAAACAGAGGCAGAGGAGGCCCTGATCACACAGACAGACGGGGTGAGTGACAGACAATACCTGCTGTAAAATTCCCTCACATCTCGGCTGATCTGTATTCATAGATCTCATCTACTCCGCACCGCAAACTCTACCCCACACCAGCAAGCTCTTTTGGCTCTCCTGCCCCGCTCACTTCACTTCTCCACTCACACCTTCCCCCTGTCTTCCTCCGAAAATATTTGCAGTCTTTGTTCTCAGTCTAAATGATGTCTCTGATCGCTAGGCGATAGGCTGAGAGAAGCGATCTGACAAATATGGACTTTTTTTCTGCTTCCCTCTCCCGATATCACCTAATTCTGATACTTCAACTGTACGTCTTCCCTATTTATCTATGTTCTCAGTGTTCTCTAACTCAAGGGCCCAGAGGTATGTGGGGTGCGTGTGATGTTTCTCAGTAAAGTATTTGGAATTGAAGTATTTGGATGTGCACAATCCATTAAGACAGGAATGTCTTGCTGTGAATTTACAGCACATTAGTTCCTTGTGGTTTACGATTCTCAATAGTATTTAGTCCTTGCTTAAGATACTTTTGTGCCCTTGTGTTCTTTTGCATATTTCAGAACACAACTGGGATTGTGTAGACTTTAACCTCATGAACTTTGTCAGACAAATCAGACCACGTTTTTGTACATAAGATTCTTTTATCCTTTGACTGACTCTCCTCTTAAAACGTCCTGTAACTCAATCTGTTACAAGTGAAACCACACTTATGAGACATAGAGCCTGCTTGACTGTATTAGCTGTGTTGTGGCAGATCTAGGTTCTGGTTTTGACTGAGTGTATGTCGTTTAATTTCTCCGGGAATTGTTTTGTCAAAACAAGTTACAGTAAAAAAAAAGAAATCGGAAATGTCGGCTGAGACAAAGATTTTTGTTTTGAGCTTTTTTTATTGTATGCCCATGTGCAGCATGTGTCAGTCATCACTGAGGTGTTACACTGGAAGTGACATCAGAGCCCTGGAGGGTATGAGCAGGGAGAGCAGAGCTTTTTGATACATTCTTCCAGAAACGAGAGCTAAAGGAACTGAGTGCAGATGCTTGTTTCTCTGTTGTTGTGAGGAGCTCACTGTACAAACAGTGGCAATGAACCTGAAGGCACGCGTCTGGATCTTTGGCAGTCTCGTCTGTCTTTTACAATGTACTGTAACTGTGAGAACTGAGTCGTAGGAATAGTGTTGCTCACTTCCAATTGAGCTTGGATGTTGTTCTGACATGAGCGCATACAGATGGAGAAGTATTGCACCCCATACCTCTAGTCATCACCGTAATCGGCTAAATCTGTATGTCGAGTGAAACACTTGGAGCGCTCTATCAGTTAAAGCACATACTTTGGATGTGTCTGTGTACATATGGAGTCCTCCAGTTGTTAGACTGTGAAGATCAGAGAGGCCTCAGCTGAACCATCCGTTTGATTAGACCATTGAGCCGGTGGAAACCGCGATTGACCCGAAGGAGATGGTGTGGACAGAGGTTCTGGATTGGCTAGATCTGCTTGACCTATGCCTGGCCAGGCCTGTCTGGAACTGGGAGGTGATGATGCCCACTGCACAAAGAGATTGATGGAGGGCAGACACCAGCGGCTGGAATGAGCGCTGGGCTTTGAAGTCCTCTGCATGGAAGGAAATTGATATAGCAGTTTAAGCCCTGGACCCTATTAAAAGAGCCCCCGTCAGGTTAATGCGATAGCCTCCACATTACCTCCAGCCCCATTCAGGCCAGCCCTAATTCCTGCTCCTTGCTCACAGCAATCTCATTTCAGTTCTCCATCAGCAATGTTCCTCCCATTGGAGGCCCTCAGCTGTGGCGTAAATCACACAGTCAAACACTCGGGCCATCTCTCTCTCTGTCTCTCTCTCTGTCTCGATCTCTCTCACTCTGTCTTTCTTTTGCTCTCTCCCTCTCTCTCTCTACTCTCTTCCCCCCAAGAGTGATTTAAGCTCATGGCCTGCCGCTCTAATCGCCAGACTGGGATTGCTCATGGAGCATTAGCGCAGACGGGCCAAACCTTCAAAGTGGGGCCTGTGGGCCCCTCTGTTTTCTAGGTCTGTCACCTTCCTCCACCACCACACTACCCTTCCCTCCTCAGACCGACCACTCATGCTCCTCTGTCCCCTGGTCAAAGAGTCAGTCAAAGCCCCCCCCCCCAACAGAGGTGAGCCCTGGGTTCATCCATATTTGATAGCATGCAGAAATACATTTACATTAAAAATGTAGAGTGGTGTCTTTTTAATTCAGACACCCCTGTATTTATTATTAAACCTTTATCTTTGGGGTCATATCACAGGATACCGTCTGTCCATCAGCATCAAGTGTAAGCGTGTCGGCCGCTTCGGCCTGACACTTCACACCATGTTTAATAGAGGCAGCAGTTCACTTTGATTCGCTTTCTCTGTCCCAAGTCATCAGACTGGTCTTATCTGTGACATGAAAAGGAAGAAGCTCTTCTCCGCTCTTTGGTACTGCACGGTTTGAATGGATGTCCAGCCATCAGTGACACAGTAGCGATTTAGATCAAATCAGCTCATATATATATCGAACTCACAGTAGATATACTGATATGATATCGTTGAAAAGTGAGGGTCTTTTGGTCCCTCCCGCTCACGTCCGTCTTAGTTTTTGTGGGACTGTAGGCAGTCCTCCACCCTTCCCTGCAGTAGCCCCCTCTCAAGCTGGAAGGCGTTTGTTTACAACCGTCTGTGTTAGAGCTGTATGGTCGTGCATATTTAGGCTCTCACCATGATCAATCCCTCGTTGTCCCCTTGATTGGCCCCTCTCCTGAGACACACTCATGTGAATGACTGTCTGAGCTGCCTCAGATTCATCTACAGGATTCAAAGAAATGTTATCCAATGCTCTCAAAACCCAGCAGATGTTGCGGTTTTTGTAAGTCGACTGCCTTTATCATGTTAATATCACTATTTTGTCACGTACACCATTTCCATTTTAGCGGGGTTGAAATCATCAGTTGGATTTGGCTCCCTCAATAAGTGATGTTTGACATTCAATAGATGAGATGAAATATGAAAACGCATTTCAATCGGCGAGTGGCAGATGACAATCACAACATGAGATGCTTTTGAACGAGTGCAGGATCACAATGCAATTCTGTCTGCATGTTATGTTTTTATAACGCAGCCTTGTATACATTTTGCATTGATTAAATTCTTTGAAGTACACAAGCTACAAAGGATAGGGACATCTTGCAGTGACAATGGCAAATATTTGGAATGTTCCAATTAGCATAAAGCAAACATAAATATGCTAACGTATGGAAACATTTCTGCCTCCAATACTGAATGCAGTGAGTAACAATGAAAACGCTGTCTTTGTGTGGATCTCTGTTGTGGATTTCTTTTACTTTTTTGCCCGTACACACATGCACCCAGAGTACACACAAATATACACACACATTGGTCTCAGAGCCTGCACCCTGAGACCTGACATGCCACACACACAAACACACGCACACACACACACGCACACACATGCACACACACACACACACACACACACACACACACACACACTTACACACACTGGTCTCAGAGCATTCACTCTGAAACCTGCCACACCCTTTGTCTATGTTTGTGTGTATGTGCATGTGTGTGTGTGTGTGTTAGGCCCAAGCTCAGAGGCATAGCGCAGGGTTGCATGAGGGAGTGTGGTGGCAAAGCACTCCTCTGATGGGCCAGATCGAGTGTGCACTGAAGCCTTTCGCATATATATAGAATTTTTGAATATCTAAACCATTATTTAGCATCCAAATCAGTTCTGCTTGTCTGACTGATGGACAATTTCAGTGTGACCCCAGTCTCTTTGCATGTGACCTATACTGTCTAGATTCTTGCATATTGTTTGGATGTTCACATTGACTCCTCTCCCTTTCTCTCTTTGATCCTTTTAACATGCTCTTTGTGTTGGAATTCATGAAATATTCATATTTGGACTCTTGGCTTTTCCATATCTTTATGTACAATTATTGGCACCAGTCCTGTTATGTCAAGCCATCATAATAGTAGTATCGAGTTCATTTAAGTGTGACTTCATATTTTTTTGGACAGTTTAGCTATTTTGTGTCATGAATTGCCAAGTCGATACATTAGAGGCATAGATCATCACCTTTTTTCATTCAGCAGCATTAATGCTTGGTGGTCACAAGTAATGTGTCAGACTATTGTGTAGGAAACATCAGTGGGTGAATTTAACAACAAACTGACAAAAGTTTCCTTACTAATAATAGTCCTGCAAATGTTTCAGAAGTGTTCATTAAAAAACATAGATAATGATATTTAATTTTGAATTGTTAATTTATTTTAATAATGCTACACTATTGTCATAGAATTGTTCATGTTTTATTATTGGAATCATCTTTGCGATAATAATTAACACACTACCTCAGGCCTACGCACCATCAATGTAACCTTAATGGCAGAAGGTCCTAATGTAAATAGATGGCTGAGAGGGTCAAGTTAACTGTAATGTTCATCTCCATCCTAACCTCTGTCACCGACAGCACAAGTAATTGGACTGGGGTGTCGTTTTCCACATGTACTGGAGGATTTGGAGAACGCGTACTTTCATGATGTGGCAAAGCCTAGCACTCAGATGTCCTCTGGAGCTCAAAATGTAAATGCTGTCTATTCTCGCAGCATTTAATAAATGTTCTGGAGGTTTATTAATGTGCAAATGGGTGAGAGCACCTCTCCCCTGTGCCAGCACAGAGGCACAGAGCTGTTTAAGGAAGAGATTCACAAATCAGCCGGTGTGGAGGTAAGCCTGTGGCTCTCCACTTGGGAACTACTAGCACTATTTAATTCTGTGTGTGTGTGAGTGTGTGTGTGTGTGTGTGCGGGTGTGTATTTGAAGATATACTCTATGTGTGCAAGTGCATTCAAAAATATATGTGTTTGTGGAGAGTGTGTGTCTGTGTCTATGTGCGCAAGCAGAAGGGTGTGTCTGTCTGTGTGTGTGTCTGTGTGTGTGTGTGTGTCTGTGTGTGTGTGATACAGTCCATTACCCGCCAGAGAGTCTGCATGTTTACTCATTTGTACCGCTCGGAAATAAGTTCCTCCAGAGCTTCTCACAAGGTGAATGGCAGGGTGTCTGGGTGAAATTGGGTCGAGAGATGGGAGCGACACCCAGATACTGGTATCATGCATAAAGTCAGTGCACTCACAGAGGCATACAAATAGGGAAATCGTAGGATAAAGACTCCTAGGATCGAGCCATAGTAATATGAATGCAAATAGGATTAAGTGCCAGCTTTGGAGAAGGATATAGAATTCACAGTTCTTATAGATGTCTGGCAGAGGCCATGGGATACGTTTAGCTGTTTGTGGAAATAAGTGTGCTTATAGAGAGGGTCTGTGGAGGTGCTTCCAGCTCCCTCCATCGTCTCTATCACCCTTATTGTGATTAGCAGGTGAGCTGCTTCTCTCATTAGCGCCTGCAGTATCATCTTTCAGGTGTTTTCCCTCAATATTAGTTTGATCTTCGTCTGGGGGAGAAATGATTGGTTTGATGTAATGCACATTTGTTTTTACAAACCCACCGGAGAGAACTACAAAGGGCTTTTCATTCAAGTTCAGACGGTACCGAAAAGGCAGTTTTTCTCTTTTTACTCGACTGATTTAACAGTCATTTAAACTGATTGATCTCAAAAATAATTTCTGCTTCATGCTGGGCCTGACTCTTTCTGTTCACCACACCAGCTAGCGTGGTCTGGGCCTCTGTATCCGTAACCTCTCACTGACTGGTGATAGCGATAAATATTATTGGACGTTTGACTGCCGTTTTTCTTGTCAGAGGGAGCAAATAACAAGGTCCATTCTGCTCCAAATATTTTCACTCATTAGGTCTCTTTGAGAACGTAAGCCCTCTCCCTCTCTCTCTTTCCCTCTCTCTCAACCAGTGAGAGCCCTTTGCTGTGCTCTCAGAAAAGGAGGCCTGTTTTATCTCCATCCATGAAGTTGAGAAAGCTGGCAAAGCTGTGAATTTGGACGCCCCTTGTTAGAGTTCCTCCCGTGGTCGTAATTCATCTCACTCTTTAACGCTCTTTGGTATTTTTCAGGGGTAGTAAAGTACCCTGACACTCACAAGGCGAAGGGTTGAGAGGCGAAGGGTTAGTTGATAGAGGATGAGGATGGGGGTGACGGGGGGGGGGGACGGGTGGTGACGGGGTTGGTGCACAGAGGAACGGTCCAAGACTCTGTGACACACAGGGGTCAAGGTGCCAGACCTGTGGATGATAAACGGTGTGTGTTTGGGTAGGGAGGGAGAGGGGGCGGGGGGGTTGGAGGTCGCTCCTGTGACACAGCGCTAACTAGACTGCTTTACAATTGGTTTCACTTCCCCCCCACCCTTGCTTTTGCCCCACTCACTCTCTCAGGAGTCCTTTCGTCGTCCGCCTGGATGATATGTTCAGTGAGTTGCCCCTGCTGATGAGGACTGACACGTCTATGAAAACAAATGAAGAGAGGAACAGAGCTATGACTATGGTTTTATGGTTAAATGTGGATGGAAACGTATGACAGGGTGAACGGGGTTAAAGCACCAGTCGTATACTATTATTAGGTGAGACCCTGAAGAGATCAACAGAGCTATAAATCGCTGTATAAATCTTCAAAAGAGGACTGTCAAATTCCAGTCTTTTCCCTGTGATATGAAACTCTGACCCCTTTTTTTCTCCTCGATATCATAAGGTCAAGCACTTATGCTGTACAGGTGACAGTAATCTATTTGGAAACAGTAGCTGAGCTAACTCTCTTCAGGACAAGGTGAACATCTTCACTCCATGTAAGATCAGAGCGCGGACCGTTTGGAACAGTACATTCTATTTTGGTCAAGGCCGGTTTACCATACTCTAGTTTTCAATGGCTGTCTTTATTTTAGGATGGTCCCCTGGAGAAGGAAAATAGATGAAGTGCCAATCCTTGAGAGGGAGGTTTGTTTAAGGACTCTTCTTATGGTGAGACAGAGAAACAGAGCTGAAATAGCACTCGGCCTTCCTTCATTTCCCATCATCCGCCCGCCCACCCACCCGCCCGCCCGCCCAGCCACCCGTCTATCCAACTGCCTCTGCCTGCATTCCATCTCAGATCTGATTGCAAGGCAAACATGGCATCTCATTCAAGATCCCTTTGTAAACGTTTTCTGAAGAAGGCAAACAAAAAGCCTGTGAAAGTCTAATGAGTTAATTATTTCAATACTGAGGGACAATGAGAGCGGAGCTCCATGAAGTTAGTAACACTTTACATTCCAGGTAGGATGCTACCGTGCTGAATGGAGGGCCATCTAGCAATTAAGGATGAATAATACATGCAACAGCATGGAACAATAAAACAAAGAGAAATGTTTCCCAGGTCATCCTCAGTTCTCAGATTACAATGAAAGATAAAGCCCGATCAAAGAAAGGATGAAGGGAAAAGATTTGCTGAATGAGGAAATTAATGTATTCGTTTAATACTCTGCATTGGAGTGCGTTCATGTTACACAGTGTTTGACTTGGTTGATGAAGCCATTGTTACTAATGAGAGTTGTTTTTTTTTAACCAGATGGTCTGTTTCATGATTGTGTAGTGTTTGAATACTAAACAGGAGCGTCAATAAACCAATTCATTGTTGCTCATGCCTACCTGTAAGTGACAATCAGTGTGAACCTGCTTTTGCATGGCCAGACCCCAGAGTGTAATCATTGTCACCTGTCCAAAGCAGGCATGATGTCACAAGGAAGGAAATCTTCAGAAGTCTACACTGGTCAGATCTTTTATTGTCATGGCAACATCTGGGTTCACAATGGTGCGGTTTAGAGGAGGGCCGCTGCTTTAAGTTAGAACTTAAAAATAGGACAGTCTTCAGAAGCTGTGCCATGGGCAGGCAGGAAATGCTTTGATTTCTCTTCCCTTTTTGGTTTTATAAGAATATTGAATAAAGCCTGGGGATCTGGTGAACAGGTGGCAAGGCTTAGATTCCCCACAGAGCTAAAGCAACTTCCCTTACATATTTTAGCATCATAAAGCTTCATAGCACAATGCTGGGACTCTGTTATTCTAAGAAAAGCCTCGTCTGCATTTATTCTCTCCACGGTGGCCATGTTGATGATGTTGACGAGCGTGCAAGACACTTGTTATGCTGATATTTTTTCCACCTTAAGAGTATTAGCTGTTAGCGGGGTACGTTACTAAAATAACCCATAACAGAAGTCTTTGCAGGCCTACTGTCCGTGTCTGTGACGCACATGGAGCACTCTCAGTAACTTGAGGCCAGGCTCATGGGCCCACCTGTCCCTGCTTGTGGACAGACATGGTCCAGCCGGTAGCCTCACCACTCATCCCTGATGTGAATGCTAATACTAATGCTAACATTAGCGCTAACATTAGCTACTGTTCTTGTTTCACTCTGTCAGCCTAATGTCATTCCACTCAGGGGCCAAAAGAGAGTGATACCTATGTTGAAGGGTTGTTCAACACAGCTATTTAGAAATATTTGGATATGGATTTCATTATCCACAAATTGAATTGGTGTTTTTATATATGTACTGGCTGTAGCTGTAACTGTAGTGTGCGGAGTTCAAGAAGTTAATTAAAAACATTGAAAACAAGATTCTTATTTTCCTTCACTGAACTTTCCTTTGAATGAAATACTGTACCGTATATACACAAGTTGGTGTGAGCAATTTCTTTTGGGGAAATGTAGAGATCTAAATTCAAATAAATAATCATTCCAAAACAACAAGTGCCTTAATTTGTTCAAAACATATGTTTCAACTCAGTGTGGTGGAAAGCTGTGTTTGAAAGTGTTATTTCTGCTTGTTTTACTTTTTACTCTTTGTAATTACAGCATGTTTTCTTTTGGCAACATGTATCCTGAAATTAGCAAATGAATGTTTTAACCCTGGTGAACCCCAGCAGTGTTTTCTTCTCGCCCATCCCAATTACATGGGTTTAGAAGTGAGCAAAGGCGCTAATGACCTTTAGCATCTCTGGCAGGTTTTAAGTGTGATCAGTGAGTATATGTTTAAACGTGTTGTCCTCTGCCCCCGGAGAGTACAGTAACGATACCAATTAGCCCAATCTCATTAGCCTAGAGGACTCCACTGAGTCACACACATTAAGGGCCCTCTCTAATCTGACAGTTCTGAAAAAGGGTGTGTGTGTGTGTGTGTGTGTGTGTACAATGTACGCACAGTACAGGCTTCAGTTTGAGCATGTCCTCAATGTTTTTGGTGGATGTGTTCATGCATGCCCTTTGTGTATGTGTGTGTCTGTATACATTTGTGCCCTGTATGGGTATGTGTGTGTGCAAAGGCTATAAGCTTAATTACTAGTCAGGGATCAGACCCACAGAGTGGTCATGTAATCCAGCTCTGTGTTTCTCCCCCTTAGAGCTTACACACACACCATCGAACTTTCATGTGTGGTTGGACTCTTTTCCCCCCTAGTGGTTAATTTATGAATTCCTAAGAGATGGGAGTTGGACCTTCTATCTCAGGTTTAAAGCACTCCCCCCCACCCCACCTCCCCCACCTCCCCCACCTCCCCCACTGCTCTCTATTCCTTTTTGTTTCTCCCTTCTCAGCCCAGCTCTGATTAGTGTCCATTAAAGATCAGAGGACGGAGGAGGAAGTGCCCTGCTGCCGATGCTGCTGGGCGTTGTTTTCATTGGAATCATTGGACATTGGATGGTCCTGCTGGCAGTCCGCAACACCTTATTATGTCACAGCTTTTTATTAGAGCACCAGTGGGACACATTGGTTCACATTGAGGTGACGCAGGAAAGCCCCATAAATTACGTCCTGTTCAGCGGCACAGTGGAGCAATGTGGTGAGGTTTCACTTTCCTGATAAAACACGGGCAAGTTCACTTCCTTTTGCCCCTCGCTGGTAGAGCGCAACAAAGAAGATCCTGGAAAAAAAGCTATGTTTTAAAAAGAAACATTTGTTACATGGAACGTTTGTAGTATCGGTGTTGTCAGGTACAGAATGTTGGGTTTGGTCGCACATGCGTAGTTGGCGTGCTATTTTAAGAAGTATGGCACAAAAATACAGCAAATGGAAACATATTAATCTAAATTCTGCGTGAATGAGTTGACAAGGGCTGTGATAATTTCCAGTACAACAGTATCATGCTGTCAAGCAAGCTGTGCATAATACTCCATTTAAGATAAAGGTGTTTTAATGAACCCCTTCAAAGTTCCTAAAGAACATCACTCTATAATGTCCCTCTAATGGTACTTTCCTTTTTAGTACCGTTTTTACTCCTGGTTGGTCTCATTAGGTCAGGATTAACAAGAGGATTATAAGATTCTAGCCATGGGCTACTTACTCTTTAACATTAATATCTCAAGGAGGTTCTCTGTAATTTCATTTTGAACGCCTCAAATGACTTTAAACAGGCAAGGGTATCTGAGCTCTGGCAGTTAATCAAAGAAAATAACTGGAGGATGGCTTTGATAACGGAGCACTTCTCACTTGTGCCCAGTGGAAGCTATGTTTATTTATCGTCCGCTGCTGCAGGAAATTAAAGCTGTCGTCTACACTGTGTTTAGTGTAATTGGTCATTTTATGTTATTCACATATCGTCAGGCTCCTACAGTTTCGCACTACCTGTTATTGTAGAAAATAATTACTTTGAGCTCAGACGATTTGAAGGCTGGCGGATATTATTTCCCTCTCTCTCCCTCTCTCTCTTCCTCTCACACTATCTCTCTCTCCCCCTTCTTTTTCCGTAGCTCAGCGGGGGATTTTCCAGTCCAAATCCAGACACGGACGACGAATACACATCAAGGTGCAGAACAGAAGAACGAATGTGTGTATGTGTGTACATCACCGCCACCACACCAGCACTTCAAACTGAATTGAAGACGTGTTACTTAACACACAGGCCAATCACTCCAAGGACTTGTGACAATGATGGCTTCAAATCCAAGGTAAACACAGTGTGAAGCATCACTATGGTGGAAGTTGACATTTCACACACGCGCGCGCGCGCGCGCACACACACACACACACTGACACACATACACACACATACACACACGCACACACACACACACACAGTGACCAAAAGCTCAATCCTTTGTTTTGAGGAACTGTTGTTGTTGTCATCGCCTTTACTGTAGTTGTTGCATTTTGGGAGGATGATGTGTGACTTAAAAAAAGAAGGGAGCAGAGAAGGAAAAGCATACCAACAGCATCCACAGTATGTGCATGATTGATTCTGATTTCACCTGTCAACAGATTCTTACAGAGAATAGAGAGAAAAAATCATAACATTTTGCTTTTAGATTTCACAGAAACCTGCTGCAGAGAATAGGGGAATAAATTGGCATCTTTAGTTTGTTTGTGTGCCTTGTAACTTTACCTAACAGCCACAAGGCCGGTACACAACACAGGAATGATTTCACATACACATCTTAAGTCAAGCAGAAATGTAACACTGTCTGCCAAAATGACACTCTAGTGAACTGTAATGACTACATTGTTTTTTTTTCCCTGCCGCCACCATCCTTCCAACAGTCTTCCAAGTAGCAGGCACACACAAGCTAGCGGCTTACGCTAGTGTGTGCGCGCGCTTTGAGAACTTAAGGAGTTTTGAAAGTTAAAAGATTTTTTTTCCCCTCCTAGATCCTGTTGTGATGTTTCCTTGCCTCTGTCTTTTGTGCTGGTGCCTGCTAGACGATGCTATTATGTTAGAGGAAGTAATATGACTATGACAGGCTTCAGTACCCATTTGAAAAGCACATTTGGCAGGCGCGTGAGTGCGACAGCTTTCGTCAGAAAAGCACTTTTCCCTCACGTGCACTTTCAAGAGTCTTGTTAAACACAAAAGGAGCACATACTTCTATGGGGCCGAAAGAGAAATAGAGAGGAGAAAAAAATAAACTAAAAAAAAAAAGAAAAAGATTATAAACGCGCGTGCCAGATACAAGAATGTCGACTCGAATTTTGTGCTCAGTCTGAAAAGGTGTAGTTTAAGAGCTGAGAGGCTGACCTTGAAAATTCTCCTGTCAGAATCGTGTTAGTAGTCCTTTCTCTCGCCTGTCTAGGTACACTAGAATCACAACATTGTTTATTCACTTTGATTTGTCAAAGATGTATGCTCGAGTATTGACAAAAGATCTTCCTCTCAGCATTCCTCACATCCAGTGCATCTGTCTATCCGTCTAAGGGCTTGCTGCTGTGTGCGGTGTCAGGCTCGCTGCTCCAGTGCTTCCCTACGCGTGCCCTTTATTGATGTGCCCATCTAATGATGTAGCTCTGCTAGTGGCACTTAGGGGAAACATTGATGAAATGTGTTTTTAAGGGTCACCGGCGCCCATTAGAATTACCGGTGCTGGCGAAGGCGCTTGTCATGCATGTCACATGGTGCTCTCTCTCTCTCTCCCTCTCTTTCTTTCTGTCTCTCTCTTCCAGCTCTCCCCCTGTGTGCCCCATCTGCGGGGAGGGCTGTCCATACGGGGCTGTGGTCCTCTCAGTGTGGCACATCAAACCCTATAAAGGGAATCATTTATGTGCCACTCCCCATTACTGAACAGCATGGAGACAGCTAATGAGGGCCACGGCAAAAGGAATATTTCCACCACTTTGCTTCCAGACAGACACTGGCAGGGAAAGACACCAGGAGTCTTCTGGGAATCATTGTTTTGGGGAAAAAAAAGAACAAAAGCAATGTGTGTGTGTTTTTCCAGCTTCTGCTCTTTTTTTGTATTTGCCGTTAGTGTTCTACTTCAGTTACGGCAACAGCTTGAGGTGAAGAATCTGCAAAACCCACACATTTTTTGGTGTGTGTTTTTGGAAGTGTGAATTTATGAAGGTGAGAGGGTGTGTGCAACTGCGTGTGAGAATGTATGTATACTGTTGATGATAGGGCCTGAGTGCATGTATGTTTGCGGGCACATGTGCATGACCATGTGTGCACAGTGTGTGCGTGTGTGTGCGCGTGTGTGTATAGAGGTCTAGTGGTAGCTGTGACATTTCCAATTTGCCATGCACCAGCCCACTCCATTTTCTTCCCTGCTGCCTCTTACATGGTAGAGTAAGCCTCTAGGATTGACAATAATTACAGCCCGCATAAAATGAAGAGGGTAATATGAACACAGCTTTGCCATAATTGCCTTTTCATTATTTGCTAACAGTGAGCTATTCAGTCATAAGAAAGAGATTGCATAGTAATTGGCTGACAATGGGAAGCTGAGGCGCTGTTCAAACGCTGTGGTAATTTTTGTGTTGCTGCAAAGGTTTTTTGGGGGTCTTTTTTATTAAAAATCTGAAGCATTAAACTGTAATTTAAAACTACAATTTCCAGCATGAATGAAAATCTTGGTATTAACATGAGCTCCTATTTAGAGTGGAACATCCTATTAGCAGTATTAGCACTAGTTGGTAAGTTTCCATATGGGCTGCCTGGAACCCAAATGGGATTTAGACAGCTTTGTTTCTTTCCCATTCAGTGTCAAAATCATAGCCCTCCAAACACACCACACATGGCATTGTCAATAATATCCTGAATGTACTCTGTGTGTGTTTATCATAAGCTCGGCTGATGCAAGAGAAACACAAATTTGCCCCCACCTCCGTCCAAATTTCAGAACACGTACAACCGGCCCACAACAACTACAGTGGTTAATATGAGAAGCACATATCGTTTAGTTTTTGCTATTGCACTGAGGCAACACAAGAATAGATAGACCGCACATCCGATAATGATTTTCGTAGCAATCCATCTCGTATATTACATCAGAAAGGGTCTGTGGCGCTGCGATGGCAGACCAATGTTAATTTGTCTAAATAGGATTTTGAGGTTAGGCCTGGGACTCTGGAGAAGCTGCTTCAATATAATCTCAAGGACAATACAACACAGGCTCGTGGAGCTGCTGTTTGTCTGTGGTGAAGACAGAGGATGATGCATATCTGAGCCAGGAAGGAAAATAACAGCCTTCTCAGATGACAGACATGGTTTGGGTCAGAAACCACCTTCTCAGCCACTGGCCCCTTCTGATCAGCACATACAAGTCAGGGAGAGAGAGACCATGAGAGAGTGAGTGAGTGAGTGAGTGAGCGAGAGAGAGAGAGAGAGCGAGAGTGACTGAGTGAGCAAGAGAGAGAGAGAGAGAGAGAGAGAGAGAGAGAGAGAGAGAGAGAGAGATACAAAAGGACACATGCACTTGGCTGTAAGCACTGTGTAGCACTGTACTGACTAAAACCTACTGGACAGGGGAAGAATGCAGGAAAGGGTGTGAGAGAAAGAGAGAGAGAGAGGCATAAAGATACCGAGGAGGATAGAACGAGCCCCAGGCACATTGGTTTTGGGAGTAAGAGTGGATTGAAATTCCTGTGAAATGATTGTTTGTGGAGACCAAGGCCAGGGTTGTGTTTATTTGGAGTGGGCTGGTTGGAGTATCACAACGCTGCAGGGTCCAGTCTCCCCTCTCCTCTCCCAGACATCTACACCGCTCCTGCCAGACGCCCCTCCTGTTAGCTTGCACGCCAACAAACCCCTCGATCAATCAATATTTATCCTATGCAGCATGGGGAGCGCGGCTCTTCAGTACCCACTCAGAGTCGTTTAGCACAAGTGCTTGCGCGCGAGAGAAATAAATTACATTTACAGTGCTATCATTTGCAGGCCTGATGTTTCCCAGGCATTAGCAAACGCTCAGAGATGGCTGGACCTGGTAGTTTTACAAAGACATGACTAGCCGAGATCGATTAGAGGAGTAAACAGCAACACAGACACGAACAGCTGTAGTTGTTGCGGGTAAGAGAGAGGAGAGAGGCTAATGTGATGGCTGGATCCTTATTAGGATGTGGACACATCAGTGCCATTAACAAGCTCTGAGTGTCAGCCTCTTCACTACTTCCCTTACCTCCACGCCCCCCATAGCCTCTATCATCATCAGACCCACATAGCAGCTAGCCAAGGGCTCTGTATGTTTGAGGTGCTCTCGTTGGTGTCATAATTATCTAACACAACGGGGCTGACGCTCTTATTTGTAATTAGCTCCCACCAAACTGATTGCTATGGCTTCCTGTACTCATCCCTTTTAATGTTTAAACATTTACTTTGTGCTTGAAGGATTTGTTTGTATATATCTTGTGTGTGATGAGCGCTTTTCAAGTAATTGGCTCCTAGGGGACAGCACTTTCTAACAGTTAAAGAATAATTACAGCCCAATGAAATGTTAAACTGCCCTCGCTGTCTTTCGCTGGGGCTTAATTGCACGCAACAAGTAAAGGCAGGCTTTTCATTTTGTTCCATCACAGAGATGGACTGAACTTTCATGGAAACACACATACATTTTGTCAAGAGGTAAATAAACTCTCATATGGTAATATCGGAGGACACCAAAGCGGTTTGAAAGACAGAGAGCTCATTGAAAGCGATTCTGCCGGGTTGTTTTTCTGTTGTGGAGTCTGGGAGAGACGACTGAGCCTGTGTATCGATGCTCTGATGTTGCTTTGCATATATTCATTATCAAGACACGGTGAGAGATCTGAAAGGAGAAAGGACACGCTTGCTATGAAATCAATGTTTCATACTTGGAATGCAAAGTTAACAGCCTTGATTTAGATTTGTTCATGGTTGCTATTGTACAGTACATATTATGTCCACAAGGAATACATTCAAACGGTATTGTCAAGCATGCCTCTTTGATCCGCAAAACCTTGTTGTTTTTCTTAAACTCACTTGATTGAATATTTAAAAAAAATACTGATAGAAGAACAATTGAGGAATTTTTCTATAACTGTAGAAAATATGTTGTAAATTAACAGAGCAAATTATAATTCTCCTGGCTGTTTCATAAAACATTCATTATTCAAAAAAAAAAAAGGCAAATGAATTAATGGAAAGTATCATTTTGTCATAATTTATTCATGAAGCTGACAGTGGATGTGTGGAAAAATATCAAGTCAGATCTGGTGCCCATGCATGTGTGGGTGGGGGTATATAAGCTTGTGCATTTGCATGTCTCATATGTGAATCTGTCTCTATTTGTATTACCAATGTTTTTAGAAACATTTCCAAACTCTTGCTTTCACTAGCAGGAATACGGTGGGGGTTGATGTTGGAAATGACAACATTTAAGCCAAGCAAACATGCTTGTTGGGTTTGTCCGTTTTGTGGTTTATTTACAATAAGACTCAGGCACAGAAGACCCTTCAGAGACCCAACCAAAGTGCCTGCACAAGGGATATTTTCACATATGCAGAAATGGGAGATCATTCAGAAAATCCACTGAGACTTTCATTACAAACGGACCCATGTACTTTTACAGTTGTACAGTCAGAAGAATCCGCACAAATGTGAATATAGGTAAAACAGTGTTCCTACATGTATACAGTACATAGTGCATAACGACTTGTATCATGTAGTGCCAGAATCTTTTTCCCAAGCCCCTGGTATGTACACATACCTCTGACCTGTTTGTTGTCAGTACCGACATTATACTCTCTAACATATCTTAACCATGTTGGCATATTTACCTTTCCATACACGGCTATCACTCCACATGCAAACAATTGAATGTTAGGTATGCAGTTTGTTTTGTTTTATATATTATCACAACGTGCTGAAATACTGTGTTCTCTTGATTTTGATCCAGCAGGGCCCAGGCTAAATGCACCATTGATTTAAGGAGTGGATGGGCGTTGTGGTATGCATACCTCACATTCCTCTGTAAAACACAGTCCTTCCCCAGCCGTGGTTGACAGAGAGGACTGATCCGTAAAATTGCCCTCATCATGGACTATGGTGCCAACCCCCTCACCTCTCTGACATGGTACGGTCCAGGTATAGAGAACCTATACTCCCCAGGTAGCCATCTCGGAGCCTGCTCTCTCTTACAGGTCTCCATCACCTGTCAGCTTCCAATAAACTCAGCGTGACTACAACGAATCCCCCCTCCCCCCTACACACACACACACACACACACACACACACACACACACACACACACACACACACTCACCCATCCAGCTCCCTTTCTGCACATTTGGATCACAGGGTTGTATAATGCACTCAAGTGAATTACGGTGGGCTCAGTTTTGGCAGACCTGCCATGTGTTGTGCCCAGTGGGCCCTTTGTAAATAAAATGTTATTACACGCCTGGATATTTCATGCCCTGTGTGTGCTGAGGGCTCAGCGGTGCCATACCTCCCTGCGATGACTCCCAGATGTTAATCAGAGATTAACACAGAGCACGGGACTCAATCAGACACCGGGCGTACGACACGTTTCTCCTTCCTCGAGTTGATTGAGACGAGAGGCCGCCGTGCAGAACGTTCCTGCAAGCTTTCTCTCCTTGATCTACCGAAGTTTGTAATTATTTTCAGATTTAGGGATGAGGCGTATGTTACACTGATGGCAGCGTGATACTAATGGAGGGTTGATGGCTGGAAAAATGACTCGAATGGGAGAACTTGAGTTTATTGTATTTTCTTACCCATGTGCCTAATTGCGAACGCGTGCAACTCCAGGTAGATGAAAAAGGTGTGTTTGCTCGCGTAAGTGAGGGAGAACATCGGGACATGAAAGAGAGAATGCGAATGACATCAGAACAAGTCAGTCCTTCCACTCTGACCAGCCGGCAAGGCGCGATGACCAGATGCTTCAGAAGAGGATGTGTATAATGTTACATGTTTTCACACTTGTTTTGGAGTGTGTAGTCATCCCAGTGACATGCAGGTGGGAGCTGGGAGGATCCAGGCCTCTGTGGGGATCAGGCAGTGTGGCAGGCTGTGACTGATTGAATCCAGCTGCACCGTCCCAATAAAGACTGGCAACCAAAATTCCTGTTTATGCGGACGCTTAAGTTCAACTTTGTGCTAGCACCGGCTTTAAAGTACACTGTTCGATATGGCACACTTGGAATTTGGGTCGTATGTATCACTTTCCCATGAAGAACCAGCGGTATGTTTAGTTTACGATTAATTACTTAGTTAACAACCTTTCATTTCAGTAATTACATGGTGTGTATCATGCTGTATTTGAGGATTCCATGCTTGAATGTGATGGATTGGGAGATTGGGAGAAAAGAGTTCTGCTTGCTAGATTGAGTGCTGTGATCCAGGGGGGAGTTGAAGCCCCTCAGCTAAACAAACCCTCCTTTGTTTCAGGGTGTGCTGAGTGATCTCCATTGAGCGGAGGGGACGGGTAAACACTGCTAGCTCTATAGAGATACACATTGTAAACACACAGCGCTCATTAACTATAATGAGATGTTATGAGGAGCCCTTGAGCTCATTGTGTGGCTTCTAGAGGATAACCTGCCCGCTATTGTTGTTGTTGTTTATGCAAAGCAAATCATGGCTTTAGGTGAAGAAAAAACCCACTGCATTCTTCCCCTCACTTCACCTACCATTCACCGGCGCCTCGGGGTGGCGTTCACAAACGCCCAGGTCTGTTTTCCCTCGTTTTACCTTGCTCTCTTTCTTCCCACTCTTCTCTCTAGCCCGTCCTGTGTTTGCCCTCTGCTTTTCAAGAGGTGTTCCGGTTCTTTCTCCAGGTCTGCAGTCTAATCTGTGTTTCTGTGGCCTCCTAGAAGTGGTACCCTCTCCTTAATCCTGTGGGGTCGTGTCAGCTCCGAGTCCTGGCTATGTACTCAGCTGAGGTTTTAACGAGTCTGACACTGCGTCCACGCCGGGGTCACCGTGACCTTTCCTGTGGTTTTGAACGCCACAGCTATGCTAAACGTCGCTATAGCACTACAGTAAACGACAAACCTGCGTGTGGGTCTGGCGCGGGTTGGTTGAGCGGGGGGGGGAGGTAGTTACCAGTGCACCACCCATGGCTTCGCGATCCGTTTTACTGTTCATTTAAGCAAGCATTTGTTTAGCCTGCCATGCTGCACTGCGCTGCATTCCGACCCTAATTGCGTACGCGACACAGGATACTCCTAAACCCGGAGAGAGTACAGAGTCTCTGATATGCATGGCTAGCATAGCCTCTTTGACGACAATGAGCGGCTTCACCTTGGCTGCTAATTGCCCCGCGCTCAGCTCCCTGGCTCAGAGTCCCAGTCTCCTCTTCTGCTCTCGTTTCCCTCTCTCCCCACTGATTGGGAGCAATCTCAATTTGATGACAGTTGGTTGAGATTCTTCAGCCCCATGCAGTCTGACACCCCTAATTAGATTCTCCTATACGGCGGTTTACATTAGACAAACATTTGTGCAGACCACGGGAGATGCCAGCTTTTGTTTGGAGAGCTGGAAAACAGACACGTTTGCTCATTTGCGCCAGTTTCCAGACAGTGTGTGTCTGACTAAGGGAGGCAGGATCGAGCTAACTGTTGAGATAATGAATTTTTAAATCTGGTCCCTGAAATAACTGACGCATTTGTAAGAACTCCTCAGAGTTTGGATAGTTCATAAACATTCAGTGATGGATACATTTCCAGTTTATGTTCAGCACTTGGTTACATTTTGGTGATGGTTGACCACAGGCAGAGAATATACTGTCTACCTTTGTCCTTTTTCGGTTGGTGCAGTCCTCCCTGATAATGATCCTTGTACCATCGTTGACATATTTCCATCAGGCAGCCTTTTAATTTTCACAATAAAAGTCCCCACCCCCAACCCTCCACAACCCCTCCACTTATCTACCCCTCCGATCGCGGGCCTTTCAAAGCCAACAAACCAGGTTTCGAATGTTCTCTTCAGCCTGTGACAAGATGTAGCTCATTTCCCTCACAGACCCACAGCAAGGTCACAGTCTTTTAAATTCATTTGGTGGGAGGAAGAAAGAGAGGAGGATAAAGGGAGGGTGCGGGGAGAACTACAGAACAAGGGCCTGTCCTCTGCTGGAGGTCACTCCCAAAGCCAGTCATCATATTCAGCTGGATAAGGGTAATGGGAGAGATAAGTGTGTGTGTGGGGGTGGGAGGGTTGGGGGGGTGGAGTAGGTGCATGTCAGTGCGTGTGTGTTTCATGCATGTGTGTGCGAGCAACTCAATACTGGCATGTGTGTCCGTGGATGATAGCGAGTGTCTGAGTGTTTGTGTGTTTGAGTGTGCGTGTGTCTGAGTGTGCGTGTGTGTGTGTGTGTCTGAGTGTGTGTGTTGTAGACCTGGTGGAGAGGTAGTGCATTATTACCATATCCACACCGCTGGCTATTCTGAGGGATTTTCTATAATAAGAGGGGCTTTGTACTCAAGCCTGTCGTCCTGTGTGGCTGCTGGGCTTGTCAGAGTGATAGTTTAATCAGCACACCTGTCATAACCAAAGCACGACTGGGATTCTTCTAGCTGAGAACAGATATAAAGCTCTGGTACATTATTGAATTATGAGTATTGTCTAAATACCCGGAGGATACATTCAAAAATGTTACATGACTAATCATTACATACAAATAGGTTTGCCCAGTTTATGGGAAAATAGATTGGGTAATTGGAATAGTCGGGAACCACATAAATCCATACATAGTCAGTGATTAAAATCATAGCTGACATTAATTAGTTAATGAAATGCTTGCATTCTTGTATTACATGGGTGTACATCACTAATACAGGTAAACAAATACAAGTTTGTTCTGTGAGAGACTCTGCAGTTCTGAGGGGCAGCTGTTGTCATTGGTCTTAGCTACTGAAGATGCCCCATGTTAGCATTACCAAGCTGCAACCACAATCTCAGGTTTCCTAAGCTTAGTTCAGTTCACGGACTGATTGACACATGCAGGACAGAAAGAGAGAGGGGAGGGAAGACCCTGAATCAAGACTCCAGGGCTTTCTTGTCCAAACCCTTCGCGGTTTGGCAAAGTGCTAAGCGTACATGCCTAATATCTAGTACAACCAGAGTCTGCTGGAGGCTGCATCCCAAAAATAAGCTCTGACAGATTAAACAAAATGCCATCTGCTTTGAATGATGGGAGGGCCTGCTCTTGAGGGGGGGCCCCTCAGCCTCACAAGGGCCCTCCTTCTCCCTGTGTGGGTCGTAGGCCCTGAGGTGACAACCCTGACACCTCTCTCTCTTAATCGGCCTGTCCCCCTGACCCCAGGGGTGCCCAGGATCATGCCCCTCTGGGCTCCATTAGCCAGGCCTGGGTCCTGTGTCAACTTGACCCTGCAGCTCTGTGTCCTCACAGCTCACATCAAAGGCCTGATTAGTCCTAACATGCAAAACTGATTTAGTTCAGATCTCAGGTAGAAGGTAGGAACACCATTATTGTTTTGGCTCATAGAGGAAGTCGGAAGACATATTTCCAACATAGCTCTGCCGCAGAGGCTGGGTGCTTCTCTCCAGTCCCCTAGAGGGAGCTGCAGGGAAATTCCTTGGTCACCCAGCTCCCCCCACTCAAAAGGGAAATGGAGCCTCTTAAATCAATGTATCTACAGGAATTAATCATCTCCATAGCAAAAAAAAACTATGTGGATCCTTGTGATTCCAGAGGACAAAGAATAAGAAAGCTTTGCGGGCAGTTAAGGCCGAGGTAAGATAATGTGGTGACAGTAATATGATAGTTCTAATAAAGACCCTCTTATGAGAAGAGGTTAATTTAGGCAAGACTGACTGAGGTGCAACCTTTCTATGAGCAGATTAGCCTTTATATCTTCCTGACATTTGATTTACATATGATATTACACTTGGTTCTATTCCACACTGTGAATAATTCAAAACCCCAGCCCATAATTTAGCATTAATGAAAATAAAATATTTAACTAATAGAGCATTGGCAATTGGGGATCCTCACCTTACTTAATAATTCTATAACACGTGATTTACTTTGTAATTGTTGAACAAGTATTTTGCGGAAGACATGCAACTCCTGTGGAGAGATTTGTCATCATTTTCATTCCTGATCAATTATTGATAACTGTTTCAAATGAGAATATCACTGCTCCATTGATAGTCTCCCAGACCCACTCTCCCTCCACTGCGCTCTCTGTTTCCCAGAGCAGAGGAAGAGCTGGGCCTTAAACAACAGGTTATGACATTTACACAGGCCTTGCTGGTGCCTTGGTTTAAAATGACATGTTTGGGTGAAATTCACAAAGACATTATCATCATCTCCCCAAACAGTGCAATCTTGGAGCTGCTGCGTGCTGCTGCATTCGGGGTGCCTGTGTTAGCCAAGCAAACGAAATGAATGGTGTTTACCCTGATTGAACTGTCTGCGTGGCGCAGGGGAGTCTGGCGATGGGGACAGGCCGGCCTGTTTAAAGAGGGGCTGAGTCTTTCTGTCGGCGTATACCGAGGTATTACCTCTTAACCAGAGACTCCTGTTTCACCACAGAGCTATCACATTTCATAACACGGAAAAATAACACTTTAGCAGGGGGTCAGGTGGGAAAATGGCAGCTCTAAATGAGGGTTAAGGCCGTATCATTGTCTTCTTCAGAGGAGGCACCCCCGCCTCAAATAATTCAGCTGACCTTCCGTGCCATGCGGCTGGTTCGACATGGCGGGGTGAGCTGCTGGGGAGACGATCCTTTTCACGCAGCCCGTTCCCCTCAAAATGGCTTTTTCTTCTCCCAGACAATCATCTGATACAGCGGCTGAATGAAATCACAGATTACATAAGAAAGGTCCCCTCTCCCCTCAGATAAGGGCTCTACCTGAAGTGACTGCTACTGCCACGGCTCTGGCCTCTTCTCCTCTCACGCTTATCTGCTCCCCTTCCCCTCCTTTCTCCTCTCCTGTCTCGCCACTCTTCTTTAAACTTGAGGACTTGATTAAAAAAAATGTCGATGTCAGGAGCCAGTGTAGATTATTATGTAAATGTCAGTAAGATTTTTAATTATATAAAATGAGCTGGATTGCAGTATTATACTAAGGAGAGAGGACATGTATGTGTAGATGACTGTAATTTTCCAGGTTTGTAATGTAGTTTTGTTTTTTCTTAATATCTTTTTTCCACTAATACAAGAAACATCATCCAAAGACAGATTTTCCCTCTGTGCCAGACATGGAATTGAACTAAGTATTAAATAAAGAATGATATCCATTATACATTTGAGGATGAAACATAATACTTTATTTCCCTTGTGTACATGCACTATATATGAGAGCTGAGAACACATCTATTGATCTTGGGTTTCATTAGGTGAGGATGCCTCCCTTGGTGGGGCAACTTTTCAAGACTGTTTGAATCAGAGTCAACCTATAAGAGGGACATCTGTGGAAATATATCCCCCATCTGAGAAATATTTCAAACAAGCCACAGACAATGTAAATGAACTGGCTTCAACGCTAGAATCATTGTAATAGATTCAGAGGCATCGGGGGGAAATGAATGCTTAGACAGACTGGGATTAATAACACAAATGCACGTGCACTCTCTCTCACACACACATACATACACATACACAGAGAGACAGGCCGACTGTCAGACACGCGCGCGCGCACACACACACACACAGCCGTTTAACAGTGTGAAGAGTGGGGGACAGACAGGGCCTGGGGAGAACACTAGGTGCCAGAACGAGGCTTGTCTCAATCTGCTAGGACTCGTGCCAATGTCACAACTACCCAGCACAGAGCAGAGCACCACACTGTGGAGTGGAGGAGTAATGGAATGAATAAAGAAAATTCAAAATGCATTGAGGATGTGGGACTATGTATATTGCTTGCTGGTATATAAATAATCATATTGAAAAAATGCAGAGTGAAATCAAAAATGATTGTAATTTGTATTTAATGAAATGTATTGTGGTTGTTGGTTGGATGTTTCTGGAACCGATTGTTGATTAGTTTGATACCAAATCATATTGAATAATTATCCAGATTTCAGTGATCCTTTTTTAAATCTCTCTCTCTATCTCTCTCTCGTAGGCTCCAGACAGACATGGGACCGGGGGCCCTGATACTAGACTTAAATCAGTAATTAAACTTGAACATGGACCTGATGGTTTTGCTTCATATCCTGGGGATCTCCTCGGTGAAATTAAATATTTTTATGCTGAGGGGGAGGTGGGGGAGGTGGGGGGAGTGGGGGGGGGGGGGGGGGGGGGGGGGGGGGGGTGTCACCAACTCCATCAGGAATGGAAATGGGCTTAGAGCCTTTGCATAGATTATCCAAATGCATTTTGTCTTTAGTTTTTAATCATGTCTTTGCTTTAAATTACTGTTAATAATAATCTTAAAAATTGAAAATGTAAATATTACAATGGATTACCATAGATAAAACACATCAGTCTATCGGTTGTTTGACTGAAGGCTCACAGACTGATTGTAGCTCAGGCGAGAAAGTATTTTGAGAGCATTAAAGATTTGATGCTCCGAAAATGTAGCACTCACAAAGTAATTTTATGCCACTGCAAGCAAAATAACATTTAACAATGTTGTTTTCAGGAGTATGAGTAGTTGCAGTTTTAGTTGTTGTGATTAATCGGATATATTTACATCACAATCTTGAAAGACTTATTCATGCACTGAGTTTCTGCTATCAAGTGTTTGGGAGATAAGAAAAGGAAGCTAGGTCTTGTCAATGGTTGCAGTTATCTTAGCAGGATGTGTGAGGCAGATTGCGTTTCAATCCACATGTATTATCTTAGACGCTTTGAGGTATTTTGTATAAGAGCAACTTAGGTACTTAGGAATGCTTTTACTGTTCATCTGGGGGATGCACTTCAGCAAGTTTGCTGAAAACAAACATCTGCATGGATTAAAAAATTTCACGTTTTTTTTTAGAGAGGTGACCTGAATATATAATCTACAAACAATACTCCCCAATTTTGTATGTATTTCGTATCTGATTTGGGTCTATAAATACGATCGGTAATGTAAGCCATTTTACAGAGCATGTGGCAGCTGCTAACAATGTACCCTGTCCCACGTAGCTTATAAGTTCACTTGTCCTCACTCTTTGTGTAACAAAGTCTAAATCTGCAGTTGTAATCTTAAACAGCCCTTCCTGATTAGCAAAGGAGTTTGTGAAACTCTTCCCCAACTTATTTAGACTGATTTGTTTATCTCTTAAGGTGGGGGTGGTGGTGGGGAGGGGTGGGGGCGATAACTATTCGCTGTTGGAATCCTCTTTAATTCATTGGTAAGAGCACAAAGGACTGCAGAGAGCTCTAAAGCCATGACAAACCCAGCCGACGGCAGAGAGCACATCCAAGACAATCCTGGTGCTACCTGTGCCATGGAGATTAGACCATTGTGTTGGGGGAATGTTATCATCTGCGTGCCAAGCACAGACTCCTAGCTGTAAGGTGCTTAAGACATGGAGGTTTTTTCCCCCCCTCAGGATTTATCGATTCTGTTGTTGTGTTTTTTTTTGGGGGGGGGGGGTGTAACCTTGCTACTTTGACACATAACACACACGATCATCAGTATCTTCCTGTGTAACATTTACACAATCCACTAATAACTATTTCTCTGTCAATGTTGGGGAATGTCCTATACATGCCAATGACAGAGTCTGTGCCTTCAGTCAAGTGTGGTTTGTGCTCAGAAAACAACAGATCAAAACTGTGCGAACTGCATTATTCTGCTACAGGCTGAAACCATGAGGGAAACACCATAGCTCCTCTGTTACCATGGCATTCTAAAATTGCTGTTGCCCCCAAATTGTTGTCCCTGCTGTGCTGAACCTTAAAGTAACTTGGCAAGCACAATCAGAGGCATGCAACAGTATAACAATGTTCTATCAATGGCCGGAGATTATAAACAGACTGTATTCTAGTCTCCAACATAGAGATAGTTATCATAAGGGAGCATGGAGCCTTTTGGCCATCTGTAGAGCTTGGAGCGTGTGCACTGTGGACGTGCAGCCCCTGGGCCAGAGAGGCAGGGCCGTGTAATAACTAAATGAGGAGAATGGGAGGCGAGTGGCAGAATGCAGTGTATCAGAGCTGTGCTGCGTCGGCACTCTGATTCCGTTTGTGCTATTACATAATTAAATTTGGACTTGGATCATGCTTTTTAAGAGATTATGTGAGCATATGTTGCTTGAACACGTGCCAGCCTGTGAAATGGGGCTCCTTTCATGAGTACTCTATTAGGTTTAGAGAGTTTATTGAAAATCAGAATTAGCTCGCTGCCAACAGTTAATGAATTGGTGTTATGATCTTAGTCCAAGGGATGCTGGTGTGCTATAATTTAGGATCGCCGTCTGCAAAAAAAAAGACGGAAAATTTGCTAAACAAAGATTGTAAATTAAGATGTCTATGTACTGTGGGCTTACATTTTATTGGGATTTATAGACTGCTGTTTGAAATGTGCTGTGTACTGTATGTTGAACCACTTATTGAAAGCGAATAACTGTGTGTGATGTCTGTTTGTATCTCCAGTCCACTTTAAGACTGTTCATTCACCTCAGTGACAATTTGATATCATCATTAATCCCAAACTCTGTTCTCATCAATGTTCTGTTCACCTGCCAGTCATCCACCACTCACTCGGCACTTTTCGCTACCTCCACTACTTGTGCACTGGACTTTCTAGCACACTAGAAATGTGTATGCTGCCTGTCCTCATGTCTCTCCCTTCATTTCCTCACCCGCTCCTCTCTCCTCCTTCCTTCCCCTGTTGTCCCTTCAACTGTATGAGGATGGACAGGCCAGTTGGCTCCAGTTAAACAGACACACATATCAGGGTCCTCTCCCTCTATGCATCTGTCATTCTCCTTCCGTTGAAACATGGCCCCTGTCAGTGCGCCGGCTGAATATATCACCCTCTCCCCGTCATCCCCCTACCATGAGGCAGTGCGGGTCCGTAAAGGTTTAAGCGGTTATTCCAGTCATTATTGCCTGTTAAATCTGGTGACGGTCGTAAAGGCCCCGTCGGTCCCCCCCGTGCCTCAGAGGTCAGCTGACGGCCTGCTTTACGAGCTCCCCGCGCCGTGCATCACCAGTGGGCTGCCGCTAGCCTGCTCTCCCCTTGGCTCTCTGCTCCAGAGGCAGGATGAATAGGCAGGCCGCAGACCGCCATCTATTACCCCTGTCTGGAAGGGGTGGGCCACCAGTGGCCCCGTCAGCCCTGCATCGCTCCAGCGAGACAGAGAGGCCCAGCGCTGATTTGTGCCTCCGGATGATGTGAAGTGACTAGACGTGCGCGGCTGGCGCACAGAGAGCAACTGTCATCATGGGGATGGCAAGCGCAATCCACCAAATTTATGGCACGTTTCGAGAAATTGTCATATTTTACAATCCCATAAGCACGGGAGTGAGTTACTCACACTCGTAAGTTTGGTCGTTTTCCCATGTTGTTCGTTGGGCTGAAATTCCCAAGATTCTCATTGAGTTTCAGCAGTGAGTGACATCAATTTTATTTGACTTGTTTAAAGGCTTTCGCCCCATAATAAGCATTGTTATATGAGATGACTACTGCTGCCATGTCAGAGAGAAGTCAAGGAGAGCAGAGGACAAGTTCAATCAATATCAATGGTTTTATTGAACACTTGTTCTTTATATTGACACATCCTTCCCTTTAAAATAAGATGAAAATATTTCAGAAGTTTCACAAATGATTGACAGTCATGGAAAAAGAAAAAAGGGCTAATCTCTTTTTACTTTGCATTTTTCCTCAAAAGGAAAGTCGTCTTTGATGCAGTTTACACCGATGAATATTGTTGCTTTTGCTGTAGCTACCAAGTGTGCTAATAATTCATTGGCTTGCCAATTATCCAACTGACAAAGGGAGGAAGGAGAAGGAGAAAAAAGTTGAGGAGAGAAAGAGAAAGAGAGAGAGAGAGGGAGTCGGTCCTGCTCTCTGACTCCTGAGCCACAGGCCTCTTGCATGTTCTTTTCCTTTTTTCCTTCCTGTCTTGAAGGGGTTTTTGAGGACTATGTGTGCAGTGCTGCCTTTACTGTGAAGAACAGGCCCTTTATTGCCAAGCCTCTGGTGACCTCACCCTACTGAATGAAGTCACTAAGGGAACTGCGGGAAGACAAACCAGCGTTCCGGGGAATTAATCAACTCCATCACTGGCAGTGCTGAGCGCTGGGCGGTCATGCTACCTCCCCTGCCTCTCACACAGAGGCAGGGAGGGAGGGAGATAGGGCAGTTATTGAGCTTGACAGCCAGCTGATAGCCCAGCGTCCTTCACATTATGAGCACATCAAAGGCAAGGGACAGGATCTAGCAGGGGCTGAGAAGTAGAGGATGAGGCCTCTCGCTGCTGGATGAGTGCAGCATGAGCTCATCTCCTGGGATCCGAGTGGAGACAGTGTTGTTTAGACACCTAAAGCACAGGTAGTGTGTTCCGTGGATGGTGGAAGTACAGTGTATCTCTCCAAAGCTGTCATTTCTCCCCGCTCCTGTTGTTTTTTCCACGCTGACTCTGAGCATAATTTGCCTTTTGTGAAAGCACGCAGCTCTGTCCGAAAAGAAAAAGGAGACCCCCTTTAGACATCACCAATTAGAGAGGCAATTAGACTGAGCCCAGCCACTTCAGGGCTGTGAAGCAGAATGGACATGCTGTCCTGCCTCCCTGGTTGTGTGTGTGTATGTGTGAGAGACAGGGTTTGTATATAAAATGATATGTATGTGCGTACACATGCGTGTGTATCCGTGTAGGTGTGTGGGTATAAGCGCGTGTGCACGTGGCCATGCCTGTGTGTGTTTGCATATGTGTGTTTCTGCCAGAGCATTCAAAAGCACAAACATTCTTCCCTTAAGTAGAAGTACTGATCAAGTACCAATACCAGAAAAATATATTTAAGGAAGTATTTGTACTTTGCTACTTCCCGTCTATGGTGTGTGTGCGTGCTTGAATGTGTGCGTGTTGACGTGTGTGTGCATGCTTGCGTGTGTGTGCGTGTGTGAAAGGGTTTAGGGAGGTTGGGGGCCAGAGGAGGTGTTGTTGAAGGTCCTAGTGTGAGGAAGCAGAACTCTGAGTGTGTAGCGAGGCCCTTGTCACAGATGAGGAACCATTAGTTGGCCAGCCACTGCTTTGTTATGCTAAAAGTTCACTTTTGTATGCAAGAATGACCTCTTTTTACCCTTTTCAACAAAATAGACTTTATTTTATCATTTTATTGCCGCCTTTCTTGTTTGGGAAAGGGAGTCGTTTGGTGATGTTTGATGGTGTTTGTGTGTGTGAAGAGATGGGGGGGGTTCACGGCTGAATTCCTGAGCTCTGTGAAAGAGATCGCCTTCTTTTGGGCTGCATTTAATGGGATGATCAATGACCCTGAAGACCCTTCCCATCGCAACAGAGAAAGAGAGTGAAGAAAACTAAATGGGTTTACTGCACTTGTACATCTGTTGTTGGCATGCTTAAAAAACATATTTCAAAACATTCATGAATTCTATTTGGACTTTGCGGTCTTTGAAACTAAAGAGTCAAACAGGTGGGGCCATAAAATAGTTGAGTCTTTCCAGCCAAATCTTTCAGTCTTCTGAATTGTGGGGCATTATATATGATCCACCTTTTTATACATTCTACAGCAGTTCATGGAAGCAGGGTCATTGTACAAGCTTTAAATGGAATATGATGCTTTAGCATGTTGCTGTGCTGTTGGACAATTTGTTCTGACTGAATTCAACTAATTGTACTCACCTTCCCTTCTCCTTTCCTTTGAACTGCAAAGGTAAGATTGGAACATGGTGAGTTGCAGGCAAACAGTACTGACAGAAAAGTCTTTGTCCTCACTTTGAATTACTGAGCACAGTCCTGGATGTCAGAAGATATTGCCTTCACAATCATATGCTTCTTTGAATGTTTACACTGTGTAAGTGTGTTTGTGCATACAAATATCCTTCTGCATACAGGATATGCATCTAAGATGTGTGTACTGGTCTGCTGTGCGTGTTTAAGTGCCTGTGTATTGTGCTTGCATGCCTTGTGGACATTATCAACTTGTGGGACCAAGTATTGTACATGCACTCTGTGCATGTGTATCTGCACGTTTGTGTATTACTACATGTATATGTGTGTTTGAGGGGGGTGGGTTCAGGAGGGGCACACTAGGGACAGGAAGCTGTCCTCTCCTATGTTGTGCTTCACCCTCTCCCCTAATTCGCCCATTGTGAGCGTGGAGGGGAGCTGTGGAGATGACATCATGAGGCAGGCAGCGTTTGAAGTGCCAGTCCTGAAGGAACCACTTATAGCAATTAGGATATCCTTGAACAAGCGTTTGCGAAACATTGGCTGGTTTTTGGCATTTGCCTCCCGTTCCTGCCTACTAACTAGCGAGGTTTGATCTCCCATAATTATCTACCCACCGGCTTCTCAGTCCTGACAGCTCTCTCCCAAGAGAGGGCTGGATGGCGGGGCTACTCACTGATTGCATCAAAGTGTCAGAAATTGCAACATCAAAAATAATAACTGATATTCCGGCAGCAGGCTCCTCTTTGAATATTTCTTTTAAAACACTATCTAATTTGTGTCTCGCACAGTGCCAATGTGTGTGTGACTGCGAGGGCTTAAAGCAAATAAAAGCAGAGGAAGAGCATTCATTATTGAACCCCTATTTACATATGGCAGACTATTCTGTCTGAACTCTCATGAAATAGATGTGCGTTTACTCTGACGCTCCTTTCACGTCGCCCGCTCTTTCTGGAGCTGCTCTCGGTTGCTCGGTTTGTGTCCCTTCGCTTCTCTTTTCTTCTCTCCGTTTGGCACTTTGAAATAGTTTTCCATTCCTTCCCAAGACATGTCTGTGGGGCCCGACGCTCTCATGTGAGAGATTCAAAGTGACCAAGCAGGGGTAGTTTCTCAGTTATACTAAGGAGTCGTTTAGCATTGCCGTTCGGTCTTATTGCGTGCCATTCTTAGATGTGGAAGGGATGTTATGAAGCAGGTGTGTTTGTTCTGCATTTTCTTGAGATTCTGTTCATTCATATGTAACAGAGAACTGGCATTCGAAATTCCATAACTAAAAACAAAAGCGTATATTTTCTCCACAATGTCCACTTGGGGAAACAGTGTAAGTTATTTCCCTTTGACATCCTTACTTCAAAATCTTAACTTCCCTGACCTTGCCCAGCTGCGCATTGATAACACATTTATAATACGTCGTCGCTCCCTTGTTCTCTCCGTGTACATTTTTCCGGTGAGTTGGTGCGGCTCTCCTATTTAATTACGAACACTGAAGAATCATTTGCGATGTCTCCCAAGCTTCAGCGTCTCACTAAAACCCATTTGCCTCCCCTACTGCAGGTCTGCGGGTAGGGGAGCTCTGTGCCAGCGCCTAACAGTGGTGAAGTGAATTGGAGGGGACAAATGTGTGTTAAGTCAATGAAATGAAAAAGACAGTGGGCCAAGGTTTTCGCAAGGATGAAATTAAAATCAGCTCTGCGGCAAATGGGGCTGCTTTACAGGAATGAATTAACAGCAGGAGTGGGGAGAGGCAGGTTTGCTTTGCAATGACAAATGTTGATTTCCCTCGAGGTACTTAAAGTGATTTGACCCAGTCATTCTTTTAAATCACAGACAGGAGATGATAAATATGCCACTAATGAGGCCCCTGCATTTTATCTCGTCCCCTCAATCCTGCAGGATGGTTTCTGCTCTAGAGGTCTGATGCTATGTCTTCAAATGCTTCTGAAAGCACTGTTAGCCCTGCTAAATCCCCACCATGTTGAAAAAAGGGAGAAAAAATACACTCATACACACAAGGATCCTTTACACGCTGGGGGAGATTGTCGTAAAATTAAAATCAAACACGCAATCACAATTGTTCTGTAAATGCACCCTTTTAAAAGCCTCACTAATCTGTGAAAAAGGTCTCTGAAATTCAACCCTGTCAGCATTTGTAGACATTATAATAATCTCCCTATCCAGGGCCTATTTTTTCTCCATCACGCCCCCCGCCCCCCCTCCCCTTTCCCTCTCTCTGTATCCGTTTTCCACCAAAAAGGTAAGCACTTTGCCTATATACACATGACAAAGACCAGAGCAGCAGGGGCTGTTAACAGCGCAGCTCTCATTATCTGCAGCAGTGAGTACGCTGTGCAGAATAAGAGTCTTTTCAGGTGCAGATGTAGAGCATCATTGATAGGGTGTGCGCCGCCTTCCTCGTTTACACCCAGCCTCTGATCAATCAGTGCTGACAGGGCAGGGGCTTTGTGTGCCACGCGGCGGGACAAATGTCTGCCAGGGAGCGGGGCACACCTGAAAGGAGAGTGAGCGCGCGCCACCCAGTTCCACGCCTGCGGATTAGCCCCAGCGCGCTTTGATGGATTAGCATGTAGGGAAATTGCTTGATTATTGATATGAAAATGTTTTGGGGATGAAGGCGGGGAGATGAGGGGTCCTGAAATGGGTGTCTTAGGGGAGGGAAGGGTGTGTGCGGCGGAGGAGGGTGGGCTGGGGCGGTGGTGGGGGGTGGTTAGGGGGGTTGGGAGTGGGCTTATCTACCCACTTCCCCTACCTCATTGGAAAAAGGAGAGGGGTACAAAGGAAAGACGAGGGCATGGGGTGGGGACAAAGGAGGCCCTGGGCCCCCTCCAGGAGAAACACATTGAGCTGCCCTTCATGAAATATTGTTCATCATCATATTAACAGGGCTGAACGTGGGTAGATAAGGGCGGTTTGAAAAAGTAAGCAGAATGTCCCTGTGAGATATTTCAATCCTCTTTTCCCCCCTCTCTCTCATTTCCTTTCATTTCACTGAGGTGAGTGAACGTGAAATGTAGCAGGACCTTCATGGATGGAGACCGGAGCCCAGGCATGATGACATAATCACCTCCCCTTTAATTGCTTGATTTGTCAATCCTCGGCACCTCTGAATCCCACGTAGCCTGTCTCCTCTCAGCCTGGTGCCCGTGTTCTGTCAGACACACTACAGACCCCGACATGGAGGGGGCTCGCTAGTATTTGCATAGTTTTGAATTATGTTGATGCCCTGCCTTATTATACAACACGTGCGAAGGCATGCCCCCATAACAGAGCTTAAAATGCACATATAAAGGCACTCTGTGATCGGGGCTGTTTCTTCATCACTAGAACCTATTTCACCTCAGCCAGTGCCGCCACAGTGATGCAGTGAGGACAGTGAAAGATCTGGCTGTACATGATGTTACACCTGCTGCCAGATCAGGTGTTTTCACAGGGGGAGAAACTGCATCTGCTCCTATCATGTACGTGGCCCTGTAAGGAATTATAAAGGACGGACAGATAAGTGGTCAGAAAGTGGTCAAAGACTTGTTTGTTTACTGACTGATGAGTGATGCACGATTCCCCAAAATAGTTGACATCATTAGGGTGACTTCTTGTCGGCATATTACAAAAATCGGGAAAACACGTTTGACTTGTTCAGCTACTTACAGAGAACGGTCCCATTTTGAAGGAATACGCCGAACTATCATACCAAGAACTTACTGTCTCCACTCTCCGACATGCAGTCAACCACGTGAAAAGCATGAGGATATCCATCATCAAATGCTCTGGCTTCGACATCCATCGACAACAGCCTTCTGAGCGGTGAAGCGCTCTACACCCCGAACACATGTTGAGACACAGCGGTAACATCTGAGATGAAATATGAGGTCAGCACAGGAGAGCTGCAGCAGCCCAAAATGGTCAGGTGCTGCGCATCCCTGAAGGCCAGAGGAAGGCCAGAGGAAGGCCAGAAAAGGAGAGATTTGTGAGATCCGTGGATTAGTTTGGTGATCACTGAAGTTCTGATCACAGGAAGTTTCGGCAACTGTCTGTTAAGCGTCATCCGTGACCGGTGGACAAGATGCATCTCTCTCACGGCCCGGGTCCATTACTGCAGACGGATGGAGGCCTCTCAGAGGAGTAGTCCCTGCCTAATGAAAACAGCGTGTGTGTGCAGTCTGAACTCCAGAGCTCCGGTGACAAACACGGGTAACGCAAAAAGCGTGTGTTTTACAATTTCCCTCCATCGTAAAGGTTCAGTCGTAAACTGAGAATTTACGCCCTTCATTAGAGGTAATACAATGCACATAACTCTAACGTACAACAATTGGGATAGCCATAAAGTAACCATTTTATACCTTCTCAAATCTGTGACTTCTACGTGACCCTCATGGAGCCAGCATTAGGGCAGCTTGATTTATTACGCCTGTCCATTCTGTCTGATTTTAGGGAATTAAAAGTGCCAAAATGTAAAATGACTTAAATATTTATTCAGTGTACCCCTGTCAGAAATATTAGTCTCTAACGTATTGTTTACGAGTTGCAACTTAAGATTTTTGTTCAAGGAGATTTTGGTTTGATTGATGTCTAAGCTCAATTTTATAGCCAGCTATAGAGAGGCAAGAAACCCTGGTCTTTGTTCACAGTTGTTTCTTATCGTAAGCCTCGCCCAATCTGTCTATTAGGCTGAAATATGGAGTGTAAAACAAACCTCCCCCAAAAAAGTCGAAGTGCTCAAAATCTACTCACACCTCACACAGAACTACTTTAAAATGTCTCCTGGGTGTAAAGCAGCCATGTCCACTGCTGTATTGAGACAGAATGTGTCTGATTTACCAAAGGCAACGAAGAGAATTAGACTCCTATATCTGAAATTCCTTCTCTTGGAATTCCTCGAACCCCTCCAAAGTGACCCGTTCACCTCCCTGTAGGATTCTGATAGGATCACACCCTGTTTCCATTCAGACACGATGCTGAGATGGTTACACGCTGCTCCTCCCCGTTACTCTGTGGGTTTCTTGATGTATACAAATACAAAGGTGGATCGAAATAAGACAATGGGCAACTCCAGATTCAAGTCCATTCATGACCTGTCCGACATGACATAGTCAGTCAGCTGGAAATCATCAATGTCAAAAGGTGAAAGGAACTGCAGGGGATCTTGAGTGGAGCCCATTGATGAGATGAAACAGGTGGACTTCCCTGCTCTGAGGTAGAATGAAAAACAAATGTCATGGCGGGTGACAGAGAGCGTCTGTGTCTTATCAGCCTGGCCGAGTGAGTGATGGGTCTTATCTGGCCCCCTGCTCCACAGCTGTTTATTATCCCAGGGTGGCAGGGCCATGCTGGGGAGAGAAGAGGGCTGGGAGCCCCTCCGTGATCCATCACTCTGGAGGTCCTCTTCCCTCCTTATCTGACCGCTACATGGATAACCGCAGCCCTGATTTGTTTACAGACGCCATGCCATTTGAATGAGGAGCTGGCGCAGGAAACAATTCCTTTACTTTCTTTATCAGTCCAGGTGAGCTACGGTGGGCGGCTGGAGTGTGGTTGATCACCCACTTCACAGATATCCGCGCAAAAACACATCCACACCCGTGCACACGCACACCTTTTCATACACACGCACACCCTCACACACATGTACACATCCTTTCTGTTTTGTCCCTGTGAAACGGGAGGATATCCAGCGAGCAGGAAGCAGCGCAGTACTCACAGGGGGATACGGCTTATGCGTGGGCCCAGTTTGTCCTCTTTTTGTGAATGACATTCATCCTCTTATCGTGTTTTGCTTTTGGTTATCTAGGCCCTGTATGGGCAGTCAGTGTGAACAGGAATAATACCTGATATGACACAAGGAAACCCACAGCTCCTGTGGTGGTCAGCGTGCATTCATTTGAGGTCATCAGACTCGCTAAACCTGATCCAAAATAATAAAGCTGTTCCTATCTGTGTCCTATTATTGAAAGGAAAACCTCAATAAAGACATTTTTCTCATGTTCCTTTCTATCTCCATCTCTGCAGGAATGTTACTGTCAGTTCCTAACAGGCCGGTGAGTGTGTGCGGGTGTTTTCCAAAGATGGGACTGTCCTTGTGTAGATTTTCATGGTGTCAGTAATTAACTTCCACGTCTTCATTTTTTGCACAAATATTTATTCTTCATTACCTTTTCAAAGCAGGCTTGTTACTTCAGTTTTAATCTGTATTTGGTGGTTTGGTCAATATTATTTCTTGACCTTTCTTCCTTTTATTCATTTCCTGGCTATCGTATTACTATTATAGTAATGACTACTTTTCACTTACATGTCATAGCCCATACTTCTCCACTGTTATTTGATAAAAAAAAGTGTAATCACTACTTTTACCTGAGTCTTTAAAAAATGAGTATCAGTACTTCTACTTCAGTGAAGGACCATCTCGGGTGTTTCCATTTCAAACAGGGCTCCCCTGTCCATCACAACACCAGGGGTACCTCCCAAAATATATACCTGCTGTCTAGACCTGGGGTGGGAGGGAGGGAGAGAGGGAGGGGAGGTGTGGAGAGAAGTTTAGGACTGCCGGCTGGTCATTCTCTGGAGGTTCTGAAGCAGACAGGCTTTCTCCACAGATCCAGCTTAGCTCTGTCAGAAGCTGAAATAACAAGAGTTTGTTTGACTGCAGAGGAGGAGCTTGGGGGTCGGAGGCTCCCACCTGTGAGCCGACACAGTAAATCCCAGAGAAATCCACCTCGTTGCCCCTGGCTCCCCTGTCCTGTCGGCACGGCGACACGGCTGGTCCTCGGTAGCTCTGGTTTCAGTTCGGCGGAGTCGGCAAAGCAGAACATGATGAAGGCTGCTAATTGCGATCCAGCAGAAGTTGGGCAGCCGTTAAGAGTCAGTGGGGGGAATTGCAGCGGGGGGGGAGGGGTGAAGGGGTGGGGAGGGAGAAGGGAATGCAAACACAAAATCCTGTTTCCTCATTAAGAAGCTGTGATAAGCGTAAGGCTCAGTGTTGCATGCCAGGCTGCGCCAGCCAGCGCTCTCTGTAGAGATGCCACCCTAGAGCCCCTTGGCAGCCATGACCTAAGTCGCTCATCTCTGATGGCGGCCGAAGCACTTCCCTTCTGCCACCGCTCGCCATTGTAATTCTGCCCCTCTAGGGGGACCTTCTTGATGTTGTGTCATGGAGACTAAATCCACACAGCACCTGAGCGATCCTCGCTGTCCTTTGTACATCTCTAGGTCAAGCTACACCACGGGCGATAAGGTGCTCCATGTGACCGTGCTGGATTACTTTCTGGATTCCAGAACTCTGTACAATGCATTCCAGTACCCCTCCCGCTGGCCTAAGCCCCAACCCTTCTGCACGGCATATGTACATACCTCAAACTCCTCAGTCAGCCTGTCTGTTCTGACTTGTGGTGTGAGGAGGTTACGGTGGAATGAAACACAAGCAACAGCGTCTCCTCCACATGCAAGCCGCAGCCACACGACACAGAATGATGCTTACCAGAGCCCAGCCTGTTGTTTGCACTCAGTCTGAAGCCTGCACACACATTACACACACATGCATGTCTTGCACGACGTCTGAGAGACCTCTAAATCATTCCTTATTACAGTGTCGACAGAAATAATGAAAAAATAATTTGTAGCCATAACTCCTATGGTTTGTATTGGAGAGAATCTTACTAATGCAAAAGCTTAGCACAGCCAAATGGCAATTTATTGCAATGTGTCTATGATTAATTCATTCATCTAAATGGGAGTGATCCACCTTCACTTAATAGCATTCAATTAATCACAGGCAGGGCCCAGTTGCTACCAAAATAATGACAATTTAATAACACTCCAAATACAGCACGCCAGATTACCCAGTATTTATAAATGTCACTGGCTAGCCTGTAATCCACAGTGACAGGAAAACATGTGCTAGGCCCAGCACTGTCTGCTCCTATGTACTGCAACAAACGCACCATCCCCATAGCGAAGAGGCTATGAATAACTGTGATAATCACTCCACAATGGCTTCATTTATCAGCGTACGAGGCGTTCTAATGTAGCAGCGATTAAGCTGCGTCGCTGCTGGCCGTCGCATGGCGGTTTGTTTCAGCAGGAGCACAATAATGGAAGCGCCTGCTGGATGATGTCACAGGTGTCATCTGGCTTACTGTTTTGACTGTCTCATCTGTCTGTTTGTGTGCCTGACTGAGCCCTCTGCTCCGCCATGTTGTCTGTCACAAATTATTGTCTGTATGCACGCACAAGTACACCGCCACACCCACATACACACAGACACAGGTTTTTAAGAACCCTCAAATTTAAGAGGTATTGTTTCAAGCTTGTGTATGCAGCTTCATAAATTATAAGTGGTGGACACTGTCGTGGCAGCAGTCTAGACAAAATGAGACCATGGTTTTCCTTGCCATGGTGTCTTTTGAAAGGATGTCACTGTGCTCTGCCCATGAACAGTCAGCACCATGACAAACAGTTTCCCGCCATTGTCATCACAGCACAATCACGGCAATCAATTTAATTAGGTGAGTAACATTTGGTGCCTAACACAATGCAGGAGATAAGAATAGCCTGAATGATGGAAAGGACTGCCTCCCATCCTGCGGGGAAAATTGAAAGGAAAGACGTTGTATCGTTATTCTGAAAGAACATGATTTTTGGTATTGTTAAATGATGTGATGTATTTGTCCACCCACTTCCATGGTATGGTAACCTGTCCGTCCATGTAAAGAGCTGATAAGAGCACATATAAACCGTCTGAACTAGAGCTGTTTGAATCCAAATAGGCCTGTTCTGTCCTTCATGAGTGCGTGTGACTGATACAAGTGGCTTGGGGTGAGAGAGAGACAGGCAGGGAAAAAGCCAGAAAGAGGGAGCGAGCTAGGGAGCGAGGGAGCGAGAAAGAGGGAGAGAGAGGTAGGTGGATCTGAGGCTGCACAGTGGGGAGGTGAGAGGAAGGAGGTGGAGACCGGTGGGACTGCATGGGGAAAGGTCACAGTGAAATGGAAACTGATTCTCCGCCCTGCTCCCAGGGTAATATCCAGTAACCATTCCGCTTCTCCCTCCTGTTGGACAGGGGTCCAATGTTCTCCCCATACCCTGACAGCGCTGCGTTTAGCCTGGTCCTGCCCGAGCTAGAGGAGGAGAGCAGGTCACAGAGACGGTGGGGAACATCCTTCATCCCAGCACCAGACAGGCAGCAGGGGGTCAGGGTGGAGTTGTGGAGCCAAGTGATCGGTTCTGGCAGCCTTAAGCTCCAAATCCAGCCCTTGCTAGAGGTTCTGACCCGACCGTGTGAGAGGAGTGCTGCGTTACACCATTTCCTGCTCCCTGCTTCAAAAGGTGCCTTTTACGGGTACAGCAGGAGCACTGCACCATGCACACCGAGGGGGAAGCCATTCTGAGTTGGATGTTCTCGCAGGAGAAACATTAGGTAATTGAAGGACAAAGAGAACGGAAACACATGGCAGATCCTCGAGCCATGTCTCTGTCATCGTTTTTTTTGCGAAGCACTGTTACGCTCCCGTTCAGTCTTTCTCCTCTGCTCGGCTGCAATAGCAGTGCAATAACTCAGGTTCGGTTTCTAGCGACACACTCTGTAACTCTGAATCACACCCCATTCTAGCCAATCGCCATCTCGCTACACCCATGACCTCTTGACCTGTAAGTAAATAACACATCTTTGAAAAACCACACACATCCCCACACTCAGACCGCTTGCAGTCCCACTCTCACTAACAGCTCACGCCTGGTGAGTTTGGTTACGTGAGACAGATTGTAGGCCGTGTGGTCATACAGAACCCGGTGAACTATACCCAGACGAGATTACTTTGTGAGACATTAAAAGGCCTCTCTTGAAAGGTACAATGGCGTGGTAAATAGCCAGCATAATGTGAAGTGTTTAACAGAATTGGTTCTCATTTTCACTTTCACGGATGGTTTGACGTCCTCAAGCTGTTGAGAGGACTCCTTTTCAGATGTTAATCATTGATGGGGACTGTTTTAGACACAAAAACATTGTGTTATACAAGTGTAAAGGGCAGACTCAGCAACTGCCTCGCTCCCAAATGACATAGCATGATAATAACATTGTGATTTTTCGTGGCTTCTCATGCCTGTTTATATGTGAGTGTGGCTATGGGAAGAATTTACGAGCTCTGACTTGTTGTTATTTTTGTGTATATGCACAAAACTATTATGTGGCCTGTTTATTTTAGTAACTGACATGTGTTTGCGTGGGTTGGGGCTTCAAGGCACCACATCTGTTGCCTGCGTCTTTTCGTCATGTGACAGAATACGAAATCTCCGACTCCCATGGGTGTATACATTTGCCACTTTTTTCCATTTTTGCTTAAGAAAATAGACATAACCATTAAAAAGTCACCCAGCCTTAACCATTATGGAACATTGACTGCCAACTATCCAGAAAATGTGTTTCTGGTAACCCACTCCAGTATACTTCTCACCAGTAAAGAGCAGCAAGCTTGGCTGGCATCCTGATGGAGATTTATACAGGTTTCATGGGTGTGTGTGCGCACGCAAGTGTGTCCATTCCGTTCCTCCTTAGATGGGAGAGTGTAAGGGAAAGAAGAGATTAAGGTTTTTTTCTTCTCTTGGTTCCACATCCCTCTGTCCTTAGTAGGTAGCATTTCAGAGGCCAAAGCTAATTAGCATACACTCTTGCCTGGACCCTGCATGGCTGAATAGAAATGTTGGGGGGAAGTGGTGTTTGTGGCCCCCTGGATTGAAACAGACAGATTGCACTAGCAAGGTGTTGATAAGGCTCAAGATGAATGCCTCAGCCACGCGTAATCGCCCATATCCCCAGCTCTCCTCTCAGCAGATAGACTTGTTCAACTTCTCCGACTGTTGCCCACAAGATGGATGGCACACGTGGTTCTGTCAGGCAAGCTCACACACACACTCCAGAAGCCCCCCACCCCCCCCCCCCCCCCCCCCCCCCACACACACACACACACACAGACATTCTCTCTAGTACATGACACTCTAACGCTCATGCACACAACTCGATCATGACAGAGTGTTTATGACAGACACAAGGCCTCCCATTCCCTGGTATGCAGGAATCATGGGAGTCTGTATTTAGCGTGCAGAAGGCACACCGAGGGAAAACAGCCTTTTATTCAAGAGCATTTCATCCTGCCATTTCCCTCCGTCATCTCCATTCTCCTCCCTTCTGTCGTAGATCTCTTGCTTCTTTTGGGCCTTTTCCTACTTTGTTGCCGTAATTCACTATGGTCTGGCTTTTTGACATGCGTGCAAATTGGCAAATTACAGGATGGCGAGCTGTCACCAGCCAGATTCATGTGGTCACATTGGTTGTATGAGGTGGGGGTGGAAAAGCACAGGGGAGGACGTTAGCCTGAGTTCCACTGTCTTAACATTGTTAACGCTGACCGGCTGATTGACAAACACTGCTGCTGAGGTTTGAAAAGACCCTGCATCTGTGTGTTGCAAGAGCTCTAGGAAGGCCTTCAACCCCTCTCCTTCCTTTGTGTCTCTCTCTCCTTCATGTTGTCTTTCCTCTCTTCCCCCACCTCTTCATTTGCATCCCAGGCCTAGAGTTGTCATGGAGGAGGAGGGACGGAAGGGGGGGGACCCCTTGGTTGCTCCCCACCCACTACCCTCTGTCTTTGTCTCATCCGGTCAGGCAGGCAGAGGCCCTCTCCTGGGCCCCCTGCTCGGTGCTCCAGTCTAGGTTGGGGATGGTGGTCTGCGGAGCACTGCTGGGAGAATCAGCATGGCGGTGTTTTTGTAACTGGGCTTGCCCAGGCCAGTGAGCCTCCATTCTGTGTCTGGAGCTCCAGCTGATCCCAGAGAAAGGATGTCTCACTTCAAGGGAACAGGAAGCATGTGTGGCGGATGGGATTTCTGGGTAAATAAGGCTGTATGGGACACTGTATATGTCTGACCTGCTCGGTGCTGAAAGAGCTCAGAAGATTGTGGACAACGCGAGTGAGAGAGAAAGAAAGGTGTCTCTGATTGGTTGTGAACCACCGGTCAGGCTTCACTGCGACTGGTGGAAATGAGACACAAAGCTGAGTCGATCATCTAGTCTCAGCCAACCGTGTTTCATTTACTCCTCCCCTTTCTGCCCTGTACCAGGTGATACATCCAGCAGCCATGATAACCCACACATGCCTATTTCCCTTCAGACGAGGCCCCCCTCTTGGTTGTAAGTGGTTGGAACATGATCCTAGCCTGATTAATTACGCCCCTTGCTGTTCGCCCCCTCGCTCCCTTCCTAATGGCCAGTGTTTACGCCGGGAGAAGAGCAATGGATTGTGGGGGGGGGGAAGGGGAGGCAGGCAGCAGCGATGGCGGACCCTTGTGTGCGTGGAATGGGTTTTAATTAACGTGGAGACAACACCTCTCTCCCCACTCATCTTTCACCTGGGAGACACCGGGGGAACTGTGACAGCGACCCGGCATGCCGCTGATTAAAGCAGGGCCTCATTTACCGGCGCCCGCTGTCAACAAAACACCACTAATGGCATTATGCCCAAGCCTGGGGGCCAGGCCCAGGGACAATCCCCAGCCAGGCTCAAATGAGAGAAAACAAACTTAGCCTAATCTCTGATACGAGAGCTTAATCTCCCACTGATCTTATCTGAAGCAAGACTCATATGTTACAGGCCTGGCTGTGTGTTAAGGGACCCAGGGAAAGGGCTTAGGCAGGTAAATGGCTCCTCTGCTGTTCCCGGGCCCTCGTTCTTTGTTTTGGGTGGTAGGGCAAGCCTGAGAGGGGGATTCAAAGGTGAGTCATGGTCCTCTCAGATGTTTGCTAGAAGCGTTGTTTTTTTTTGGAGGGGGGGGGGAGAGGGGGTTCTCTCACAGTGAGACCTGGCTGCTAACTGACCCCTCTCTGGCAGAACAGAGCTCTTTCCTTTTCTTTCATCACCTGGTGGAAGTGGGTGCTGTCAATCTCTGACGATGACCTCATACATGTCCAGGGCTTTTCGTCCATCACTTCCTCTATATTTAGGGGTGGGCGAATCTGACATTCCTTAAATTGCTCTGCTGTCCCTTTGAAGTACAGGGACAACAAAGCCTTTGTGTCCTTAGTCACTTGGAGAACACTCCAAACTGGAATCCTGCACATGAGGGTCGTGTCAGCCAGTCTGTTGACACCCCCTGCTCTCCAGTCCACATGTGTGTACATTGGTTATAGTCCACTAATATGTGTTATTCTGTCTGGCCAACTATGCTGAAGTAACTGCTGGCACTCCTGCTACCCTGCACGTTTTGACACGTTCCATATTTAACATGAGCAGTAGGGTAGTATAAAGTTTAATGCTAAAGCGAGGTCACTTCTCTTTGGTGCACATTGTGCTTTTACAGTCTTCTTATTAGTCGGCCCAGCGAGAAAAATTTCACTGCAGGTTTTTATTGATTTATGTCAATAGCCATTAGGTTGTCTGGACCTCTCCTCTTTAATAGGAACATGCATCAGGCGAGAGGCGTGTTAAAGAACCCAGGGTTATTACTGTGATGATTAATTAGGAAAGTTTGTTTCTTGTAAAGTGACAGCTCTTCTTTAAGCGGGGGCTGTAAACTTTTATTGGACCATACAGCTGACCTCAAATTGGAAATTTGTGTTGGAAGCAGGCTGGCTCACCATTACAGCTCCTGCCTGTTGTTAATTTAATATCCGTCCAATAAAAACCAGCGGGGGCTATATACGGGCACGGGCAATACACCCTCTGATCTGCTTCACTGTCGCTACCTCACCCGCTCCATGCAAGTTTCCTCAAAGTTTACACAGTGGCGCAATACAACTCGGTCACAACCTTGGACATACGATAGTGGGACAGAGGGAACTCTTGAATTTCTAGACGTTTCCGCGCTCCGTTCAATTCTAATAAAAGACATGAAAGTCCTCTTGTGCCACATTTTCGGTCGTCCAGTACAGCATAAGCATGCAGCAGTCCGTTTTCTCGACTTTTCTAGAAAAAAAACGAACCCAGCACTACCTCCGTTCAACTTGACTGTGATCGCTAGGAAATCCCCCAGCACAGCGCCCCTAGTGTTGAAATGCAGCACACTGCAGTCTAACGCTAGCTGCGCTGGGTTTTGTGCGGTCCAAACGCAAACACTCACTAGCTCTCCTTCCAGCCGGCCCTTTCCCTGGCTGGCCAAGTGTTTATAGAGGAGTCAGTGTAACGTGAAGAGGCAGAGGAGGAAGTGCACTGTGCAGCTCCTTGATTACCGCCCTGGGGAAACCTAGCCGTGGAACCACTTAAAAGATAATGCCCAAATGATGTTTTCAAACTCTGGCCGCCTAGTTGGCGAGTTGAAACAATATCACTGATGTAAAGGAAATGGGACTTGAATGGGACTGTTTACAGTTGTTGGATGTTCACACATAAGCAGCAAATTCCAACATAAACATCCACTTAGAGCATGTAAATCTAAGGGCTATTAATAAGCTCTTTTATCTTCTCCTCTGGAGTGTGGCCCCTGAGGCCTGGGTAATCTGGCCCGTGTTCTGTTCGTGTTCCCTCTCTCGCTCTTTCTGTCTCCTCTCTTGCTTTTTCTCTTTCTCTGAATCCTTTGAGCAATGCACTTATGTCCCTGCCAACAGAGGCCAAGTTCTCAGTGGCCCCGCTGAAGCTTCACCTTAGCCCCACTCATTACCCTTCTATCCTCAAGACTGTTGTTCCCACCAAAAACATGTTTTCTTCTCTTTAACCCTGTGCAGTCTAAAGAGAGACTGAGGATTTCGTTGCTAGGTTTCTCAGCTCACAGCATGCTCTCCCATCCCTGTTCCCCTTCCTCTGGGTTACAGGACGGCAATGTTCATGAGGTTCATTCTCTTCTCCGACTTCTCCGCAGATTGATCCTTTCTGACGGACCGAATGCCTTCGCCCTTCTCCGCCTCATGCAGACTTCCTTTCAACTTTTGTTTGCCTTATTCCTGTCGACAGAAAGTTGGTTTCCGCTGTCTCCCCTCTCTGCGTGTCCACGTTCATGCGTGCTTCCTGCAGTGTGTGTGTGTGTGTGTGTGTGAGCATGTGCGTGAGGATGTGTGTGCGTGTGGACTTCAGTAGTGGAAAGAAGCTGCTTTTATGTCAATGCCAAGTGCAGAGAACGATTCCGCTCTTGAAGGACTGCCTCTTGTGCTGCACTGGGTTTACCACTCATCTCTGAACAGCCAAATGCCTTTATCTGATGTTGGGATCTCTGTTATTTGTCCATGAAACTACAACTAAGAACATTTTAAACCTGGGGGACTGGTCTAGTGATCTCCACATACCAGCATAAGGACACTAACATGAAGAGGGAGTCTGTTTCTTTGCCATGCTATATTACTCTTAACTCATCGCCAGCATTTTACTTTGATTCTCTTTGTGAGGGGAATGTTATCCTGCTTACAAAGTCTTCTAGGAAGACTACAAGTGAAACCACTTGGTCAAGACCAACTGGCGATCTCCCAAAAGCTGGAACGTTTGTGCCACGTCAAACCTAAAGCAGTTCTACATACGGACCTGAGTTTTTGGAGTCTCATAGTAGTTCTCTGTTCTTCTGAGTGGCTTCTGTTTGTGTCAGGCATCCATCTTGAGACATGTGTTGAAGCCAGCGTCTTGTGTGCTGGTCCAGCCCCAGGTCTCCAAGCAGATGGTGGCACAGTTTAACGGGAACAGTACACCAGTGGCACACGTTTCCCCATCATAACACATCTAGTCCGGCCAGAGACAGCGCTGAGACTCCCGCACCGCCCTCCCTCGTCATGTGGCAGTTGTCATGTGCCTGACCCCAATCACAAAGGTTAGCGCTTTGGTACCCCCCAAACTGACATCGTACCTCCACTGGATAGTTTCCCTTTTAGCTCATTTACAATGGTTTGACCCACGTTTACAGATGAGGCCTTGAACTACTGTGTATTAACAGCACCTGTTCTATTTGCAAGCGTTGAGTGTTTATCAGGAGTTAAGGTTAGTTGACATGGGACGTTTAATAGTTCATGTTTTACTACTATGAAGTCACGTATTCGCCTTTATACTTTAATGAGACAAAATGTCCGTCTCCGCTTCCCTTCCTAGAAATGAAACGCAATATGGCCGTCTCCAAAACTGCTGTGGCCTTATTAACTGGTCTTAGTTCTGCAACGCGGCTGTGCAACGCGTTATCCTTGAGATGGAAACTATAGTCTGTCTGCCAAGGAAAGATGATCTAAGAGAACACTTTGATATCTGCTCACTTACCTTTGATGCTCTACAACACTAGACACCCAGAGATATTTACTAAATCAAAGTAACTTTTGCCTCAACAGCTGCAAAGAATTTGAGATGAATGGAAACAATTCCTTTTTTGTCTCTCACCGAAACTTAGAAAACAGCAACACCTTCAGGGAAAAGTGATGTTTTCTTGTCTGTTGAAACATGATACCCAAAATAAGACTTTTCTGGCATTAGAAAACAAAACAACGAAAAACATACAGCTTGAAAAAAAGGCATATCAGTCAACATAAACATACAAGAACTAAGTTTGTACTTAAGTACTACATTCCTGATATAGTACAACACACACAAAACATTCCATCGTGCAAATTAAAAGTCTACATAATTCCAATGAATCCATTAGATTCGCATCGCTTTTCAATGGAATACTTTTTATAGCGCTCACTAATGACTGCTAAATACAATCCCACTCTAAGATCTGCAATGTGTTTGATTGACAGGGGTGGCATTGGACAGGGCTGGCTAGGACAGAGCCCATATCCTTTTCACAGGCTGGAAGTGGAAGCTGGCTGGAAATGGCATCTCCCAGGGAAAAGCAACAACTGGCCATCACCCTGGCCGTTTGTCTTCATCAATCAACCTGCGTTTGTTGACAAAGCAACATGATGTCACTATTAATTTCATGCATTCCCCTAATGGGGTGCAAGAGAGAGCCTTACCCTCTCAGTAGGCACTTCCTGTCCTGCTGCATTGTGGGATATGTCCGTTTCCTCTGTGGAGATCAGTAAGACTTTCTTTCTTTTTTTTCTTTTTCTTCCCTTCATTCCCGTCTTCCTATTTTTTTTTCTTGGCTTCTGTGCCTGCCTCTCCAATTGGAAATTGCTCATCTGTGTTTGAATCCTTGTTACGTGAGTACTTGGGATGATTTCCACCTATTTACCGAGGGAGACACTGAACTGAATGTACTGAACCTTTTGATCAGACCTCAGATTTCGTGAACAGACACCACTGTAGCTTGCTCAGATCAGCGCATTAGCGTTTCATTTGAAAGAATGGTGTCACTGTGTTGACAAGCTCATGATAAGTTGGGAGCTTCTAAGGGGGAAAAAAATGTTTAAAGCAGGTAAATGCCGTAGGACTTTAACTGTCTGTCTTTTTGTCCTGATTGTAGTTTATTTCTGGTGATTATGAAAACCGTCTTGAAACAGGCTTTTGTGATGTTGTTGTATTATCTTCACATGAAACAGGCCTCTTGCACCACAGCTGCAAACACATATTTAATGTTATCTCTTCTGACTGTGTGTATGTGTATTTACTGTCTACATGAGTTGCTTTTATATCACGCCTTTGATTTTCGTAGAGGAGGCAGGCACTGCCAATGATATTCTGCACTTTCTCTCTCCACCTCTGCCTGTCTCTGGCCAGCTCTCTCTCTCTTACTCTCCACCTCTCCCCCTCTATCTCTCCTCTAGCTTTAAGAGGCTTAGCAGCGGCTTAGCGCCCAGGTCAAACTGCCCTTTGCCCTTCATCTGTCAGGCTTTTGATCTGGTGCCAACCTGGGCCATTTGCTACGCCCTGCCTTTAACAGCACGTCTAGGGGTCAGGGGAGGGCACAACTTCAGGACTCCACCTCACACCTCCACCACCACCCCATACCTGCAGATGTGCCTGCCTTTGTTGCCCTCCCCCCCCCCACCATTACTACCACCTTCTCAGCCCCCCTTCCCCAACTCCCCTAACCCTGCCCTAGTGCCCATTATTATTTTATAGTTTGGTTCTGCATTCCTTCACTCAGCCTGTGGTAGGAGGCAGCCCCTTGGTTTTATTGCTTACACATGTCCATGGCTCTCTCCCTCAGCGGGGAGAGACAAAACATTGAGAGGGAGATGGCCAATAGGGGCCGGCGGGCTAACCTCTCCCCACCTTGAACTAATCGTCAGGGGCCAGAGCGTTGCGGTGCCTCAGTCCTGTGCCAGTGGGGTTTCAATTTGTAGAGGCATAAACAGATACTAAAGCCAAAGTAATGGCACAGTGATTTATCAAGCCAGTTCACATCAAATTATCACAGCGCCCCCCTGCTGTCAGGCCCAATAATGCCCCCCAGGCCTGGCCCAGCCTGGGTGAGGTGTACCGTGGTCACACTTCATTTAGGAGTGCACAAACATGTGTCCCTCTGTCTGGTTTCCCTCTGAGCGTGACGCCTCACACCAGAATGATCACCCTGGACAGTGTGATTGTGGGTGTTTGCTGTTTGTGTGTGAGAGTTATGTGTTAGAATTGAGTTTAAACAGGGTAGTGTCATACATTTGTACTGTTTGTGTGTCTTTGTTGATTATGGAAATTACTGTTACAAAGTGTTTTTGTCATCACCTGGAGTGTAAAACAATAGTGCTTTAAAGTCTTTATGAAGAGGATAAAAAAGGACACAAGTCATGTTGAATTGTGTTCAGTGTGTTTAAGGTTTGTAACCAAATCTATCTTGAAATAAACAGATTATTTTTCTGTAGCAAAATCATGTTTCAATTTAATTCAGTGCCAGAACAGCGTGCAGTCTTTGATCTCGTCCGGCCCAGTTCAACACATGGATAATATATCTTTCAAAGATAAAGGTAAAAATGTGCTCAACGATGATGTCATGCTGTTGCAGCCGCAAGCCTGGGAGAAAGACAAACTTTCACAGGAGAGGCTGGTCTTGGGATCATGAGGTGATCGCCGAGCTGTTGCTGAAATCAATTACATATTGTCCAAACGGCGATGCCGTCTGTAGGAACTTAATCGCAGGGCCTTCTGCATAGGATCATCCTGATGAAGTAGGACATTGTTTTTTCGCTCCCCGATGTCCGCTTGTCTCGGCCCGTCCCTCCTTCGTACTTCGCTACATTCATGTGCTCCTTACAATTCTTCAGAGACCCATTCATCATCATTTGCCTGTGTATCTGTCTTGAGCACCCCGGCTTTGATCATGTCGTGTTTTATACCTTCCATCTGGTCCACGTTTAACCTTCTGTAATGCTGTTGCTCAAATACTATTACCTGGCATAACAAAGGAACGCTTTTATTGGAGACTTTGTAGCCAGCGTAAATCCAGCATCCTCTTCATTTGTTATAGGCCGGTAAATTAATAATCCTCCATTTTGTGCACAAAGGCCATGCTTCCCAGAACTCCCCCCTCCCCGCCCCCCCTAGATATCCTGTCTCTTGGGCTGCTCCTCCAAGCTATCCTATGTTTCCTATCTGGGGATCTCCTCTGTTCCCTTCAAAGCGTATCTGACCCTAAATCACCCTCTACCAGCTTCGAAGGCTGTACATTTCCATATCTCCTCCACACTGCACAGGACATGCAGTACTTCCACCTGTGTCATTTTAAGCAGCTCTGTAAGGCTTCATACTTACTGTCTGTGCATCTGGCACTATTCCCCAGCGCTGCCCCCCCCCCCCTTTCTCGGAAGAGTTTCATGCACCCGCGGGCAGGGAGCTCAACCTCAACCCATCCAACACGCTAATCAGCCTTAATCAGAAGTGAAATGCGTTTTTCTAAGGAAGTAGCTGGAAAATTTCACAATCTGCATTTCTCAGACCAAACTGATTAGAGAAACATTATCCTGCTTTCACAGTCACTTCCAATCTGCCTTTAATCTGTCACTTCAATCGCCTAATTATTTAGTCAGTGACCTCGGGACACAATTTTACAAAAAGAATGAAATGTAAGGCATAATATTTTTCTCATTATTTTGCATGATATCTCTGGTTACATGTTCTGTTCCTTTGAGCAGAATAAAAGTGGGTGCGTGTGTGTGCACGTGAGTGTGCACATGTGTGTGCCCGGTTGCTTGTTTAGAAGCTGCTGAGCTGTGAATGCTAGGCAGGCTGGGGTAATACGGTTTAGCCCTGGGTCGTAACAGTCTTTGGGGAGCGAGACTGCAGGGGAGTCATGTTATTGGAAAGGTCATGATTACAGTAGGGGGGCAAAATAACTCGCTGACACTTTCTACACAAGTGCCTGCTATTGTGCCTGGGGGTGTCAAGAACTATATTGAGTATTGACTATATGTCACGGCGATAAAAAGGAAACCTGTTTTTTTGGTGCCAAATATTTTACCTTCAAACACTGCAGAGTTCCAAATCAGGACAAAATGTGAGTGTATCTTCAATGTCAAAAAGGCCATGGTGTTGACGTTGTACTTTCTGGTTAAGTACTGCGTTCAATATTGGTATTTTTTGCTCAGGTATTGCTTGCTCAGAGTCTGTCCATCCAGACTTTGCACACTGTTCAATTTCGTCCTTTCAACTGACTGTTTGTATTCTTATATTTCCCCCAAATCTATTGGTTTGAATAGAAAACAAAGCTTTAATAACCAAGAGATCTATGTTTATTAGCTATGTGGTACGGCCAGATTTAGTCTAAGACCCTAATGACAGTTAGAAAACAAACAACCGAGAACTTTGAGACTTGGATATTGCGTAAAGATTATAATTGGGCAAGGTCAAGAGATATCACGTTCACTAAATGGTTCAAGGGATTGAGGGAGTTTTGACTGCATTATCTCTTCGCAAACAGAGAGAGAGGTGAGAGGAAACTGAGAATAAAGAGAAAAGCGAGAGAGGGAGCGTAAAAGAGGGTAGGGTAGGGCTTTGAACATACCGCTTGGTGTGGCCCACTCGTGATGGGCTCTGCCTCACAAAGGCCCGGTCAGCCCGATAAGGATCCTGAGTGGAGCGAGGCAGCTGTCTCTCTTTCATCTCCCCTTTCACTGGCCTCCTCCTGTGTTTGTGTCCCTCGCTTCTCTTATCACGACGGATTCTGGAGAGTCATCGCGCTTATTTGTACCCGACACCCAATCTGCAAATAAACCCGCTTGGAAATGTGCTTTTAAAAGAGCTAAGGAAAACATTCCACAGACTGGCTGGGGTGTTTGAGTGTGAGTGTGTGTGTGTGTGTGGGGAGGGGGGGAGGAGGATGCAGGTCGGTCTCCAGCCCTGGCAGCCATGAGCACAGCCAGCGCTTAGCGCCTTGGCTACAGACAACCCCCTGGGGGGTCATGACCTCTGGCTGGGAGGTTGCAGCTTGACCATGGGAACAGTAGCACATGAGCCAACACAAACACAGACCTTCACCAACCAAATTCTCTCAATTTGCAAATATTACACATTTTTTTCCTTGTTTGCTGATCAATAACACAGTTTTACAAGGACTGAACACAGAGGATCATCGAAAGGATGGTGCTAAAATGGTGTATTAGAGTTAAACTGGACTGTTTCACTGCACCATAAATACTAACAAGACATAAATGTGCGGTAATGCCTTTTTCTCCTAAACCGACAATACAATTTCAGTCAGCTGCACAAAGTGCATAAATCATTTTATCATAACAAATATTGACTTGTTATACTTCTGTGTCTAAAACATACGCAGCTAGAGGCCTGCAATAATAGCTGGTGCTGTAAAAAACAGAGAGCGAGGCCTGGGAGTTGATGGGGCGAGCTATTTCAGGAATGCTGGAGAGGAATTGTATCGATCGGGACACTTAGCCTTGATAAGGACGTCAGGCTTAAGAGCAGCAAAGCAATCATTAAATACACCAGTTGGCCACTGTAGTGCTAAATATATTTGCTGGTTCGTCTTTATATCCACCCTCTCGCTTTGCCTCCCTCCTGTGTCTCCCTCCGTTTCTCTTGCCAGAGGTGAAAAGAAATCTCATCTTCATCAGGCTAAATTGTGGCGGGCAGCATTATCAGTTCAAAAGACCTGGGGATTTGACAGCTCCCACTCCATGGTGATTAATTACATCTAGGCTGTGGTGGGCCCTCGCTCTCGCTTCTCCCTGCTCCCTGCCCTGAAGTGGCTGCAGGCGACGGGCGATAAGTGTTGGCCTTATTACTGGCCGCTGAGGGACCGGACCGAGGGAGAAGCCGGCTAAAACAGACCAATCACAGACCAGACCAGGCTAGCCCAGGGAAGGAAGGCGTGCTCGCTAACACAGGCCTTTGTTTACGCCTCTCTTTAGCGCCTAATGGAATGGTTGGGTCATCGCGAGCCTTAGGTGGATATCTACTGTTTTATCCCAACTCTCCCCCACTGTCTCACTGTTTCTCTCTCCCTCACCCTCTCTCTATGCGTCCTCAGGGCTTGAGCAAGGTTTCGATCTCTCCTCGAATCACTTTGCCCGTCTGGAATGGGTTTACAGCGTGTCCCCAGCTCTCTATTAGTTCTTGCTAAGGGGAGGAGGGACACACACCTCATCACCCTTCTCAGGAACAGAATTAATCACCTCTGGACACACAAGGCCAGGCATTTACTGTAATATTGCCACGACAATCACATAGAACGAGTGAGATTAATTCCAATCATTCCAATCATTAGGAAGAGAATTCTTGGGACTACTTTACGCAGTAGGACCTTATGTAGCATGTCTACTGTTCTGGCAGACTGCATTAAAGACATATGACTATGTTTACCTTCGTGTTGCATGTTGTTTGCATGGTTTTACTAGCATCATGACTACGGGTAGTTTCACCATACATCTGGTCTCCCAATAGGTGTTAGTGTTTGGATTACATGTATAAAGACCATCTCTCCCCAAGGCTGTGCATATGCACGAGTGTGCTGTGTTAAACAAATGCTCTTGCGCATATGTTGTTTGTTTATGTGTGTGGAGAGAGAGTAGAGAGTGAGGACAGGGAGAAGAGAGAGAGAGAGAGAAGAGACAGAGAGAGAGGAGCGAGAGAGGAGAGAGAGAGCGGAGCGGTAGAGAGAGAGAAATGGGAATAAATATTGTGTGACTGAATATGTGTGTGTTGTGCAGGCAGGTTTGCATGTGTGTCTAAGAGTGTGTGCTTACACATGTCCACACGCCTGCGTAATAAAAATGTTCATTACTGGAGTGTCCCTAGTGGCAGTGGAGTCAGAGATGTGAGACTGAGACACAGGCAAGACAGACTGACGCCCCCCCTCCATGCACACGCCTGTCACACGCCTGTCCCCAACGGTGGGCGCACATGCCATTATGATGTCATCCAGACGGACACATCTGTCTGTTTTTCTGGAGAACAAATGGGCTAAGAGCAGGAAAGAGTGGTGAGCAGCCTGTCTTCGGCACAGCATTTATTTGTTTATTTCCTCCATTGATGGAGCTGGGAGGTGGAGGGCGGGGGAGGGGGGGCGGAGGTCGGGGGCAGCGAGTGTCATGATGTATAACAGGAGCATGAGAGGTGCCATCCAAGCCCTGTTAGATCTCTTGGATAACACGCGTTAGGATGTCAATATTGTGTTAAAAGCCAATGTTCTCCCTTGTCCCCCCACATCATTATTGGAAACGCTCTAGATTAGATTTTTATTCCGGGGGAGGGCCTCTCTATCACTTATTCTGCCGCGATGTATAACATCATAGTCTCCAACAAATGCTTTTTTAATGGCTGTACCCTGTCATTCAGGTTATTGGTCAGCCATTTGTCCTATCCTACAATAAGAGAGGGAGTGGAGTGTTGCCATTAGAAACGAGATGAGGTGAACCTTTCCTGGGCCCGAGACCTTTTCCCCAGGAAACGTGAGATGCAGCGTGCAGCCCCCAGCGCACCCCCTCCCCTCTCCGCATCCTCCTCATGTTCCCTGGCGTTTTGTTTTCATTGCGCACAGCATGAAAATGAAAGAATATGGCAACATTATGGCATCTGAAGTCAATATGTATTACAAAATCAATCTAGATGAAGATCTGCCCATCCTTCTAATTAGGCAGGGTGACTGGAGATTGATTTTTAATTGCAAAAGTAATTACATGGAGCAGATAGCCAGTGACATTTGATTATCTAGGTGATTGATTAAAAGGCCTTGCTGTTGGGGCAGACCGTCAGCCGGCTGGATCCAGACAAAAGAGAAAATTAAAAAAGTTGTCTCGTTTGTAATCACAAATTTCAAGGGTGAAATTACAAAGCCAAACATCCCCCTCAGAGAGGCCGTGTCCTTCCACTTTGAGTCCCCCCCTCGCCCCCCCCCTCCCCCACCACACACACCCATCCCAAACCACCCTCCTTGCCCCCTCTGTCTGTATGCACACACACACACACGGTTCGCCCTCTCTTCCCCTATGACAAGATAAAGAGGGGGGAAAAGACGATGGTGAAAAATGAATGGAGGAATTGTTCGGTTACAAACAGCCTTGTGAGTAAGTGACGGGAGCATTCATCTGCTTAACTGGTTCATCAGAGCACAGGGGAGCACAGCGGGACTGGCAGAGAGAGCGAGAGAGACACAGAGAGAGGGACTCTTATCTCTTACGCAGACTTCTCCTTCGCTCAACTCCATCTCTTGTCATCTCCAAGCAATAGGTGCCTGCACCTGTTCATTGTTGTCTGTGGGCCTGATAAAGAACTCACTAAATCAACAGCAGAATAAGCATCTCTTATCTCTGCATGTGTTTGGGAAGGAGTTCAAATATTTTCTCTTCATGTTATTGTCTCATCTGTCACTCTTAGGGGATCTCTCTCTCGGAGAACGAATGATGACAGACTGAACTGTTGAGGGGACAGTTGAACGTGCTTCTGGATGCGACTCTGCCCGCAGTGTGGCAATACCTGTCAGATGACACACCTTTAGGGGTGAGAGGGGACTGCAATGTGGGCGCAATACGCGTGTTCAGATGACATGAACGCGTGGGTTGTGGGATGTGAGATGTAGTACAAGCTCTCTCACGATAAGAGATTTTTAGGTTCACTGTCTACGCTTATACATAGGTCAACCTGATAAGTGTCTCCTCTCGCCTCTCTTTAAGTTCACGTGCATGCATTGTTGATGTTACCTCCGATAGCGACCTAAATCGGTGCCTGGATGTGGCGTTGATAATTGGCTAGCATAAGCAATTCTGTCACAGAGAGGCACGACTCGCGCTCGCACTCTTCACGCCCCCCCACACAGTCACACAATACCAGAACACAGTGCTCACCATGATTACGATAAGACACATATACACGACACATATCGCTGCTCATATCTTTTCCTTTCTCTGTTCAATCTCTGACCTCCTGCCTCCAGCCTCTCTCACTGCTTATGTCGTATAACATTGTCTCGTTTATTTCTCACCTGCGTTAATGTGGCACACTCCTTATACACTCTGACGCACTGCGTGTGTGAAGCAGATCATAGTTAGACCGAGAACGATGTTAAGCCATTCCTGTCATTTTTGCGGATGGTTCGCTCTTTTAAGCTTCTCCGACGAAGGCCAGATCATTATCACTCATTCTTTGTCTCTTACTCTGTACCACAAGTCAATATAACCAAGAGAGCTCTACTCTGCATCTTTTAATATGACAAGAAGATCAGTGGGTACTTTAGGCGGTGCTGCGTGATATTGTCCATTCGCAGAGTGTCTGTTTCCGTTTTCTCTAGTCTTGGCTAGCCAGGTGCTTAATATCAAGCTGTACTGCGTGAAAATATGTGTCTCAGCATGACCAGGGGAGGGAAGAGAACAAAGTATTCTCTCCAAAATTGCGAAACACATGGTGTGCCTTCTTTCTAAGCCCCCTCAAAGAGCTCTGTAGCATGGCAGGAGCAGCTAAGCTCAGCCTTTGAAGGAGATGAGAAAAAAAGAGAGAGAGAGAGAGCAAGGGGAAGGACAGAGAGAGAGAGAGAGAGAGAGAGAGAGAGAGACCAGGGAAGCAAAGCAGACCATGCCAGCCACAGACATTATTCTCCCTCAGGATGTACAGAGTCTATATTGGCTTAAGCAGCACAGCCCCTGGGGTCATGGCTGCCTCTGTGGCTTGGAGAGCAGTACTAAGAGGGACTTCCCTCTGTCTAGAAAACAGGCCAGCGCGTGTCTGCCGATGGTAAACCATCACACATGTGCCTCCCAGCACCAGGCCGGGGCTCTGCGGACAAATACAAAGCAACGGCACTTATTAAATTTCCATGAATTTTACTGAATTTGTGGTATCGGAGGGGTGAGGTCATCAGGGAGCCCAATCCTGCCGCCTGCAGCATCTCTGTGCCACTGGGGCCCAGTGTGGCTGCACCCCCCCACCAGTACTCAGCCTCTCCCTGTCTCCCTCACACCCACTACCCCCTGGCTTCTCCTTATGCTTCTTCCCCCCAGCCTACCTCCCCCTCCCCTTCACACAGCCCGCCTGCACCATGCTTCCCTCTGCCTCCCGCCTGGCATCACAGAAAAAAGGATTTGAGCCGGCTGGGTCCTGCACCCTGCGGGCCCCACTGCCCACTTCCCACAGGGGCCCCAGGGGGCCAGGCTAAAGCTGGGGACAAGGACACAGTAGGTAGGAAAAGACTAGTGTACTCTACACCTGCAGACACACAGGCACACACACACAAACACATCCAGATTACATGCCCCCCTCCCACCCAAGCACACACAAACCTTTCCTTCCCCAAAAAGAAAAATGGCTTTATTAGTCCTTATCAAGAAGTGAGTTTAGCTGTTGAGAAACGCCAAGCAGGCTTTACTCAACCAAAGAACCTGAGCAGATAATCCCTAGCATGTCATGAGCTGTAAACGCTCACAGCGGGCTGTCCATCATGGACCGAGACACTTCCAGATGTGAAACCCGGCCGGTTGGGTTGGGACAGCAAAAGGGGCCTTGTCTGCCAGGGGGGGTGGTAGGCAGGTGAACATATAAGCACACACGTAGGAGACTGAGCAATGACAACTTAAGACCAGTGAAAGATGAGCCAGGCATTGATGTTGTGCCTGAATGTCACGAGGAGGACAATGTGTGTACTGAACTCTCCAAGTGTACAGGTGTTTATAAAGTCTGCTCAAATGACAGATTACATTTAATGTAGTGACCACTATTGAAATGACAGGCGCATCACGATGTTGCTATTTAGGGAGCCAGGACCAGCGTGAGTGGAAAGAATATGCCATGTTTTTGCCTGTGCGTGTGTCTATGTGTAAATATCAGTTTATGTCCTAGACTAAACCATGGCCAAAATACCTCCATCCTGTTGTCATTTGGAAGCCAGCGTCCACAAGATGCAGTGTGCCACTTTTCATGGTAGCATTGTGATGAAAGGACACAGATAAACAGACAGTCTGTAATTGCACATAAGGCTAAGCAGACAGTGTGTTTTTCCCCGTTTGTAGATCAACGCTCCGCCGTTGACTTTGTTGCAGGTTAAACAAGACTGTGTTTATGCAGCCAACATCTTTCATTTATTCCCACTGATGTATTCAAGTCACAGACGTTGTCTGTCTGACCTGTTCTCTCCCTTTCTGTCCCTCTCTCCTTTTCTTTTCACTGTTTTTCTGTGCCTGAATGAGGGGAAAAAAAGAGGGCAGCACAGACAATAACAAGCCCTTTTCTTTTTCACCTGTTCTTTCTCCGGCGTTGGTACACAAGGAGTTGTTTTTTTTCTGGGTACGTTCTCGCTCCCTGGGTTCGTCAAAGGGTGTTATTTTCAAAAGAGGACAAATGCAAAGTCAGCAGTGACCTTAAGGAGCACGAGGGGCTTTTTTGCTGTTTGATCCCGGTGGAGATGCAGCGTCCGGGGCTGCTCCCATTAGTGCCACCCTTTCACTTGCGCTCCCTCTCGGCGTGATGCTGGCGATGCTCCAAGAAGACTACAGTTTGATCCCACGGCTGATAAGTCTCGCCCTGTTGATGGGCCTGATGGCATCTGCGCTGGCCGTCTGCGCTCCCAGACAAATGCACTCTGGGAAGGTTAGCGTGGGCCGTTGTGCCCCTTATCAATCAATTACATTTGGCTTTGTCAGATTAATTGTATGGAATTGCTTGGTGCAGATAGGAAGCTGGTTGGTGTATTCAGTATGGCGGAGGGGGTGTCTCTGGTGTGTGTTGGGTTGGGTTGTGTATCAAGGCTAACCTTTTTACCCTTGACGCTGATGCACATGTCACCGCAGCACACGGAGGGCCCAACCCCCTGAAACGCATGAAATCTTAGCTTTGTGTCCCGTATTTTGTCTACTAAAACTATTCGATGGTCCATATATACAGTCTAAATATACATATATATGGTATGTATAGTACATTCTACTCTCTTTATTGGATGGCAATTTTTCAAGAATGTAAACGGGCAAAGACGCAATTGTTTGGTGAGTACAGTGACTCAAGTTCAAGTTACAGTAGACAGGCTTCCTAAACTTAACTCAGCTCTCCACAGAGAAAGGCCAGGCAGCTGCAGGCCCCTCTCTGAATGCTGAACCCTCACTGGAGTGTGAGAGAGACACTCCCCTCTCCTGGCGATCCCTCCCCACCCTCCTCCTTTGCTTATGAAAAGCTGGATTAATTACGTCATGTTCAGCTGACTGTGGCTAATAGCTGATAATGATGTGTGAGAGGTGTGCCGGGCTGCAGAGCCCTCTGGACTGCCAAGGGCTGTTGGACCGCACTCAGTCCGTGTTCGTCTTACTAATGAGATGTCACATAGGGAAGATGGAGCGACCAAAGCACCCAAGCGGTCATCGCAAACTAATTCCAATCCAGCATTTGGATTGTAAAAACTGTCCCAAATTTGAGAGAGGAGGCCCAACGCGGCCTGCCAACTGACCACAGCGTTTCAAGTGTTCATTTTTCAGCCTAGCATTTGGCAGCCCTCAGAGTGACAGTTAGTCCCAGTCTAGCCAAGGCAATGTATTGTTTGTGTTCCAGAGACACAGGCCTGGTGCTGGTCTCCACAGGAGCAGCAGCCTGCGCTCCTTATCACACATGTGGATGCAGGCTTCTAGATAAGGTTAGCCTTCAGCGCTGGGCTGAACAGATGAGTGGAGGTTAAATCAGCACTTGTCTCCTCCTCCAGCACATCTAAATCTGCAGTGGAAGGGTTGGAGGGGGGCTTCCGGGCGTGGAGGGGGGCATGGTCTGTGATACCGAGATGCGCACATTGAATGCACACCCTAAGGCTAGCCCCCCAGTTCTCTTAAGTTCTCTGTGGCTTCGCTAGTGGGTCAGGTTGATCCTCCCCTGTCACTGAAACTCATTCAGGGGGCATTAAAGTGTAAACCAGATGAAAAAACAAAGGGCTTAGGCAAATCAGATGGCTCAAACAACAACAACAAACGCACACTCTGTAATCTTCTTAGGGAAATTAATGAAGAGGAGGCCCCTTGGCCAGGGTGGATAATGATCCTGGACCAGGGGTGGGGATGGGGGTGGGGTGCTGCTGCTGGTGTGGGGGTGCTGCAGTGGATCAGGCAGAAGGTGAGAACGGGAAAGGGGGATTAGAGACGGACTCCCACCAGAATCAAACAGTACTCAGCCAAAGGGATCTCTTCCCTCCCATCCCAAACTTCAAAAAGTCCACCCTAAGCTGGAAGTAGGTGTCTGTAATCCCCTCTGTGGATGTAGATCTATGCGGCCGACTCAGGCCGAGGCTTTCATCCCAGGCGTTCGTTCGGCGTGCTCTCCCTCCATGTCCTGGGAACGTCAACTTTTGCACCACGGCCCCTGTTGCAGATCCGCCTGCTCGTTAACCTCTTCATTAGAGAGCTGCGTCACCAGCTGCCGACAGCCCCACGTCAGTGCGTGAGTGGGTTGAGTCAGCTGCTTGAGTAGGGCTGCGTGGCCCTGTGTGTACGGATGCTGGCTCCAGGGCACATTACCCACCAGCAGCACTCCAACACCTACGACGGAGGGGCTTTCATTTAGTCGACGGTACTTGAAGCCCTACTCTGCTTCAACCCAGTTTCCCAAATACCTGTTTATCCATATTGATGTTACTATTATAGAGAATGATGTGGCCAATGGCTGTCAGTATATCTGTCTGTTTCTCCTCCATTCTGTTGTGATGAGATGAGGAGAATTCTATCTTTCAGACACAAACATTTCATTTTCAAGTGTCTTGGACTTAATGTCAGAACTGTCACTTACATCTCCTGTGTATGTTTGGAGATACCTTTAAAATATGATGCCAAATGTCATTTTGGACTTGGATTTATTTACGTCTGCTTTCTCCTTTTCCACTTAATAGAATAGAAGAGGATTTCAAAGTAGGTGTGGCATTGAGAAAATAAGTAGGCTTTGTAGTGCCTAATGGGCCCGAAGCCCTGTGTGAGCCCTGCCTGCATCAGAATGGGACCCACCCTGGGTTAGTCAGCCACTCTGCCATCCTCTGGCGTGATGATGACAATGCACACAAACACACTCACACATATGTACCCGCTCAGTAAAGTCAAATTGTAAATGACATTAAAACTGCATTTACAACCGTTCGTAGCCCTCGTTACTTAACGCACATTAGCCTTGAAAAGAAATAGTCATGCCACTCGATGATTTCCCATCTCCTGTTTACTCGGTGGCAGGCTGCCCCTTAATCTACGTATCTCTGTGACTGTTTTCTTATCTGAAGTCATTTCCAAGGCCGTCAGTGCTGGGAGGCACCCTGCGTCTGCAGCCAGGTGTAAAAGCTTGACCTCTCTGTAGGACACGAGAGTGACTTTCATTAGAGCTGCTCCTGCTGGCCTCCCACAGGGTCCACTGATGGACTCAGCTCAGTTGATCCTGTGAGCTGGAGAGGGAGGGGAAGGGAATTAAAAGGGCAGGGCTTTACATAATGAACTAGAGTACTTTGAAGGGCCACATTAGAGTATCAAGTAATTACTGTGTCGGTGCGGATGCAATGAGGAGCGTTGTGCAAAACGTAGGAGCAACAGCGTGAACGTCAACAAATACATTACAGTTTCACAAATACAGCTGTGATCCTTTACTTTCATTCGATTTTATCAAAGAGACCAATGTGTAGGTTTTGGTAACTTAGCAAAAAACGGTACTGTGGAGTTGTTGAGGCTGTTGATGTTTTAGTGTGTTGCTGAAGCTAATAGGCTGGTTAGTCCATGTGCTATTTGGAAGGCTGACAGAACCTACTGTGCAAATGAGGGGATCGCTGCTGACGGTTTTCAAAACACCACGGCGGACACGCATATTCACTCACTCTCTCTGAAATGCCTCTGGATTTCCCAGCATGCTCTCCAGCGCCTCCCGCGCGGCCGGTGTCGTCACACGTTTTCCTTTCAAGCGTGGTCACAGTTGTTTTTGATATTTTGATATCTGCCCGCCCGAGGATATTTATTTGCATGAGTGTGGCAACTGAAGTGAGCTTTCAAACATGAACAGTTGCAGGGCCAGAACACGAGCGCCTCACTAATTACTGCAACTGGCTCCATCCTGCAGATGTGCCGGCAAAACCCTAACGATTAATGTGTGTAATTATATTGTAATTGCGGGTAATTATACTTCTAAAGCACACACACCTCTTTCAAGCCCCAAAGGTAGGTATCTTCCACACTGCTCCCAACAGCAGATTAGAGCCGGAGATTGTTTCTCCACGGAGGAAAAGGATTAAGCACTGTCGCAGGATTCTTCAAGTGTCTCCCCACTTTCACTTGTAAAATTTGTTTTGGTTTTTGTTTGTTTTCAGACGCAATTTCACAGAATGGGAGCATAAACATGAAGACAATGTGGAAAGAGATGGAAAATGGGATTTCAATTGAGGGAGCTTTGGCAAACAAGTTGGAATGGATGTGATTCTGTAAAGTATGCTAGTTTTTCTGTGTCCATGTTCGCAAATATGAACATGAGTATTTGCGTGTGTATATTAATGGTGTGTGTGTGTGTGTGTGTGCGCGCACGTGTGTGTGTGTGGGTGGGTAGAGACAGTAGCTCAACCAAACTGAGGATCAGAGCCCTGCAGTCATTGTGTGGCCCTTGCTGGGGTATCTGATGGAGACATATGGGCAGAGGGGAGCAGCTTGATGAGGCTGCTACTGCCTTGCTTGTCATCTGCAATCTCACCCTATCTAATCCCTGCTTTAATTTACTCCAGTCACAAGGCAAGCAGCATCTAACACTGTCCTCGAGGGTCTCTTTACTTTTGCCGCTGGTGACAAGGCATATGCAAAGGCACAATTGCTCATCGGGCAGGGTGACAGAACGCCATACCGCCAGGGAACGCGGCTCCCGTCTCTCAGCATCTTTTAACGTCACTCACCGGAGCACTTTGCAGTTGCAAACTATTCTTCGGAGACCTCTCTATTAACATGGCCGTCCACTGGGCCATTAGGCTGCAGATTGTTTGGGCGAGGAGGATGCGGCTATTGATTCGCTGAGAGATAGACCGGCTGGAAAGTTTCAGACGCTCACACATAGTCCGTTCAGACTACCTCCGACTTAATCAAAAGTCTTTTTTTTTGTTGCCGTCTTGTCTCTCTACTGGTTGTCTTCCATGAGACTTTTCTCCCACTCTTCTCATTTTCCCCAAGAATGCTGGGAGGGAGAGCAGCCGTTGACGGCCTGAAGTAATTGCTATCAGTCTGTCATTAGGCTCAGTCCCTCTCTATTGCTCTCGCTCTCTCTCTCTCCCCAAACCCCTCTCTCTCCGCAGGCCTGTGCTCAGTGTTGCTTACAAATAAGACACTTAGGAGACGAGTGGAATTCTCTCCCCCAAAGCTGTGATGTATTGGATTTTTTATGGTCAGAGCAGCTCCTCCAAACGCCTTTCTTTCCCTTACGTCCTGAGAACCATTTTCTCTCTGTCCGCTTCGCTCTCTCTATCTCCCCTCTCCTCTCCTCTCCGCCTTTCAGAGTATCATTTGCAATTTAATGCTCACCTGGGGTGAGCCTTGACAATAGACTCCACCGTGAAATGGTCTAGGGCCTGCCTGCATGCCTAATGAGGTTGATGTTGAGCTATTTAGGTCATTGTCCCTCTACAATATCTACTTAATGCAACTCCATGGGAGTGGATTGTTGAAACGGTTAAAGATTCTATTAAGTCTTTACAAAAGCCATTCCATTCTGAAGTCCACCGTATAGCAGCGGGACCACAGCGACACTTCGGTTTCGCTTTGTGAAAGGCTGTTGCGACAAAGTGTAGCAAGGAGGTGCTATGTTATTTTGAAGGGTCAAGCTCTAATATCCCCCTACTCGCAGTAAACGTTGGGGAACAGTCCTCACTCTTCTTTAAAAAGAGGGGTTCTTCAGTTTTACATCCGGCTGAAACTGTCTGATTTTCCAGTGTTTCTTGTCCAAAATACTTGAGCAGACCTGGCAGATTCATATTAATCATCAGACTAACTATGATGATATGACCAACCAGACGGCCGAAAGGGGCTATTAATCAGAGCAGAACCCATGACAGCCTTTGGAATCGGAGGGGAAGAAGTCGGAGGGGGGGCCTCTTTGAGAGGGTACTTGATATGAAAACTGTGTTGTTGTGCTTTGTACAAGCCTGTGGGAGTTTTTAAACAAGCCCATATGGTGGTAGCCACCAGCTTTGGAGGAGGCTGGTGGGTTGGGGAGGGGGGTTAGCCCAGGCCAGGATTTCACACAGTCAGTATTGAGTGGGATTGAGGAGGCGAGCTCTTAAGCTGTCTTTTCAGGCGCAGCAAAAGCCCTCCATCTGGCCTCCCCTAAAACTCGGGGCGAGTTTGCTCAGCTCCCTGTTGGCTGATTGGGCCTCCTGAAGCAGAAGTAACAGCATCAATAGTGTAAACCCTTGCCACTTGAGAGTATTACATTTCTTTTCATGCTTGACTTAATCAAAAGTGGGGAAGTGAAATTTACACCTTTTTGATGTTCTTTTTTCCCCACTGACTAAGAGAGGTGATCTTAACCCATTTGATCTTCACAAGCGCCCACTAAATGGCCAAATATGCCCAACAGACGGAAGCAGACGGTTGGCAGTTGCCAGTTTGCACAGGGTCACCGTTGGAGCACTCCATGTGGTGGGGCAGGCAACCCTCACAGAAGGCTGGGGTCTTCACACAGCCCAGCCAAGCTTCTGTCCCCCAGGCCTACTGTCCCTCCTCCACCATCCCCAACCGGAGCCAACAGCCCATCCACTCTCCCGCTGACTCTCTCTGCTCCGCTGGGGCGAGTGTGAGACTGGTGACCACTGAGAAGCATCAGATATACACTGAAACTGGGGCTCCGTAACAAAACGTCTATTGCGAACCGACCAGCCAAGTGTCAAACGTTGTGATGTTTATATTTGATGGCGTTATTATGATAAACAAAGCCTGGGTTACTTTGCACAAAAAAAAAACGCATGACGTGTCTATCCGACTGAACAGGCTTGGGTTGTTCTTTCCCGGTAATGTGTGGATCCTGATGGCTATCAGCAAAAAGTACATCTACAATTATCTGATAGCAGCATCGTTGTTTGAACGGGCGGGACCTGCTTGACTGGCTTCGTAGAGTATGCAAATGTTTTGATTGCAGTAACCTCTCTAATCTTGGCAGTTGACTGTGCAGGTGGCGCCTGGTGCTAGGCCGGCGTGAGGACGTGTGAAGATCCGCCTCGGCAGGGATCTGGAGAGCAGTTGCTGGAAAGGGAAGCTAGCCTTGGTGACAGTTGCTCCAGGAGCCTGGCTTTAATGAGAGAGCAGTGTCTGGAGATCCTAAGCTCACGCTAAGCCCAGGCAAAGGCCAGCAGCATCTGACTGGCGGAGTGCTAGCCCCGGCTGGCCACCATGGAGCTCTGTTTGCACCTCTTAATGAAGCCGGGGGCCTGCGACGTCGCCTGGCCAAACGCCTGCCCTTCCTCTTCCCTCGGCCAGCCAAGACTGCTGCGGAGATCCACTCCATTAGTGCCTGCTTATTTCCCAGGCTTCCAAATACAACCCCGCTTAGTCATCATGTGCAACACTTTTTTCACTCAGCCCTCCCTTTTCCAAAACCGTTGTTGGTTATTCATTTCGGTCCAATTTTCTCACTCGCCGTTGTAGGCCCGACACGAAAAAAATCGGTTTGAGATAATTAAATGCTTGTGCCCTGTGGAAAACAATGTTTTTTTCTTTGTATTGAATATAAATGACCATTATAGCGCCTCAGTTGCGAACAGGGGGCTAGGGGTTAAGGGGGGGGTGGGGGTGTTACTTTGTGTCAGCTTGAAAAGAAGGGGCCCCGGTCCAGGCAGCCAAAACCCTGCCGAGGAACTTGTCTGGGATCGTGATGTTCCGACAGCTCCGCTGTGACAAGATACATAGTTTCCATTCAGCGACAAGCTGCTTATTGGTTACTATAGTTTCACTAATGCCCAATTGAAGCCAAGGCCTAATCTCAACAGAATGGGTTAAAAGGTGCCGATGTCCAGAGCCACAAAACCACATGTTGAGAGTCAAGGGACCAAGCCCCACAAAGCACTGCTCCCCCAGCTTTGATGTGTCCTATCTTGGGATGGAGAATGAATGAGGGGGATGGGGGGGTAGAATACACAGCGGCCTCAGCAGCACAAATGCCTGGAAGGACTTGCTGACAATGGTCCCTGCTGAAGAGGGTGCGCACAAAGGAGGGGACATCACAGAGCGAAGCCCCAACAAGAACCACCAACACCTTCAGTTCTACCACTGCCTCCCCACCATTCCCAGCATTTCACACAGTCACCCAAGGGAACGCTGCACGTGGGTTTCGTTCTGGAGGCCATACTGTACCTGGGTTGGACTTCCCAGACCCTCACACACAGGTCTGTGACTTTCAGATCTTCGCCGGTGCGGTGTCCTGTTTAGATCAGTCCTGGGAGGGGAGGCCATGAAGGGGAAGGAGAGGAGGATAAACAGTCAGGAGAAGAGTGGAGGAGGAGGGGAGGAGGAGGTGTGAAGAGCCAGTGGAGCGCATGCTGAAGGGTGCTGTGTTTAAGGCTGTCACATCTCGAGCGCTCTGGCACTGCTGGAGTGGCTTGGTAAGAAGAGGTCAGACATTGCTTCAATAGACTGCCTCTCAAAGGCACTGAGGAGTAATTGAAAAGCTAATATTGTTGAGCATATCCCAGGGATTATGTCTTATTGTGGCAACAAGTACGCAATACTGCAATGTTTATTTGAGATTTTTGCTTTGTTGAGGCCACTAATTGGTACTGTGAGTGAAAAATGTGGTGTGTTCATTATCATGACAAAAGCATGTTGATATAGATGTTTGGTGAGTTGTGGATGTTTATACTCATTTGTTTGCAACACCAAAAACATCTCAAAACAAACGAAAGAAAATAAAGCAACCGGTTGCAAATGTTTTGAATATAAAATGTACAATTATTGCATATGTAAGTATATTCATATAAAACAATTCCTGCAATAATTAAGGATTTTTAGGGCATCCCAAATGAACAGTGCTGTCCAACATATGCATCTGTAAATTACTCTGTATTTAAATGGGAAAACAGATGTTTAAGTGCCCATTCATTTAATATGATCACATTTCACATTTACTATGATCAAATCTGATAACATCACCCATAAAAAAAACCTCTAAACACATTCATTCCACACTTTTCCATCATCCCTTGCAATGGCTTCCCCCATTGTGCGGTTTATGGCAGATTTTAAATCAATTAAGTATGTAATTTGTAACAACTGCTCAGACTGGTTGAGGCCTAAACAATGGCGATGGGATAACTGCCCTTTAGTGAAGCATCAATGGGCTTACAATGTGCTGAATTAGCTGGCATATTAATGACCAGCCGCATACCCCTCTATTCTCCTCACCCAAATCTGCTTATGCAAATGACCCATGAATTCAGTTCAAAGGAGGCCCTTTTAAGTGAGCCCTCCACCCATCTGCAGTTGGGTCGGGAGAGAAAGTGACATGAGAAAAGTTAGGGACACTTGTCTTTTTTTTCTCACAGAACATGATCCAGTTAGCATGCACCTCTGTTGGTTACTGGCATAGCTGCTATCTGTTGGGTCCGAGAGCGAGCTACATGCAGGGGGGCGGGGAGAGGGTTAATCCAGCCAATTGTGACTGTGTGTTCCAAATGTGGTGTGCAGCAGGGGGGAAAGCAGGGCCCATCCAAGTTCATGCCCCTGCTTGAAAGAGAAGAGAAAGACTCCAGGGTTTGGAGTTGGAGGAATAGAATAATCCCTTCACATTTGTTAAAGGGCTGCTGGTCTTTTGTGTTGGCCAAGACAAATTTAAAAGGCGATGTCATAATGGTTCGATTGAAATGATATCTCAGAGCACAAAAGATGTGGCTTCTTTCCATGGACAACTTAAAACCCCTTTGTTCCTATTATTGGCCAAGTTGTTTGGATACATGGGTACACTCTGAATTAGAATAAGTTGTTGTAATACAACCTGTTATAAAATATTGAACATGATTAAGCACATTGTGTCCTCATGAATGATGGCACTGTTGGGAGATTCTAAAAGAGTCTGGTGATTATTGATGATCTTCCCATGCTGAAATGAAAGAGCCGACCATATCAAGCTCTTACTGTCCTTATATATGACATGAATATTATCGTAGCTCATGTGCATGCTCGATGCTATTAGATGCAGCTCACCTTAAAACAGGCAATAAAGCATGTTAGTAAGTTGCTTACACGTTACATTTTGTAGCACCGTCTTTGAACTTTTTGGTTTATGTTGTCAAAAATGCAACTATAGAAACATTCAGATAAACAGAAACCACATTTTTGGGTAACTAAAAGCCAACGACTGTACAGATGAAACGATGTTGTCTTTGAACAGGTTGCGCGCTCATGTTTGTTTTCTTTCCAGCTTTAATTTACTTTCACTATGACATCTGTAATGTACAGTATGTGTTAAGTACAGGACTGCAGATCTTTTGTGAAAGTCAAAGGCACCATTGTTTGTGTGTGTGTACATGTAACCCTCTTGCGTTTTCATTCCAGGTGAAAGTACAAGCTCCATGAGCACTTCAATAACAGGTGTAAATGAGAAGCCCGTTTGTCATGGTTAACGGCCCACATATTACAACAGTCTTTCTTTACAATCGCTGACATCATGTATTTGCCATCGTTTCCCAACACACTGTAGGATGTGTGCCCACATGATAAATCCAAAGTTTATCCACGCAGTTCACATTCAACTCAGTTAACCCTTGCTTGGTTTATTTTGTGTACAATGCCTTAATTTATAAATGTAACTCGAGCCCAGCACACATAATACCCAATTGAGAGGTTTCATTTATTACTGTGGGATTTTTCCTGGACTTGTTGGACCCGGGCCAGAGACTCAGTGAGGCGCTAAGGAACAACAAAGGCCCTGGCCACACTGTCGGGTGGAAGCAGAATGCTGATGTGGATCAACGCAGGGCAACATGGTGGCATAGCAGGATAACCCCAACACAGGAGCAGTGGCCAGGTTCACACGTGGTTCAACATAGTGGCTAACTGAGCAGGGACACTGATACTAACAACACCAGGGATCTTCATTCGTTTGGTCTGTTGATGAGCGTTCCTTGTTTTATAAAGAGACTATGCGCCAAAGCAGCATTTTGAGGATGAGAGTAGTTTATTATATTTGACTGATTAAAGTGCATGCCAATACCAAGTAGTGTTCATATTTCAGGCTCCTATCCGTCTCTCCTCTCCCTCCCTCCCTCCCTCCTCCCCTCCCCTTCTCTCCTCTCCCTCTCTCCTCTCCCTTCGTGGGTAGCAGGCTGCTGGATGCTGGTCTCTTTCTTAAGGCTCTCATAATAGCCGTGTAGTCCTTAAGAGGGAGTGTTCCACTAGGTGACAGATTCTCCCTGGCCGTGAAATTCCCCTTACGATAATTTGTCTTTGTGCCGACTTGCCCGCAGCTCCACGCGACATGGCCAATGGCGGGGAAGGCGGGCCTGTCCTCATCACCTGCCATCTCCTTGGCCCTCTTGACACCCTGGACCCCCTTCCCTTTCGAAGCCCCCTTCGGCCCCCCATTCCTCCTGCCCCTACCCCCCCCCTCCTTTCATCTCTCCAGCAGGAGCTGTCTCCTCACTTGCAGGGCAACCAAATAATGGAGCTTGTCACAGGCCTTGTTCTTTGTTTGTTTTTTTTTCCAAATCTGAGAAAAATGCAAAGACTCCATTGTGGTCATTAATTTTCCCATCCTTTTTTTCCAGGGGCCTATTGGCTGGGGTTTGACCTGGTTCAAAAGAGACCGGAGGAGGAATTCCTTTTTCTTTTATAGAAAGTGAATTCTTGATGTCACACTTGATGAGTGTGTGTTTGTGTGTGATTGTGTGCATGGGTTGGTGGTGGAAATAAAATTTGCATGCACATAGTTTAGTGGTCTAGTACCACAGTATCTTATAATAATTTCCTACTGTTCCACATGCTGTTACAGTTTGTTTATTTGTGTATGCGTGTTCCTGTGTGAGTTCCTGTGTGTGTGTCCAGAGAGTGGGAGGTGAATCTCATCAGATAGTCTCTTGCAGCTCATCAATCACCAGTCCTGACAGCCATTTTGCTGGTGTCTGTTACAGATGTGAACACGCTTAATTATTTGTAGTGTAATTAGTTCATGAAATGTCAGGAAATGTCAATGTGGGCTGGCGACGCAGGACTCAGGGACACAGAGTGACGAGAGCAAGTGTTGCCAGAAGCCCAGAAGAGGTGGAGAGGTGGTGGGGAAGAGGGCAGGGGAGGGCTGGGGGAGTGTCGTGGTCTGGTGGTCTTCTGCACTTATTAAAAGATCTGGAATGACTTTTTTTAACACGTTAACTACCTACTACTTATTACTAAGACTACCATCTCGTTGCAAGGTCTGCTTTGGCATGTCACAAAACTGGTACATGACAATAAAAGCTAAACACAACTGTAAGAGGTGGGTTGACAATGACTCATCAACAGCCAAAGTAATTGGCTAAGTAATCGTTATTCATCGTTTGATAACCCTCCAGTTGTCACAAACATCCTCCATTTGCCAACCGTCACTTAAAAGATAAAAGGCAATCAGCTCAATCCGACCCACTCACCCCCTCTCTCCTCCACCCCCCCCTCCCTTTTGATGACAAATTGACTAGAATTTCTCTCTCTGTATTCATATCAATCATCTGAGTATCTTCATTCAGCGTGTGGTGTAACACCAAAGCCCAGCGCAGACAGAACAGGATGGACCAGCCAGCAGCCACCAGGCCTGCTCTCCTCTGCCAGTTCTGATATGATATTGTGTGGATGCTTGTAGAAACAAACCGCTTGGCCTGATTGAGAAACCCCATCAATGGGCTTGATGAGACAAAGAGGAAGCCCATGCTGTCGCCGTCTTTGTGCTCTTTTTAAATTCAGCTGTTATCTGGAATGTACCAGCTGTCTGGCCGTACACAAAAACTGCTGCCTTCCCCAAACCCGATCCTGGGGTTTGCTGAGTGGAGTGGGAGACTGTGTGAGTGTGGGCCCCAGAGCCCCTGGGGTTTGTCAGAACGCCCTGGGGGAGGGGGTCTGACGGACTACACTGGAGGGGAAGGCGGAGTGGGGTACATGGGGGGTAGCAACAGGCTGGTGCTGTCCAACTGGGCCCAATATAGCACGGTAGGAGAGAACGAAAGAGGGGGAGAACTCCCAGACAGACGTGCACTCACACACGCACATGCTGTGTGCTCACATGCTGACAGGCACACACACACACACAACCACACAAAGACACACACCCACACAAAGGCACACACAACCACACAAAGGCACACACACCCACACAGAAAAGCATCATACCATGCAGCCCTCTCAGAGCAAAGCTAACCCTGCAAATCCTGATAACCCAGGACCATGATAGGTGATAGGCAGAGACTTTGAAGTCGGCGCTTATCTAAATACAGCACGGAGAATTGCCCTTTGAGAACCAAGCCCCTGTTCACAGCAGAGTCAATAGCACACACCTGAACTTCCACAAGGGATTAGCATTTGTCAATATGAACCCGATGATCACTGGCGAAGAGCTATCCTTGTTTGTTGTATTTCCATGTCGGCACATGCACATGGAGTTTTGGTTGGGGCTTGTGTTTGTCTTGTGTTTAAACAGTCTGTGTGGACTGTGTCACAACTGTAAGCGTGCAATGGGCCATGTCTGTGCCATTCATTCTAGGAGTACAGTATGTACTCTGACTATGTCTATGCGTGTTAGTTCACAGTTCATTTGGTGTGGTTATCTGGCATTAGCCACAGTGCTCCTGCTCATCTGTGACTCTTACACTGTGGAGCCCTCAGGTTACAAGCCCTCGTCTCACCCGTCTCACTAAATGACTTAACTCAACTAATGAATTAGCCAATTAATCAGAGCAGGACCCTCTCTTGCTCCTAAGTGCTTGTTTATATAAGGAGAGTGCCCCTTTGACCTCCATCCCTCAAGGGCTATTTCAACCATCTTCACTCCGGAACATTGAATAAATATCATTTCAGGGCTATATTAATTCATCACATAGCCGTCCAGAGGTAATTAGTCACACTTACTGTATAGTCACATATTACACCGCCTTCACTGGGTGTGTGTGTGTGTGTGCGTATGTGTGTGTGTGCATGAGTGTTTAATCCATTTAAACCAAGTCCAATTTAGCCATTTCCTCTCACAGGCTGTCTTATCTAGTAGCTGCTGGGGACAAAAAATCATTTGAGCTCGAGTAAAATGAGGAAAAAATAATGTGAAAATATCAAGTGCATCTTCTTCCTCCTCCTCTATTTATTCCATCCACTCGCAGTGAGCTTTATCAGACCAAACACATCGCAACACATCCCCTCCTCTTTTATTTTACTTTGATTTTATTTGGCCCACTCCAACTTTTCATTTTCTGACAGATTGAGGCACCCTATTTAACAGTTTTATTCATCTGTGCCTGCAGGCGGGGACTGCCGTTACAGTCAATAAAAAATGGAGAGAGAGCTTCGCAGGCACCTCTTCTTCCCCCCTTTTCCCTTTGTGTGCAAAGTGGCAGCCGTGAATTTAATCGAGGGAGAATGTTGTGATTACTTAATGGTTTCCCAGGCTGCCGCGGACGGGAGAATTAAATTCCGCATCTGCTTTCCAAGGCGTTAATCTCCTCTCCTCACATTCCGCCTGTTATGATGTGCACACAAGAGATAATGTTTAAACCGACTAAAGCAGAATAAACCAGTGCAGGCTGTTATTGGCTTTATAATTACATAATTAACTTTTTGTCTCTAATCGTTACGGAGGTAATGGCGCCACTAAAATGCGGGGGCCTCTACCAAGCAGAGAAAACCAAAATCAAAAATCAATAATCCATAGAACGCCGTTAAGGGCCCGGTCTGACTCACAGAGAAGCGCTAGAAAGAGGGGGAGAGGTAGAGAAAGAGACGTGTGTCTGCGTGTGGTGTGCCTATACCTTTTCTCCATCTCCTTTTTGGAGTAGTAAATGAATCTCATTTGAAGCCAGAATGTTATCTTAGAGGGAGGGGGGGCAAGCAGCTGGAGACAGCAGCAGGAGTACTGGAGTCTGCCAGGTGCATGGCAGCATACAGAGAGAGGGGCAGAGAGAGAGGGAGAGAGAGCCAGAGAGAGAAGAAAAAAGAGGGACAGAGGCAGAGAGAAAGGGGCAGAGAGAGAGGGAGAGAGAGCCAGAGAGAGAGGGAAAAGAGGGAGAGAGGCAGAGAGAAAGGGGCAGAGAGAGAGGGGGAGAGAGCCAGAGAGAGAGGAAAAAGAGGGAGAGAGGCAGAGAGAAAGGGGCATAGAGAGAGGGAGAGAGAGCCAGAGAGAGAGGAAACAGAGGGAGAGAGGCAGATAGAAAGGGGCAGAGAGAGAGGGAGAGAGAGCCAGAGAGAGAGGAAAAAGAGGGAGAGAGGCAGAGAGAGGCAGAGAAAGAGGGGGAGAGAGCCAGAGAGAGAGGAAATAGAGGGAGAGAGGCAGAGAGAGAGAGAGGAAAAAGAGGGAGAGAGGCAGAGAGAGAGGGGCAGAGAAAGAGGGAGAGGGGTAGATAGAGAGGAAAAATAGGGAGAGAGGTAGATAGAGAGGAAAAAGAGGGAGAGAGGTAGATAGAGAGGAAAAAGAGGGAGAGAGATAGAGAGAGTGTGAGGGAGAAAAAGGCAGACAGAAAGGGGGGGGCACGCGCTGTAAATTACACCTAGCCTCCCAACACCACCGATTGTAGGACGATTGACCTGCTTCAAATGAATTCCATTTTCCTCAGGTCCCTCCTTATTTCTAATTTACATTGTGATCATATATGTCTGAAAAATGATATCGTAAAAAAGATGAATGTACTAATTACCTCTCCTCTTATCTCTCCCTCCCCCGGTACTCACCCCTTTGGACCGACTCCTTGCAGCATGTAAGTATGTCACTTATTTCATTGTGACAGGTGTAATGTATTCACAAAAGTGTGCCATAAATACAGGCGTTCAGGTTGGCCACCCCACGCTCACACAGAAGGCCTCTCAGCACTGTGCCCGCTCAAATGAATGGAGAATTGACAAACATTTCCAGAGCCAAATTACCCCTGGTGTCACTGTGAAATTAGGTTCTTGACCCGGCCCCTGATGCATGCCTATATTTCTACATATTTCCCCCATCGATTTTCATGCATGGCGGTTCTCCATTGCACCCTGAGACCAGGCACACCTGGGGAAAGGGGCTTGGAGTATTTTAATACACCTGTGAAATGAGACTATACTTGTCATGAATATGCTAAAGTCAAGCTGTCACAGCACACCAGAGTAATATGGCCCTGCACCTCTCAGACAAACTGGCATGGGGGGAGGGAGGACTGACTCTCACTGTGAGCGATGGATGCCCCCCGCCAGTGGCATTTAACAAATAGGCTTATTAACAGTTCAAAGAGAAGGACAGCACCAAGGTTATGCAGCTACACTGACATGTACGAGAGGAAATGGGAGAAATATTGAATGACGGTTGATTGGACATGTTCCAGTCACTGCTTGCACCCCCCTTTTCTGATTGGCCTAGAGATGGCCCACTGAGGTGGCCTCTGTAGAATGTTGTCTCATCACCTTGAATTGAACTTGTAGTCATCTTTCAAGCTGTTTGTTTATGAGTTAAACTGTCAAACATGTGTGAGTTCCTGGATCTGTATTTTTTTAAGTGTCAGTACTGTGTGTCAGTTCTGTTAAGGTCTGTAGGTCTGCGTATGTCTTTAAGTGTGCCATGTTGGCCTGGGTATGCAGTGAGCCCCTTGTGAGGGTTGACCTGTCGACCCCTGCTCAGACCCCAATAACCGACCCTCTGAGCACAGCATGGAAGGTCATATAATGCTAACGGCTCTGCACCAAGGTCACTGTCGCTAACCCTTATTATGACAAACCTCCCAAGAGTGTGTGAACAGCAATGTCTATTGCAGACAGATTGATGGCGAAATACAAAATGACAAATTCTAGCCCTGCATGCGTTACGTCCATTTGGCTATGGGCTAGGATGACACTGGTGTTGTTTACTCATTTCTCCTGAGGGGAGGGAGGAGTGAGTAGTGTCAGTATTTTCAACACTGAAACTTTGAAGGGGGATGTCTGGCATGTCTGGTATGACAAACAAACCCTTTCTTAGAAACATTCAACTTTCTGATTAGTCGTTATCTATTGGTGTCATTTTTGGCATTTGTTTTAAGTTGAGCCGTTTCAGACACAAAGGTACCATTTCTAGCTATAAAAGCTTGTATGAAACGCTACACTTAACCTGCTGACATAAATGGACTAGCTTTTCCCCTTTCATCTTACGGTAGAGCAGTAACACACCCTCCATTTGAAATCGATAATGGAGATGCCAATGACCGAAGGTAACTGCAGGAAGATGACATGCAGAACATCAACGCCTAAAGCTCCCAGGTGTATGAAGTATGTGTGTGCTTCTATGTCAGGTGTGTGAACTGAGAGGCCACCCTCCTTTTCACCCCTACAAATTCCAGGAAGGGCTCTACAGACCTGTTGAAAGACCCCCAGAGGTGGTCACGGGAGAGGAGCAAGCCCAGAGCAGAAGCTGCTCCAGGGTTGGAGCTGGGACAGGGAGCCCCCTGAGCCTCCCTGGATCTCTGGAGGGCACAGGGCCACCTGGCCAGAGAGGGAGTGGCGCTGATTAATGCTCCCTGTTTAGGGTGCCATCATCACAGGGAGACGGACGAGGGCTCAGGGTGATGGATGAGGGCCGGAGGAGGGGCTGATAAGACATGGCCCATGAATCTGTTCTACATCATTGGCTCCTTTGATCAATGACAGAAGTTCAGAGATGGGCCCATGCATCTGTCCAAACAAACAAAAGCCCCTGCCCTTCCAGGTCCTCCCCTTCTACTCCCCCCCAACCCCCAAAAACCTGCACTCTCAGGTTGAAAGTCACTCACAAAACATTGGGAAAAAGCAAAAAAGATAGAGGGAAACAGAGACAAAATTACAGTCGTGAGGAGAGAGACAGATAGGGTGTGACAGAGTGAGAGAGCACGAGGGAGAAAGAGTAAGACAGAGAGCCTGTGAACGGTGGTGGGTTTTAAAGTCCACCCCTCCCTATAAGGAGCACTCCTCTGCAATGACAGATTCGGCAGATAAGAGATGATCCATGAAAGCCGATCAGTGCGCTGACAGCAGGAGACGGGCCTTGGCCCAGGCCACGGGGCTGCATTACTGGGGGCAGGCGCAGCTGTCAGGGCCGAGCAGCCCTCTGCTCCCTGCCATGCCATCGCCACTGACGTCACGCCAAGGGCCCGAGCTCGCCGCCACACTTCCTCAAGTCTCTGGCCACATACTGAGGCCGGCACATTCTCAGGCCTCGGACGACGAGCACAACTTCATCTCGGTAGCCCTTGCTTGACAAGTGTTGAAGTACACCTATCTCAGCCATTCTCGGACACATCCACAAGGTGTAAAGGAATGTGCGAGGGTTACAGTTGAGGAGCAGCATGTAGGATTCACCCTGAAGGAATGCAACGAGTCTGCTCTCTTCCTCACGTTGGAGATTTGAGTAAAGTCTTCCCAGGCTGGCAGACAGACAGACAGACAAACAGACTGACAGGCAGGGATATGGACAGCATGGAGAATGAGATCCACTCTGTAGAACAGGAGACTTTCATGTACTGCCCCTGCTGAACACACGTCCACACTGCGCTAATTCCACATCCTCTAAAGAAATTATCCCAGATACCAGGGGAGACAGAAAAAAGGAGCGTGGAGGATTCCCTTAAGAAAATGAAAGGCAGTAATAAGCTATTTAAATTATGCTCGAAATTATTTTATGCTCAATAGATACACTCTGGGTCCTTATTGGTATTTAAATGATTACTCTCTACCAAATTATTTTAATCCATTTTCAGAAAAAAAGAAGAAAATCCACATCCTCATTTAAAGAGCTAAATATGGGCATCTTTTAACTTCAGTCGACATAGTGAATTAGAACACTAAAAGGCCTTGCTTTAGTTAAGATTCCATTTCAAAGCAATATTGAAACTGTGGTTACCCCTACATTTAAATGCAGAATAATTTTACATATGCAGGGATTTAAGCAAGCTGAGTCTAATCCACATTCTTTTTTTTGTTTGTTTCATTGTTTCATTCATATGAATTCAAATAAAAACGCTAAATGACATTGAAACAGTCCAGCAGTCGGGCTCTATGCTTAACTAGTCTTGTCTGAAGTAAGAGATGAGAAGATGTACCTGGGTTCTGAGCTGGGTCTGATTGGCGATCGTCCTCTTTGGTCTTGTCTTGAACTCATTTGGCTCACAATTCACTGTGTTGGCCTCCCCTCTCCCAAGTTCTAGTCTTTCTCTCTCTATCTCTCTAGCCCCAGCCTCACATTCAAAGCCAGGGCGAACACGTGAAAAGACAGGTGACCTTTTAATGAAAATGTCAGTGCTCCTGTAGCGGGGAGCGGCTAAGCACAGTGTTTCAGACACTAAGCACACCCTCCATGACACCTGAGCTTTCACCAGACTCTACTACATCCTAAATGACAGCCCCTGATGTCTCTTTCTTTCTATCTATCTTTTGCCTTGTCTATTTCCTCTCTCTCTCTCTCTCTCTCTCTCTCTCTCTCCTTGTCTTTACCAACCCTCTCTCCCTTGTCCCTTTCTGCCTCTCTCTGAACACTGTGTTACAGCACTTCTCCAGATTCCCAAAGTCCATCTCCATGAAGCTTGAGTGAATCCTGTCCACTTCTGTGGCTGGTGGAAACCATGAGTCGCCCGTTTCTAGGTGTTTATCTTCTCCAGTGTAAAACTGCCTCTTGTGATGTGTTTTTTTGTCTCCCTGACTATTTTTAGCGCAGTGTTAAGGCATCAAGGTGAAGGTATACTTGAAGTAAGTGACAACCTGACGCCTGGCTCCATTTGATGCTTGCCAGATCAAAGACCTCACTGCAGGGCGCGCTAATTTGAAGTCCACCAGAGTGATTATCTCTGTCCATGATTACCCCACAATGGCACTCCTATTAATCACATCACTCCGGTTGTTTTAATTTGATTTGACTGGATGATGTCCCCTCCCTGGCACACCTCTTTCCTTCCCTCTCCCTTCCTGCCATCGTCACGTCTCCAATAAAACTGTCAAGTGGGGCGACTCCTCCGTAGTCGGAGGGATGACATTTAAAAGGCTACAACATGAGTGACAGCGCACTCACAGAGGGAGGGAACGAGAGGGAGAGAGAGATGGGGGGGAGGAGGAGGAGGGGGAGATGCCTGTGTTAATGCTTACAAATGACTAATGTCTCCCTCAGCAGGTGCCACGGTCAGACAAACTGGATAAATATTGAGATTCCGGAGAGCACAGCGGCGCGCAAAATGAAACCCGACTGATTCTATCACGCCGTCGGAATGACAGGTCCCGTCGGGTAGTCCCGGCCCCGTCTCCCCCATCACTCTGCCGGGCTAATTGTTCCGTTTGTTCAATAAACGTTCACGGTCCATCCAAATTCACACAGGCCCAAACCACATGGCCTGCCATGCTGGAAAACCCCAGCTAACCAGCCATGATGATGAGTTTTATTCTGCACGTAGAGTAGATACTGTGCTGTGTAGAGCACCGCATGCATAGCCCCTTTCATACAAACTGGATCTTATAATAAATGCGGTTATGTGAGTAGAGTGGGTCAAGCTACATGTTCCCATTGCCCTGGCGTTGTGCAGTACAGTCTGGCTAGCATGGGTGATTCAGCTTTTATCAGCGGTGGTCTGGGTTGTTTACAGCTTGTCAGGGTCTACCGGCAAAGCCGCAGACACAGAGGCCTTGACAGCATGCACCCTGTGGAGGCCCACCCCCCCCTCCCCCAACCCCCCTCCCTGACTCTCTAGTCAGACCCAATCAAAAGACTTGGGGTGCTCAAGGTCAAGGGCCGTGTCACAACCCGCACATATGGTGCCGTCAAAGGAGAGACTGAAGGCGCGGTGGAACACAGCCATAAAAAAAGCACTGCTCCAGCCCCACAAACAATGCAAAACTAATGAAGGCCAATGTCAGGGTTCACCCAAAGGCCTCCTGCAGGAGTTTGCACTGAGACATTCAGCGGTGGTTAAGTGTCAACGTTTTTGGCAGCCATCTTGAGGGGGTGTGTTGGGATACATGGGGAACTTCTTTCTGAGATGTCTGAGAGATCAAACATTTTAGTGTGTCAAACGCTCAAAACAAAGTCCACCACTGCCCACGTAATCATGTCCAAAAATGCCCACTTCAAACAAACACCTAAAAATACATACGCTAAAAATACACTCAAATGTTTCCAGCAGACCACAATCTTTTTTCTTTTTTTTTCTTTTTTTCAGAGGGGGGGCAGAGTACCAGGGCTCCAATGCCCCACTTGGTCCATCCCAGGGGAGGGGAACCCCACCCTGGGTGTGTGGATCCAGGGAGTGAATGCTGCAATGTGCGTCATACACAGCATGTCCAGGGCTAGAGGAGAGCACATCCTCCTCACAGACAATAGGCCTGGCCCCCATGCTTGCTCTGCACAGCAGGCCTCCCCCGCCGCCACGGACAGGAAACTGCGCCAGCCGACCCACTGCCCCACACGTACACCCACAGGAAGGCCCCTCAGCTGGCCTGGCCTGTGGATGTGTTGGAATAAAACAAGTAAGCTGCTGCTACTGTACTGCTACTGACAGAGTTATAAATAGTTAATCGTTTAAACAACCAGGATGCTACAATCACAGCGCATTCAGAATTTTTCATTGATGTCTTTAGTTGTGGCAGCAAATTGCATTCACAGTCAATCTTTTTTTTAAGGGATGGTCGCTTTGTTCCAAAACGCCAGCAACAAATTCAGTAAATTCAGAACATCAAACCACAATGATAAAAGTACCTGTTTGCAAGAGTTGGTTCTTGTATTTCCTGGTGAGTGAGGTGGTGTACAGTATTGATAGTAGCCTGTGAGACATCTACTCAGGGACTTGATAAGAGCCCACAGATGCAGTAAAACACACATTTTCCATTGTGGCTGTTCAGGGATAAAAAAGCCCTTTAAATTGCCCATGTCTCTAGATGTCACAGGGAGTTCAACAAGATTAGATATGGGACAGTTTTCTTTGCTTGCTTTCAGTCGCCTTTGTTTGCTTTTGGTAGCAGTGACCTGCATGGATGGATTGTAAAAGCTGTATTTTATGCGGTGGACAATGCATGCACACACACACACACACACACACACACACACACACACGCACACACACACAAACAGGGACACACAGAGAGCTCCTGCTGGATCTAATACTCTGAGGTCTGTAGGATTCACACCTATTGGACCATAATGCCTTGACAGAATGGCCCATTTGGCATACAGATGGCACTCCTGGTAAAGGATGGTGTAATTGGTGCACAACCATGACACTGTGTGGCCTAGGAGCCAGGGGCAACACAGTTTCTGGACAGGGAGGGAGAGAGAGATTCTGGCTCAATAGCAGTTTGTGGAAGAACTGAACCCCATAATGCTGTCACCATATGCTGTGTGTGTCTTCCAGGGCTTGTGTCTTTGTACGTAGCTGGAGGGTCACATGTCTTTGTGTGTTGTGTGTCATGGTGTGACACTGCCATTATGGATGTGTGCTGACAGCCGGTGGCATGGCCACAGACAGAGGGCTTGTAGTTGTTGTGTTAACACTGGGGGGACACAATAATCTGCTACTTGTAAAGCAGGTATCGTCCTGACAAAACCATTATTGTCTCCACATGCTAATGAGGCTGGGGAGGGGCTGAAAAATAGATTTGGAGGAGGAGGCCGCCCTAGGCTGGAGACTGTTTGAGATACAGGGAGGGAGGGGGGAAGGAGGGAGGGGCAGGGGGTTAGCTGTCTTGCATCACTGAGCACTGGAGAGTTGTCTTAAATTGTCACAATACAAATTAGCCGGGACCATAGAAAGGAAGCCACTGAAAAAAAATGGAGAAAAAAACAGATGACAGGCCAGAAGATTTAAGTCTCTCGCACAATAGTGTCTTCTGTACTGGCCTCAACCACCTCCCCCCATCCTCCCCTCCCTTCGCAAGACCAGGGCTAGAGGAAGAAGGGGAAAAGACCAAGGGAAAACAGGAGCGTTTGTTGGTGTCCTCTAATGAAGCAAGTGAAGATGCGAGTCAATAGAGCAATTCATTAACAAATCCTCGTCCCCAGGGCCTGAGTGGCAGCATGGCTGTGTTTGTGAAAGCCCTCCTCCAGAATGGACGCCCATATGCTGGGGGTCAGGGTGACGCCCCCTCGCTGCACTGTTTACCATTCAGCATACACACACGGCCGTTAAGGTCACCGCTATCTGACGCGTCCTCCGCCACACAACCACATTTCCATATGGTCCATGAAAATGGATACGCTGTAGCACGCCACAGCACTTCCCACGCCCCCCTCCTCCTCCTCCAATGACTACTGACTGCACATACCCCACCCCTTCTCCACCCCCCGGCAGGAGGTGGGGGCTTGTTTTAGGGTGGAGAATGTGTATTTGGGCAAGACACATAACCAAGTCAAGTGCTGAAAATGATGGGCTTGTCATTCCACTTTGAGCCATAATACTATCCTTCCACTTTTCTTTTTCTCTCTCCTCTCCTCTCTCTCTTTCGTCTCCAACAACTGACAATACAACTCCTGCTATACAACTACTCCAACAAGCACTTTATCCCTTTCCACAGCCCCTCTCCCCCCCTCTTTCTCCATCTCCTCCCTCCCCATAGTGCACCTTTCACAGTATGCTAGCAGCAATGGCGTTGATGTCAGTTCATAAGAACGTGAGGGCCGTACTGATGGGCGCCTGTGAGTGTGGGGCCCTTTGAGACAGCGATGACCCGCTGAAGAGGATTCCGAGCTGAGGGGCACTTCACATGACTCTTTCAAATCCACACAAATAAAGCTCTTTAGGGCCTGAAAGTGGCCCCTCAGATTGGGTGCTACAGAGCCCCCTGAAAAGCCCAACACGATTGTCATGGATATTACACGACGCGAGCAACAACGGGCTGAGGAGACAAGTGTCGATCGGGAACAAAACTCGAGCAGACTTTTCCGTGAGGCGGGCCAGAGAATGTTGACAGGCTGGTGAATGGGCTGTTTAACCCTTTGAAAGTGAATGGAGGCTCCCTGAAACAAATGCATTCTGATAGACTTTATACCCACTGGGACACAAACAGTACACTAAGCTCCTCTGAAGGAGCCCAGCAGAAGGCGAGAAACGAAAATACGATTGGAAAGGTGGGAAGAGTGTTTGCGCCAGATTCCATCAACTAGCTTCTTCCTTTTTCTGGCTTTGGGGCTTCTCTTTTCAGCTCAACAGAGGGATGATTTAAGTCTTGACTGGGCAGTTGCACCCATTTTCCTTGAGCCTATTTAGAGTTTTTGACAGCCTGTTTGTTCACAAGGGCTACGGTACGTTTTGATGGAGAACGTCAAACCTGATGTGAATGCTAGTTCTCTGGCATTTTGGCAGCTCTTCATTCAGCCACCAAATGTAATTTCTCTATCACGATCCTGTGGTGAAGTCTGGATAAAGAAATTCATTGTTTTGAGATTGTGGGACGTGTATTCTCTCTGTATGGGTGCAACAGAGAAGTAGTTCCTCTGCCAAACACAGCTCTCGCTGCAAGTGCGGCCTAGTTCTAAGGACTCATTTTTGCATACGGATGTAGCGCCATAAAAAATGTAATTTAAAATGGTAATGACTTCAAATGCAAAGGCTTTCACTTTGTAATTAAACTTTGCTCTAAAACAGATATTGCTCCTGCTGATTTAAAATTGGGGCATGTGACAATTATGAAGCTGTTAATTGCGAAACTGCTCAGCATTGCTAATTGTTCCACGGGCGAGGGAAATGAGGCTCTGGCAGGGGTACTCTATCAATGTGACGAGCATGACGCCGGCCTGTGGTGGCACTCCACAGTGTCACCTGTGTGCAGCCACCCAAACCCGACACCTGCTCAGTGATCCATAGCCAGCCAGGCAGGCTGGGTCCACACAGTCCTCCAAGCAGCTCCACTCACGGGCCCTGGGACTAAGGCTATTACAGCTTCATACACTGCTGTTGCTGCTACTGGCTGTATGTTTTCTGCTGTCATCATTATGGATAATGCTGGAATGAATGATCCTGCCAATGCAAAGGGTATTTCTAACATTATTGCTACCTTCCTTGTTATTATTACTGCTGATGCTAACGCTATTGGTAGTACTAGTAATGTTGACACTATAATGACTGAAACAATGATGTGGACTGGACGGAAATTGAGGAATATCTGGAAGTAGTGGCTCGGGCCAGCTAAAAATGTTTCTTTTTACCTGTCTTTTTTAGTGTATCATGTTAGGTGCTTGCTGACAAGCCAGACATGTCCACAACGCCATCATTATAAAAGACATATGAATGTGTGCATGAACCTGTCACTTATCAGGTACAGTGTGTCCAAGCATGTCTACATGCTGCACCTACACTCATAGTATACCTCCTACTAAGAACCATCACAGCTTCACTGTCACCCTCCTAACTCTTTCTCTCACACACTCAGCCCTCTCTGTGAGTAGAACTTCTCCAAAACAGCTCTTGTATCCTCACGGTTTGCATGAACTTTGGAAACTGCAAGAGAAGGGGGGGGATGTGTGAAAATGTGCTTAGTTCAGCTCTTTCTTGTCACAGGGTGTAGTTTGAGTGGGAGCAGACATGGCTGCCATTGTGGGGCTCTGTGTTGCTGTGTTTGTGTCAGGGAGGCTTTCAGCTGGGAGCCTTCTGACAGTGGGGACGTGTGAGGTGCATTGAGATGTCCTCGTTCTAGGAATACTGCCACCGCCATGAGAGCAGCCAATTACGCCTCCAGCATAATAATGTCTCCCAGAGAGAGAGGGGGGAGAGACAGAAAGAGAGGGAGGCAGAGAGGGGAAAGAGAGAACTGAGACAGAAACACAATGGGGTCCATGAAGGTTTCTGTGTGCTTCCCCAGTCTGAGAGTGCTGTTTAATTGCCATGTTTACCCACACACTACATCCACTGTCATTAGCATAGAACGCAGTGTCATTTGCGTTGTCACACGACTCCACACCACCATGGGGTCATTAGTGCTCCGATGGCTTCACGGAGGAAATTGACATATTTGGTAGAGATAGTGATACACTGCAAATAATGGTTTCCTCAGCATTTTCAAATAGCTGTGAGGCCAATTAATTGTTGGCCAGTCAATAACCAACAAGTAGGTTTTAATGGTTCTTGTACTCTGTGCTTGGGTTGAGCAAAATCTAAGAAGACAGGCAATAGGTGTGTGTAGTCCTATCATCCTGGGTGTGTTTGTTTTACAAATTGATTGTGATTTGTTATCGCTATTTTAGCAAGTATGTAATGATCCTATAAGCATACATAGAGGTGGAAGGAGACAATAATTACATATGTCCATTACCAGTGTGTAATTTGGACAATGCAAAAACATAAGTAATATTTCTCCTCCTTTAGCATCCCAATAGAGAAAAAGAGAGCGGGAGAGAGAGAAACAGACGCCTAGTCCCTGACTGTCTGGTCAACACAGGTGGCAGATTCACAGGAAACAGATCTAATTATGCTCCTGGTAACAATGCTTTGTCCTTACAGCGGCTGACACGGCTGTTGACAAAGGCCGCCGCTGCATTCTAATCAGGAAACAAAATGCTGGGAGCCCAGGCCCCAGAGCCCTGCAGGTGGATCATTAGCCAGTCTCCTCCCAGGCTCCAAGCTCCAGCCAGAGGAGATGGAGAGTACTGCTGCCCTGACTCCCAGTGACATGCCGTACAAGAGGCAGAGAGAGCCCAGGGATGAGCCCTGGAGACCAGGGTCCACCGAGGAGAGAGTGGGAGTGGAAGTGGGGCTATCCAGCTGACAGACAGACAGCCAGGCCGTCCTCCCTGCCTGCCCCACCAGGGCTGAGCCTAACGAGGGGGCTGACAGCCTGCAGCTGGGGCCTGCCTAACGAAGAGCGGCCGGCAGCGCTGACGAGCGGGTACATTAGCGCCGGCATGCGTCTGTCTCATTAGAACACATCAGGCCACCTTGATATCCGCACACATTGCCCCTTGCTATGACAGCTCGGCAGTTCGCCAGCCAATGGGGAGGGCTTGGAGCGGGTGACACAGGGACAGGCCGGCAGGTGACGGGATGGCTTGTTGACATTACAGTTAAAAAAAAGCACAAAGGTCAAATGTAAGGGTGACCCCTGTCTCAGGGACAGTGATGACCTCGTTAGGGGCCTCTGACAGCGGAGGAGTTTCTGGTATCACCACTGTCATAGAACACACAGTTCTTCTCACATCAAAGTCTTATATCTATGTGTCACACCAGCCATCCTTGGAACGCTTTGGAACATGGGGGATATTCATTAACGAGCATCAGAGAGTCTGTCCCTCAGAGAAGTAATGACTTCTAGGAGATGCCATGACAACAGAACATGATAACAGGGACTGTAACATGGGTCTGGGTAGTTTAGAGTGGTGATGGCTGTGGCTATGACCAGATATCCTCATGGAGTTCCACTGGTAAAACCCCTGTGGTTCCAAACTGTCCAGGGAAAAATATGTCAATTGACCTTAACTAAAAGATTTGGCAAAGGCCAGCCTGCATTTAGAGTACATAAATCATTGTGCTATTCATATAAGTAAGAAATAGCTCTCAAGAAACAGCGTAAACCTGGTAAGACCCATTATTATTCAAATAGGTCCCAGTGAAGCTGTATAGAGGGTCCCTGGTCTCTACAAGCTGTGTATATGAGGTTCCACCTCCACCCGACTTGTCTCCTGAGTTCTCTTAAAGAGGGGCATGAATAAAGTGATGAAGTGCAGGTCACATGTCTGTGTGATCCAGTGATAACGAGGGGGCTGGAGAAATAATCTATCAGCAATAATCCTTGACTCTGGAGACACCTCGGCACCGGTGCACACACACGCATAAACATGCACATACACAAGTTGTCTAAGGCAGAACAGTAATCAACATATTCAACAGTCCTTCATTACCACTACAATGTGAACCAGGGAAGCCCGGAACCAAAATGACCAATTATAGGCTACAGCATAAAGTCGAATCCTCTCAATTCACAAAAGATGAATTTCTTTTGCACGAAATGCACGGTGGACAATATGTTGGGTGTATGAGTGTATACAAGGTTAGATGTCTTAGCATGTCTTAGTTCCTCAGGGAACTAAGTGCAGGATGAAAAGATACACATTAAACACATACGAACAAGAACGGTGAAAATAATGTCAAAGCCCTACACACATTAATCATTTATAATGTGTACCATAAAATTTCTTTCCCTTTTGTCACAGTCAAAGGGAGGATCCCATTTCCTGGTCGGCCTTGTGTAAAGATAATCATACTTCCATTTACATTTCCCATAAAGGAATATGGAAATGAGGCAAGAATGTCAGCAGGGGGTCTGGAGAAGGATATCCTGACACAGGCGCACACACACACACACACATTCACACACGTCATCCCTGACATCTTGTCAGGATTGGGACGTGTTGGACTACCACTGATTGTTTAGAGTCTGTTGTCATAGTCTAACAGAGCCACTGTTTGTAAATGAAGGGCAAGGGTGAGGCAGGAGGACAAAACAACTTTCTAATGATTGTTTATTGTGGGAACATGAGTCATTTGGGCTGATTATTGGGACAATGTCTGCCAATGACGCCATTGTTGGTGTACAGGCCAAAAAGACTGATTGAGAACAAAGCACCAACAGCTGAAATTATCATCTTTTATTCATTACATAAGTGACATTTTAACAAGAGAAAATACCTAATTAAATGCCTTATTATGTTAAATCTCTGTCATCCAGAGTAATAGAGATAGCTGTTATGTGAATATCAATACGGTTGGATAAGAGGCTTTTAGGCTTCCTTTCAGTGTCAAGGTTTGGTTTGTCAAAACACAAAACCATGATGAGACTGGGAGGACACAATCATTTCAACAAGATTAATCATATCAGAGTCATTTTATCATTTGGTTTACCCAGATAAATATTAGGCAAGTTTAAACAGCTGTCACTGAGTTTAAAACACACTTCATCATACGCTTTTGAAATAATGCCCTATGAACGAGATGACATTGGGTGGTCGTATAACGTCTGAGGGCTCTAACTCATTTCAGGTTCCTTTACTGCAATGTTCAATCACAGTAGACCTGATAGAGCTGTGTTTATGGAGAGTACAGACATAGAGACAAACTGCTGATGCCTCGCAGTCTTTTACTGTTGTCCTTGCGTATGATATGAAAGGTGTATTATATGTCTTATGTATTATAATAGCATGGGTACTTTCATTATCTATGTATTCCAAAATCGCACATTGAATGTACGAAATTGTCTACGGGTGAAGCAAATCCACTGGGCATTAAATAACTGTATTTAGAAATAACCATATTGATTTTCAAATCAACATACTATGTGTCATCAGCATCAGTGTTGACATTATTTATCTTTTTTTTTGCATAGAGGACAGCTGCTCATCATAAGCAAAAACCCTAAATGTCAATCAAAGTGAGCCAAGCCTTTCCTGACAACCAAGAATAGTTTATTCAAATTGGAGAAGCGACCAAGAACGGACGACAGTAAATGTTTGAATACAGAATGAGATATTTATGAAAAGGGGGATCGGCTGTCTTCCATTTTAAAGAGGCATTGCAGAGACAGTACAGTGAAAGTGGAAACGTTGACCTTTATGCTGTGGGGGATTCTCCCTAGCTCTCTGTTTCGAACACACACACACACACTCTCCTTCCTCCATGCACATATCCCACCTCGGCTCAGGGATGTTATCTCAAATAATTACCGGTGGCCTCTCCCTCGTGTCCCTGGTGACTGTGCTGTGTGGTGGAGTTGAGGCCGAGGCAAGGGCTGAGGCAGCCTGAGTCTCTGGGGGTGGGAGGCGAGGCAGTGTGGGAGGCAGGAGCTGAAGCAGGTCACAGCAGAGGGGCCTGGTCTGGGTAGAGGCAGCAGAGGTGGGGGGTGGGAAGGATCTGAGGCCTGCCTCCCGTGGCCCTGGCAACAGCTCTTAATTAACCACCCAGGTATTCTTGAGCCTCACGGCCCACTGCCCGGCCGGCCATATGGCTGGAGTAGCGCCACCGCCATCATCGCCAGGGGAAACACTGCATCAAAAAGAACTCGGCCGACATAAAGCTTGTGTAAATTATTTTTAATGGTTCCCTTCTGGCAGGAGCGTGTGTTTGTCATCTCAAAACGAGCGGCCGGGCAATTTATTCGTCCTTGACCTCTCTTTTCCATGCACTTGCCCTCTGCCCACCGCTGTGACCTGCCTGCCAGCCCGCCTCCTGTCCCTCACACGCAGTCCTAGCTATTAGCACTGTTAGCTAGACGGCAACACCACTCTCTTCCCTCTGGGCTTGTGTGTGTGTCTGTGTGTCTGTTTGCTGGAAGGTTGCATTTAATAACAGAACTCTGTCACTATAATCACATTCATAATCTCAACTTTGGACAGAGAATGTAGAATGATTTTGCCGTGGTTTCGCAACATGTTATGTAAACTTGAAAAATGATCATGTTGAGCATAGCCTCACTCATCCAAAGACAGCTATGTGTTCCTAAAACTAGCCGTCATCAGAGAACAAATAAATAAAAGAACAAAGATAGTTCTCTGGCCATGGGTCTTTAATTTCCTCATCTGTTGTTCTAATAGGGCTTGTTTGCCTCCACACCATTTCAGTCATTCGTCTCACAAGGGTGGAAATTGTGGTGAAATTGGTTCCATGTCTGTTTTCTCTCAATATCTTTCTCTGTTTCTCTTTCAGCAATTGCTAATCGTGTTTGATGAGGGAGTGAGGAGATGTAAAGTAGCAGCTCATTGCAGTTTTCCAGCCCTGTTATTTTGGACCGCGCTCTTGTACGAGGATGTTGTTGTGTACGAGCCACCGACAATGTTCCGCAGCTCTCTGAAGTGGGCTGCCTCCCCTTATCTCTGGGCCAATCACAACATGTCAGGAACACAGGACGTTTCCATGCCCACGCTCCCCTCCATGAGTCTCCAGCTAGGCCATCAGCGGCCCTGTTTTTTTTAGGAAGTACGGAGCAATCTGGTCAGAGCGACCCCACATCTGCCCTTGTAATGAGAGGGCTGGAAGCCTCCCAACTCCCCCCCCCCAACCCCCGCCTACACTGTCCTTAGCTGCACAGGTCATGTCCTCCAAGGAGTTCTGGATCAACACGCACAAAAAGACACGCACACGCAGGCAGACAAAAGGACACACACTTTGCTGTACTGTATTCGCAAAGATCTGCACACAACGAAGGCACTTCCCTCAGCAACGTATAATTCAGTATCTCGCTCGAACATAGACCATAAAACCCAAAGACAGACACTCCTTAGGCCTCGCACTCTGACTTAATGATTTTGTTGATGTTTAGTACCACACACAGCGCAGTTAAGCAAAAATGAAATCATAATTGCCACCATAGATCCAGTGCATAAGAAAATAACACAAAGGCATGCATTCATGCATTTAAGCACTCCATTCGCCTGGTCTTATGAACACCCGGGTCATTACCAGAATATATTTTTATTGTGTTTGCTAAAAGTCATCATAGATGAATCACACTATCAGGAAAATGCCGCAACGCAGGGCTGCTGCATTAACTCAAAGGCAAAACCAGTTTAATGTAGCTGCGTGCCGAAATGGCTTGAGATCGCTTGATTGGCGGTTATTGCATTTTGAGCCAACGAGAAGGGAGACAGAGGCACCTCGTTTCCCAGCTATAACGACCCAAATGTTGACAGAGGGGGAGATCCTCCAAGCACAACAGCTTAGCGCCTACATCTGCTCTTGCTACTAAGTCCAAAACACTCACACAACTAGGAAACAAGGGTGCTTTTGCATCTCCAGGAGTCCAGGCTGCTGAGTCACTATGAGACCCGCACATTGGGTCGGGTTAGAAATCTAGGGCCTCGTGTCTCTGTGTGTATGTGTGTGTATGTGTGTGTGTGTATGTGTGTCCACACCCCCCAGGGGGAAGCCTGAGGCCCAAACGGCCCTGCAGCAGAGTGACCCTGCTATAGCGGTGTAAACACTGATGGGGGAGGTGCAGGGGGTGCTGTGTAGCCCTCCAGTCCTGAGACTCACTCCAGGGCTCGCCTCTCATAAAGCAGGGTGCCAGAGGGAACCAGGGGTGCCATGGGTCAGCCATAGGCAAACAAATAAAGGACTACCCCTGGGCCCCACCCTGCCTTTGTAGTTTAACTGTCAAGGAGTATTTGGATTGTGAGCGAAAGAAAGAGAGCGACAAAGAGAAATACAGAGACAAACAGGCTGTGTGCATTGTTGAATAATGCCATACAAGTTCCAGTTAAACAGTTTCATTTGGAAAATGAACAGAGCCAAAGGCAATGAGGGCCCATCCTAGGAGACCATGGCTGCTTGTGGTAGCTACAAAATACTAGATCCCATCTTTGCGTCTCCAGCTACAACAGCCATTAAGGTTGGATTCTCCTGTTTCCAGGAGCCACATTCAATTAAAAGTTTCAGAATCCAGCATTGTTCTAGACAACTCGCTTCATGCACTTTGGACAAATGACTGAAAAGTGTGACCTGAGAAAGCTCATTTCACACAAAACCACTGCTTACCACACAATAGCCTGAAAGTGGAGCAAGGATGTGGAATTATGCAAATGGTACAGTGGCTTTGTAATGGAAGCATACGCCGCCAGGACCTAAATGGACTCTGGCGACACTTTTTCCCTCGTTCCAATCCTGGCCTTTGTCACACTGTTTCCAGCGTGTAAAGTTTATGGCTTATAAGAAGTGGTAGCTACATTACATCAGTGTTGGTGGAGGGAGTAAACAGAATAAAGTACATTAGGCCATCTATGGAGCACATACACCCACATACACACACATACTAAGTCTTTAAAGGCTCTTTAGCCCAGTCCCAGTGTCCTGATTGGTGGAGGCATGCCACCCTTCTGATTGCTAATTAGTATCAGAAACGACTGGCTCTCTGGTGGAACAACTTGAGGACTTCCAGCATGAACAAATGTCATCTCCTCTAATGGTCTCTTTACTCCACTCACCCCCTCTCCTCATCCTCCTCTCAGCCCCCTCATCCCTCTCTCTCCCTCCCCTCTCTCCTTCCCTTCCAAACAAAGCCTGGGATGTGTTACCCGGGCGACAGCATCCACGTGCTCTTAGCCAGGATGATTGTCTGGCATATCTGAGGTCTTACAGGCAGAGGCCTGAACTCTGACCTGGGTTAACTGTGTTTAGCCTGGGTCTGCCCCTCCCTGTCTGGGAGAAAATACTACAGGTATGTGTCCTGTCACTGCCACCAGACAAGTGAGCAATGCATGTGAAAGTCTGTGTGTGTGTGTCTTTATGGGTATACCAATGTCAGCCAGCTTCATCTTCAACTTACATGCCTCTTGGGCTAATTAAGAAATATGGAAAAGGTTCAAGAGCTGAAAAGGGGAGTCTATTGACCTTCTCGTTGCTACAAGAGGGAGAGGGGCCAGGGACCGTCTCTGTCGAGGGAGAGACATTTATAACGAGAACAATCAAGTGGCACGACGAGCAGACGGTGCAAAGATCCTGCTAATAATTGGTTCCATTAAAAGCCTTTAAAAGGCCGACTGTGGCTCAGACAAGGAGCTGTCCATTCTTTCCCTCTCCCCCCGTCATGCTAATTTAGCCTGGCTAAATGAAGCTCGCAGCAAAGCTATTTCTGGGCCAGACAAAGAAATATCATCTCAGCACTGGTTTGTGTAATCTCAAATTAGGCGGCGTTTAGATCAACCCTGGCGGAAAGATTTGTGTGGCCGAGGGCACTGGTGTAAATGAAGATGAAAGAGAGGAGAGGAATAAGTAGAAATGGAAAGGCAGAGACATAGAAAGATAAAGAGAGGGGAAAAGAGAGAAAGAGAGAGAGAGAGAAAGAGAGAGAGAGAGAGAAAGGAAATTAATTCAGACACTACAGTAGGTTACCCTTACTGAGCTAATGGAGTTACCACAGTATACATATGCTATGATATCACACTGTTGATGTACTTGAGCTCTCATAGGTTCTCGGTTTAACCTAGTCACTGCCAGTGTCCAATTAGTGACAAATAAACCTCTTGAGCCCACAAAGCAAGCCAATTGCTGAACAGGCCAGGAACCTCGTTCCCCATTCCGCCTAACAACACAGTAACTAGAGAGAGTATATTTACGACGGGGTTACATTATCTGTCATAACTACAGTCAGATACAGAGAACAAGCTCTGCAATGTTTGCTTTGATACGGTTGTTTATGACACTCCCTTTTTTCATTCAGTCACGAACCGTGTTGATTTGTGAATGTGTTTAACCATGGAGACAACATGAAAAGGAATATGGCAACACTTCAAGGCTTTTCAAACACACTGATTTTGAAAACTAATATCCAAACAACAAAAAGAGTCTGACATGTTGTTTTAGAGGGAGGGTGTGTGAGGGGTTTTTTGTTGTTTTTTTTCCTCTAAAGAGTCGATTCAAAGTTGTTTAAACTGACAAACACTGTTTCGGTTTGATCACAAATTCATTCCGAAAGAGAGAAGTGATCAGAACGACCCAGAAGTGGCCATGTAAACACATCAACACAAAGCATGAGGGCTAAGCCACTGAGGACTGGAGATGGTGGAAAAGCAACTCTTTCAAGAGGGATGGGTTCTATTCCAGGATGCCAGGAAGCCATGGCTCGACAGAACCACACTCAACTTCTCTGGTATCCAGTTTAGATGAATTCACAGGAACACATACTGGCCTCACTGGAAGTTGTTTAAGTCTGTCTGTCTGTCTTGGTATTCGTTTCTTGTCCTTCTGTCTCTCTCTTTCAATTTCTTGCCAGCAGACATTATAAAACATTGTGCTTTCTCTCTTGGCTAAAAGCTATGGAAAATGAGTCTCTTTTAAATGTTGCACGTTTAATATTCAGCAGCTTTCTATTAGAATATATGCACACTCAAATCGTCAGCCTATGTGATCTATCGTTCCGTTAAATTATGGTGCCACGCGGCAAAGAGTGGGAAATTCATTACCGCTCTGGGCAATTTTCTCCCCAAAAACAAAAACATTTCATTCCAGCAGAAAAACCAAATTAATACTGGCTCTGCATGAAACCACTTTTATTTGCCAAAGAGATGTCGTTTTCTCCTTCTCTCCATCTACTTGATGAAGGGTGTAAGTTGAGTGCAGGGTAAAATGAGTTTCATTCTTGCACACGGAAGCACGTGTATACACATATATACTCTCCAACACATCCTCAGACCAGCAAACACACACACACACTCACACACACACACACATAAACACGCACATCGTCAGGCACCTCATCCTGCCTAAGTAAAAGCTTTTGTTTTCCAAACTGTCATGCGTTTCTGACATCAAAGAGCCACTCAGTATCTCTCATAGTTGACTCTAGAGCAGCCATTTGACGTCATTGCATTGTAATGTCAAGCGCTTGTTTGAATGGAGTGTTTACCTCTTTTGATGAGTTAAACTATGAGACTTCACAAAATGTGAGTGAGCCATAACAGAATAACTAAAGCATGTCAAATAGATTTCCCTGATGAAAGAACAATTGGTCTTACAAGGCATAAACACATATCATTTACACACAAATAAACATCAATACAGAATTCGCTCAAAAATGTTCAACCACACACATATACATAGCCTCCACCCATAACCATGTTGGTTCTTTGTGACAGTTCCTTACTCTCAAGTTTAAAGCTGACTTCACAGGTCTAACTTTGAGGGCAGAGCGTAAGATGAGTCTGCCTGCTTCGTTAATCTAAACGACTGTTTCACTAGCCGAGCAGCCTTCCCGTATTATGGAGGCCTGATTTATATCCTTACTTCATAATCAAGTATTTGTTTATAGTTTAAACATAAAAACAATCATGATTATAATGTATGATGGATAGCACTGCATGCTGCTATTTATTTGCCCATAAAGACTGGGGAGAAAGTCATCTGAAGCTATTGCAGGCACTGGGTGCCTGGGAGGTCAGGGGTAGGAGGGGGTGGGGCCATGCTCTGAGAGATGACAGCTGATTTGTTTGGTTGCTTTGAATAGCTGATGAACCCGTCAAGCCAAAACTCTTGTTAAAATTTTAATAAACATCTCGCAGGCCTATCGACTTGAGGTGAAATATGCAGCCTTTTCCCGGAGCTGGCTGGCCCAGAATGGAGCAATCATGTTTGACAATGTGCAGCACAAACCTTTCAATCAGAGTAAAGTCTTATTTCGCTGAATATTAAATACAGGCTCCCTTCCACATGTGTCAAGTGAATTTATAAAGCTGATGAATATTATTGCTTCCATTTCAACACCACCCCCTTCCTCCACCCTTTCCCATGGAGGCAGTGAGGGGGGAGCGGCACGTGTGTGAGAATCCATGACTGTTAGCTTACCTCCTTTCGTTATGATACTTCATCTACAATAGTTTCCTTTCTAAAAAGTGGAATCGGTCTACGTACAAAAGACAAGTTCTTCATTTACTTCAGAAGAACAGCCAAATTGAACATGACTGTCAGAATAAAAACCGTAATAAGAGACTTCAAAATGCAATTCTTCTCCCTCTGTGTTTCGGTGGGGATGGGTTACCTATCTCTGGGTAACTGACAAGCCTCATCTCTTTATTTGTTATTTTCATGTTCAAAACCCTGGTAAATATGTCTTTGAGGACTTCTATTTTTATTTACCACATTTACTGACATGAAGGCTTTGTGATATGTAACTATAGAGAAAACTCCATCAGAGGGGAGTAGACGAATAGCATGATTGATGACATAAAGCACTTGATTCAAACACAAAGACTTAGGATTTGTTGAGTAGTGTTGATTTATTTGCTTACTTTAAGAAAAACCCTGATTCCTGCTGCTGTATATCAAGGATGTAACAGGGTCATTTAATAGTTGTATTCTGCATTTTCTCAATTCCCTTGCAACGTACTGAACTGTCATCAACTGACTGTGCTTTGACGGGCTAGCCTGGATCTTTATGCAATAAAGATATTCCAGAACAATCTTAACAAATCATACAACATTTGAGTACTACACACATAAGGTACAGACTGATAATTGAGTTGTTCTTAGCAAGGCACACTGCATTGTTGTCTCCCAGATTACTGGGTGTGCTTGTCTTGTCACAATTGTGTTGCTAATATCTCCACGAAGGTTACGTTTTATGGTTTAGGCATAATTAACGTTTAAGTGGAGAAAAGCTAACGGTAGCTAACTAGCTAGACACAGTCAGAAACCAGCGAGTGATTGCAACATCTGTACAGTTGCACATTAGCCTTTGGGAGATGGCCAGCTATATGTCTAAAACTGCACAATGCTGCAGCTGCAGAAACGCTAAAGGCACAGGCCAGGGTGATAACATCAGCTGTAGGTAGCTATAGTATGTTTACAGGCTGGGATATCAACACCATGTATTTTCACTCTTTGTACTGGGTATGTCGAAGAATCACACACTGCTGTAGACCAAGAGATAGTTAGCTCAACTGTACGTTACTTACCGAGGTCTGGGGGTCAGGTCTAATGTTGGGAGCAAAATGCAGCACTGCCAACTTGTCTAGGTGAACATGGTCATATTACCAGCTGGGATGTGCTCTTCTGGAGGTGCACATCAGCAGAGCATACATGAAGATCCCTGGTCAAGGCTGAAAAGCTGAATGGGCATAATCAAACAACAAGCATGAAGACTAACAACGTTATTCCTCAACCACTCTAAGGCGACAACATAACAAATGTTTACCAAAAGCGTACCTGTAATAAAACCGGAAAACATTTGGCAATAGCAAAGTACGTTCATTTGTATCATTTCTATGTGTTATGTCGGTTTAAAACTGGGTTGCTAACTTTGATGTGGTGATGACAGTGCTGTAATTAAGAGCTGAAACTCAACGGCGAAGCAGAAGCCATCAGATTGATTTACAGACGATCTAACTGCGGTGTCACTTTGCAATAACTTTAGGGTTTCCGCCCACGTAGCTGAAATACGGTCAATTTCAAACTACTAGTTCCAAATAAGCATATTAAAGGCTGAAAAGTGGATTTAGACTGTATATTTTAAGTATTTGAAGGACAATTAGGTACTTTTCATAACAATTTAGGATGTAGAGAATATAACCGCGAAAACCAGTCTTATCTCATCGCGTGAGACTCATGTCGGCCTCCAGATGGTCAGACACCCATACAGTTGGTGGGCCGCCATTTCCGAGTGGTCACCCCTACATAGGTTATTTAACTGGCAAACACAAAAGTATTACACAAGTTCAGACAAACCTATTTGGTTTCCAGGTTTGACATAAAATAGTGTCACTATCATGCCAATTATAGCAAGCTTGTCTCATAGCTTGTCTCATAGTGTGTACTTCCATCATAGATGGTTTACGGAGGTTCGTAGAGTACTTGTCTGGCGTGTGATAGCCAAAGCTAATCCTAATGTTAGCATCACTTATTTTATTATTAAAAAATGGTAAACGTCAAGCCGTTGTGTTACTTAAAATCCCAAATAATTTAAATACCATGTAGCTATTTTTAGTCATACATACTTAGTTAGTATGAGTGATGGATCGAAACAATACAAACGACACATTTCTTTCACCGAGTTCAGCCTAGAGAGTGACGACTGAGCCGTTGAATGATTTGCGCACCATCGCGCGTTTATGGTGAGACACGCGATAAGTTATATCTGTTTGACGATTTAAAGCAAGTGCCAATGTCCAGTTCTGTACCTACTGTCTTTTTGTAGTAGTACATAATTCGTATTGTCTGTTCGAAAATAAAACGAAAGATTACACTTGAATGTTCTGCTTTGAATATGAAGAATTATGATTATGGCAGTCATAATGTCTTATTTCTTGCTTAAAATGAGACATTAGGAGTTAGTAAACATTTCTTATCAGAAAGATAAGCATATATTAACTTGATTTAAGATATTTCATCATGCTTAAATTTTAGTTTTTGCAGTGTGTATATATAAACATACATCAATTAAACTCAGCCTTGCGCATACACCCACATTAATAGTCATACACAGACATACGCAAAGTTAATGTATGGATACAGTCTGAAATGTACGGACCCAAACACAGGCAGCTCTCTCACATACAGTAGGCCTACATCCAACCCACACACTTCATGCCCCAGACACTGTGTTCCAGACAGCTTTCAAAGTACTGTGTTTGGGTCAAGCCGACTTGCACTTCTAAGTAATTTATAATGTGGTTTACTCCAAGGTATTGCACAATCTCATTATCATTAGGTTTTTGCATATTTAACAACAGTTTTTAATTAGATGGTATTTTATTATTCATGCACATAATTTGAAGGGAGCTGGGGCTGCAGCTTTCCACCATAAAGACAAAAAGAGATGAGGTGGGGAAAAACACAGACGTACATAGACATTTGTTTATTTTTCTGGAATGGGAAATTTTGCTTTGCAGTTTTTAACTGGCAAGTGATTCGGCTCTCCACTTCTAGTAATGGCTCTTTTAATTTAGCTAATAGCTATCATGTTGTGTACCTTTATGCATTTGCTAAATTCCTAGCACTGGGATTTGTCTCTCGACAGCAGAGCAGAGTTTGCAATGCTTGGCTCCTACGTAGAGAGCGTTTGCTCCGGCTATGGCTCCTTGATGTATTATTAAAATTGGAAATGGACTCCTGGGACAGCATCTAGTTATGTGCTTTCATTCGCCGAATAAACCAAGCGTTGTTTTCATCTTTGCTCATGATTGTTAATGGCGCCGCTGATGAGAGGGGTGTGTGTTTATGTGTGTGTGTTTGTGTGCTAGCGTGTGTTTGTGTATTTGTTCTCACTCCCTTTATCATCCAGGGCCTCTTATTATGCAGGCCAAATAGCCAAGCTGCTGATTTTGTTTTAGGTTTTCAATTAGTCATTTGACTGAGCACATCTGTTACTGGCAGACGCCCAGAGTGTGGACGAGCCCCTGTCAACCTGCTCAGGGCCTCCTGGGTACGAAGGCAGGAGGACTGGGGGGACCCCACTGTGACCACAGACACGCTGGGGTTCCTCAGGGGTGGCTCCTTGGCCCTTTAAACTTTACAGTTAGAGCCACTGAGGAACAAGTCATTAATGAACACGCCATTCTCTCATTTTCCTTCGCTGCCTATATCTCTCCCATTTTGCGTACTGAATACATGCTTCTCTCCAAGCACGGCTGATATAACTGTTGTCGTTGTATTTACTTTGAGGTTTACGGACTTCATCTGCACCCCACACCAAAGCACATGAGTTTGTATGTATATTTTTGTTTTTGAATGTGTCCTAATTATTTATGCATCACATTCTGTTTATTTTATTTCTCGCCCCGTGAGTATTAAAACTGATGAATATATGATGTTCCTCTTTGAAGGCTTCGAGTGTAAGGCTGTGTAAATGTGGACCGATGCAAATAAACAGCCTATTTCCTGATCCCTGAGAGCCACGGACAAAAGAGCCCGATCGTTTTATTCTCTTCCTGCGTGGACACTCTGGGGTGTTTGTATGCATCTGTCTGTTGTATTACAGCGTTCAGCCTATTGATACTGAAGGATTGTTATGTCAACATTGCCAAACTTCTTTGGCATTCTTATTCTTTTTGGAATATTTTAATTCAAACAATCAGTGGGTGAAAAAATTCCAAATAAAAAACACATTAACATATATGTTAGCTAAAGCATGTGTAGATTGTGTTAGCAATAGCAAACCGATTCTTCATAAAAGCTTTGAAACTTTGCTCTCAGGTAAACTATACAAAATTGATAAAAGGTCCTATTCATACATCGTCAGTGGAACCACCAACAGTGAAACAATGGTAAGCAGATTTACAATGTTGTGCAGAGCAATAAAGCTTTTACATCACTTCAAACATACTTCAACATCAGCAAATCTCTCTTTCAACACGGTCAGCAATTTCCTGAAGGACCAAGAGGTCCAACACCTCAATCGCATTACAGTCTCAGCCTGATCTGGAAAGCAAGACAGTAGTCAGGCCCATGGTAACGACAAACAATCTCTGATGATCACAATTCAGGGAGGGCCCAGTCAGACGCCCTTGTTCCTGGCTGATCCAAGGGTCCCCCCTAGGGACTTAAATAAAACATTTTGCTCATTGTGGAAAGTAATGACCAACAATGTAAACTTGTGACTCGACAACAGATGTTGGCATGCTCAGTGGAAACAAGGTGCTGTAAAATTAATTTTGTTTGAATTATTTACTGCATGCGTTACGTGCTTGAGGAAATAGACTGGGGGTGGTGTGTATGTGTGTGTGTGTGTGTGAGAGAGAGAGGGGGGGTGATTGTGGGGTGTATGCTGATTGGTGGGCAACAACAACAAAAAATGAATTTAATTAAAGCTGAAGTAGTCTGATAGGACTGGAAAAAAAAGAAAAGAGGGTGATCAAATGTACCCCTTACACACACACTCTTCCCTCCCCATCCGAAAAAATCAAATCGGAATCACACGAAAGCTGACATTGCTCCTGTGATTTATATTTAATAGGGTTTATTATTTAATATTGTCACTTCAAAGAGTATGCCGGCAAACTTGCCAGAGATGTTTTCCAAATTGAATTAAGCCAAATTAATATCCGAAGAACAAGAGTGGGCCTCAGTTGTGTTCCTGCAACCCAGAAAAACTTTGACAAATGAAATCAAAACTGTAATGAATTCGTACACGAGCAAGCTCCCAACACCAACCTTGCCTGAACACATATCACCATGCGTGGTTAGACAGACAGTGAGACGGAAAAAGAAAGCTCCTCATTGAGGCTAATTAGCTATGCAGGGCTCACGGAGAGTTAAAGACAGATGACTAATGAGATGTGCGCTGGAACAAAACTTTCCCTGAGCCCCCGTCAGAGTGAACAGATGCACAATGGCTGGGAGTGGTGGGCACATGACTGCTACACACGGAACAAAGGCAAATCAAAGCTACACGCCGCACATCTCAGCACTCTATCAAAGAGAGTACACCCACAGCATATGGCAAGGTGGGTAGAATGTTTCTCATTTAAAGACAGTAATTTTGTTTTGAGGGGAGGATAGTAAGCAGGGGAAAGAATCCAACAAACAACACTACAAAGACTCAGACACAGGTAGTACCTTTGCATGTTGACATTGTTTTAGTGGTGACTCCCTTCACCTGAACTCTACCAAGCATGCGTGTGTACATATGGGCGAGGGCTAAGTCTATCTGAGCAGCGATTGGCTGGTTGGACCTGAGATCCTTGCCATGTCAGAGGGCCTCCATCATCGTGACGCCACCAGGAACGGGAGCAACGCTTCACCTGGATTTCCTCCATCACCTTCACTCCTCCGCACGGTGCCAAAACAGCACGTAGCTACAGTTAGCACACAGCATTGTGGAAAAATAACAGCAGGCCCATTGATATAAATATATTTCCTCCCACAGTCGGCTGGGAGTTATTCATTTGGGTGTTTATTTTCTTTGCGAGCCCCCAGTCTCTGCTGTGTAAAGGTTGCCTTTGTTTGAGAAGCTCCTGTGGAACAGCTCAGCGGAGTGTGAAGTGCAGGAATACAGGAAGTGGGGTTGCTCTTTAACCCATGCCGCTGATAAATGGATCCACTTAACAATGGCGCATCCTGAGGCCTGGGCTGCTGACTGTGGTTGTCCTGGCTGTGTGTGTCCTGCTCCTTCAGAGACATTGGGATGCACAGGACGCACACACACACACATACACCCCCTACAGTGGACATCACCACTAGCAAAACCAAGTTGCTGTTGACCGGATATCCTAAACACGGAGATCCAGGTGTCAATGGGGTGACGCAGCGATGTTTCAATATAAACCTCGCCAACGTCATTCAGAGTGATAACTCAGTATGTTGGGCTCCTTTCCCAGCACCCGGTGTTGACCTCACAGTTCGTCTCACTGCCAAGCAGTCCTAGAGTCCTACAGTCCTATTATGATCTCCAGCAGGAGCACTAGAGGCCAAACTGTTACTCTGCCAGGCCAAGTTGAAAGAGTCTCCAGGGGGCAAACAGAATGGCATGGATTGAGGGCCAAACACAGAAGTGGACACAGTTGCCCTACAGTGCTCACTTCGAGCCTCAGTGAGTTGAATATCAACACACAACCACAGAATTCATGGCAAGGAGGAAACACATGCAGGTCAGTTAGGTTTGAGAGGTTTGTGGTGATGTACACTACAGACACAAGGAGAGATACAGAGAAAGGGAGCACAACTTATACACACACACACAAAAGATACAGAAATACACATGCATACAAACCACAATCAAACACGCAAACATGCAAGCGCACGTGTGCCCCCCCCTGTCACAAACATACACACACCACCCCTGTTCTAACCACACATTTGATGGGTGGACCAATTTGGTAAGCTGGGCTCAATGGGAGGAGTCAAGTAAGGTTCATGGTCCAGACAGCGTCAGAGAAGCACTCATTCCCAAAATACTACCAGCTGTTGAGCTACTGTGATTAATGCTACGTCAGAAGCACCACTGTTCACCCTACTGCTTACTTCACACACACACACACACACACACACACACACATATACACACACTTGCGCGCGCACACACACACACACACCTGACCACAAAAGCCACACAAGCTTAGGTTTCACTCACATACCCTTACAGATTATTAGAAAAAAATTGACTAAGGACACAGTTTGTACTGGAGGATCCCTGTTTCACCACAACATCCCTCTGTCAGCACACCCTCCCTGTTATCCTCTGGATCTCCACCATGACACAGCGCAGCCCCGTGCCACATGTCGCTAGCGCTACATTGCACCGGAGGCCACTTTCCATAACTTGTCGATTGGAAGTATATTAAAGTGTTTTGAGTTTTTTTTACTTTGTTAGTGCATTTGTGGTTAGCCACAAGCATCAGGAGTACATCACTTCCATTCCTCGCAGGCTTAGCTTATTGACTTGTGTGTTGCACCCCCAATGGTCTGGTTAGCCGATACTGAGATGACAGTGGTGGGTGGCTCTTAGCATAGCTGCTAACTGGGACCAGAGCTCTCTGTTCAGATGCAGGAATTAGATGGAACCACATCTACATATGGAATACAATTGACTTGTAATAGGGGGCTAAGCTAACGTGAGGGATGCAACAATAACTTTGCGTTTGCCTTCTTATTTCAACTTTAACTCCAATGTATTTAAATATATTTATTATGTATATATATATATATAGGAATTATTTTATGATGTAATGTCAGGGAGAGAGAGCGAGGGCATTTAGGAAATGTCCCAAGCTAGATTTGAACCCAAGTAACTAAGTAAGCCCTGACGTTATTCAATTGCTGGCGTATTCTTCCTCAGCAGCCATCTGCATTAGCATATGAAGTCACTCAAACGTGATAGAAGCTAAGACACATGATGTCATTATCACCATAATGTGATAGTGTATTCAAAAAATTCAAAACCAATTAGTTCCATTCTGTCCTGTCCCCATACGTCTGAGCGGCCCGCCTCACCCACGCTCGGCCAGACGTCCCTGTACAGAACACAGACCAGCAGTGACACCGTCACGCTAACAGATGTTCTTTACATTTCCCCCCTCTACTCCTAACCTATTTCCTACACACTAAACCACTAAAGCCCCACTCCCTCTCTTTCTCTCTCTTTCTCCTTTCACTCCCTCGTTCTCCCCAACAGAACACAAAACCAGCGCAACACAAAGAGAAACAAGATGAATTAATACCGGCGAGGTCCCAGAGGTATTAAGAGGGGATTGTTTTTGTTCTAGTTGAAACTATTTCTCACTTTTTAGCGGAGTGCGCTCTGCTCCCACACGTATTGTCTGGCTGTGATCATGTGTCAGAGTCCTACCATGGGGATGTGAGGCCGGGTGCCCGACAGCCTTGTCTGCAGCAGACGGCTTGTTTGTGTGTACTTAACAGCTCGTCACAGCTGTGTTCTCTCCAAATGTAACAGGAGAAGGCCTCATCCATCAAAAAAAAGTATTCTCTTTCTCGTTTTTTTCCTTCCTTTTCCTCCCCCCTTTTTTCTCTCGTTCAAGTGCCTCCATTGGGAAAGTGTCAACAAACAGGCGTGGGGTCAGGGCGGAGGTCCAGCGTGTTAGTTCAGCTTTTCTCTCTTCTCAAGAGGGTGTGCATTTCTCAAGGAGTCGCTTATGAGCGAAGTTGCGGAGGCTCACTTCTGTCGGAGGGATTCAATTGGATTGTCTCTGTGACAACACCAAAATACAACTGACTTGTCTAAAACAAACTTTGACCGAAAATGCACACACACACATGTGCTTTGGATTTGAACTGCGAGTTCAAAGTTCAATCACTCCTGTCATGTGAATCACATCTCTGAAAAAAGAAAACAGCTAAGGCAGTCTCACTGACTTGGATTGTGTGACTTTTGATGGAATCAAAGTGAGCTTTACCCTTCATCTGAGTGGAGTGACGGCTTCAATTTCAGCTTGATGTGTTGCTACCAGCCTGTCTGCTTGTCTGCAGGCTAAGTGGAACGTTGTGGAAAAAGAGGAGCAGTAAATCATGTAGATAAACTGATAGTTCCTGTCTCAACCCTACAAGCAGACCGAGACTAGTACTGCTCTGCTCTGCCGTTCTGCTACTCTGCTCTACATTTTTCTACTGTACTATACTATACTCAACTCTACTCATGTCTGCTGTCTGCCTCTAACAGCGAGCCCTGGCTTGCCCCGGGTTAATGGCAGCAAACTGTCACGCCGTTTCGGTACACATCACACCATCATTATTCACTAGACGTACATCGTAACCTTTATGCCACAGATTAACCCCTGAGGCTTTGGAGAAGGGAGGCACAAAAAAAAACTTTCCAAAGACAGGAAACTCAACTAGAGGCATAGGGGCTGACTCTTACTGCATGCTTGCCTGCCTGGCCAACTGACTCCTTCCCTGGTCAAAATCACCACACACCCTGTAAATGTTTCACTTTGATTTCACATACATGACAATAAATTAAGGGGTGTTTATCAAAGTTTCTTTGTTGCGGGCTGACAAAAGCCACTTTATGCATAAATTATAGTGGTAAATAAGCACACGCTGCTGCAGGATCCATGTGTTTGATGTTGAGGATTTACACAGCCTGCTCTAGTTATTCTAGAGTTTCGTAATGATTTATCTAGATGGCTTTGATAAAAGCTGGGCAGTGTTATATTGCCTGTGGCCTTCCTTTCACACACACTGGTAGAGGTGCTGACCATTAACAGAGGTAGAAAGTGATCAATCAAAACATTTGTTTTCAGTGAAGCTAGTTTGAAACCTCTCCCTCTTGTAACCACTTTTCGTAAAAATGAAATTTTTACACAGGTAGAACTGATCTATTGAATAAATAAAACTATAAATGCATACACAACTCCCCTACACACACATAGACATCTGAGTTGTGTGTGTGTGAGTACAGTAGTGTTCGCACAGTGCCATCCCAACTAGCACATATTGCCTCTCACCAGCCTTGTCTTCTGGGAACTGGCTAATTGCAGTAGAACAGAAATAGAGCCAGGGAGCTGAACGTGCTCCCAAAACCAAACCCCCTGCTGTTTCTACTTTTCACATTTTTATGCCTGTTGTGACAAAAGTGCAGACGCAGAGTGAATATGTCACATTTCCAACTCTCTGGAGAGTCCTAAGTCAAGTCAGCTGTGAAATGTGAAATATCTGGGACTGCATGTGATACTACATTTTATATTTGTAACGTCTCCAGCATGCACTCATCCAAATATTTCACACCCATGTGGTGTGCCTGATATTATAAGCTTTTGTGCATTTTAACACTTCAGTCCTTTGTCCTATTTCCAACCTCAGTGGAAGAACCGGAGGGCTAAAATGAGAGATCCATCTGTGCACTGTTGAACCTTGCGATAATACCCCTTTTTTTGAGTGTGCAGAGTGGATGCTTCCAACACTCACACGAGAACCACACCTCTCTTTTCTCATGCTGGTGTGTTTGTGTGTTTTCTGGGCTCCACATGATGCCTACAGATGTAGTCAATGGATAGAAAGACGGAACACACACATACCATTTCTTTACATCCCAGACAGTAAATAATCCTTACATAACACAGAGCGCTGTAATACTATGTGGAATGAGGAACCAGGTCTGGCCTGGCTTAGTTAAGTCCAATTTATTCCAGTCCAGCCTAACCTAACCTAACCTAGCCCATGAGAGGAGAAAAACTGGATCTGTGTAACTCAGTAAGCCTGGTTAGCTATGTATGGCAGGCCGCAGGCCTGTCTGTCTGGCTGTGAGACTGTCACTCCTCTGTGTGTGTCAACCACAACCAGGCAGACGTTGGCGATTGTGGCAGAGTGGGGGAGCAGCTCCTCTGCTCAGCCACACAATCGCTCCCCTTCAGTCCATGGTAATATGAGGGGAAAGGAGGGGGATGAGAGAAAAAAGATATCCATGCCGCTTTGCGGGTGACAGCACGAGAACTTTTGGGAGTCCGAGAGTTAGCGCCAAAGTTCCCTGTCAGCCCATTAAAGATGTGAAGCTGGCATCTAGGCGTATTGGAACCATATGTGCGAAAGAATTTCTCTTCTGGTAAGACATTCCAAATACTGTCCCAGAGCCAAAGACTTTGGTGTTAGTCTAATTTAAGCAGCATGTTGGAAAGAGCTCTCTGGGCTTTGATCATGTGGAGATCGTTTGGTACAAATTGAACTAACCCAAGCTCTGTTTCTGGTGGATCACAACCGTGGATTTGTTGAATTAAACGCTTCGTTGAATGCAGTCTGCACATGAAAAGAAAGTTTGCCTTTAGGAATCTGATAGCAGGTTTTTCACCTAGCCAGCAGGTCCGCTTCTTTTATTACTTTTAAACTTAATCCACGCTCCGTCCGCGGTGCTTTAACGAGGCGCGGGCCGGGCCTGGGGGAGATCATGTTCTGAGGGGAGACAAGCAAGAATCACCTGGCAATGTAATAGAGAACATATTGCATAGAGACCCCTAAGCATGTACTCACATGGATCACAGTGGTCATGTACATTCTTCATCTTCTGTTTCTCTTTTGACGTTTTTTTTTCCTCTATCCTGGGCCTTCTCTCCTCAAACCCCATGTATTTTCTCTCTCTCTCTCTCTCTCTCTCTCTCTCTCTCTCTCTGTCTATTAATTCCAAATAAAGAACTTCCTGAGAAAACTTTATTGACAAAAAAAGTTGTGTTGTGAAATCCATTTTTTCCCCCAGACAATAATGAGAGGTAAAAATATGATCCTCAAGAAAAAAATACAGATGTCACAAAAACAACATCACATCATAAAAGCTTCTATACTCACCCTGAACGCGGCACAAAAATACTCGAGAACTACCGTAACTTGGTGTTAGGCCTTCCAGCGGTTATATTTTTGGTGGGGATTGCACATTTGCTCTATCCTTGTGTGTCTGTGACATTTTCCCCCATAACACCCTGCTGTGTGCATGTGGGTTAGCAGTCACACGTAGGGGGCAGAGGGGGCGCTTATCTGTGCTATTGATTTTCTCATTGGCTCCACTCCCTGTTTGGTAAATGAAAACATGCTGTGCAGGAAACAGGGTCGGATTTTTCCCCCCCTCTCTCTCTTAGATGTCTGCATGTCCTCAAATGTGCTGGAACACTGAACAGGCAGGGACTCATTTGTGTCTGGGGTCCTCTGAAAATGTTTCTGATAAGACTCTTCTGCCTCTCCTCAAATTGTATAAATTAACTTGAGCTCTGTGACGGTAACTGCTTTGTTCCTCTACTATGTAAGATGGGTATACATTCAGTATCTCCAGTCATTGACTTGAGTGGATACGAAAGTACTCGGTCAATAAATGGGTTTATTTGTATATCAATACGTGCCATTTTTCCGTTCGATCCGTTTAATGGTATGTAAATGATTCGGATCTTACCAGCAGAACGTCAGGTATCCAGGCAGGCTGCAGAAGCAGCAATGGTTCCCAGGGTCTGGTTGGTATTAAATGGGGTCAGACAATGTCCTGGCTGCCACGTGGTTTAGAAAGAGAGAAAACGAGGATGATCCTTCCTCCTGCTGCTTTCTCTCTCCATCTCAAGCACAGTCTCTCTCCGCTCTCTCCTTCTCCTGAAAGAACAATAGAAGGAACAGAGGCGATGTTTGTGTGTGTTTGTATGTGTGTGAACATGTGCGGGCCTCTCCTTCTAACATCAGGTATAAACTGATTGATCACAGATCAAAGCCAGGAAGCAGGATAATTAAAGTGGACGGTATAAATAGATAGCGTAACGGCATACATACAGTGGATCATGCTGTATAATACAGAACAAATGTGCTCCGGGACTAATTGAAGCCTGTTTTGGGTTTGTACAGTACCCTCCTCTCTCTATCCAGTGGATCCTCCATTTACATGGACTTGCAGTTGAGGAGATCAGTAAAAACATGAATATACACAATAAGGTTGCCCCCCTAGGACAATAGATGTTGGTTAGTTGCTTCTCAACTCCATCACTGATTGATGTTTTTACTAATTGCAAACCTTAGTTGAGGTAATATATGTACAAAATGCTGAAACCAATGTGCTGCACGCACCGACGGAACCGGTCTAAAAGGACGAGTTGTACATCTTTTTGTTGTGGACTTGACATACATCTGAACATTATAGTCATTTTTAAATACAGAAACTCTGTTTATATCTGGCACCAAATTAAAAGTGTTCCCAGAATACATTTTATAAACAGTCACTTGAACAATGAACACAACACTACAGCACATGCGCTCATAGAACACTTGGAAAATGCCATGGCAAAACTTTAATTGTATCCCAATCATGGTTTCAAAGATTCCCACTGGAGGCTGTCCTAATTGACAGTTTGAAGGGCCCGCAATGATGTTTACTAGACACAAAACCTGGCCAAGAACACGTTGGGATGCTGTAGAGCTTCAAAACACGCAGCACTGTCTCTGGGAGGACGACAGCCGAGTGGCTACATGGAGACTGGATGTGGAGAGACAAGGAGACAAATCTTTCATTTGTGGCTGGCACAAAGGTCTGCTGGTCGTGGTGGCGTCATAAACACTGCTAGGACTGCACAAACAATGCTGAGATTCGAACAATAGAGCAAGGCAGCCACCATTCACTTGGAATTGTCAAGTTGACCGCAGTCAGGCTACCGCTAGTCTCCCAGCCAGGCGTCAGACTGGAGGCCAAGCCGCAGGCACCATGCGTGGACACACTACCAGAACTCTACACCCCGCCCAGCTTAGTAACACTAGAAACGATAGGTCTCCGTAATATGGATCTTTTTGAGGATTTTCCCAACGTCAACAGAATTGAGATGGGAACTACTGGGGGGTTGTTGTTCCTTGTTGCCCCATCCCACCCCTCCCTCCCTCCCTCCCTCCCTGCCTGCCTGCCTGCTCCTCTCTGGTTGAAGATTTGCCCTCCAGCAAGAACGTGTAATTGAGATTTCTGTTGCTTTCAAAACAAGGACTCTCTTTAACCCCCTTACCGACCCCAACCCCTCCCATGCAGACACATGCACACACACACACACACACACATACAAACACATTGCCCTGCTTAAACTGTCATCTTCTCCATTACTTTTGCAAGTGTCAATCATCCGTTGAGGTTATTAAATAGGAATCCCAGAGCCTTATTGGTGGAGGGCGTTCAAGTGGGGAAGTTTCGTGCTGTGACACATCCAGCCAGGATGTTGATAACCCAGGACTCATTAGTTAGCTGTGCCATGTTTGGCTAGCGTGCGTAGGTGCACCCCCTCTCTCACAGCACCACACATGATAGGGTTACGTGGCGAGTGAAAAACAATACGGCACTGTTTCAGTGGTCATTCCATGTCGACTTTCATTTCAGCCTAAAATAACACGGCAGGGGTAGAAGGGCTGGTTTCCCCCTCACAGGGGTGAGGAGGCAGGGGGAATATGAGGGATGACTGGGGTTAGACATGGGACTTTGAGGTATGGTTGGGCTGGAGGTTTGGACCGATTCAGGGACCCAAAACTGGGACAGGGGAAAGTAATGTGGACTGGGACTTTGGGATTGGGGTTGAGATTTCATGGACTGAGGCTAGGGCTAGGGCTATACACTGGGCTGGAGCTTTTAGGATGGGAATGGTATGGTATTGACTGAGGCTGTTGAGGTAGGCATCATTAGGGCTCAGGCTTTGTGGGCTGGGACTGTTACGGGGCTACGACTGAGGTTTTAGGAACGGGGCTGGGGTTGGTAAGGTTGGAGGATAGCTACAGCTGGACATTGTGACTGGAACAGGGGACTAGCTTTAATGGCTTTGTGATGATGTATCTCCAAATTCCTGCGTGAGACCCCTGACTGAGAGTGGGCTCAGGACTCTTATCTGTGCGGACATCTTGGCCCTGCTCGAGGCTTTGGGCTCCAGTTTCACTTGGCCAATGGGAGAATACACCAGGACTGGAGCGACTAGGGATTAGCAAGGATGACCCTGGGAGCAACATAAAACATTTGAGAACTCTGAGGAGAGAAAAGTTGTTTGACCTTGAGGCATGGACAAGGTGAAAACTAAGAGAGATTATTAGATTAGTGGAGGTGAAACAGACACAACTATCTCCGTGTGGATAAGGCACTGTGCAGTGTGGAATTATCACAAGCATCCTGTTAACAAAATTAAAGATACGTAATTAATGAATTATTAAATGCAAAAAGAATTCCATGTAATTCAATAAACATGTGAATCACTATTTATTTCAAAAATACACCGAAAAAATTGTATTTTATGCGATAATTAAAGAATCTGTTCAACGCAAGCGTTTAAAGAATCTAGTTGTTTGAGACAATCAAGTTGACAACACCAACTAGAGTAACATAGTATCCCCTTGTTGCTTAAGCTCTTAAGTGAGTCACGCAGGACCTGTGAGTAAGAGATACCCTAAAGGTATCTCCACAGTTCTCTCTCTCCACCCTGAGACTCAATGGACCACTCAAGGTCACTACCTAGCTTCTCTCATGACTGACCAACATGTCTTTGGGGCCTAAAGCCAGCAGACAGATTACAACGCACACTCAACAAAGAATGGCGCCTGTGCCCCCGTGCTTCTCTGCCCTGCAACCAGAGAGCTCCTACAGGACTCGTCACCCTCAGCTCTCCCTGAGCACCGGAGCAGGGAAAGCCGTCACTTCAATCATCCGAGGGAGGGGTCAGGGGTCAAATAGGTCAAATACCTTGGCCCAGATCCCCACCCCCCTGTCACGGTGACGAGCTGTGGTCAGTGTCATAGGCTGGATGCTGATACCAACACCACCACCCACCATCACCCATCACCAACAAGCTCTTATAGCACCCCGGCTGGGGGTTGGAAAGGGCTGCAGAGCATGAGAGCCTCTATACAACGCATCAGTAGTATTGCTATTGAATGAGTAATACAATAGGCTCTCTCAATGATGTATCCATTAGACAACTCTGCCTTTTTTACTTCATTTCAATCATCACGTTTACTAAATGTCCAACCACACTTCTATTTCTCCCAAGAGAAAGAGCTAGACATCTTCTCAAAAATATGTATTGTGTATTTTATACTCCTGAAAAGGTCTAAATACATACTCTTTGTTTGGTTGTGTTAACAAGATAATCTAAGAGTCGGGAGCACTTTTAACGAGGGTGTTTTTATGACCTCTGTTACAATAAAATGAACAGGTAAAACACTGAGTGATTAAATTTAATGAAGAACAGATAAGACCGACACCATCTTCAGAATCCCTAATGAAAGGTTACACTGCACTTTGAAGAGGTTTACTGCCTTAACAGCTTTGCGTAAATCCAAACTAAATACTTATTATATGAAGAGGTATTAAGGGGGCAGAGATTGTAACATGCCCATGTCTGTTTGTGATTAAGAAGGAGGCCAAAAGGAGCATTGGGAATTTCATTGGGAATTTCACTCCTGGAAGTCCTTGCTTCCTGATACTAAAGCAGTAGCCCAACTAAGTGTATTGTGTAAAAAAGCATGTACCTCACATGACAGCATAATGACTTTACACAGTTTGAAATAAAACAGGCCTTACCAAACTCATTCCTAAGTCCTTCAATACCTTGGACATCCAACCCCTTGCACCTCTAAGCTCTAGGATCAAGCTAAAGAGCAGGACTTGGTACACATGCTAACTGCTAGCCTGTGACTGGTCCATAGAGCTCTGTTTTCCTTACTCTAACCACATGTCTGGAATATCGGTAACCGCCAATCACTCAGAAACACCGTGAAGTCCAGTCCAACTGGATAAGTCCAAAGCATTTTTTTGACAGGAAGGACATATTTTTGCAAGGACAGGAAGAATCAATCAAAGAGCATTCCAACGGTGCCTCTGATCAGTGTTGGTTCTGAGAGACGCTCTTTTGGCTGAGGGCTGTTGACCCCGCTGAGAGGAGCCAGATCTGGGAACTTGTAATCAGGGTCAGGAACTTTACTAAGGGCACAGGAAGGCCTTCAAAGTCGAGAATCCCACCGGCGATAAAACACTCCCCTGATAAAAACACATTCACACCGAAGACACCGCTCTTAACATTTCCTCTAAACGTCAACTGTGAAAGGGATTAACCAAGCGCAGTAAATCCAACAGGTTAGTGGCTTTAGGGAGGAATTTCTACATTCTACGGATCAAGAAGAGGAAAAAAGGGTTTGCCATCTCAAGTTTTTTTTTCTACAGCAGTCGGTACAGTCCTTGCCTTCTTTCAAAAGCAGAGGTCACTCGCAAGAGGCCTTGGGTCACACACTATACCCTGTAAAAATACTGCTGAGCAAGTGGTTTCAATTTGCTCAAGTGATTAAGTTCGCGCCAGCCCCTGTGCCCTGACGCAGGTCATTGGTGCCTGGCTGTGTTACTGGGGAGGGGAGGGACAAGTGATGCTAACCGTTAGCATTTGTACTGACATCACATTAGACTAGCATAACAAGACTTTCAACCATGGGGTGCCCTGCAAAGGTCTGCTAAAGGTTACAACAGAACACTTTTGTGTTTTATGTTTTTACCTTTTATCGAACCTGGGACTGTGTCTGAGTCAGTCACAGCAGACATCCCATAATCACAATTGCATGGGTTATTGCGTTAAGGGCATGCTAACCTGACGGGAGCCATAAGGCCTTTAGAGTGTTCCGGATACAGCCAGACCTGCCAAACCTGACATTAGCATCCAGTCTGTGCAAAGTCTAGAAGTCAACAGTGGGCATAATTAGTGCTAAAGACACGCACACCTCTTCTGGGAGCCAGAGAGTTTACTTAATAAATTAGCTATGTTTGCTTAGAGGAGCTACTGTTGGAATTTCTCAAGGGTGCGCAACCTAGGTCGAAGTGTCCAGCCGTTACTCTGGACAATTGGACTTTGTGAAAGATTAACAGTGCTACTGTTATTGTGCTAAGTGGATTTTTTCCCTTCCTGAGTGTGAGTGTGTGTGTGACTGGGGGGTGGGATACCTGACACCAGATGTGAGTTGCACCAGGGCATCAATAAAACAAGACCTTACTAATCTTAACCGTTCACTCTGAAACTTCAAACCTTATGGTGAACAACACTGTCTCAGGTAGTTCAATTATTGATAAAACCACAATTTAAATCTTCCCACTGCAGGATCTGCTGTGTGTTGCTCTCCGGCGCTGGATCGTTGTTGACTTATTTATTTATGTATTTGTTTTCTCTCAGTGTTCCAGTGTGTTTTCCCTCTCTACACCTAGTACAGTTCCGTTTCTCATTTCTTCCCTGTGATTTGGAAGGGGGAGCTTCAGAAAAGTAAACCTGTCAGGTTCAAATCCAAAATAGGGCGCAATATTGAACTACTGAACACGAGCTGGGACTTGAGTGATGGAAATGGCACTCTTACCCCCCCCCCAACCCTCCCAGCTCTCGAAACCCGACTTTGCCTTTGTCAGCTCCAGGCTTTCTCTCTGTAGTCACAGTGGCGCGTGGGTGATGTCAGCGCGCGGGAAGGAGATGTTCAGTACCACAATTTTTGTACAAATGCATCCCATAATGATCATGTTTTGTTACCTTCATGTGCTCCAACACAGGCTTGACTACTCTGGGAAGTGAATGGGGGTAAAGACCTACAGAGACGACTCCTTTGCAGTCCCGCATTTACTCCTGTTGCTTTGTTTCCTATCACATAGCAGCTCTTCTTCATCTCCCCACGGGGCTGCTCTGCCGCTGGGGTTTGCTGTTTGCACACACACACACAGTCACATACACACACACTGAGACACACAGACCCTTTAAACACTCACAGGCAAATACCAGTAGTGCCAATAGACTCCCATAACATACACACACTGACAAATGCAGATGTGTGCGACACATACACTCACACACATAGCTACACACGCTCACAGGGGGCCAGTAAATGTCTTGCTTTTAGGGTGAGCAGGCTTTAGGTATAACACCCAGACATGTTTGGCTGTTCCGCTAGCACAGGCACTTAAAGCAAGCTCACGTCACCCCAAGGCCCATCTTTACAATAACAGAACAGGTTGACAAAATGAAAGCCCATTCCTCCCTCATTTACGCGTCATTTCAGCCCTGACCCCTCCAGTAAAAGATCAAAGGACTTTTTGAGGCCTGCTCTTATTTCAGCTCGCTTTAGGAGGACAGCTGAGGAGATTGGCAGGCTGACGTGAGCTTTGGGAGGCTTTTTCCAGACCCCCTGTCTACCCACAGCGAAATCCTGACTCATACAGCCTCGACACGGGAGTTGCCCTGGGTTAGAGTAATGGTTATAGGATCACAGATGGCTATCTAACACGGATATCATGTGTACAACCTCAATCTGCGTGGCACATTTCTCATGCTATAAATCCCGGGTAAATCATGACAGTGTCAATGCCGACGTTTTTGCTGATGACGATTTTTAAATAAGGTTATGTTCTAACCGTGACAGTTTAGTACACATTATTCCATAACAATGTGTATGTAACCATCTTAAAAAATAATGTGACACGCGATAAGAGGATATTTATTAAAATGTTGAAAGAAAGTATCAAACATGATTCAGTCAGTCACAATTCAGATCCACATGGATCGTAATTAACTCACCTTATCTTCGTCTCTCCATCCTGCCCCGCCCCATGACGATAACCATAGCAACAGGAGGAGCCCCCAAGAGCAGGGAGGATCAATAGCAATATGCCAATCTTTATCTAATCCCCCCCTTCCTTCCCCCTCCCAGTGTGGAGCTGTCACTTTAGATCTAATGATCTAACCTATGAAGCATTGATGAGCAGTCAACACAACGCGTCACTCTTCATTCAGTCACACGAGCAACAAGCCCGCCACCGTCCGGCCTTCTCTGTGACAACAATAACATTGAGAATACCTCAGTCTCGTACATCTTATTAGCCATCTTTGCATTTCCATGGCAAGCTACATCATCTAGAGGTACTAGTGGACTCAGGTAAACACTGGCTGAGGATCATCGGTGGCGGCCATTTTGTCTGTCCGTTAGCAACCAAGCTTTCTCAGAGGTCAGTATTGACTAATGTCACTGACCTCAGAGACCACTGCTCTCTGGCCAATCTGCGTCAAGCCTTGGGGGCGATTATGACATTTACTCACAGAGATTATAATTTCAAATGAGTGTTTAAAAAATTCCCTGGTGGGTGTGGGAGAGAGCGAGACTGTAAGGGAGAGTGGAGAGCGGTCATCAGATTAGCTGAATAACAATGAGGAAATGACCACTCGGAGGCTGCAGGCGCAGATCATAAGCTGTGTTAAGTTCGAGTGGTGAAAGCCCCGTCATTGACTGAGCTAATGGCTGTCAGACCTGTTGACCGCTCTCTTTATTTCATGCCTCTCTTCTGTCTTTCACATTGCCTCTCTCTCTTCGCTCTTCTCCGCTATCTCTCTACTCTCTGCCTTCTCTCTCTCTCTCTCTCGTCTCTCCCTCTCTCTCACTCTTCTCTCTTTCCTCTCTCTCTCTCCCTCTTCACTGCTCTCCTCTCTGTCTCTTTTTCTTCTTCTCTGTCCTCTCCTTCTCTGTCCTCCAGCGTTCAGCACAGGGCCAGGTGGTTAACCGCATGTCGCCCCCAGACACTGCACACCCGGCCTCAGCATGCTATTGGCTGAAATCGGTCAGCTGGTCTGCACTCTGCCCTGCCCTCCACCTAAAAAAGGCCCCCTGCTCCCCCCAGAGCACCGAGGGGCATTGTGGGAGGTCAAATGTCCCTCTACTGCAAAACTGCTAATCTTTGACCTGGGTCAGAGAACACATACCTTCAGTTTACTTAAAGGAATTGACGTATTTGTCTCTTGTCTTTACAAATGTCAGTGAAACATTTACTAAGTGTACCAAACAGGACACATTATAGTACAAGTTAGATAACGGCTCCATAAATATATGGGTGGGGTAAGGTTGGAGTAAACTTGAAAGAGAGCATGAGAGCTGTTTTGCTATTCCGTTCACTATCACTGGAGAAAACAACAGAACCTGAAACACTAAGAAAACAAGCTGTGACAAGCGTAAACCCCCAAATACTGCTTAAAAATCTGCTCAGGCTACACAGTCACTCCAAAAGCACCTGTTGGAGCATCCTATCCAGGGCAGCCTACACAGAATACATCACTGCTTTTTCTTTGTAGCTTGCTTACATGTGTACACTCAGTGAAGAAGACTACTGAGGGGTCTAGGAAGAGGAGCCCTCTCTCCCTCCTTCCCTCCCTCCCTCCCTCTCTCTCTCTCGCTCTCTCTCTCTCTCTCCCTCCCTGTCTCTCTCTCTCTCCCTCCCTGTCTATTCCAGCGTGTTCATCACCTGCTCCCCAGTTCAGTTTCTTATTACTTCTGCCACATGACGCTACACTTGGATCGCACGCCCCATGAATAATATACGACCGCGCCACCTCGCTACAGATGAAAGAGCACACAAGGCACTGTGGGTCGGCAGTGGCAGGGAGAGACGGAGGCTACAGCAGGTGGAGAAGACGCGAGTCGAAGACTGGAGAGGAGAGGAGTACCGCCTGCACCCTGAACATCCAAGGCCCAATAATGTCTGTGGTGTGTGTGTGTGTTTCATTCCCTGCTCCAGCTGCAGTTGAGCCGAGGAGGTGACAGGCCTCGTCACTGTCATCGCCAGGTATCAGCTAGAAGGAACTGAAAGGGGAGTAGAAAAGGGAGACTTGGGGAGGAGGGGGGGCAGGGGGGGCAGGGGGGCGGGGTGAGCATAGCGATGAAACAGCAGCACACACATTGCCACACGCACACACACACTCACGCTGAGGCCTCTCAGGAGAGCTGATCAGCGCGAGGGGTTTGCCCGTCTGCGCTCTGTGGGGATGTGGCGTTTCCCCCTCTCGAGGTCGGGAAGCAAAAACAAACAGTACTTTTGATCATCGGGCTCCGCTCACCTCGCGGGCTTAGGGAGGGGGAGAGACATGCATCCTAAACCCAGCACCTCGCTGACTGGGTCTTGACTAAACAAGTGCAGGTGGTACAACACATGCGTTGACACTTACACGTATGCATGCAGACTTGTAAATGCTAACATGGACACATATGTGCACATGGAAACACACACACACACACACTGAAAAACACAGACACACACAAAAGCCTATACTGACACCCAGACCCGTAGTGACTAACACTGACACACACACACACACTGACGAACACACACATACACACCCAGGGATGGTGTATCATGCACCAGAGCAAGGGATTAGCAGTAAAAAAACATGTAATCCCGGATACCACTTTGAGAAATACCTAATAAAAGAAAACTGTTCTCACACGCCTCAAGTTGTTCTCCCAATACAAAACCTGAGGCTTTGCGTCACACCAACAGCTGTTTAGAAATCTGAGGTTACAGTACATTTTTACAGTCACTCATTGCACATGTTTCGCATACAACAGCAATGCGTGCAGTGTTAGGTTACCATTGTAAATTTCAAGTATTGTGTCACTGTAAAAAACCTATTCAGTGCTAAATCCTACCAGGAGCCAGATTGTAGCCAACAAAAGACCTGTCGCGGCTAGCAGGCCAGCGGCGTCATTGTGCTCAAGTCACTGGCTGGGGAAGAAGACAATGGCAAGCGGGTTTGAGAGTTTGACCCAGGCTACCTTCACTTCACCTCCAGTAGACAAGGTTAAGATGGATGGCCCTAATTAAAAGAAAGGCCCTCTCTTCTTCTCAATGGGATCGGGTTTATTTTACAGGAACTTTAACGGGCCCTTTTGTGAGGGCCCGTAATTATAGGGTGAAATGATTAGAGGTGCCTACGGGCACGAAGGTGACAGACAGACCCAAAGTAACCCAAGTCACCTTTCAATATTCCATCTCTTCCTATTGTCCCGTGGCCCTCTGCGCTAATTTCAACCCAGCCACCTCAACACAGAGTAGCTCTATTCTCTCTCTGCTCCTCATGTACCAGAACAATATAAATGTTTCAAAACGAATCTAAGACAAGGTTCTTAGGGGAAGAAAAGCGACAAGGATCATTTTTCTGGACTGAGAGGCGGAGGGGAGTGGTCGTTGGCACCGGGCTCTATAACAATAGCCGGAGTAAAGCAACAGGCGTTTAAGATGCACGACGTAAGACGTGGAACAGGTGACACACCCAGCCCGGACCAGTTAACATGACCGGCCACATCAGCTACCACAGCCGGCCCCCGCTTGATGTGGCAAGCGCACTCAAGAATCAGCTAATCTGTTGTTTATTAAGTGCGGCCGTAACTTGAGCAGAGCGATTAAATGGAGATTTGAGCATGATGCAGCCGCTCTATAGGGTGCAGGGTCACATGTGCCGTGTCTTCCAGTAACATATGGAACGTCTGAGTGTGAGAAACAGCCTGATACTGCTGCAGACACTAGTCTGCCAGTCAAAGGCCTGCTCGTGACAGTGATCTGCTTAACAAGGATTCAACGTTCCGGATGTTTCAGATATTTTCCGAAGGGGAAACTTTCTTCACACATCTTTGCAGAACAAAGGGGAAATGTTGGGCTAAGTGCTCGGAGTTGTGCCATCACTGGCTCTTGACATTCAAGGTGGGGAGGTGGGGTTTGGGGTTGGGGGGGTGTTGGGGGGGTGTTGGGGGGGTGAGGAAAACAAGATAATGTGTTTTTTTAAAGTCTCAGGGTTGTATTTTTTTCACTCTCCTGCACATGCTCGTCTCTGCCTCCTCTGATCCATCAGAGACCTCGCTTCCACTGCATTCGACTTAAAATCTGTTTTTCTGTGTGTGTGTGTGTGTGCGTGTGCGCGCATACGTGTGCATTTGAACACTTGCTGTGTACATTCCCAGATACACCGTCTCGATTGAGCTAAAGAGCCATCGCCATCGTTTCTCGCTGTCACTACCAAAGCTATTCGGAGCAGCAATTAAAATCAGTTTAGCTTTCTGCATGCGCACGAACACTTACCCCCACCCCTCTGCCTGGGACGCCGGAGACGTCAGACACTATTATTACGCCCCAGTCTCTGTGCTAAAGAGCTAAATACACATCACCCACTTATTTTCAGCTCAGACTTCTAATAAGACCAGGGCAAAACCAAACAGGGATTTCAACAGTGCATCCATGAGGATCGGTTGCACATTTTAATTTCTACTTAAATGAACCCAGAAAATGTGGAAGATTTCCTACACACGGCCCTACACACTGGGTTTGGACAGGTGTGCGTAACATGAGCTCTGTCAGTCTCCTGCTGATGGTGCAAAGTGCAATGGAGGGTTCAGAATGGGCTGGGTGAGGATAGCAGCCTCCCATCCTAGCCTCACAGCCCAGCCTTTCATCCCAGCCTCAAAGCCCAGGCCGACAGCCCAGCTTCCTGTTCCGTATCACAACAACACAGTCCAGCCTCGCAACCCAGCCTCACAGCCCAGCCTCACAGCCCAGCCTCACAGCCCAGCCTCACAGCCCAGCCTCACAGCCTATTATCAAAGCCAAGCCAAAGCCATTTAGACAGTCATTTAAATCACTTACCAGCCAATAGCTGTTCACTTTATTGCAGTTATCGGACAGGCCCTCTTTTGTCAGCTAACGTTTTTTTGATAGCCCTGCCGATCGCGCCTAATAACACGTCAGATAAGATAAGCAACACGGGCCTCTCTGTAGTGATATCTAACAAACAGGCACTTTTTTTCCTCCTGAGGCCTCCTAGTCATGTCAATACTGTCCCTTTGTTTGGGAGCGTGTCAAAGTCAACACACCTGAACACACCAGGGAACTCCACTCAGGTGCCCCCACCACCCCACCACCCCACCTCACACACTGTGTACTGTATCAGGCGGCAGGAACACAGAACAACGGGCCAGGCTTTGTGTGCGCCCGCTAATGACGGCACTCTCAACAAGCTCACTTGACAGCTGGGTAGGACTTTAAAGAATTCATAATTAAGCGCTGCCTTAGATTAGCGCAGGGGCGGATGCCTTTGAAGAACTGCTCAGGTAGCGAGGCCCTAATTAGCCCTGGCCTATTTTACTGCAGCACACATGTTGAGGAGAGTAGCGTTGTTGCGTATCTGCGCACGTACTTTGTGTACATGTGAGTGGGTATGTGCTTGTTTTCATGTAGGTACACAGGCATGGTGTTACCTCAGGCATTAACTGTGTGTGTTTGGGTCGCCGTGCGTGTGCGTGAGTTCTCGTTCGTCAGACGTCGTGCGTGTCTCGTGGAGTTGAAGGATGTGTCATCAAGGCCTGGGGGGTCAGGACAGGGGGGGTCTGGGGTTGCCAGGTCATTGGCATGAGTAGTGGCCAGAGTCCATAAGTCTCCATGAAACAACAGGTGAGGAGTGAGAGAGAGCCTAGGTGACCCCCCCACGCTCTTACTACGACCCCTAACTCCAAGCATGGCACAACTATGTGTCGTCATCATGCCTTTGTGTGCGTGTGCGTGCGTAAATTGCGTGTCACTCACTGCCCTACAAACACACTTTGTTACACGTGCACACACACATACACAAACAACCACTGTGTGTGCCCCTACTCAGCCAGCTCCTATCAGCACCCCAGAAAACAATGGGGGAATGTTCCAGCCTGTTACCATACCACAGCTCCTATCTGATGAAGGAGAGCAGGGGATAATCCAGGCCGCTCTTATCAGTGGCAGGCATCCCATTTCCATATTCAAGCCCTGCTGGGTGATAGGAGCCAGCCTTGATGAATGTGTTGTGATGGACTGATACCTGTGGCCTGCCGATGAGGGTCTCATGGAGGGCTGGAGGAGTGGAGGAGGAGGGAGAAGAAGAGGAGGAGAGGGGAGGAGAGGGAACGATGGAGGGGCCTGGACAGTAGCTTTCAGCGGGTCTGATAAAAGCTCTGGTGGAGTGGGCTGTGATTAATGTGGATAAGTGGCCAGGGTCAGAGGCAGGGCCCTTGTTCCTGACCGCTCTTAAGAGAGGTCATCTCCACCACCATCCGTCACCCACGCCCACTGCTGGCGACGCCTCCACAGGGAGAAGGAGAAGAGGGGGGTGTGGGAGAGAGAGAGACCTCCACAAACATGTCAATGAGGCAGTCATACATGCACGCTGAGAGAAAGGTAAACATCCACGTGATAGCAAGCATACTGCTATTATCACAATGAGGCATGAAAAAAAGTTGAGGTCGCATACAGGCAAGGTTGCTTACTTGAACTTACATGAGCACAAACAGACGCACACATCTTACTTGGTGACAGAAAAGCAGACACAGGATGCTGGATGGTCTCACTGAGGAATGACTGACCACTTGAAGAGAACATTTGACCTCTATTTTTCACTGGGGCCCGTCCTTGTAGCCAGACAATCAGACAGCAATGCATTATTAATTGGTCTCTCTTTCACTCAGTCGCCTCTATCAGTATGTTGACAATCACCGTCCAGTCATCCTTCATTTATCTGGTCAGAAAAGGGTCATTATACGTGGCAGGACACTGTGTGTGTACACAATAACACAGCCAGGAGAATAGATCGACTCAACAAGACAGATGTATTCAAAGTAGCTGTGGTCTAACTTTGGGCCCTTGGTGTATCACCTAGCCATACTTGTAATATCTCCATTTCAAATGTTCACAGTATCAGAAACTGAGGTCAAAACCTCAGTTATTAGCGTTGATCCCCCGCGTCGATTTCTTTGTTTGACTGTATTGTTGATATTAGTGTTGTTTTTATCCATGGGGACACACCGGGGCCCCTCTCTCCAGAGACACCACAGGGAACCCTTTAAAAGCACATATTAAAACACATTCTCTTCACATCCCGGGGCCCCCACCTAGCACTGTAAACAGCTGGCTTTGCTTATATTTTATTAATGTTGTTCTTTAATTAGTTTAATTGCATAGAGACACATATTTGTGCATAATTCTTCCTTATTTAATCAAAAGAAGAAGCAAAAAAATCCCAATTGTCATTTATGCATTCATATAAATGTCTGCCCTCTAGCTCTTAAACACAAATTGCGCGGGTTGCTTGTCAGTGAAGGGGCCTGCACAGGGAAGTGCTGGGAGTCTTTGAGTGTTAGTACGTCAAGTTCTTTCCACCTGCTTTGTTGTCACGGTTTTGTTTTCGACTAAAAGCAGGGTGGTGTTGTCATCCAAGCCAAGAGCTTACTCATGCTACACACCATGCAATGTTCATGGAACTACTTGAATTTCCTGCGGTTACAGATTTTAATCCTTTGTGTCCAAAAAGGGGAATTATTGTTGATATTGTGTGAGGCAAAAACATGAAAGGTCTTCAGAAGGTATGTCAGGACAACCTTTATTACTGTCTCAGCACATAGCAGTGCAGCCAAGGACACAAGGAGCCGTGTCACACCCTGACCCACATGCCGAGATGGCACCAGATCCACCTGGGAGAGCTCTTTATCCACCGTGAAACTTTATAACAGCGTATCGCTGCTTAAACTCTGGCCTTTCTATGGAGGTCACAATGGTTCGTCAACAGCAACATTATCTGACCTCCTCCATCTTATCACCCTTTTGCTCGGTCAACAT
>BROE01000013.1:6675464-6677422 GCA_036571765.1 Plecoglossus altivelis
CTACCCGCTTCCCCTGCTTCATCAGAGCTAATAAGGGAGGCCTGCGCCGCGGCGCTTCATCTAGATTAGGGCCCCTTATCACACGCCACCTGCACGGAGCAGCATGCCATTCATATGCAGATCTGGCCCCGATCATGGCTGGAGCATTTCCTGCCTCTGTCACTTCTCATCTTAGATAAGCTATTGGAGTCAGTGTTGCTAGTGTTGGGTTTGGGTCTCAATGTGTTTTGTGTTGTTTGCATATTCTGATCCAAACAGCTAGTGTTGCCGGATGAGGTATACCAGCTCGTCTACACATTTCAAACCAGCGATTGTGGTTACGCGAAAATACCTGCAACAAACACAACAGGGGAGATGAACCTCTGTATCTTCATGTGGGATCCCTTTGGGGACCTGCAGTAAGTAATAGAACTATTGTGAGGATGTCCTGTCAGAGGGAGGTGTTGATGAAGTCACAATGGCCAGCTCAATGATTGATGCGTCTCAAAGGGATGACTCTGCCAATCATTGAGCCGTATGCAAATATCACATGCCTAGGTTGAGCCCTGCCTCTCACGCACCTGTTCACACGCAGCAAGAGACACTGACTCTCATGCCGTCACATCAGAACCAAAGTCCGGACCCAAGTTCCAGAACCTACGATCATTTGGATGATAACACGCCAAAGGTTTTTCACGAGGTGCCTTGTTTACCTGAGTAAGAGGAGTAGAGAGTGTTTTCCTCTTGGTGATCAGGAGAGGTCCGAACACCTGTCTTTCAGGGAAGAATTCTTTTGTCCTTTTGGGGGCGGGGGGGCCCGTGGGGGGGGGGGCAGGAATGATGAGAGGGGAAGAGGTTGTATTAGCTGGACTCAACTGAAAAATTGGAGGCCTCCTCGATGGACCACAGTGAGAGATCAAATTGCTGGAATGGGGGTGGGGTGGTGGGGGGGAATTTATCTCCCTGAAGACAGTGAGGAATGGGGGTCCACGAGGCAGGGGGACACCTTAATGAATAGGGGGGGGGACTTTTCCCTGTGCCTCCCTAACCTGCCAAGGCCTCCCAGGCTTGTGCAATCTCTCAGTGTCAACATCTTTCTGTGAGGCTGATTCAATTAAGATTAAGCCAGTGGCAGGAGGAGAGAGTGACAGGGGTCAGTTTGATTTCGGCGATTGGCTTTTCTCTTTGTTTTTTTCCACTGGGGGTTACCGCCTGTCGTGCCACTTGCTCTGGAGAAGAGGTACGCTGTGTCCATCGTGGCTGCTCTATTGGAGAGGAGCGATTTTTGAAGTTGCGTGTAAATACATTACACACTTTGATAGATGATGCCACTCCGTGGGTCTGTTCTGCCCACCTGTGTCTTCGAGCAACAAACCATGCACATGTGCGCCAATATGCATTCTGGGGGTTATCCAACTGTTTCGCTGTAGGCCCTATGTGCGGTAGGGTGACCGTATGCGTCTACGTGTGTCCACATCCACTAACAGACAATCCTAATGATATAAGCCCAGTTTGATCATTCATGTTCTACCACATTGGGAGACTTCACAACCAGGGCATTAGGACAGGTATTTGTCTCCATTGACTAACCTCTCTCCGCTGAGCAATAGTTTAGCCACCAATTATGCATGCTTCACCAGTTAAGGAGCGCTTACTGACAAAACAGAAGGATGAACCCTTTCAGACAGCTCGAGGGAGAGAAGGCGGGTCACCTCAAACCCGCACACAGTGGGAGGGTATATGTGTGTGTGTGTGTGGCAGGGAGGGAGGAAGTGTAGGTGTAAGGGCGGCGGTAAACGGGCCTGAGAGAGGGCTGTGAATGAGATAAATAAGCTTTACAGCCTCTTATATACACTAGCCTTGGCACTACCACAATGTGCTGACCCTTGGTTGGCGGGGTCAGTCTCCTTTGCTTGGGTTAACGTTACACTCCTGCTTTACCCCACAGCTGCAGCTCGTTACAATGCCCTGTAAAAAGA
>BROE01000013.1:6677507-6700007 GCA_036571765.1 Plecoglossus altivelis
CCTAGGTTGAGCCCTGCCTCTCACGCACCTGTTCACACGCAGCAAGAGACACTGACTCTCATGCCGTCACATCAGAACCAAAGTCCGGACCCAAGTTCCAGAACCTACGATCATTTGGATGATAACACGCCAAAGGTTTTTCACGAGGTGCCTTGTTTACCCTGAGTAAGCAGTGAGTCAGAGAGTGTTTCCTTCCTCTTGGTGATCAGCGAGGGTTTGATGCGGGGTGGGCGGGGGGGCGGTGGGGGGAGGGGGGCAGGAATGATGAGAGGGGAAGAGGTTGTATTAGCTGGACTCAACTGAAAAATTGGAGGCCTCCTCGATGGACCACAGTGAGAGATCAAATTGCTGGATGGGGGGGTGGGGTGGGGGGGGACATTATCTCCCTGAGACAGTGAGGAATGGGGGTCCACGAGGCAGGGGGACACCTTAATGAATAGGGGGGGGGACTTTTCCCTGTGCCTCCCTAACCTGCCAAGGCCTCCCAGGCTTGTGCAATCTCTCAGTGTCAACATCTTTCTGTGAGGCTGATTCAATTAAGATTAAGCCAGTGGCAGGAGGAGAGAGTGACAGGGGTCAGTTTGATTTCGGCGATTGGCTTTTCTCTTTGTTTTTTTCCACTGGGGGTTACCGCCTGTCGTGCCACTTGCTCTGGAGAAGAGGTACGCTGTGTCCATCGTGGCTGCTCTATTGGAGAGGAGCGATTTTTGAAGTTGCGTGTAAATACATTACACACTTTGATAGATGATGCCACTCTGTGGGTCTGTTCTGCCCACCTGTGTCTTCGAGCAACAAACCATGCACATGTGCGCCTATATGCATTCTGGGGGTTCTGCACCTGTGTGTGCGTGCGTGCGGTAGGGTGACCGTATGCGTCTACGTGTGTCCACATCCACTAACAGACAATCCTAATGATATAAGCCCAGTTTGATCATTCATGTTCCACCACATTGGGAGACTTCACGACCAGGGCATTAGGACAGGTATTTGTCTCCATTGACTAACCTCTCTCCGCTGAGCAATAGTTTAGCCACCAATTATGCATGCTTCACCAGTTAAGGAGCGCTTACTGACAAAACAGAAGGATGAACCCTTTCAGACAGCTCGAGGGAGAGAAGGCGGGTCACCTCAAACCCGCACACAGTGGGAGGGTATATGTGTGTGTGTGTGGGAGGGAGGGAGGGAAGGAGGGAGGGGGGTGTCGGGCCTGAGAGAGGGCTGTGAATGAGATAAATAAGCTTTACAGCCTCTTATATACACTAGCCTTGGCACTACCACAATGTGCTGACCCTTGGTTGGCGGGGTCAGTCTCCTTTGCTTGGGTTAACGTTACACTCCTGCTTTACCCCACAGCTGCAGCTCGTTACAATGCCCTGTAAAAAGAGTGGGCAGCCCAACGAGGGGTGCTGAGCAGTCATAAAAAAGGGGTAAAAGAGGTGAGGGAGGGCGAGGGAAGGAGGGGATGAGAGGTGGAGAATGAAAACAGAAGCGTTAAGTCATTAGGGGCCATTGTTGCACTCAAACTGCCGCCACACAAGCTCTCTGTGAATGGGAAATGGAGCTTAATGACCTGAAAAGCGACTTCAAAGGGCCCTACAATGGAGGAGAATGGGCGGTGCCACTCGAATGTCACTCTGCCACTTATGCTACACTTGAAGAATGGTGCGCTTGTTTAGATTGGTTGTGTGATGAAAGTAAAACTAGTAACAGGGCTTCCTATAGAAATGTTTCCGGAGAATTGAACAAAATCAATATCCATTCATGGTAAGTCATATTCAGGATTATGGCATAGTCACGATACCATTTTCCAAATAATTGTCATGCTGGTCACTGTGTGTACGTGTGCGTGTTCTTTACATGCGTCAGCTTATTAATGTTTACATGAATAACTGCCTGGTGTCTGTGTCTGTTACTGGGGGCAGGTTGGCTTTGGCCTCAGTCACTTAGCTTGTGTGTGAAATCAGGGATGACAACAATGGCCGCCACTGCCAGCTGCTTGGTGAGGGACACAGGCTTGGCTGGCGCTTCCCTTGGCTGGCCTGTCACTCAGCGCCCAGCCCATTTCCTCATTACAGCAGCTAGCCAGCCTAGCATGCACCTCACCACATAACAGTAATTTACAAGGCTAACATTCATCCTGCCCTGCGGCTAGCCTGACATACCTTGTCCTGGTGAAACAGCTGATTAGCCTAGCATCCTTCCGACACTGTGGCCATCTCTAGTTGACCCGGGTTACACCCTGCTATGCTACTAACCTAGCATACACTTTATCTTCATTTTAGGGGCAGCATTCAATATTCAACTGTAAAGGGAATACACTGTCATCTACTGTGCAGGAGGTGCCATGGCCTATCTATGTCATATTCTCCTCCTTAACCTACGTACCTATAGAATGTTTTTTTGAATCCTCCCCCTCCTCCTGCCAGACCAACCGCTACCGAAGCATAGCATTCCATAACATCTAGTTAGCATCAACAAACCCTGACTGTCAGCAAAAAAGCCATAAACATTCGAGAGCCCGTTATTTCAACGGATTATACACATAGGAAGGAAGCGTGAAAATGAAGTGCCCTGAAGCCTATATAAGTGTCTGGAAAATGAGTTCATGTGTGTTTATAGGACTGAGAGCAGGAGACACGTGAAGGATTCATAGGCGAAGCACACAGAGTATCCAGGGAGCATCAGGGTTCCAATATATCCACGTGTTCTGCCATCATCGTCCATGACCAACACGCAGCCCCGCTTCCACCCCCCTGCCACACACGCCGTGCAAGCACACACACACACTCACACTTAAGAGTGAGACCCTCCCTTGCGCCATCCCCAAACCCCTTTAACCTCTCTCTCATTCTGGGACCTTTCGCCAAACCATGACATCACACACATCAGAAGACTGCTGTGGAGACAACTGCTGTAGCCTACAGAGCTTGTCTGCTCCTCTGGCTCCAGATGTCAGCAAACTCTCTGTGTCCACACAGGAGCCTCTAAGAGCAGCGCAGGCCCCACATGGTACACATGCACCGTTTTACTTTCAACATGTGCCCAAGAGGGGCCTGGCTCGCCTCTTGATCTGCCGCAAATTGCCTTTAAACGCAAACCGGTTTGATTTGCACATTTCCAAAATGGTGAGCAAGTGTTTCTTTAAGAAGTATGACTGTGTGTGTGTTTGTGTGTGTGTGTGTGTGTGTGTGAGAGAGTGTAAGAGAAAAGGAGGGGTGTGGGGCCAGTGAGCAGAATGAGCTTTGTTTCCCTGTTGTCGGCATTTTCTTGGCACGGTTCTCCGATGTGCCTATCTGGCAGGCGGAGGGGCTCCAGACCACAGTAGGTATGAGCTGTTTCAAAGAGCTGCTTTGATCTGAACAAAGCAAACCAGTAAAACGGCAATGGGAATAATCAGATATTACGGGGCTTTCATCCCTGCCTAGCCTGAGTTCATTATGAATACTGGATTTTGGCTTTAGGCTAGGAACCAAGGATGCACAGTAGGACACCGAGGACAACTTCATTGAGAGCCGAGCCCCCTCCCCTGTCCAACCTCCACCCCCCTTAAAAGGTTTATCATTTTTAATTTCCCCGACCGATCTGCCGCCGATTCTTCCTTGAGATTCGCCATTGATTGTGTGCCGAGCGCCCCCCTCCCCGATGCGGCGCGTGTTAAGAAAAAGGACCTCCTCTCTAATTACATCCTCTCAGTCTAATAGAGGCACCCTGTTAAACAAACAATTGATCCCCACTTAACACGTGTACTCGCGTTAGTAAAACACAATTTGCCAATTCGCCAACGGCAACAGAGACAGAGCGAGGCAGAGTTTTAGACAGAGAGAGGGAGACAGAGGGAAAAGAAGCGAACTGAAAAATAGAGAGAGAGAGAGAAAGAGACCGAGGCAGGTAGAGAGAGAGAGAGAGAGAGAGAGAGAGAGAGAGAGAGAGACACTAGAGGCCCCAGCTATTTGAGGAGGAGACAGGGATGATGCTGAAGGCGAGGGCGATGTGGGGAGAGATGGAGTAAGGAGGGGGAGAGATGGAGTGTGGAGGTGGGGCGTCCATAACACCAGGGTCCTGGCTCACGGCGACGTGCCGAACTGACGCCTTCTTTATCAACACTAATTTGACTGCCTCACAGCCTCCAAGGTAAATAGAGACTGGTAGTGTCAGATAGGGGCAAGACTGGGTGTGTATGTGTGTGTGTGTGTTTGTTATAGGGGGCTGGAGGGTCTGAGTGAGGCTAACAGATTGGCTCGTTTGCCTTTTTGAACTTCCCAGCACGTTTGGAGAACAGGAGGGGAACAACAAAAGGTGTTAATGGCTTTATGGAGGACCCATGCTGACAGATAGCCCATTATCATCTTGATTCACTGTGGAATGGATAATAGCTCTGATCATTGCCCCCCTTTATTTCCTCGGCCACTTCTCCTTTGCCTTTGAGTGAGTGTAAGGACTGACCCACAACAGTAGGACACTTTCTGGAAATGCGGTTCAGGTGGTTGAAATGATAAGCTTTTGTGTCTGGTTCTATGAATCATTTGGTATTTACGTCCTGCAAATTGTGCTGTAAGTGCCTGTGCCAGGTTAATTGTAGTTTAAATATCAGCATGAATGCCTGGTTTGGAATCTGTGTGAGTGCATTTGTCTGTCTATTAAGTCTATGCCGTATGCACATTCCATTCTATTGTCAGTGTGTGTTTGTCAGCGGATCAGTGTCTGTGTGGTATTCGACTGTCTGATTAGGTGATCCCTGCAGAGTGTGTGTGTGTGTGCGTGTGTGTGTGTGTGTGTATGTGTGTGTGTGTGTGCATGTGTGAGTTTTAATGCCAGAGAGGGGGATGGTGGCAGTGGAGGGGGCGGGGATGGGTGTAGGGCACTGTTGTAAACTTATCAGCTGGCGAGGACTTTTCACACTACTCTAAGACAACTTAAGCCCTCTCTAATTACAGCACATCTGTTGCTGCAGAGAGGTATTCTTGTCATGTGGTTTAACAAATACTTTCACATTCATAGGAGTACATACCTAATGAGCTCCAGGGCTCGGGGCAACTCACGTCTCCCCACCAAGATCAAACAGGCAGCCCCCACAACATCTAGAGACAAGTGAGGCCTCCACAACAACCTGTTTTTCAAAAAGACAAGAACAAATGATGGTAATGAAAGGCAGCCAAACTAGTTGCACGGTTCATGTTTACACTGGCTGACAACATTCTGAAGGGGTTATCAAGGTAAATCAAACAACCTGTCTGCTGTAATTACCACCTGCTTCTCATAAATAGAAGTTGTCCTAGCAACCTGGGAGTATGAAATAAGGCTTAAAAGACATCAGATCAATAAGTCTGTGTGGCGCACGCCCTGCCAGGATAGCAGCCACTCAGTGTAAATGTGATAAGGTTGTGCTATAATAACCTAGTAAGCTGGGTGTAATGATTGCTGGGGAGACAGGGGATAAAAGGCTTGGCTCCGATTGCTGGAGTCAGTCAGTCAGTCAAACAGGTGTTGGGGTTAGCAATCCTCCACAGAAATGGGATTGGTCCAGAGCCCTAGGGGGCGGGGCTACTGGTAACACATTAATGCGGCTACGGAAGAAACCTGTGTCAGATTAGCCGTCTGAAAACAAAATGTCAGTCAAACATGCATCTGTATGAGGGTCTAGTGGAAGATAATGCAGTTACCACTGTAGAGAAAACACTATTGAAACACACCCTGCAGCTCATCCCAGTTTACATTCGCAGGCTGGAAACCCAGTGGCTTCTATCAGACAAATTGCTTCAAATGGCTTCAAATTGTTTTCCTTCAATGTTTATCTAAAGGCTTAAGTAAATCGTTGCTGCTGGGTCTCGGGAGCTTGGCACGACTGTTAGCGATACATGGCTTTAGCATATGGCTCACTGCAACTCAGACTTAAGTTTAGCTTGTGGTTCCTGACAGTCAACCTCACTGGATATAGATCCTCTTTCCTCAGACATTCCTGAAAGTCATCAAGGGATGTAGAAGACACACACACACATGCACACACACACACACACACATGTGCACACTCTAACACAAGAACACACTTCCAGTCCACAACCCAACACACAACACTGCGTCTTCAGCCCAGCAAGTTTTCATCCTCATTCAGTCAAGAGCCACACACCTATGTCCCGCACCCCCCTAAAGATACAATATCTCCTTATTGGCCAGGCACTCTATTACTGACAAAAGGTCATACTGTGAAAATATTAAACTTATGAAGGCCCTGTGCTCTGGTCGCACCCAAATGTGTGGAGGAAGCACAAAAAAGAGTTGTGTCCTGCTTGTATGATTATATCTTCTTCCTTCATCCTCCACACACTGACCCAAAGGCCACTTTTATATTGGTCTCAGATGCTGCCTGCTTCACAATGTACAAAAGAGACCGTTATTCCAGCCTATATTAAAGTTGGCCTTCGCATGCAGTATGACACACACACATACGCACACACAAACACATTACGTATGTACACAGAAAATGATGTGTTGTCTGTGCATGTGTGTTGGGTGCAGACGTGTGTCTGTACTGGTGCCAAGGCTTGTTACAGGCAGTGCTGTGGTCTCCATATCCTCTCACAGCCAGCAACGGGGAACACACAGACCAACTGTGTATCCACCCGTCCAAACTCTAATCATTGGAGTCATCGTGGAGGGATATTTCCAGTCCAATCACTCTGTCTCGTAAACAGGCAGATAGGGTCACATGTTGAACGTATTACATAGCAAATAGCAAAGGAAACGGCGAGAGAGTTGATGCCTCTCTGTCATATTCTGTGTCACTGTGTGGAGTTTGCATGTGTTGGCCTGCGTGCCAGTGTGTGTGTGTGTGTGTGTGTGTGTGCGTACGTGTGTGAGAGGGGGGGAAGTGTACAGCTATCAAATACTTTTTAAAGCTTGATTTCCTGGGGGAAATGACAGGGGTCATCTCATTGGCGAGGGATGAAAACAACATTTGCATCCGATTGGTCACACCCGCGACATTAAAGTTTTAGCCAGACAAAAACATGTCAAAGAAATTTACACCGCTGCGCTGACAACCCTACAGATTCAGGGACACAGCCCATTGCCACTTCCAATTATAAAGGCTACTTTTATTGTGCGTGGACTTCCAATTCCCCGTTCCCAATAAAAACATAACTGGGAGGAGATATTTCTCTTTGTCCCCCACATTATCACCCTCTCCATCCGTTGAGTGTGTATCAAACTGCCAATCAGAATTACAGAGTAGGCTAGCAGGCCTGAGATGATTTTCTTGGCTCAGCCCCCGTGCATGGATTTAAATAATAAAAGAGAGATTTCTCTCAAGGCCCAGAGCGCCGCGCGAATAAGAGAGCGGGGAAAATGGGAAAATGGCCGTGTGTGATGAGAAATAACGCCAAATTGAGGGTATAATGAACACGTTTAATATTTCATTTCTCTGGATGGAAATATCTATGGTGGGTGGCTTCATCCCCCACCCTCTCTCGCTCCATTCAGCAGAATTAGGCTCTTTTTGGCCCCAGAAAGCATGAAAGAATTTCATCCGACTGCTCGATATGAAGGAGGGAGGAGGAGATGGAGGGAGAGTGGCCAGAGAAGGAGAGAGAGACAGCCTGACAGTCTAAAGACGGTAATCATTTACAATTACACAAGGCCCAATCCCTCATCTCCAGCCAGTCCTCCCCCTCGCCTTCCCCAGATCAAAAGCTCAAATGAGACGGTTAGACCCGGTCTGAGGAGAATCTCTCTCTGCTGACCTGCTGAGAGGCTGGGCTACATTACTATCGACACAGCATCACACTCAACACCACACACCATATCATCCTTACCAACAGAAATCACACTACAGAACTTCATATTCCATATATACTATATTTTCCTCAAACTAGCCCACATTTATGTGATTTTTCTGTTACCGGTGTGGGTATCTTGGTATGCCATCATCCACAGAACATTTGGAAGATTTCACGGATCAAGTGAAACTGTATGGTTAGAATGATATAGGTTTCATCAGTGTTTTACTGAAAAAAAATACTTATGTGTGGTTTTGGGCATTTTGTCAGCATTTTATTAAATCAAAGTTGCGTAAAAACCTCACACTGACATTTCGCTACAATTTACTGGAAACTCTCAAGATTTTAAATCTGAACTTTTTTTTGTCCTAAATACTTCAAGAGCGAGGATCTTTTTCTGTGCCGAAAATAAAAACATTATATGGCCACAAAAATGTGTTTTTAAGTGAAAACAGAGATTTGGGTTGTTTATCTTGCGAGTGTTTCACTTTTTATTTTGTCTGCGAGATTTTTCTATCGTAACATTGCGGATCAGGCATTTCTAAAGGGTTTGAAATAAAGTATGCTTCATGTATTTGGATGCGGAATTGCATATGCTGGTCTGTGTCTATGACTTTTCTTCACATGAATATTCAGTTAACACCCTGGACACTGAAGTCAACCACATAGTCAATAGAGAGGGACTCTCTGAAACATCTTAGAACAATAGGAAAGTAAATCCCAAGGCTTTCTAAGAGACAGGGCCACTGCATCTTTAGAGGAAAGCCATTGTTCCACGTGATACTCAGCTTGTTTTCCTTTACACAAAGTATCAGTGCCATTTGCCAAACCTGTGTGCCACACAGGCTGCAAAAGCCAATGGGACAGCACCTTGTGGGGTCACATGATGGGAGTTTATTACATAAACCCCCAACCAGGCAGTGTTCATTTGAATCCCCTTTAAGGCCCATTATGTTGGACACAAACTCAATGTCTTTGAAGATTAACACTTTAAAACCCATTGGGAAGTTGTAAATCTCTGTCCTAGGTTCCTAGGGATTGTCTGGGTTACTAGGGGAAGAGTACTGTGACTCTGTGGGAAACTCCACCTTTATCAATAATGGATATCACTCGGGTGCTAATCTCCCCCAGCTAGCTTTAGCATCTGTCCATGAGCGTCTGAAGACCACGCTAATGAAGCCGTCAGAATAGAGGTAGCAACAACATTAATTGCCTTACATGAATAATAATTGTGACGATGAGGTAGGAATAATGTCTGCCATGAGCATGCATGTATTAACCCACTACTTTTTGAGGTAAAGAATCTTGAATAAATACATGAGCCCCAAGTTTGTTAGAAATCATCTTCAAAGGAGCTACATTTGGTAGAATGAGGTCAAGAACAGACCATTAATTCAACTACTTTCAACACAAATCCAGCACTGAGACCAACAGACTCGAGCAGTTAAAAATTCATTTTCACTTGTCCTGAATTTCTGTAGTGGTGATTACAGGATTTTAGTTTTTTTCTTACTTTTAATCTGCCTCGGAGTCATACATTATTCATGTCAGCATCTCAAATATTAAATGCGTGTATTAATTTCATTTATCATAGGCAAAAACAAGAGGCAAAACAAAACTGTGAAGTGTACCGCAAATCTTCAATTGTGCTCAACTTGCGCTGATGGTCTCTGGAGAAGACAGTACACTCAGCATTAGTCTTTTCATGTACTTATGAGAGAATTTATGAGATGAACACAGTGAATTTAAAATCAAGTAATTTCATTTGGAATTGATTAAGTATGTAATGGTGGTAATTACATAGATGAGCAGACAAAGTTATCTGTTTAACAGCACCACAGCCTTGTGCTTTACTTTCATCTGTGGACTATGGTAGATCATGGCGTAGCCAAGTCCAGAATCTCTTTTTGAATTCTCTAGGAGGAGATCTGGGTAGAGATCCAGTACTCTGCAATCTGAAGGAACATCCGCCAGTCTTGATGAGAGTCATGTGTCACCCTGACCCTGAGATTTGGAGATCTGGAAGACCCGGTTAGGCTAATCTCGCCGGTGTGAGATCGGTTAGCTCGCTAGCTAGCTAGCTCGCTCGCTAGCGGCTGGCATCAATGGAGTCTCAGTTGCGTGGAGATTGTTTGTGTGAGGTAGAGGTGCCTCCCCCCCAGCGTTCGCCTTCACCTCTCCCTGTGGTGTCTCTCTGTGATCTAGCAGTCATGTATGTGATTGGATTTTGGCTTAACAAAAACCTGAAATTACACACCTATTGTGCCCGTGCTAAGCCCGCTTTCACAGGCGATAGGGGCAGGCTCGGTGCGGCTCTCTTGGCTGCCGACATTTGGGATCCCGCCCCTTGTCCCTTCCAGGTTGTTGAAGGGAAAGGATAATAGGATTAGGCCTGGGCTCTGGGAAGGCATTGATTGCCACATTCATTGGGCCTGGTTAAAAGAGGGTTTGACGTGGGTCGTCGGATAAGGAGCAAGGGTGGTCAGCCTTGCCCAGGCGTAGGGTGGCACCATGGCACTGCCAGGCCAAAGGGTGACAGGGGGAAGGGGATGAGAGGCTCTAAGAGTCCCTTAAACCCTGCTCAGATACGCTGACACTCCACCATCTGTGACGCTCCCTCGGTCCCCCCAGGCTATGCTTATGCTCATCATACAGATGCTGATAGCACAGAGTGTGACTAACACGCCATACAAATCTCCACATCCCAGGCACAGTGGAGACACACTCAGGCACACATACATGCACGCGAGCACACACACACACATGGACTCGTGAAAGCATATACATAATGTGCATAGACACAAAAACACTATCACTCGCGCGCACACGCAGTCTGGCAGGTTCCACTCCACAGAGGGTCGATCAGGGGGGTGTAACCAGACAGGCTAATGATGGGGTTGAGGCTGTGTATGTCAGTCGTATGTAATTAAATTTAAAACTGACAGCGGATCAGACAAACATGCGCCGGGGTGAAAGGTAAGTGGGCGGAGCTCAGAGGCACCCTGCTGGTTTTCAGTTGCACAGACATATCTGTTACAGCACACTGCAGTGTGTGAACTCAAGCCCCCATATCTAAGCCCCCCCTACCCATATGAGTGTTTCATGGGTGGGGGGTGGTGTGGGAGGGGGCAGCATTCTGAGAAGAGTGAGTGAGAGCTTCAATGAATCATGAAACACGTTCCAGGCTGCATGTGAAACGACATGGCCGGGTGGATACAGGAAGGACAGAGTGTGACTTCTACCTGGTTGACTGAAGCATGGTGTAATGTGCTGTTGGGTCCCTCCCTCCTCCCTCGCTCCCTTCCTCTCTCCATCCCTCGCTCCTGCCTCCGGCCCCCCCCAGCTGCCATGAGAAAATGAACGGGGAGTTCAGGAAATGATAGCTGACCCCACATGGCCCCCCTTCCTTCCTATTCACTCAGACTGTTAACACCTCACCAGACGCGAGCCTCCTTCTCTCACCAGACTGGACAAGTGAGTGTGTGTGTGTGTTTGTTTGAGTGTGTGTGTGTACCTGTTCATCACAAATAGCCTCTTGGGCTTGCTTCTCTATCCTTGTTCACTTAAGAGTCTGGACCTGCTATCCTAGGAACAGCACACACATACACACGCACTCATGCACATGTGCAAACACACACACTGACCGTACTCTCTAAGTTGTACCCTCTTCCTCCGGGTTCAGACCAACTCCTCATTTTGAAGACACAATGGGAAGCAACGTCTGCCTGAGCTAATACTGCTAAACATAAATAATGCAAGGTCAATGTCTTTCCCTCTTTTCTCCCCTTATTCCCAGTGGAGGGTGGGAGGGCTTGAGCCCTCGACACACCAGCAGGCCCCTTTCAGCCCATTTATCAACCCCCGCCCCACACATACACACTCCCCCTCCCCCTCTCCCCTCTCTTCTCCACCTTCTCAGAAGCGGGGGACCTCTGCTGTTTCTGGAAAGAGAACAGGATGGAAACAAGGATACCCTGAGCCAGAGGGACAGCTTATCCTTATCAGGCTCAACCTGCTTATTGGACCCTCCAGGACACACCACACTCTCCTCACTTAACTGCACTCCTCCCATTTCCCGGTGTCTTTCTCACTCCGTCTCTCTGTCTCCTTTAAAGGCCCAATGCTGCGTTAGGCTCAGGGGGTTAAGAAAGGAGGCCTGCTCATGGGAATAGAGGAAGAAGAAAATTGTGCCCTCGTTTGAGCAATGGAGTCTGGTATTAGAACCAGGGATCCTGTCATTGTCGTTAGGAGAACCCTGTCCAGAAACTGTCAAGGAGTTTATCAACATGAGGAGGGAGCGAGGTTAGATATGATAGTGTGTGTGTGTGCGTGTGTGTGTGAGGTGGGGATGAAATAAAAGTCAGGGCATGGTCTCTCAGCAGTCCTCCTCTTCCTTCCCCTGCCGCAGGTCACAGCCGGCCGGCCGGGAAGTCCCCTGCCTGGCCCTGGACCATCTGCCGCTACCCCAGGAGCTGCCAGGATCTCCCCCCACAGAGCCTCCACACAGCAGCCGCCTCCTCGCTCCTTATCCCTCCCCGCCACCCAACCCCTCAGCCCCATCGAGGAGCAGCCTGGCGGCTTCAAGCACGCGCGCGCGTGTGTGGGCTCATGTGTGTGTGTGTGTCTCTCTCTGTGTGTGAGGGGGTTGGTTGGTTGATATCCATAATCAATTCCAAACATAATGTACACACTGTCTGGATATCTGGCCCTGTCCCCCGTCTCTCTCTCGCTTCTTCTCTACTAAACGTGCATCATGCCGAGTCGCAACTGCTACTTGTATCAAACACCAACTGATAAGGATAACAACTGACAAAGCGCAGTATCCAAGCACAGCATGAAAAATGACAAAGTCTATTTAGCCTTTTCAGCATTGCCAAGTTAAACTCCTGCTTATCTTGATATGGGTGCCAGTCTGTGCCATACAAACACAGAGGGGTGGTTGGGGGGGGGCTTGGGGGTCACATGTTGGCTGTTTTTGGGTAACTGGCTACAAGCGTCCCACTCGCTGCACCCCCTCCCCCCACAGGCCCAGAGGGACCCCGCGGATGCCAGACCACCATGTGGAGTCTTAAGATAGACTTACTTAGGCAGCAACACAGCACTATCATATCTCTGAGATCCTTATGAAGACAAGACCCCAAGGAAGAACCCAAAGAGAGATTTACACCCATCCCGGAATCAGCACAGAGGGGGCCTGACCACAGATACAGAACCACACGCGATCCGATTAACAAACATCCATCAAATCCACGACAAGGGAACTCCCGCTGAAAATAACTGTATATTTAGGAGCCTCACCATACGAGTGGCATCCTGTTACCGGGGGGCCACTCCGGGGACTAAAATTAACAGCTCTTAGTCCGTCAGTGGAGTGACACCGAAGCCTATAGAGGACTATCAGCCAGCGGCAGCGGCAAATTCCATGGATCGCTGCCATGTCTTCACCAATTCTCACTGCCTTGTAGTAGGCGTCTGAACGGCTGCTGCTCCCACGCCAAGGGACCGGGGCTGGGGAGGGCAAACCACGGTCTGAGGGTATCAGGAACCACACAGGCTAATAGCGCTAATAGCATTGGCCTTTAAGTCCAATAACCTCCGATTTTTACTGTCAGCACTGATGCGGGGACCTGTGATTCACAATGCTAGAATGCACGCCTCCTGTTTGCTTTGTGAAGGATCAGAGTTCAGAGTATAGTTACTTTGTCTTTAGACTCAATAAACTTTCTTCACACAACAAAATGCCTTGGTTCACCAGGTGTGAATGTGATCTGGTTGAGCCCTTTCATGTGTCCATCATGTCTGAATGAGGATCATGAAGGCTGGCAGTAAACGTGGAGTCCACATTCTTTCATCTCCTGTGGGCTTTATCCCTATTGATCATAGGAACACAGCCACACCTAAGGTGAGCCCAGATAACACGTCCATTCAACACCACAATACACACATAAACACTCACACGCACACACACACACCAGAAGGCAGAGGTGTGATAATGTGCCACCATCAGATAGTGTTAAATGAGGAACTAATGACACCTGACAAGAGACAGACCAATTAGGACTCATCAATCCCTGCCTCTTTCCTCAGAGGCGCCAACAAACACCCAATCCACAAACGGATCAGTCAGAAGGTGCCACTGAAACAACCTAGCCACACCAAATCCCCTGATGACAGAGACAGCAGCTCTGCAGTGGATCCCGCTCAACATCCGTGAGGACATGACTGCAAAGACATAGTCAGGGGTCACTGATTTCAACCCTTGACCTCTGAACTCTAGAGGTGGCCATTTTGTGCCTGTTCCAGAGAGCCACCCAGGGAGGGGTGTCCCAGCACCCCCCTGGGGTGAGGTGTAGCCAGGCAGGGTGGGCCGGGTCCAGGCTAGGGAAGCCGAGGTCCACTTCTCTGGTCCCCTTCTGGTCTCTTGGCCCCTGGGCTAGCCCTGTTTATGACGCCCTGCTCTTGACGAGTGGGCCTCTGTACAGCCATAAATACACACTTGGACATGTGATCGCGAGATATGGTCTCTGGCTGTCACAACTTTCACCGCAAAGTGAGCACCTGATACATCCCAGCCCCCTGAGGTGGGTCCAGCATATTTCTCCCCCGCATTGGAAATCAATGAGCAGCAAATTATTTATGGAAAATATACTCTGTGTTGAATTACTGTCGCTGGAGGCTGGGGGAGGGGGGATTTATACAGGAACCTGGCGACACAAATCATGCACAGCCAGCACTTCCACAGTGACAGGTGAGAGACGATGTTTGTGTTTGTGCGTACGTGCATGTGTGTTTGTGCATGTGGGTGTGTGTTGGTGTACGGAGGGAGGTCGAATTGTTCCGTGAAATGAGTTTCGTAACCTCCGTTCACAACTTCATTTCCTCAACTATGACTCCAGCTGAAGTTCTGGGTATAACTGTTACCTCGCTCCTTTGTTTACCTCAGACAGTCTCCAGACTTCTCCCCGCTCCCAGGCAGATGACGTATCTTCCTTGGTTGACCCACTTAGGCTGCTATTGATATAGATATTGATTCTATCTGTTCTTACTGTCACAACAGAGGGTGGGTGATGAGAAGCAATGAGATGGATCTGTTCTCTAGAACAATCAAGCAGGGAGATACGTTTTCACAGCTACGGTTTCGCTGTGAGACAGTGAGAGGAAACAAGCATTTCCCAGCAATCACAACTCTCCCTGGGTGCTGCTGCTGCTGTGTGAGGCCCGTGAGAGAGAGTGTGGAGCGTGGGCCTGGTGGAGGGTCCTGGAGAAGCTGATTTATGACAGGCAGGGTGCAGGATGCTCGCTCCCTCTGATCTGGGCGCCCAGCGCTGTCCCTCTGTTATTCTTTCCCATGTGAGGGACGTGTTCATTCCACTGGCCGGAGGCTGTTAGAAGCATAACCCCCTCCCTCCCCTCCTTCAAGACGCCCACAGCCGCTTTGCTCTCTTACAACAACATTCATCATGTTCCCACGTCATAAATCACTCTAACCAAAGTGAGTCTGATAACTGTGGCATCGCTGGTGAATGGCTTTCCTCTAATCTGCCTGCCAGATAACCCACAGGCTCTTAGACCACCCTGCCTGTCCACCCACTCTCCTAGCATTGGCACCACTGTGAGTTAGCTTTAGCCTTAGCTTAGCAGCTAGTGTTGCTGAGTGTGCGGCTCCTGCAAAAGGAGGCCCGCGAGGTCCCCATGGCCCCTGCCGATCTTACACACTGTCACTCGAGTGTTCCAGTTAGCTCAACAGCTTTCGTTTACAATTTCCCATTGTCACTACAACATTAAAGAGACGCTATGAAAGCAAAGGAGTTGCTTCTCTGGCAGGGGAAATCTACATGACAAGTGCAAGGACATGTTTGTTTAAACCTGCCGGGCAAATCGGTGTTTATTTAACTGAGTCAAGTTGTGAAGCAAGAGCACTCCATGACATAACTTAGCTCTTTTTTTGAAAGGGGAAGTTGTTATAGGTGAACCACTCACTCCAGCTTTGTAGTAAGTTACCTGAACTGACAGAGAAAAATCGAATTATGACGACTTGCCATGCAGACTAGCTCACTCGTAATGGGCGATCGATGTGAAGAAGCCCCAATAAATCACCCAAAGCAGAGGGAAACATGTCATCAGATGAGATATGACTGCAAAGGGCACAGCCAGTGTCCTTGACTACCCAAACAGGATGTGTCATGTAGGACACACAGGGGTCGTCCTGCATGGGGGTCATCTAACACCCCTCCCACAGACACGCACGCACGTGCACACACACACACACACACACACACATACAGGCCCATTGGGCAGATTTATCATCCGGGGGTTAAGGGGGGGGGCAACAGGAGAAGGAAAACGTCAGGGGGTATCCCACAAGCAGGGACGTTTGCTTTTTTACATGTTTTCTTTTCTCCCTTTCGAAAACACGAGGTTCACAGGTTGCTCTCGGAGGTCCAAAGTCCATAAAGCTGTGACGACGCAGCAGCAGCAGCAGCCTCGTGTCTGAAGAGTAATGTGATCCCAGGGGAGAGGACTGCTGGTGAACTTTTATTACAGTAAATACTCCACTTAGTTCACTCATCGGACACACAATCTCAGTTGCTTTTATGTTCAGCTTGTGTTTGATTAACCTCTGTGATACACTCTGGGCCCATTTGTACACACCCACTACACAGAAATAGGCACAAAAACAACAGTGTGGAAAAAAAGGTGTACTCGCGCGCCGAGAAGGACGTAAATGGCAGTACTCATATAGGCTACAATAACATTCTGTGCTGTACAAACCAAAATAAAACCAATTTACAACAGCAAGCCCCCCGCAGAAGCATGGATGGAGAAAAGTATATGCACACACACGCCCCTATACACACAAGCAAACAAACAAGCCACTCTACTAATGACAGTTTTAGGGTAATGAAAGCCTCTGAAAGCATCTCTCCAACCTGTCTGGTTCAGAGAGAGGATCAGCAGACAGGAGCTGTGCGGAGGAGATCAGTGAGGTAGAGAGTCCTGATTGATAAACTCCCTATCTGGCTATTTACGATCTGGCTGCAGAAGAGGCAGCCTTCGCCAGACAGAAAAGCAATTAATCTGCAAACGAGCTGGGGAACAGCCGGCCTGAGCATTGGAGCCTCCTACCGCCGACACTCTGGAGGGGAGATAAGGCTGCAGCCGGCTATTTATTGTACATTTTAATTAAGTGCTTGTTAACGCTAGTTATCTTAACAGTCACAAAATTACCGTTGTAATGCATTTTGTTTGAGGAAAAATGGAGAGGGCCGAAGCACTTTATGAAAGCGGGCGCAGCTTGCCTTCATTTGAAATCACAGGATAAATTCAGAGGAGGCACATGCCACAATGATCTAAGCTCAGGAGCTAATGGTTATTTAATATGGCCATCAGCGGTCCCAAGTCCCCGGCATACGGCGCTCGCACAATAGCCTCCAAACCCTCTTTAACACTTATTTGAGATGACAGGAAAAATGAAACCGTTTGTGCTTTCAATGGAAAAGCAATCATTGGTACATTATACTCCGCTTGCCCTATCATGCTAATGCCGGGTAAAAATGTCACCAAATGTATTTAAAGGGCTGATGGAGTGTTGCCGTTTGATTCCTGCTGCCGGCCTGATTAATAAAAACCTTCAATTTGTATGTAAATGCAACCTGGGGCTCATATCATCCACACACCTGCACCTGGAGAAAAATAATAAACTCCGGTTTAATGTGGCAATTATGAGAGTTTATGGGGATAGCGGAGGAGAGGGGGAGTCAGAGGCAGGGGGCCGAGGCTCACGGAGGGAAGTGGGCCGACCGGGATCAGCCCGCTACAGGACTGACCTGATGCACAAACATAACCCCGGCTCTGAGAGCTTACAACAAGATGGACGCGGCCACAAGCGACAACAAAACCCACCCTGGTACTATGTAAATGGAGGGCTCTGGGCTACAGGTGTGCTGTTTAGTTTTCAGCTACCTTGTGAGCTGTCTAAGATGTTTTCTTCAGTGGGTTATTAATGAATATTATGAGGACTATTTCTGATCATCCTTTTAAGTCATCCTGATTGTATACTGGCAGACCGAATCTGAATATCAAGTAGTTATTGTGGAACTTCTATAGAGCTTCTGGCCTGTTTTGTAGAGTGTCAACTGAGCTATCTCCACATCATTATACTCATAAAACTCATGTTTCAGCCTATTATCCTGCAACATGTGAACGCTATTGACATAATGCCAAGCAGTCCACAGTCAATTTAGTTGTGGTAATTGATTTGTGTAATCTGTTGCACTTTCCTTCTCTTGTACATCATGCATTTCTTTGGCCTCACACCACACCTCCGCCAGGACAAAGTGAGAGTGTATTGACTAAACACAGGTGGAGTAAAGATTGCAGTGCAAAGATTAAAGGTGGGTGCTGTTGACTGAACCGGCAGAGGTGGTTGCTCGGAGCTCTTACTCACTCTGCCTTGGCTTTGAAGCCTACTCCTTGCCCGGGCCTGGCCAGTCCCATACCTCACCTTGACCACTCCAACCTGTCAGGATCAGTGCTCTTTGAGGGGAGAATGGTAGGGTGTCTGGGGCAGAATTGTTAGGGGCGACACAACCTGCTGAATAATATTGACCCCCCCCCCCTCTCTCTCTCCTCTCTCTCTGTTCCAGAGATAAGAAAGAAACAACTCTGTATTCTCACACTGATGTAACAATCGGAACACAGAAGCAAGGCCGGAACAAAACTCCAATCTTGGTCAATCATCAGACACAAACTGCAGGAGTGTATAAGTAACTACTAAGACCGAGGTGTGAATGAAAAATAAGTCTGGTCTGTACCGGTATTCTTCAGCCTTTGTTGCTGTGAACTTCATAAGAGTTGTTGGTGCTCAGTCGCCACACGCTAGAGGCTGCTCAAGTCAACAAGGGATGAAGAAAAGTCACAGCGAGGGCCAAAGAATCGTCTGAATATTGTTCTTTCCAATAGTCTCCAAACTTCTGTGATTCGTATTATGTGAGTGACTAGTCAGAGGTGACACGTGAGATGATGATTATGGTTATCTGCTGAGATGATCTGCTGGTGTGTATAATGGAACTACACCTCTGTGACTAGCACCTGCTGCTGATAGAGTAGGATATCAGTCCTCTCAGGGTGCACTCCAAATCCCTACCTGCCTTGCTGCTTCAGACTGAAGCTACTCGGCCCTGCTAATCTTCCGTCTCTCTGAAAATAACTTTTTTTGCGCGCCGTATGAAGATTGGATTTTACAGATCAAAACGGCGAGGCAAAGCATTCACTCGAGTGTACTTCTCATGAGAAACGTATCGTGATCTCTAATAATATTCTGTATACGGCTTCACCCAAGCGCTACCTTTAAATGCGATGCCGTATTAATATTAATATTTATGGACTGTGGAGGAGAGGAGAAGCCGTTGGAGAGAGGTGCGCGCAGAACAAAACTTCCATTAATTCCTATGGAGGGGAAAGTCCAAATTAATTCCTATTCACATTTTAATGCCTTTATGCTAATGTGGGTTCAGAGGGAGAGGACTGTGGGCCCGTGGAGAAAGAAGGGTTAGAGTTGACTCTCTGTAGCACCTGAGAAATCCCTGCCAACCCAAGGAAGTGGCTTGCAAGCTGGCCACAAACGGATAGCATGCTCATAAAAGTAGTCGCACAAACTGCCAAGAACTGCAACTAAACAACTTAAATAACCAAGCAGCTTGTAGAGCGACCGCATGTTTCCCCATCCCAGCATGCACCAATCACCTACGGACCAACAGCACTTTTCGTAACAGAAAAGCCCAGATTTCTTGAAGGTACTCGAGGTGGAATACGCATATAACAAAAACAACAACAAAATGTTCCTGTTTTTCTGACTTCCAGACGAGTGTTCAGCAGCCATATCTGGGCCACATCCTCTTTGATCCTCATCTGATGAGGAATCCCATCCACCTCGAGCTACTCCTCTGCTCTCGGCTGAGGGAATCAAGTCCATCCATTCTGCTTTGTCGTGCCTGCTTAGTAGCGCTGAGCTGAGGCAAACACAAATAGATTGCACTGGTAGCAAGCGTGCCCCCCTTTAGCCTGCTGTGTTACAGCTGTAATCATTACATATTTACTTGGAGGACGAACGCCCGGTCTCTCCAGATAGCTGCCTATCAGTTAATGTCTGTGTCGTGACACCTGGAGGGTAATTGTCATTAATTGCACTCATTTTGTGCGGCAGGTCAGGGCAATCGAAGCGCAGGTGTTTGGGACAACCACAGTTATCCACATCCTGGATATGGGCACGGGACAAAAGACTGATCTTCTCATCATTGCAGCCACCACACATGATGGCTGTCCATTTTTCTGGTTTTAGCTCACATTAGCGGATAATTGAGGCTCGCGACAAAGAAAATCACAGAGAAAACGATGTAATTCCCTCCACCCTCTCTGTTTCGGTGTTGTGTACTTTGGGAGTCTGGGTGTCACTTGAATTAATGAGACCTTTATACTGTACATAGTCTAAGTGAGTTTAATTGAAAAGTGAGGACCTATGCGCAAGCCCTCAATCTCACAGTCATCTGTTAGGCTGTATCATTATCAGATTGCCTTGTTATCGCCTCACAGATCCCAGTCTCCACAGGCATTATTATTACCTTGTCAGGACTGGAGTGCAGAGAATGTGAACCAATTACAAGACAGCATGTTTGACTCAGTGTGCTCAATCAGAATGCTTAAAAAAAAGAAAATGCTCTGCATTTCCATGCAGATACTTTTTACCTTTTTACTCCAGCTATACAGTATATCAGTAAGATGCTCGCATTGTCCGACTCAGGTAGGAAGGAGAGAGATCCTCACCTTCTGCTGCCTATCCACCATCCAAAGTCAGATACTGACATGTGTCCAGGACACAAAGGCATCTTTGAGGAATTTCCTTATTAAGGGAAGCAAACAAAAAGACACATAAGCTTAAGCTTCTGTTGTGTGTGCATGTGTGTGTGTGAGACAGACATTTTGTGCATGTGTGCATGCGTGTGTGTGAGACAGACATTGTGTGCATGTGTGTGTGTGTGCGTGAGACAGACATTGTGTGCATGTGTGTGTGTGTGAGACAGACATTGTGTGCATGTGTGTGTGTGAGACAGACATTTTGTGCATGTGTGTGCATGTGAGGCAGACATTGTGTGCACGTGTGCATGTGAGGCAGACATTGTGTGCATGTGTGCTCGTGAGGCAGACGTTGTGTGGATGTGTGGTTGTGAGGCAGACGTTGTGTGGATGTGTTGCGTATCTACAAAGGCAGAGTCTTGACACCAAGGTCAAACATCCTCCATGTGCCCTAATAACACTGCATCGTCCCTCTTCAAATCTAACAAGCCTGCTACATTCCCTTTACAAAGACTGTTTACCTGCTCCGGGCTCATTTAGCCAGTTGCCTGTTCCTTCCACAAACACAGGGTGATGCCTGTGTTTGTGCTGGATGAGACTAACACACAGTAGCAGCTAGACTTCATATTTAAAGGACTGCTCCCCATACCACTCATGTCTAAATTATACACAATAGTCCACTGCAACATTGGCCCCACTAGTGGGCAGGTTACACTCAAAATGGACCAAAGCTACCGTACTGTAGCGGCAGAAGGTGCTTTCGACATAAACCTCAACCTCCTTGTGATCTAGATCCATACCATGTAAACACAGCAAACCAAACTGGAATTCTGATACATGAAACATGTCAGAAGTCAAATCTAGCTATTGACAAAAATTCTTTGGACTAATGAACAGAGCATCAAACCTCAGGTAACATAAAGATACTCTCCATCCTTGTCCGTGTCTCGTTCCCAGCATGGCTCCTCTACCTGAGCTGGGGAACGCATGGCGAGGGGCACTGCCAGCACACGCTCGCCAAAGCCTGGGCAAAGACAGATGGCATGCGGAAATCAATAACCTCGCACAACATCGCCCATTTTGTGAACAAATGAATCTACTTTGACAGTGTGTGTATGAGGGATCTGGTGACCCGCTCTTCCCATCTGAATATCCGCCCTCCTCTCCCCTCACCTCCCCTCCCCACGTGCTGTTATTTATGGCAGTTGGTCCTGCTTGCGCTCCTGTGCGCTTTGATGTTTAATTCAGGGGACCCTTCGAGGGAGGGAGGAGAGCGTGGGTGTGCAGGGGAACCCACCAGGGCACGCCAGCTCGAAACTCAGGATTTTATCCGACAAATATGTCCATGTTACACACACGGGGCTCTGCCTCTACGTCCCTGAGACTGTTGAGAGCCCGTCAAGGGGCCAACGATGGACTGAGCTGGATGTGAAGGGAAGGGCTGAGGCAGTGGCCTTTCCAGATGCTGGAATAAGGGAGTGAGGGTCAACATTAACAGTCTAGTGAGCATGGGAGTCATGGACCTGTTCTCCATCTCACCACTCCCTCCAGCGCCACCGCTCCACCCGCCTAGCCTCCGGAACCCACTACCCCCCAGCCTGCGCAACCCCCCTTTATACAAATGGCAGAGGTGTTAAGCTGTTAGGCCCAATCAAAGCTCATCATTGTCTGCCTATAACCAGACTCCAACACTACCCTTGTCACACTTTCATGATCATTTTTTCCATCTCTCGTTCTCTCTAAACCTCTCCTATATGCCACCCATCTCTCTCTCTCTCTCTCTCTCTCTCTTTATCTCTCACTCTTACTCTCGCTTTCTACTCACCGAGTGCACTTGGAGATTTATTCCTAGTGCAGAACAGCTTCAGCCAGGGCT
>BROE01000013.1:6705007-6771871 GCA_036571765.1 Plecoglossus altivelis
ATGATTTCGATGAGCGATGCGCATATTGTTTCAGTCCGCTAATGTGCCTACCCAGGCGGGTTGGTGATGACGTAGGCTGAACTTGAAGCACCGATAACTAGGCTGCCTTAGATGACAAACAAACAAAAAGAACAATCATAATATGGGGCTGCCCTGCACGCGATCTGTACTACGATTTACGACGACAACGCTCTCAGATGTGTCATTTGAAGAGCGGGCTCCCCTCTTTCTGCCTTATGAGTTCGCGGCACATATGTATTGATTGGTTTATAATCTAGCCCTGCCAGAGGGGATGGATCCATTCTGAGGTTAGGGTGTAGGGAGAGAGTGTCAGTCAGGATGCTCGTGGGGAGAATCGGACAGATACACAAAGATTATTGGACATTCACACGCTGCCATGGAGGGCCCCTCTGAGGCTGATAAGAGTGGGCGGGGATGATGATGAGGCGCGCTCATGGTTGTTTTGTTCTCTGAAAGGGCTGGTTTTCACTGCATTTGTGCTTATGGAGCGAGAATTAAGGAGCTGGGAGAGTGTAATCATTGTTGCTTGTGACTGCGGTGGCCTGACAGCTGGGTCCAGTCTTGCTCCAGTGCTTGTTGTACAACAACAGACAGACATGCACACACACACCACTTCACAAGGCAAACACACACACGCAAACACATACACCTATGACCCCGCACTCCCGTAAGACTCGCATACACATGAGGTAAAGATTGAACGTCTGGTCTATTTTACAAGTCAATGGCAAAATGTGGATCTACAAACAATTATTCTTGGCGGCAAACAAAAGTGAATCACAGCCAGAAACAGCAATTTAGGGCCGCTGAACAGGCTAATTGACTTGATTGTCAATGATGCTTTGTTCCCTTGTTTTGATTAAAAAAAACATGGTTCTGCTTACGTGGCTTTGTTTACATAGATACTATAAATATAGCACAACAAAGAAGAAACTTAACTTAACCACAGAGCAAGGTATGTCATTACTATTATTACACTGGTGTTAGAACATAAGGCACGCAGGCACACACACACGTACACACAAACAGTTCCTGGTACAGAAACACTTCCTGGAACCGCCCCTCATCATTAAGTACAATGTTTAGGTGAGCACATCCTTATCAAAGCCGCCCTGCTGTGGTTTAAGTGCTGGTTGTCAAGTCTGCTCTGACCTCAGTGCACTGGCATGCTGGGACACTCAATAGACTCATTGGAACTTCTTGGCCTCCACACATTACCAAAACCAACTCTACCAGTCACCAGTATGTCTTAGCTGATCACAGCACTTCTGACACTGCAAAACATAGTGCGACCTCAATGACAGTTGTGAATTCTCTTAAGTATTGAAGACAGGGGGGGGGGGGGGGTATAACGTAGTAATAGAATGCAGTTATCCAGAGCCGTGAATCTTTTTCTCTGAGATTGTTGTAACATTGTTACTGCCTGACTGTCACTATCTGTGTTTACATTCTTGTGCCCTTTCAAAGCTGGTCCTTTAGCCTTCAGAGCTAAGAGAGACATGATTGAGACTTGAGCCTGTTGTTGTGTTTACATTCATTTGCAGCTGTTATGTTTTCTCTCCCGATATGTAGATTGATAATACCTACCAAAACTCAACTGAACTCTGTCACTCCGCTGATGAGAAACGGACAAAACACTTTCTTCATCGCCATCATACTTGCTTTGCTTGACTATGGTTCTCCTTCATGGATGCGATGAGGTAGCGCTCATGTTCGCTTGAGTAGCTCATAATCACCCTCACTAAACCCTGAATAGCGAACTCGAGAACACAGCGAGAAGTTCATCCTCTTCACCGCTTTCTGATTCTCCTCATGCCAACATAAAGAGTTGACCTCAGCAGTGCTATCACAGACCCTCATGTGGTGTGAACCGAGCTCAGGAGAACCCTATCATAATCTGGCCAACAGAACCCTGTCTAAACCCCACTCACTGAGCAGTCGCCTTACAGTCAGCCAACCCCTGCAGTGTCTAGGGCACCTGGCAGACGAGGGAGCTCCACTCCTCCGTGTTGGTACAGCTGCTGTCTTCACCAGTCCTGAACCAGCAGCAACAGCTGGAAAGAGAGAGGCTTTGTCCAACTCAGTAGGTCCAAGAAGTCCAAGCAATCTGATATTGGTCAGGCAGAATAGCACCCGGTTGAGGAGCCTGGAAAAGTTGGCTTTCTGTGAACCACAAAACACTGAGATATGAGTCAAGGGTCTGTGGTGTTTCTAGTTGGACAAGCATATAAGGGGTCTTATTCGGGTTGACCTACATCTTGAAGGATCATCAGGCTAAGATCTTTATCAAGAGACGTCACCTCATCACTTCATTCATTCATTTCATCACTCCACTGTGGGACCATGACAATGGGATTGATAGCATATTTCCAGGGGATGGCGTTGCTGAGTGAGTCCTTTCAGATCTCCTGGTTAGACTGCTGAAGAGACTGATGTGGAGCTGGCAGACATGGAAGGGTGAGCCTGGGGCCGGATGCTGCTTTTGAATCTATGTAAGGAGAGAGTTCACAAACGCACAAAAAAAGTATTACTATCAGGTTCTTACTTTTTTTTATTCGCGGACATATGCATGTTAACATACAACTCCGTTAAAAAATGTAAACTACTTCACTTAATCTAGTGGTGAATTCGTAGGCTACCTGCTGCACATGGCTCTTTTGATACCGATAGCACTTTTTAGCCACTCCCACCTTGCTCTCTTTCACTCCCTCTCTCTCTGTCAACTCCACCCCTGACACCTCTCGAAGAGCCTGGCAGCATCAAGCTAGCTTGCATTTTAATTCGGCCCTGAAGTTACTTATTTCATTATCGATCATCCGTAATGCTGAATCAATGTTCATCTTGTTACGTGGGCCAGACCCGTGTAATACAGTGATAGCGCGGCCCAGAGTTACTCATTCCCTTTACAAAGTGACTTTACCGTAAAATCAATGCTTTGTGTTACTGATACAGGGGGAAACAGCGGCAAGATAGATAATCCGAGGATTTAAAGAGGAGAGAAAAGCATGGGCTACTGTAATCACGTGTTATTTAGGATGTTATGTAGGCTAAAAGAATATACTATGGACCCAATCTGCAATGGGTATGTATTGTTTTGCATACGGTTTGTTGGTCTAGAGGCCCTGAGGCTATATTACATGGCAAACAGCCCGTATGTGATACTAGGCCCAGGTGAGTCTTGTTCATGACAAGATAATCTTATTGTAGCCTTTATTAATGTAGCGTGCGGTTGAAAAAATAGGGGCTCTGTCCTATCTAGCCTTTGTATGAGTACAGTGTAGACTAATGTGGGCCTGAGATAGGGTTAAAAAACAAATGTGGCTAGCACAATATTTGCCCGGGCCGCACTGAAGACATGTGTAGGTAAATAACAGCGAAATAAAGTGACTTGGGACACTTAATAAAACAAGTAGGTAACCCCCCCAGGACAGATCGCATAATATCGAAGCAGTGAGGGGAGACTGGGCTGAGAAGGCTATTTGACACCGAGCGCTCTGACCTTCCCAATCAATTACCGCCCGTGGCTAACGGTAGCCACACAATTTAGTCCCAAATTCAGTGTTTATGGGCTCGTTTCTGGAACTCGGCCTCTTCTCTCCACCTCTGACAAGGCAGGCGAGAGAAACGCCCGATAGATATTAGTACAAACGTACAGTCAAGTCACCCTTACTGCTTTAAAGTAAAGTAGGCTATTTTGGGAAGCATGCAGCTGTAGGAGGTGTCAGTGAAGTCTGTTAGGTAAACCTAACTCTGAAAAACTACCTTCATTGGTTTTCAATTTAGGCCAATGCTTTATATATTGCATATAGCTAGCCTACATTACATTAAGAACAGTTAACTGGTTCAGTAGACTACATGTCGAATGTAAAGCAAATCTTAAGTAATGTAGGCTACTAATTCCGTCTTTGATCTGATGTCGTAATACAATTTAATAAGTCGCAGTCCATTGATTATTAATTAAATTTCAATTGCCTTGTCCACCAGAAACTATTCAAAACGTCTTACTTTTGACGTTATGGCGAGTCGAAGTTATCTCGTTTAAAATGCAAGATAGCTTAGTGTAACGTAATTAAACTCATTTATTTTACAGGTCCCAACAGTGAAAATGATTTGATATCTATTTTGAAAGTACACTTGCTTTCCATGCAGAAAACGATGTTATTTATTTATTGTTTGTTTTTTGTATGTTCATTCTTTTGATTAAGTCCCTCTGTGCTTTATACGTTACAATAATTGTTACCATGCTACGTCTTATTAATGGGACATGAATTAGAAAGCATTTCACACTTTTGTTTTAAGGATACCCCACTATGTGTCAAAAACAATCGATCACCAAAAATATGTTTCCCTATTCATTCTTGTTTTCAGAGAATTGTAATAATTCCTTCTTTAACAGTAGGCCTGGTTGATGGCATGTGTACTCTGGTTACACAGAGATTCGTCTTATAGTGTTAACTTGCTCAATATTTGAATGACCAGCACGGCTTTTCTTGATCATAAATCGGTATGGAAATAGTTGTAAATTACTCCAGTCCCACATATAATCTTTACAACAGTTCGCCATCGTACCATTTGCACTAATGAAACTTAAGATGCAAAATTCCAAGTTGTCTAAACAAACTCTGGAAGCTGCTGCTTTTTACTAACGTCTCCCTCCAAGAAATAACAAAATAAAACCATGTTTGTCAAGGCAGTTAAGAAACGCGATTTTGACCGCTCTCCCTCTTTCTTTGCTTCCTCAAAATCTCAAGCGTTCACACACACAACCACGCGCACACGCACGCGCACACGTACTCACGCACACAAGCACACACACGCTCTCTCTCTTTCTCTCTCTCTTTCTCTCTCTCTCTCTCTCTCTCTTTCTCTCTCTGCCGTTCACCCCCTCCAACGGCCAAAAACATCTAAGGGTCAATAATTATGTTTTCTTTACAAATCATTTTTCACCGCAATTAAGCGATTTTGATCAGAAGGACGCTTTAAAACCAAGTCAATGTGTGATAAGAAATGTGTTAGTTGTTTCCAGTTGTAGGCCTATTTGTGTTATGGAAAATATCCAAATGTGTAATTTGAAGAGCCTCTGTTTGAAGCCTTTGATCTCGTTGGTTTCTGGAGCTTCATTTCATCATTTGCGATGTGTCGTTGGTGTCTTGTGTATTGCATAAGGAGCCACTCTTGAGCGATAGGCCCACATCTAACTGTTTATATTTGCTCAAGAGAATGTGAAATTGTGTCATCTGCATAATTACCGTCGAACCACATAAATAACAGCTCTCAACTCAGGGTGATTGCTCTGCTCTCTATTACCTAAATAATTGATTGCAAACGGCTGTCCATACGTTGAAGCAAAATAAGTAAAAATACAATTAAATTAAAACGTAAAGTGATTTTTAGTTTAAGTTAATAAATAATTGTTAGTTGGCCTAATATTATAGCCCTGTTATTTTGATGCAATTATTACATCCATAATCAATAATTGGCTACTGATGTTTTAGCTGAACTAACTTTATAACTTGTCTGTTCCTCTGCCTATGGTGTTTGGTGCGATTCTTATTTCCCCATGCGTATGACAGAGCCTGCGGAAGTCAGACAGAGGGCAGTTTACTGAGGCGCTCTATACGGTGAGGAGGAGAGAGCTGTCTTAATGTTTTTATGGCTATGCCAGTTTCCCGGGTCGGTGTGAAAGTGTTAAGTTAGTGCATGTGTGTTTGATTGGGGTAATAAATCAGACGTAGTCCTTGGGGCCCTGACAGGTCCCGGGGATGAGACACGTGTCCATCCGAACTAAGAACGCTGGTGTGCGGACACTATCTGGCAGACAAGTCGCCTGACTCTCCCCTTTATACTCGCACTGGGAACTTATATCGTAGGCGCAATGACTCTGCCTTGGTGTTTTTTTTTCCTATTGCTATGCAATGAATTGCTCTAAATTTGAGTTACCTAAACTACTTAGTTTCACTTTAGGCAAAGCCCGTGTCGCGTTGCTTTAAGTTCTCTTTCGATTCAGTAGACTACAGTTCTGCATTAGCCCATGTTTTGATGCCAAATATAATTCCGTTTCTCGGCTCGGTTGGCTTGTCGAGACCCCCTGTTCTTTCTTCGGGTCCGTGTGTGTGAGTGTTATTGACTGCTATGTAGTGATTACCATTCCGGTCGGATGGCATCAGCAAGCCGCTGTAATTAATAACCTCATAATCCGGGTTCGGTTGGATGTCACGATGCCAGCACGTTCAGAGGAAACACGGAGATTCGGCACTGACTTTATGGAAACAAGGCGTAGCCTTATGGGTTAGTCTATATGAGAAATTATAGCTGCTATTATCCCTCCCAGACAATGATAACTATCAGCTCAAAAAGAAGATTAAAGGTTTAAACAAGTGCATAGTTCTAGGAAACCGGATCACATCATCAAAACTAAAGTAAGATTGATGAGATTTCATCTTGCTGTCAATATTGCTTGAGACTTATCATATTCAAATAAACTACGGGCAATAAATAATTCAACTCTGCCGTTGTTTTGCAAACGATTAATAGACATATGATGATACAAAGACGGAATGTAATGCGATTATGAATGTTTCCTACACAGTCTTATATATTGATTCGTGGAATTTCAATTCTGACCCTTGCTTTGTTTTAATCCGCATTATTTACAAGAAATACCAGGTTCCATAAAAATCATCAACTAGATTTCTCAAATGTATCCTAATCTCTAAGGAAATGATAGTGGTGTACAAAATGTTTTCCTGGAACAGATGCATAAGAACAGAAAAATAACAAATTAGATTTTTTTTCTGAAATCAAGCCTAACCTATTTGCACACATACTAGAACCATAACATATTCAAACATAATAAAATGGCAAGGTAATAAATTAATAAAATATCACAACGTTTTGATTGAGTACGATAGCAAGAAACGTGTTTAATTTACTTAGTTTTTTTTTAGCAAAGTTGTTGTTAGAATTTATTGTTGGCAATAATATCACTGTGTTAAATAACTTAATGTTAAATGTGGCTTTTTTTAAAACTTTAAAGTGCGATTCTTCATCTAAACAACTTTATACAATCTCATAACAATCTCAACAACCTCTATAATACACAAATATGTCTATGACTTGGGCTATGCTTGTAATTGTTGCAAAACCATGCATTAACAGTGAAAGCGCTAATCACCCTGCTATTCACTTCTTGACACCTTCCTCTTTGATGTCAAATGATTACATAGAGTCCGTTTGATGTCTCAAATTAAAATAATAAATTCACCCCGAATCGCTTGCCACTTTTCAGAATTGTCCATCTCAAAATAGCGTTCAGACATCATAATCGTAGACTTTCAGCCAGGGTGCGTTGTAAACACCCAAGAAGATCAATTAATAACACGCGAAGTTGCTTGCACTTGTTTCAGTGCAGTGAACATGACTTGCTGCACCACTAGGCTACTTGAGATACATCCATTAAAAACTGCAGACACTAGGCTTATGCAAAGTTAATCACTCACCAACTTAGAAATATTTACTATTTGTGCAAATGGCCACAAATTTTGAATTAGCACTAAAATTGGGTAGGGTTCGGGCGAACAAATAACAAATGAAATGATTGGCGAGCCATAAAATGAGATTTGAAACCCATTCAAATGAGAGATTGCGACGTCAGTGTACTTATCCAGGGGAAATACAGAGAGAGAGAGAGAGAGAGAGAGAGAGAGAGAGAGAGAGAGAGAGAGAGAGAGAGAGAGAGAGCGAGAGAGAAAGAGAGAGAGAGAAGGGGAGGCGCAGAAGAGCGAGAGTGTGTATGAGAGGTGAGATTTGAGAAATAGGAGGGGCTTCTAAACGACTAGAAATGTCAATCAGAGCAAGGAGTCCCAATAATCTAAGGCAATCTGTAAGGACCTGACCTTAGTCCATCCAGATCAATAGGGAAGTGAGGGAGGAAGGCGGCAATCGGATCGTTTACACTGGCTGTTTCTGAGGAAATATAGACTTCCCTTACACTTTGTTGTACTCACTGCAAAGTGGATATCGCAGTACGCACCGAGAGGGTGATTCTCTGCTTTTTGTGATTGCAGTAGACTTTTTTCTACGAACCATGTCTTTCCCGCAGCTGGGATATCAGTACATCCGACCGATATACCCACCGGAGCGCCAGGGGATCAGCAATGCCAGAGCCGGGACAGAGCTGAGTCCGTCTGGGGCACTCTCCAACGTCCTTTCAACTATGTATGGATCACCTTTCGCTGCAGCGCAAGGCTATGGAGCGTTTCTTCCGTATTCAAACGACATTTCCATTTTTAATCAATTGGTAAGTAGCCATCTCATTATTATGAGTTACATATCAGCATAAGTAGTTTCACAAAAGGCAAATTGGGAGTGAAAACAAGATTTTGTTTGTCAAATGTTCGCTATATTAGCGTACTTTGACAGCCTTATGATTTATTTTTTAATCACAAAAAGTGCCCCAAAAGTATCTTACATTAGGTTAAATGATGACCCAAAACGGTAACTTGCAAAAAAGTACAAACCAAATTCGAACCGAAATGTTACGTGTATGTTTTTAAAGTAACCCATCGAGTTTATTCCTGCTCATAGTTTAGCCTGCTAACATTTGAGAATGGTGATCAAAGCGCAGTTTGTCCTAACCAGGTTAATTTTATACGTCGAGTGAAATTGTATTTGCAACTGGACAAACGTTTCGTTTCAGATTGTCTAATTGTGTGGGTCTCTTATTGTGTTTTAGGGCGCCCAGTATGAGCTAAAAGACAGCCCAGGCGTCCAACACCCAGGATTTGCTCACCATCACCCTGCGTTCTACCCTTATGGGCAGTATCAGTTCGGTGATCCGTCCAGACCCAAAAATGCGACACGGGAAAGCACAAGCACACTGAAGGCCTGGCTAAGCGAGCACCGTAAGAACCCCTACCCCACTAAGGGGGAGAAAATCATGCTGGCCATCATCACCAAAATGACCCTCACTCAAGTGTCCACCTGGTTCGCAAACGCCAGGAGGAGACTTAAGAAGGAGAACAAGATGACCTGGACTCCCCGGAGTCGCACTGACGAAGAGGGAAATGTTTACAACAGTGACCATGAGGGAGACGAGGGGGACAAGAGGGAGGACGAGGAAGAAATCGATTTAGAGAACATTGACACGGAAAATATTGAGAATAAGGACGACTTGGATGACCAGGACGACCTACATGCTGATTTAAAATTAGACGGTAGAAGCGACTCCGAGATTTCAGACGGCTATGAGGATTTACAAGGGCCCGACCAGAGGTTTCTAAAGGCTGTGGTGAAAGAGGGCAAAGATATTCATGTGGACCGAGGCGAGCACTTCCACCATCATACTTTTGAGATTAAAGCGTCACAGCCGAACGGCGAACAACTGAAACTGAACCCGGTGTCCATTAACTCTCCACCGTCAGAAAATAGCGCTGCTCCAGCTCAAAAACCAAAGATTTGGTCTTTGGCCGAGACAGCAACAACCCCTGACAATCCACGTAAATCTCCACAAATGAACGGCAACTCGGCTGGGCCAGCGACCCAAACGATCATCACCCCTCATAGACTCATCTCTTGTCCTGTTGGGAAAATTCAGAACTGGACAAATCGAGCTTTTTCAGCCCACCAGCTCGCGTTACTTAACTCTAACCATTACCTTGGACTGGCAAACCAGGCTTCGGCGAACGGCCTCGCCCTCTATAGCAGGCAAACGGAGGACAAGAGTCATAGTTCAGACACAGCCGTTACAGGTACATGTCACCAACACTGAGGCGAGACTGTATATAAAATATGTTCTTCACTATTGTTTAAAACTTGATAGATTACTCACATCGAGGCTTTCAACTGGCCTGTAAAATTGACATATATTTTGAGGCCGTAAAGAGGATCATTGATGTGCTTCCATCTTTTCTATGTAACAGAGTAACAAAAGGGTGTGTGGAAGCTTCGAAATAAGTGTTTCTTAAAAATACGGTGGTTTAAGCAAATACTATAGTGGGTGCATTTTAATCTTATTAGTAGCTGTCATAAGACTATAAAATCGAGTCCACAAATTATTTAAATTTCTACAGTTGGCCCCACGTTGTTTTAGGCTCATATGACATACATTTGGGTTCGTCAATATGTTGCTTGAATCCAAACCTGGATTAAAATGAGTCTCAACGAAATAAGCAAATCACTTATCACTTGCTGTGCCGTATCTAGATAGGTGATTTGATGTCTTGTTTTATTACCGTTATTTCAGAGAGATCTAGTGCCTTGGAAGCAGAGAAAAAGTTGTTAAAAACAGCCTTCCATCCAGTTCAAAGACGGTAAGAGACTGTCATTCTTATATAATTTGGGTGTTTTTGATTGATCACATTTTATTTTGGAATATAGAAACATTCACCCAACCTCAGCATTTGTTGTTGTTATGATTGCTTTTCGGACTTGGAAGTTGGAATTGTTGTATGTCTTCGAAAGCCTAAACTAAAAAGGCCAAAAAAGGATTTGCGTGTAGCCTCAGCTTTTACCAGCCAGACACCATCGTTATGGGAAATGATCTTCACTACATATAATTTTATTTCTTAGCTCTTCATATAGCCTATACTTCCAGTTGAAGTTTTTTTTTTCTTTTCACTTATTCCTTGTCTACTACCCGTGTGTTTGCAGGCCCCAGAACCAACTCGAGGCAGCGATGGTTTTATCCGCTCTGTCGTCCTCCTAGGCTTTCATCCTTTCCTTCTATTTGATTTTAATATGTTGTAAGGAATGTAAAATAAGAATAATACATCTGTATACTTACCTTGTAAGCATGTCCTGTGTAAACTGCTAATGTAATATTGTATGAACCTGTAGTCTGTAAGTTCTTGTTTTCTTTTTGTAAGTTCTGTGAGGATTTGATGTTCAAATGTTTTGTATATAAAGTTAAGAAAATGTACATACTTGTGAACCAAATTGTACAAGAAAGTCTATATTTTGGCTAATAAATGAACTGCTGCAACTTTATCAAAACTCCTGAGCGTTTTAGAATCTGGGTTTTTTTTTGGTGTGGAAGAAGAGTAGAATATTTCTGGGCTACTTTATTGTTTATAATCATTTGAGATGGAGATACGTGCAGTTTTTTTTTTTTTTTTGCTTCTGTCATTTTGACTTAAGGCGTGTGCTTCCCTATACGTAGCACCAATAAGTTGACTAAATTCTAGAGAAGGATTTGAGGTTGTATAAATTCGAGGCTCTTAGGGATAATTAGCTACGTATTGAGCCTAAATTTTGGATATGAATGTTGTCGATTATCATAGTTGAGGCGTAGCAGACAAACTACAACGGATAATTCTTCACAAGTTTTCCTCGGGAAATGTGTGGTATTTACAAAGAACTGAGGTAGTGAATTCGTGCTGTGACTGCTGGACAGATGAACTAGCTCTATTACATATAAATGGATACAATGCCATAGTTATTACGTGGTATTTCATTGTGTTCATCAACACCTCAGATGACTGTTTAGAACTGGTCGTCATATGGCACCTATTGGCTACATAAAGAAATATATGTTTTTATACGTGTTTCCTTAATCTACGATAATTTGCATGTCAAGATTTATCAGATAACTTTTAGGTAAAATTAGTGTTGGAGCTCCCTCTACAGTCGGTTTCAGACCGCCTTTGCTGTTGCCTTGGCGGACGTAGAAGCAAACGGAGCACATAGTCAAATATGTGGATTCCTCATGTTTTCAATTCAGCCGACATTTCAACAATGTTGAACTCTGTTCAAGGCAAATTCTTAATAATTATCGATACATGATGTAGATATCCTAAACTATATTTCGACTTTGACGCATTTTTAAGACAGTTTACATGCCCAAATCGGAATTACATTGGTTGATTAGGCTCCCTTAGGACTATGGTAACTGATAAAAATTGTATCATTATTATAAGACAAAGTTACGTATGCCTATATGTTTTTACCCGTCTCTTCTAAATATTGGAGAAATCACATCTATTAAACGTTCGGCTGTGCAATGGTGAATCGAACAAAACTGTTTTAAAACGATCTTTATCGATACTAATTATTCATAGTTAAAAGTGATCATTGTGTCGTACAACATGTATCGAATTATAAGGTTTGAAATCAATATAATAATGAGACGAATATGAAAAAAGTTTCTCACATCAATTTTCAGCGATAAATAGCCTTCAAGAAAAAGAAGTGACGCGGAGAAACTCTAAGGACTCAAAAACATTGAACTCCAATTTCAAAGTTAGTCAGAATTAAATTAAGGCTTCAAAACATATAGGACCTACTCAAGATGGACAAAATAAATGTTTTAAAATACTTTTACATTTCGATTATGCCAACTAGGCCTATCGTTGTAGTCTACTTGGAGGAACTGAAAATTATGCAGTCTCGGTAAAGTTTGAAATACAATTGGCCAAAGCCTACCAAAAATGTAACATTTTGTCACACATTTCATGAATCCTATAAGGCGTCTGTCCTCTTAGATATCCGTGCTTTAGATGTAAGTCAGGGCAAAAAGACAGACGTCAAGCCCAACTGCATAGTTTACTGCAACGCATCCGAGACTGAGTTTAGAGACCCAGTCAGGGGAGAGCTTGGACCGTAGCTTGGTATTACACTAAGTAGGCCGGCCTTCCAAAATTCCTCTCACCATGTTGCCTTCCTGTCTAATCAATTATCTTCCTGAGAGTCCATCTAACTGCGCGCTCAGTATGCATATTCATAAGACACAGCGGCCGGTTGTGACACTGATTGATATAATAATTTTTCTGGTCTGTGTCCACTTTCACTCGGAAACGCACCACCGGTTCCGGAGCAGGAAGTTACATCGCGCCAGTGACCAGCATTCTCTCATCACCAATGACCAGTTTACACTTATTGGTCATACAAAAAACAGATAGGTTCGGTTGTTTTAAGGATGTGGAGTTTTTCTATCATTTAATTTATCTGCTAATAAATCGATAACAGACAAGGTAAATGAAACATGGCATTGCAAATACTGCAATTAAAACGTGAAAGATCAAGCTCGCACAATAATAATAATAACAATAATAAATAGCCAAATAAAGGGCCTACATTAAAAAAACTATTGATCTTATAACATATTTTCCGGAGACTCATGGATAAAGCAGTCTTCCCCGTAAACATTAGAGCATGCTCACTCTAAATATTGATGATTGTGTCTAGTGTTCAGTAGATGTTTGTTGCTATGGGACCTGGAACAATTTCTCTTGATCATAAGGATTCAATTGAAATGCCACTGAAGGGAGGGTGATCGTGTTCAAAGCTTAGGGCCTCCTCTGATCGCTGCATGAAATTACGGATTAAAATGCTTCTCTAGAAACAATGTAATCACGCCTGCCTATGTCACCATACGTGTCCAACCTGCTCCCGGTTGCACAGAGCAAATGGAATGCATTAGCCAACATTTCGCTTAGAGCTACCCAGAGCCCTTTTTCTTCAGGGGCATGGCGTGTCAGTTATTTCGCCGCACTTTAAATGGATGTCCTCGTGGTTAATGAGTAATAATCAACAGTGACTCCCCTTTTTATTTCGTTGCTCCCAGCGACGTTAACTACAGCGAGTGATACGCCAGAGAGTAGGGTGATCTTAAATAGCATAGGGATAAAAGGGAAACACACAAGCTGGTGCGCTCAAACTCGTGGCTCAGCGCTGAAGATACTGCTGATGTTGGCCTATTTCCACCTTCCGAATGTCATTTACAAAAGGCAGGCGAATGGCACACTTTGATCCGAAAAGGATGGTTTTCAAATAACATTACGGAGTGTTTATGATTAACAAACGAAACTCATACAGGTACGTTTGTAATGGTTATGGAACAGACGTGTTTATTTTGTTGCATACCAGGCTGAAACTGTGGGAAACATAGATTCCATTGACAAAGTGCAAATAGATGGCATTTCAGGCCATCACTAATCACATTGCGTTTGTGGTCATGGGTGTTGTTCACTGCTGTTCACTGATTTCCACTGTCAATGAATTAAGACAGAGTTACATAGCTACACATGGGGAATAAGGAATGCATTGTTGAATACTGATTTGAAAGGGGAAAAGGACCTGGAAGATGGAATCATTAAAAAGAAATCTAATCTGTCTTTCTGGGTGCCCATTGATCCGGAGAGGGGGATGGTCGTGCCAGGGCTGCAGAAATAGAGAGAGAGAGAGAGAAAAAAAGAGAGAGAGGCGAGAGAGAGAGAGAGTAGCCAATGGAGCCATCAGAGGCCTGTGTGAATGGACAAGAGCCGTGGAGTAAATAAACACAAGAGCAGTCCAATAGAGGGGCCAGAGGTTTCCTGTGAAAGAGGAGGCTGCTCCACATAAAGAGGGTCAGCCTCGTGTTTTCACCTCGTCCACTCCTCCTGTCATCCCTGCCTCCCCCCACCACCAACTCCCCCCCGGCCCTCGCCCCCCAGGCCTGTGGCCACTCTGGCCACACCCCTCCGCTTGCCACGGAGACGGAAACACAATGTCACCCATATCCTTTGGTGGCCCTGGTCAGAGTCTTTGAAGCAGCCACTGGTCTTTTGTCCAGTTGGGCTTACATCCCTTTTATGAGCCACTGCTGACCCACACACACGCACACGCACACACACACACACACACACACACACATACATACGTACATACACACAGCCCGGCAGACCGAGAGAGCCATGCCCTTTAACACGCACCCAGCCGGGGTGTTAGCAGACCGCAGTAGGAGCAAAGATCTACTCACTGAACACATGTCCCACACTATGGCTATCTCTGTACACAGGCTTGCAGGCTGCCCTGCTCCAATTGTACTATTATTGACTTGACACAATGGAGTTTGAAAAGAGGCAGAAATCCTGCTTTTTCTTCTCAGTTTTCCCCTTCCCCTCCTCTGTCAGAGATATGCAACTCCTGTGCCCAATGCATGTTTTAGTACTCCATATTTATTATTGAGTGTAGAAGTGTCGTAGAGACATGTTTCAGAACGGGGTGAGAGAGGGAAAAAGAGCAAGAGGGGGTTGTTGTGGTTCCCTGGGCCGAATGGGGGACAAAAGGGCAGAGAGGAGTGACATTCTCTGGGGCCGGAGCGGGAGAGAGGGAGGGCACTGATTTCATGCCTATTGTTGATGGAGGTTAGAGAGAGGAATTCTTTCACTGAATCCGAAAGGCAACAAGTGGGGAATGGGCGACAGGCGGACAGAGAGAGAGGCGTTGGGGCTTTGGCCGTTCACCCAGCTGAAAGATTGTGCTTTTCTCAGACCCTTCAGATGCATCCCTCAGATTGGCCCAAGTTACAGAGCAATTATGGAAATGTAGCTTTGAAGCCGAGCACAGCTCTCTTCATGCTCTTCCCCATTGACAAAGCACAGGCTATAGGGGACTTTTATATTCCCCTTTCTAAAACATGGTTGTACATCGTTGTTCCTCCCCATGCATGTGTTCCTACTTTTACCTTACTTAGTCAAAAGAGTTGTAAGTGCATCTGTCCTTGCAGATTACACTGAAAACGGACATAAAAGATACGTCCAAGAAATATTTGGATGTGAGTGTGAGGACTGTTTTTTGGGTTAGCATATGGCTAAGTGATTCTCTGTATTCTCTGACTAAAGGGTTCTGTATCGACTGTTTATTCAGGGGATGAGCAGAGGGTGGGTTTGTAAAATGGCTAGCCTCATAGCTGTGGGGAACAGCTGCGTGGTTTTACCAGCAAGACATCTCCGGACCCCCCCCCCCCCCCCCCTCCCCCTTCCAACTACCCTCCATAACACGTCACTAACAGAGCCACAGCAACTAGCAGCCCTGCGCTTTCTCAGCTTTGTACATTAGTCAGCGGTGTAGCACAGAATTTAGCCGTGGCGTGTGAACTAATAAGACACATTTTCCCCCTGCTTTTGAGATCATCACAAGGGAGTGAGGTCTATAGCAGGCCAGGGGCCGGGGACGCTCCGACACAGCAGAGCTCTTGTACAACAGAACCCTTACACTCAGAGCACATATGACAAATGCCAATACTCAGCCTTTCACTCATCACTGTTAATGAGAGGACATATTTTGGACATTTGCAATATTTGTACAGACTTCATACATTATACAGGCCTCTGTGTTCACAGAGCGTCTGGCTCAGGAGGACAAGAGAAAAACTCCTTGACTTCACTGGCTGCTGAAGGAAACTTAATAAATTCTTCCTCCTTGGAACACTGTCAAACAAGTCCTTTCTAACATCTTCCATGAATACATTAAAGGCGTGCTTGATTGATTAGAGACCCTAGCGAGAGGGTGAGCCGATGAACCAACTCCCTCGGCGTGATTAATAGACTTTATTAAGAGAGTCCTCTCCTTTTTTAATGATGGTAATGTAATGGAGGGCGAAGAGTGGGCCCGCTATCACGCCCGCCCTCCTCCTCTTTGATCGTCTTTCCGTTTACATTCGTTCATTTGCGGTATCTCCATCGGGCCATATCCATCACATCGCTATCAGCGGCACGCAGAGGGAGTCTGAAGGTTCTCCACATCGGCCACTCGGACCGCACACGCAAGGATTTGGTCCCAGCTTGCCTACGTGTCACAGTGTGCAATGCAAAAGCAGTCATCGGTCCACTCTCTTTTGGGAACGGTCAATCCTTTGACCGATTTGAAGGCTATGCGGTTGCGAGCCGCACGGAAATGACTCACTTCTCACAAATGATCCCCATCACGACCCATGTGTGGATTTCCTCGTTTGCGCACCTGGCCTTAGTCACGTGAGACTGCGAGGGGGTGTTCACGTTTGCTCATGCTTGAGAGACCTTGAGTGCAAAACAGGAGCTTCAAAGTCAAACAAATAAGATTGTCAGCATTACAGTGACCGGACTGGCAGGGCAGTGAGGTAATGTTGAACTGTCTAGCAGGAAATTAGCTAGCCTCCTCTACCTCCTAACAGCTTATCAGTATGACACAGAAACAACAATTCTCCAGCAGTTGTGGACGAAGCTGACAGCCCTTATCAACGTGTTGTGTTGTGCAATACAGGACTGCGGGTCATTTCTTCAAACACGAAACCCACAGATACGACTATTACAGCAGGAACCAGACAGGTTATGTTTGCTTGACTAGAGCAACTAGACGAATACACTTCCAGTCATGGCATCAGTAGCCGCTCTACTCCTCTGGCCGTTGTTAAAGCCGGCCAAGGGGGTCGATACTGCAGGTGTGAGGCCCTACCAGTGTCATGATGAGTACTACGAGATCGGAGATGTAAACGTTGATATTGATTTTCCTCCCTTCGATACGGCGAGGGAGGATGCGGGAGCACAGTCTGCCGCGGCCTCGTTTCCGCGGAAGTGGCTAGCGTTAGCCCACGTTAACGAAGGCTGGTATGGCGGTGCGAAGTTGCGCCATCTTCATGCAAAGTGTTTAATATTTGCTGGAAAGGTTTGAATTCTGGACTTCTGTAATTCACAGTTCGATGACCTGGTTTGCCAGGGCTAATGAACTTTTCAGTCCGGCAAACCTTGTTTGGGACAGGCGGTAGCGAAGGCACTCCATTTTCCCTGACTTGCCTTTGTGCTCAGATAGACTTGTTGTCAGCCACATTGTCGGTCACTCCACCGTGACACTTCTTAGTCTGATAATGGCATTGCCATGCAAATGAGAGGAGAGGAGAGTGCTGTGACCAATTGTGTGTTCAACCATATGTGATGGTGTGTACAGAGCAGAGTTAGTGACTCCGTTTTTGCACTGCGATATTAGGGAAAACCAGCTCCTAGTGTCCAGGGACATACTATGCATTAGCTACCATACCTACTTGTATCAGTAATGTATTTGAACAAAGCAATACTTTTCCTCCCACCATGGCCAAACTAAACCTTGCCAGGGATGACAGGAAGCAGGAAGCAGTGGAAGAAGCGCATGGGCGAGCTGAGCACCAACCGGGAATGTTCCCCCGCCAAACCCCAGCTGAGAGCCGCCTCCCCAGCCTTTGTCCCGTGCCGAGACGTTGCACCATGATGTGGCTCTCTCCAAAATGGGAACGGGGAGGGGTGGGGGGTGGGTGGGCACTGTGTCACTTTGTCCCCCTTCAGAGGGGGCAGTCCTCACCGCCCCTGCTGTTGTCATGCTAAGGAAGCGGCACTCACTGGAACTGTACCCCCATTCATCCAGACTGTACCCCCACAGCAGCACACCCACATCACAGTCCCCTGCCGTCACAAACATGGCAGCCACATTCGATTTGCCTTTGCTAATGTCCATGCTTCCTTTTAAAGACAAAAGCTGGGGTGTTTCCTCCAGAAATTAGCTGTGCTTAGTGGATAATGCATAAGTGTATGCATGGTTAGCTGATGAGAAACGGGTTGGAGTTTGCTCCTTGATATCCCCCGGGATTATCACCACTGAGTAGCACTTCCGTCATCCGTGATGGACCATGAGAACAGCCATGCCTAATGTCATTTTACAGGTAGGCAAAGCAGGAGATTGGGGAGTAATTGCGAGTCATAACAGATAGCTCTTTTGGAATCCCCTGAGACCGCTCTTCTTCAATCTCCAACTCCCTAACCGAGGCTCAGCATATTTGCTGTGCGCTAACGAAATATACAAGGGATGCACTGTGACCTTTGCACTCTGCTGAAGGTCACAAGCTTCCTTTGCATACACAGACGAGGTCCTCTTCCGGAAATGATAAGACAAACAGGGGAGGAGAGGTAAGGTCAGCGAGTTAAACCAACAGCTGAAATGACAGTTAATTGGCCTGAGGGCAGTGTAACTGTCATCCATTTCCCCAGGAGGACAGGAGAAATTCCTCTGGCCTTCTCCCTCTCTCTCTCTCCCCCCATCCATCTCCTTCGTCCTCATCTATATAATTTAAACACCAAAAAAAAGCACATTTTCTGCCTCTTCCCTCATAAAACTGTCTCCCACAGTTCAACCAATGGAAGGCGTGGGGATACTGATTATATTGCCTCAATCAGATTATTATTTCATCATTATTGTTTACTTCACGGTGATACACAATAAAGACTGTGACAAGTGAGGAGTTGAAATGTCAAAGTGAATTAGAATCGCACGCAAACGCTGGCTATGAATCAATTGGCAGAGTGGCATATTCAGCTGAAAGGTCCCTCCTTCTAATTGCTTGCATCCTACCAGCAGTTAGGGGTGTCGCTGCCACCAGCATCTGACGGACAGTTGGACTTGAGGTGGACAGAACAGCGTGAATGTATGAATCATCCAGTGCTTGCTGTAATGCGTTATTCAGTGCAGTTTGTGACAGGATAGCAATGGGGTTCTTTGGCCCGGTGTGTGTGTGTGTGTGTGTGTGTGTGTGTGTGTGTGCGTGGCGTGTGTGTGTGTGTGTGTGTTGTGCCAGCAAGAAGCAGTGAATGGTTTTTACCAGAGTCTGTCGTACTGATTTGCAGGACCCGCCAGCAGCTGCGTCCCTGAAAGGCGCCACGAGAAGGAGTGGCGTGTGGGCGATACTGGATCTTCTGCCCGACAAACTGCAGCAATACCTCTGCACGATCAGCTGGCACACGGCATGGGTCATCGGCTGCAGCCCCTCCCTCTGCAGCCCCTGTCGTTGCCAGGGTGGGTTTTGGGTCCCCACTCCCCCATATCCCCACGAGCCCACTCCAAGCGGCGCCCTGACCGAATACAAGGGAGCGGCATCGGAGGGAAGGGCGGCCCCTCAAGGCAACGGAATATTGGTGCGGTTGTAGAGTTAGGTTGACGAAGACAGGAAGAAAAAAAATCTTTAGCAAGAAATTGAGGATGTTAAGGGCGAGGTGTGGGGGTTGGCGTGGGTATAGGTGAGAAGGATGTTAGGAAGGAAGTCACAGTGGGACCTCTAACTCCCAGGGTCCATCTGGGACTCGGCAGGAGGGGATCCATCAGTGACAGACAGGTGTTCCTCAGCAGACACCCTAATCCCCACCCCCCCCCCAGACCCCCTCCCAAAACAGCTCTACTCTGGGGCACAGTGAGACTCCATTCCAGGGCCTCTTTCTGCTGCACTCTAGTCCTACTAAACGATCCCTTCCTTCTGTCCCGTACCCTGATTTCACCCTTTCTATCTCCTTCGTGCTGACACCTCATCACACTTTCCTCTTTGACATGGGGGTCAGTGTATGGCGTGAGATCTCAACAACCACAAACTCTGAATTTACGTGTCAACAGATATCTTCCACCACCTCCCCGGAACCCCCCTTAAAAGAGACAGAGAGAGGGAGGGCGATGGGAGAAGGCGGAGGAAAGAACGAGAACCTTTTCTATTATTATCGAAGTTGGCTTTCATGGCTGCCGTTGATAGTTTAACATCCCCAAAATGACAATCCATAACTCAAACATTGAAAGGTTACTACAGTACAGATACTGGGGTGAATTGAGCAAGCTTGTCTCTTTTCAAAGTTTCCAAACCACATGTGTAACAAGCTCATAAAATCTACTCCCCTCCCTCCACAAGCCCATCTCAACCACCCATCTTCAGCAGGTGGAGACGACCAAGGTGGGTTTGGCACACTGGAAGAAGGAGGCTGAAGACACCCAGGTGCCCTTCTTTTGAGACTCAACTCACCTCAGTAGTAACAAACCGAGGCCTGTCAACACAGCACATGGGCTAGCCAGTGGTAGGTTGCAGGAAGTGGATAGCGTGGCTGAGTGAATGCCAGAGAAATGTTAAACAGGGGGAGGGTGCTTGATCCTGCTTCTGAGAGGCAGCAGGTCCAGGTAGACAGAGCTGGTTCCCAGCATGCACCTCTACAGTAGGTCGGAGGTCAACACGAGACACCATAGCTCTGCGGTTGATTTCATCATAGGTGTTTTGTTTTTCTACTGATAAGACAACCGGGTATTGACCTGACTGGGCCATTGGGTCATGTTTTGATCTGGAGTTAACAGACAATTGAGAACAGAGAGAGGTCAGAGAAAGAGTTTTTGCATCCTTGTTCGTCTGCGCTCGTCGCCCTGCAACAATACGCAGGAGATTAGGACGGTCAAATCACATTGAGTCATTTGCATACAAATGGGCCACTTTGCTGTTTTTATCGCAGAGTGGAGCAGACAAACCACATGATCACGAGTTTGCGGGTTTGGGGTGATGAAGATAAGGAGCGTGCTCTGTTGAGAACGGAAAAGCACATCCAGATGACTGGGACACGACACTGTTCCACAATATTACCTCAAGAGATGAGCGCAGCACGGTTTACAGTGTGTGTAATCTAAAATGAGATGACTCCATGCAGAGCTACAAATTAAATAAAGGAGCAGTCTGGATGCCATTATCATTTCTGCCATTGCCGACATCTTTGTATCATTTAAATGACAAAATAAATATGAACACCGCAGTATCAAACACGGGCCTAACCAGTATTTGTTCTGTGGGAACGCTCAGAGAAATGAAAAGATAGCACAGTAAACACAGATTTTTCTGACTTAAATTTGAGAGCGGCACATACGTTTTTGGGCGCAGTAATGACTGTCAGATTTGTTTTGCGATACATGTTTTAATGAGCTTCAACAGGGTACAGATGGCATAGCACAAGTTATTTCCCCCAACCAGTCCCTGGGGATGAAATCTAAGGTCAACAAACGGACAAACTAATAGCTACTGGTTCCAGTGTGGCTTTGTCCTAGGTAATGACAACATTAACAAAGCAGTGTTAGCAATAGCAAACATTGTTTAAAGTCCCTGGACAGACTTGCATCTGAATCAAACTGCCGACATTTATAGTTGTGGTTGAACTGTGTTCATGACTCACACGTGGTTAGAGGACCCCCACCGCCAATCTCGCCAATGGTCTCCCTCATCCTCTCCCCATCTCCTCCAAGCTCGTCCAAGCCTCATCTGTTGTGGCTTCTCCAATCCCAGACTAGTGCCTCCATCCCCGGGTCTATTCCCATCACAAAGGACATTTTCCACATCTCCAGCCAGGTCCAGACGCAATTTATTGGAGTCCTCGACCAAAATGTAATTTTCACCATGTTGGTTTTGAGAAGCAATGGGAGTAAAGGAGAGGTTTGGTGCTGGAGAGTGATGTCTACCCAGCTGGTCTGGAGGAATAGCAGGCTCCAACACCAATACCCCAAAGCCACACAGACAGCATTGTGATTTATTAGCGCATTTATTGCGACAGAGAGAGAGAAAGTGAAAGAGCACCTTCAGAAAGAATAACAGTATAATTGAGCCTGTCTCCCATGTTGCAGAACAACAAAGCATCGCAGGTGGGTTTGAAGACGAGAGAGGTTTATGTTTTATGAAGACTTCAAAAATAATTACGAAGAAAATAAGTGGCAGGACTCACGGGGTGTCCAGAAACTTGACAAGATATGTCCTTGAATTCGTTAGAGGAAAATATTCAGTAGCTTCTTACTGCACTGTGAAATTGTTCCCAATAAACCTTACATATATAACACAACATACTCTGAAGCATGCTGGCGAATCGAAGGTAGATTTACTGGAGAGGGTCTGAGGGGTGCTGTTGTGCTATCATGGATACACATTTCAAGCAATGATGGAGATCATTTGGACTCTAAAACATCTCCGAGCTCCAAATGGTTTTCCTGGGACAGACTTTTAGCCTAACCTTGGCACTTGTCTCTAACAGATAATGGTTTCCATGAAAGAGGCAATGGTGGAGGAGAGCATGAAGAAATGCTCTGAAGTTGTTCTGTAGAGGAGAACAGGCCACTCCATTGTGGAGTAAATGTACCTTCTAAAAGCCAGGAAAAGATATGTAATGGAGGTGCTGTCTCATAATGTGGTCACATATGGGACATGCACAGACTTCAAGGAGACACCAGAAACAGAGAGATGGTTAACTGCCAGGAATGTGTTTTAGAGAGTAGAAGAATAGGACTTGGAATGGACTAGAGAGAGAGAGATGGAGAGAGAGAGAGAGAGAGAGAGAGAGAGAGGGAGAGAGAGAGGGAGAGAGAGATGGAGAGAGAGAACAAGAGAGAGAAAGATGGTAGAGAGGGAAAGGAGCAAGAAAGTCGACAGAGAGATTTGTGAGAGAAACACGAGAGACAGAAAGATAGACTGAGAGATAAAACCACAGTGACCACTAGGGAGGAGGCATGCATGTGCCCAGGCCAGATGATGGAGGGTGGGTGATGGTTTCACAACAACATGTTCCCCAATTCCAAACAGGGTTTCTAACTGTTCCATTCCATTTTCAGCCTCTGAGTCAGGGTGCCCTCTGGCCCCAGGGGACTGGCCAGATCCGGACCCTCATGTCCCTGTGACAATCCAGCCTGGCAAACCATAAGGATGTGTGACACTCACTGCCTGCGTTGAGCGTGTCACACCGCTGTGAGAAGTTACTGGCTTTACCTCCCTCACTCTCCATCCCTCCCCCGTTCTCACTTCCAGCCGCATGACCAAGCTAAATATACACACTTAAGCACTTACTCTGTTTCCTCTCTCGGCCCGCGTCCACTGTGCGTCCCCAGTGTCTTGAAAGCAGCAATAACAGCTGTGCTAACCTAGCTTAGCATTAGCATTAGCTCTAGGGAGCGGACACGTCCGGTCTGATAAAAACAATCGGATGTTAACACAGTAAATTAGGCAGTCAGGATGTGTCCCCCCCAGAGATTAAGGAGCTGGAGAAGAGGGGGGAGGGTGGGCCCACAGGTTAATTGCGCAGAGACAGGCCCTTAGTCATAGGCTAACACAGGCCAGATAATAGCTCAGTCTCAGTGTTACGCAGTTGCTGCTGTCAACACGAGTTAAATAAAGTTTAGCGCCGTAATCGTAAGTGAGTGGTAGCGTTTAGGTTACAGTAAGTGCACTCTCCATCCCTGAAAAATTACCAGAACGATATGAAACGTTGCTCCCGTACAAAATACCTCAAAGCAACTTTGAAAGGTTACACACTCGCACACACACACGGTCCTATACAAGCACACGGACACACAGACATATGCAGGCACTCGCACACACGCTACGCTCCCCTATCCTATTTTGTGCAAACTCAATCAAATGATTTTTGAACAGCAATAAAGCAGACTTTATTTTGTTTGGCTGGGACGGCCAACCCGCGGCCTCCCCTACCCCCGCCGCAGCGGGATCAGCTTTCTCCCAGAATCCCACTGAAGCCCTGCCATGGCGGCTGGAGACAATCAGCTGAAACGCTCCTTAGATATTCCTGCTCCTTTCAAAGCCCAAATTCAATTTATGGACACATTTATTACCATGTCTGTCAGTGACTAAAAGGGAGTTTCGTAATCAGGAGCACACATCTGATCTGGTCGCAGCAGGCAGCCCCCTTGGCCAATATGCAGTCTATTACACGGTCAGGGCCAGCCCATCCACAGAGTAAAAGGAAAACACGGGAAAACAAAAGACTAGGTAGTTAGACATGGGCTGGGGGACCTTTACATGTTGCATTTAAAAACTGATCTGATTTAGGAGTAGGGCCGTAGGGGGAAAATCTGTTAAGTCAGTATCGGAGCTGGGCCTTGCCACTTGACCTGGTGTATTGGGTAGCCCCTTGACCAAAACGACATGTAATCTTCACAGACCTGTCAGTTATGCTATTATCAAGCGCATGAAGGAGGACACTTGCTGTCTATTGTCTTTCTGTTGGTCGCAAATTGACAAAGGTCATTACGAATTTGAAAGATGTGAGATGTGTTTGTGCTGTTGGCAGCTTTATGTCCTGAACAAACATTTTCCATTGTTCTTGTGTGATTTTTTTAAGTCTCCAAAAACGACATGAAGTCCACTTTTAAACTGCAGTAAAGCATACAGTGAGCAGCCTGTTAGGCCAGCTATAATAACACAGAGGCCTGAGCGATTTACTATCCCTGCTCTGCTTGTGAAACATGGAGTCTAATGAGAGCACTGCAGTCAGCACGTCACAGCACTCTGGAGCACAGAGCACAGACTGGACTAACCCACTAGTTGAGGACTGTGGTCTGTGTGTTTATGTGCGCGTACTATGTGTATGCTGTGTGTGTACGTGCAGATGTGTGTGCGTGCTTGTTTATGTGTCAGATGTGCGCGTGTGAGTCTGTGGATGTCTGAGTGTGTCTGCGTATGGGAGAGAGTGTGTGTGTTTGTGCTTGAACATCGGTCGACCACAGTGACACAGATGTCTGAAGAGCCACTGTTCACTCACAAACAGGTCCTTGCAGGGCGAGTGTCCCAGGAGACACACACCTTGCTCCCCAGCTATGAATCAATGTTGTCTCACAAAGGCCAGTTCAAACTCTCGCCAGTGCCCACAGCAATAAAACAGTTGAGAAAAAAAGAGAGGAGTGCAAGGAAAGCTCCCTCTAGAGGACAAACTAGGAGGGAATTCAGTTTAGGAAACGAAGCGTGTCCTTCATTAACCAAAAGATCCCATTTTACCAGGGGAGCGACACATTTAGTGGCGCGGGGGGCTCTGTGAACTCTCAAACGAGAAAGCTCCTCTGTGTGCCTTCCAGAGTAATTAGGGAGGCTATCACCTGACACTCACACAGGTAATGCTCTGGTCACCGGCCAGACACAGATTTCATCATGGTTCGACGGACTGCCGCGCTGGAAAAATATGCGCAGAAACTGAAAACCGCATTTCCAAAAAATTGCCTGCTTGTCCCCTCTGTTGGTTTTGGATGAGGCCATGGCGCTGGAGCTCAGGGTTCCTGTATCCTGCGCCAGGATCCTTAAAACCTAGTAACTGATATCTCCTCCCCCCTCCCCCAAGCACGGCCTGAAACGTTCCTGTTATTAAAATGGAGCAAATCCCACCGGAATGTTTCACACATTTATTAGGTGTACGTCAAGGTGAGAGACAACATTGCTGAATTATGGACCTGATTTGGATCGGGGGACTTGGACTTGGGGACGGAGGATTGGTGGAGGACCAGGAAAGAGAGAACAGGGAAGAAAGGAAGGAAAGAGGCAGAGTAGGAGAAGGAGGAGGAGAGTAGAAATGTCAAGTAAGTGACAGCTCTGCATGCCACTCCATAAATCTGTCCCCCCAGCATGTTCTCCTCCAACCACAGTGCCCCCTACAGTTAAGAAGCCCACATGTCAAACTTTATGGACCCCTAATAGAAAATGCCAGAATTATAAATAAAATTGTATTAAGAGTCCCGCTGAGTGGAGTTCACAGTAAAAGATCAATGAGTAGAGGTCTGCGGGGAGTGGAGGACATTTCGGTGCCATGTGCAGAGTCTGCGAGCCGGCATGGCAGGCTATCTCTCTTCTCTCTCTCTCTCTTCTCTCTCTCTCTTCTCTCTCTCTTTCTCTCTCTCTCTCCCCCCCTCTCTCTCTCCCTTTAGCGGGCGCTGGGCTGGTCAGTGACAGCTGTATGCAAGTGCGCATATGACCCGTGCACAAGGAACACAGCAACTGCTAACTGATGACAAGCGCTTTGTTGGGGGAGAGTTTTGGTGCCTTTTTGGGTTGGGATCACAGATCTGGATGTACTAATGGGAGAAAGGAGCCCCAATTAGGGATGTAGACCGCGCTGGGGCCCAGTCATTTCCAAACCACTTTAAATGTGTAATAAATGATCAAATGAGACAACTCCTTTTAAGCTCACAGTAGGGTTTTCTTTTCCTCTAGAGAACATTTGCTTTAATAACAGACAGAGTGGAGCTTTGATTCAACTTGCGGCAGGCCTGCTCTGTAGACAGAAAACTTTCTGCTACTTCTGGTGGTTAATCAGCACTGAGTGGCATGTGGGTGAGTTTGCTTTGGTTGGGGCAACTGGAAACGGGGGAACTCTGGGTCTGGTAGACGGAGAGACACAGACTGGGAAGGCCCTTCTCTGACATCACAGCACACACACACGCACACAAAGTACTGCCACTCTGAAAGACCTAAAGTGGAGGTCACCTAGCAGAGGATATATAAAGCCACTCATCCATCAACATAGCATGTGGCTGTGACTAATTCCTGGAGGCCACAACAGCAACACAGAGCTACCAAGAGCCCCTGGGAGCCTGATGGAGTGGGGGGATGAAGAGAGAAGAGGAGAGGCCCACCACTATGCACCCCAAGCCAGGCTTGGCCAGAGGACTCGGCCTGGGCCAGGGCATCCTCCCAGATCCATGGCATGCACACTGAGGCCAGCAGCACATGGTTCCACTTTCCCCATGGATCAGCCAGTGGATGTAGCTAGCTCCACGCAGACTTCCAACTGGAAGACGTCACCAGTAAATATCCTTTTACATGGATCAGGATGACATCTGTTGGGAAAATGGAATAACAAAACTGAACCACGTTTTCACATGTTCACAGGAATTCAATTAAAATGTGATTAGTGGTAGCATTAAGAGACAGGGTGCGGTTCGCCACGTTGAGGGGGCCATCGCTCTCCCTAAGCCTGGTCATGTTACCATGAGGATTACCCCTAACAGGTTGACCTCTGACCCCCAGACAGGTGCTTACAGGAAGCAGGGGCGAGTCTTCATGTGATCATACTGCATGGGCCTCACAGGCTACACACATGGCTGGTAGACATCTCTCCTGTTAGACCACAAGGCACACACACACACAGGAAGCTCACACATTGGCTATATTTAGACTATCTGACCACTAGCCATATGGCAAAACCAATGATAAAAAATGAATAGTCTTCATATTTCCTGTGGTCAACACAGCAATACTGTAGACATACAAAGGACAGAGAAGCATAGACCGTCTTTACACAGAACTGAAGAGCGACCGAATTGACCAGAGAAAGAGAGTGAGATAGTGAGATCGATGATAAATGCAATTGTAGTAAGGTCAATACTGTGGTTGTTGACTGCGCCTTGCACTGCTCGACAGATCCGCAGAGGTTCGCAGTGTCCCCAGTCCAACAGGGTGTCTAAACAAGCAGCATGCAAGAACAGCTGCTTCCATTCTGTGCTGTTTACCAGTGTTTTCCAGAGGCAGACTAAATAGTCCTGTGTTTGTCATCACGCTCTCGCTTACACACACACATACGGTCCAACCTCAAGACCTCTACTTAGGCAGCTTCTAGGATAAACAGCTTTCCTGCGGTGGCCAGGGAGAGAGTGGATGGGAGGATGGGAGAGAGGGAGAGAGGTAAAGAAGGGATAGTTTTACAGGATAAACGTTATCACTGCACAACACAGCAGACATGAGGACACTTTGGAAAACACTCTGGGTTTTATTTCAGTTGGCCAGCGCAACGTGAGGGATCATCGAACTGGTCCACTTTCCATGGCGGGCAGTGATCACGTTACAGAATTATGTTAAGACATAGGAAAAATAGTAGTCGCTGTTCTGGATCCTAATACACAGAGATTTCAGTGGAGAACCCAGGAGAAAGAACATGTGGAGAGCTAGTTTCGAAACAGCATCAGTCTCATTGGTACTTAACACGGCCATTCAAAAGGCTAAAGCTGTTTCGCTTGCTGAAAAGAGGTGGGAAAAGAGAACACCGAACTGGGGAAATGTAAAACAAAGTCTATCCGTACTTCTCGACGGATTGGCAACGCTAGCGTGAAGGACAGCAAACCAACAGAAGTAAATTTGGTGTTGTGAAATTGCTCATTTAAAGATCACGACCTGTTCTCACAAGTGTATTAGGCCTATCTCTTTAAGAAAAGCCTCCTTGCCGAGGAATCAATTAAAACCAAACTCACAGAACGCTGGGATTAAGAAAAAGACATCAACAACAGCAAGTCCACCACTGATAAGACTGTTTGGGATCCTCATATATCAGATAAAATGATTATCCAAGAAAATAGCCTTTAAATAGACTCCAGTCAGATTATGACTGTCTTTTAAAGTTGAAATGTCAAACGGCTTCGATTGCTGCCATGTTCGAAGAGCACACATTTCTAATGCTAAACAGAAACACACTGAGTTGTGTTCATAAGCCGGACAAAATTCCCCTATTGTTGTCAAACATACTTAACGACTTTTTCCACGGATTCGTGGTGAAAAACAGAGCGGTGCTTACTTATCGAGAACAAATGCACACCAGATGACTCGGCGAGGCGAAAAAACACCACTCAAAAGACACATTGCAAAATCCAGAGAGAAGATTTCTCTGTTACCAAGAATAATTCAGAGTTGAAGCAAAACAAAGGCTAACCGCGCTGCTTTTTTCTTTATCGATTAAAAACCGCGTTAAAGCAGCCCGCTGCACGTGTGCGCATGTTTTGAACGCGACAGCGCTCGTTATGAATTCCAATAAGTTGCAGGACTCTGTATGACGACCTTGTGCACATGATAATTTAAGAGCCCACAGTGACACTGAGCCTCCTCTCCTCCCTGGAGTGTTCACAGCCTGGGAGACAGGTAGCAAAACAGGGCCAGCAGTGCAGGCACAGGAGCAGAGGAGAGGAGAGGAGGAGGAGAAGAGGAGGAGAGCGTCCGAGGGTCAGGGAGGTGAAGTAGCTGCTTTGTTCTAAGGCGAGGCTCCGGGGTCTTTATCTCCAGCTGTCAGACAGAATGCTGTTTGATCTCCTTTCCTCCTGCAGCTCCCTTGGTCAACCTGACCCCAGCCTGGTCCAGCTAGCAGCTTCTGAGCATCCATCTACACCCCCACACTCTGTGCAGTGCAGGCCCACTGCAGGTGTGTTAAGGTATCTTTCTATATATTCTCACACACACTGTACACACACACACACACACTGTACACACATACACAACTTGAGACATTCAGGATCTGATACTACAACACATACATACAAGCACGCACACAACTGTGCTGGTCACTTGTATTCTGTAAGCCTTGAATCTTGCAGTACCTCAAACCTTTGTAAAATAAGCGACTACCGTGTACAGCCCATTCTCTTTAAGGATGGCTGTCTTTCAACAATAAAAATCCCTACGAATAGCAATTAAAACGGATGTGCTACACTCACTATCTACAGAGTGAGAGTGAGAGAGAGAGAGAGAGAGAAGGGGGGAGAGAGAGAGGAGGGAGACAAAGAAAGAGGAAGTGAGAAAAGAGAAGAAAAGTGCTTGAGAGAGGAGAATGTAAAGCAGCACCTCTCCTTCAAAACCACGACTGATACGATGTCTATTGATCTGTATTACAATAGCAGCAAGCTGTAAAATATTTGATGGTTTTGTACAGATCTTAGTCCCCCTCATTCATAATTACCGCTACACATGTAGAACCAAGGGCAACTTCAGAAGGGGCGCGCCACAGAAGGCTGCTGGCAGACTGAGGGGATGATGAGCAGTCTCTGCGGGCTTCTCTGGAGCGAGGAGCCCTAAGGCTATCATTTCTACCGCAGTACACCTGCAGCAACGTACTTTAACAAAGATCAAATTATAGAGTTGAGTTTAAATAAGAAACAACACTCCCTTCCTTCGCTGTCGGTGCCTCGACTTTGTTTTGATTCGTGATTTCGGCACAAACAGGCTGGACGGAGAGCAGGGGAGGGAAACCTAAAGTGACCTTGCGTGTGTGTTGCCTCAGATGTCCTGAAGTGTTTCATTGGCATCAAGTTGGCGTGGGTTTTCCGTGCGGCCGCTTGTGTTTCTCTCCTGTCCCCAAACTGCTTAACGTCATCATAGCATAGAAGGGCAGATAGAGATGTATAAATAGGGGGTAAGGGAAGGACAGATGGGAGATGGGAAAGAGAAGGAGGCGCATAACAGAGAGAAAGAGAGAGAGAGAGAGAGAGAGAGAGAGAGAGAGAGAGAGAGCGAGAGAGAGAGAGAGAAAGAGAGAGACAGAGAACTCCCACAGACACACACACACAGATAGAAGTAAACGGCAGCTTTGGTCCCTTTGTCTCAGGCCTGGAGAGACACACTGCCACCACGCATGAACACAAACAAGCCCCCTCATCTTCACCACTGGTCCTCCAGTGTCGTGCTTTCTGGGACATGCATATGTAGCACATCAGGGGCTGGAGGCTGGCCCCTGTTTCCCCTGCTCACTCCCTTCTTCTCCCCAGCCTCCTCAAACATTAATGTGTGCCTTTGCTCTTCTCCCTCTCTGGAGTGAGAAGAACCAACATTCTGGCATATGTTTGGGTCTGTTTCTCCACCACATTGTCAGTTTGCCTCTAACACCAAAGGTCTCTGTCTCTCTCTCTCTCTCTCTCTCTCTCTCTCTCTCTCTCTCTGTCTCTCTCTTTCTTTCTCCCTCTCTCTTCTCTCTCTCTATCTCCATTTCTCTCTCTCTGGCAAACAGGTGTTGAGAGAAGAAAGAGAGAATGCTAGAACTAACATTAGCATTAGCCCAGCCAGGAAGAACGTGGGTCTTACAATAGCCCAGGAAGAATAGGCTTTAGCCTGGCATGGCGGCTGAATAATGCATTAGAGCCCTGTGCCACTGTACCCTTCCACCAACTGTAGGGTTTGAGTGCTGCACTGATTTGTCCCCTCTGGCTTTGCTGAGGCCATAAATTATGGATGGGTTAAATACTACAGTTAGGAGTGAATTAGGAGGCTGGGGTCTTAGGCTGAACGTGCGGACAGAATCCAGGGAACGTGAGTAGGAGACAGTTACACTCTGTGAGGGAGGGCCTGGGTGTCGTTAGCACTGATCTCAGAGCAGCTGTGGAGTGTTCAATGCAGTCTTTCATTATCTGGAGGACTGATCCTGGGCAGGTTGAACATCAGACGTGTTACCAGAGGTGGCCCCTACAGCAAGAGACTCTGCCATTACTCGGTCCGCTATTGCTTCGCATTTGAAAAACCGCAAATACTTTGTAAATGAAAGAAAAGCAAACTTTGAGGCCAGCGAAAGAGAGAGAGAGAGAGAGATGGAGGGAGGGCTTGGGGCAGAGGCGGTGAGAGAGATAAAGAGAGGCAGAAAAGCAACCAGATACAGAGCACACAGGAAGCGTTTTCACACAGCGTGTCATGTATAAGTCATAAGTCTTGACGGAGCCGAGCGGCACATTCTCCATTCCCTTTGGCTGTCTCAGGCTGCCAGCCGCGGAAGGCAGGATGAACAAGTTGTTCCGGCCTCCCCCCCACCACCCCCACTTCTCTCCCCTTCTGCAGCCCTTCTCTCCAGGCCTGGAGGGTCCCATGTGGCGAAGGGCCAGATGGGTCGGCCTGGAAATGAGGTGGGGCGAGGTGGGGTGGCGTAGGGGAAGGTGGAGTGGTATGGGGGTGATGGTGGAGTTGTGTTGAGCTGGTTGGGGTGGCATATGGGTAGGCATGGTGAGGTATAGTGGTGTAGGAAAGGATGAAGTGGCGTGGGCTGCTGCAGTGACATAGGAAGAGTTGGGTGAGGAGGGTTTGGCCAGGGTACCATGGGCTATGTTGGTGTGAGGTGGGTTTGGCCAGGGTACCATGGGCTATGTTGGTGTGAGGTGGGTTTGGCCAGGGTACCTTGGGCTATGTTGGTGTGAGGTGGTTTTGGCCAGGGTACCATGGGCTATGTTGGTGTGAGGTGGGTTTGGCCAGGGTACCATGGGCTATGTTGGTGTGAGGAGGGTTTGGCCAGGGTACCATGGGCTATGTTGGTGTGAGGAGGGTTTGGCCAGGGTACCATGGGCTATCTTGGTGTGAGGAGGGTTTGGCCAGGGTACCATGGGCTATCTTGGTGTGAGGAGGGTTTGGCCAGGGTACCATGGGCTATCTTGGTGTGAGGAGGGTTTGGCCAGGGTACCATGGGCTATCTTGGTGTGAGGAGGGTTTGGCCAGGGTACCATGGGCTATGTTGGTGTGAGGAGGGTTTGGCCAGGGTACCTTGGGCTATGTTGGTGTGAGGAGGGTTTGGCCAGGGTACCATGGGCTATGTTGGTGTGAGGAGGGTTTGGCCAGGGTACCATGGGCTATGCTGGTGTGAGGTGGGTTTGGCCAGGGTACCATGGGCTATGTTGGTGTAAGGAGGGTTTGGCCAGGGTACCATGGGCTATGCTGGTGTGAGGAGGGTTTGGCCAGGGTACCATGGGCTATGCTGGTGTGAGGAGGGTTTGGCCAGGGTACCATGGGCTATGTTGGTGTGAGGTGGGTTTGGCCAGGGTACCATGGGCTATGCTGGTGTGAGGAGGGTTTGGCCAGGGTACCATGGGCTATGCTGGTGTGAGGAGGGTTTGGCCAGGGTACCATGGGCTATGTTGGTGTGAGGTGGGTTTGGCCAGGGTACCATGGGCTATGTTGGTGTGAGGAGGGTTTGGCCAGGGTACCATGGGCTATGCTGGTGTGTGGTGGGTTTGGCCAGGGTACCATGGGCTATGTTGGTGTGAGGAGGGTTTGGCCAGGGTACCATGGGCTATCTTGGTGTGAGGAGGGTTTGGCCAGGGTACCATGGGCTATGTTGGTGTGAGGAGGGTTTGGCCAGGGTACCATGGGCTATGTTGGTGTGAGGTGGGTTTGGCCAGGGTACCATGGGCTATGTTGGTGTGAGGTGGTTTTGGCCAGGGTACCATGGGCTATGTTGGTGCGAGGAGGGTTTGGCCAGGGTACCATGGGCTATGTTGGTGTGAGGTGGGTTTAGCCAGGGTACCATGGGCTATGCTGGTGTGAGGTGGGTTTAGCCAGGGTACCATGGGCTATGCTGGTGTGAGGTGGGGTGGATGTAGACTCAGGTAGGTCAGAGGGAGGTGGGGTTAAACATCCCTGCTGCTAGTTCTTCTGCTAGCCTGTCTGGTTCTCCAGCACCAGTGTACTAAGCCTGTGTTCAGACAGTCTGACAGATCTCAGCCTGAACACCATGGGGCACACCAGGACTCAACTCCACACAAGTCCAGCAGCCTTCCCCATCCTCACTCTCTTCCTTTCTTCGTCTCTCCCTCCCTCCATCCCCGCCACTCTCTCTCCTTCCATCTGGCCGCCTCCCTACTCCCCTCTCTTTATTCCTAACTCCCTCTCTTTCTCCCTCTCTTTCTCTCGCTTTCTCTTCTTTTGAGATTCAATAGCGGCCCTGGAGGCAGAGGGAGAAAGGAAGAGAGAGAGCGAGAGAAAGAGGTGTAAAAACATCTATGGCTTTATTTACAAAGGGCCAGGTATTGCCGGGTGTTAAATCTCGGAAATGATTTATTCTCTGCCCATGTGTGGCACCGCTCCCCGAGGCGTAACTCAGCGGTGGACTGGCCTTGCCGCAATTTACGGTGGCTGCAGAGGGTCATAAAGGAAGAATGGATTAATCTGGAACACGGCATAAACAATATGAGTCTGACAGCCCTATTAAAACTTGTGCTACTCAGCATCAATTCAACCCTCCCTCCCCAACCCCATCCCCCCCCTCCCCCCCCTCCACAAGCCAGTGTGTGCTTGCTCGCTGGAGACGGAGAGCTCCCAAACACTAACTAAGTGCACAGGCTTGTTATTGTGCTTCCCAGGGTATCGTGTTCAGAGTTTGGGGCGTTCCACATCTACATATAGCAGACGAACCTTTTAACTGTTTAACCTTTAGACATCATCGGGGGTATCGGATGTACCGGTCCAGAACGGAGGCTCCCTCAGTGCTCGTTAGTCCTGGCCGGGGCGCTTCCTGTCCCGGCCTGGTGCCCTCTTCTTTTTCCTTCTTTAGGGAATGTGCTACGTTCGCGCCTGCTGGCAGGGAACCCCATCCGGATGTATGCACACACACACACACACTCACACACACACACACACACAGATGCATAAATGTCTAGATGTATCCATACACGGACAGCCACTCTAACATGTGCACCGACACACACAAACACACGCAGTCCTCAGCTGCTTTCTGACTCCCTGGGGGAGAGGTCACTCAGCATCTTCATTGAACCCCCATAACCCCTCACACACACACACACACACACTTTGTATATGTCTTCCTCATGCCCACATACACACACACATTTACTCCTGTCTCAGCTCATTTCTTCAGCTCCATCTCTGTCAGGGACAGGTGTAGACTAAGCCACTCAGGAAAACATAGAGAGAGAGACAACATCCATCTAAACACAGCAGCTTTTAACACATTTTAAAAACAGCATGTCTAAGAAAGCCCAAAGCCCATGCTGAGAGAGAAAAACAATCTCCTGGCACAACAGAAAGAGTTACTAATTTATGGCTAGGCTGGAGGAAACTTCCTGAAATATCAGACTGGGCAGAAAATAGCAGAAATTGAAATCAATAAGTTCATTAACTTCAGAGGCGATTCTGCTGCAACTCTCAGGAAAGAAAATAAAAATAACGACACACAACACAAACAGAAAAACAGGATGAAAACAAGGTTTGACCTATGTCCAGAAGACAACCCTCATTACCCCCCCTCCTGCCTCCCCATCACCCCTGCTGATCTGAGAAGGTAGCTACACACTACTGACAACGCCTGGGGGTAATAGCAAGACTGGGCAGGTGCTAACGAGAGAAAGACAACTGGGAGAAGCAGAGAGCAAGACAGAGAATAATGCATTTGGGGAGTCTCCCTCTCTCTCTCTCTCTCTCTCTGCCTCTGTACACGCGCAGACAGAGTGATAGATGAGGAGGCTCTTAGGGAAGTTTTACAAGGGTTGTTTTTTTCCCTCTGTTCTTGTTTGTGCCTGTAATTCAAGCTATCCCATCAATACGTGAGGGACTAGCTTAGCAGATCGTAAGGCTGACAGCTAACAAGCGCCGGGCCTTCTCCAGCAAACAGAGAGGAGTGCCATGCCAGGTTTCACTATGCATGCATTGGCTACACCATAAATGCACCTCATCATTTACGTCCAGAAGCATGCCTGTGATATTAGGAATGCCTTAGGAAATACATACTGTCAACGGACCATGTGTACAAAAACTCAATTCGTGATGTATGTGTCCTGCTTGTGCGCAAACACAAAGCCCCTGAATGAGTACCGTTATGTACTGGGAGATGTCTCTAAGGTAGTGGATGTGAGGTAGTGTAGACCCTGTGACCCTGAGTGACCCTGCTTTGGAGAGACTCCATCACAACTGACTGGGGCATCAGTAGGGCCTGCAGCCTGTGTCACACCACTTCCTCCTGTGATTTACAGCTGTGACCCCCCCCCCCGACACACACATAAGCTCAAGCCCACCACACACACACACATACACAATGTCCCCAAGTTTTAGATTGTCCTCGACCCTAGCTGAGCCCCCGTCACTAGAGGTGGTCAAACTCCCTTTCAATCTCCACTACAGATCTTTCTCTTTCACCTTCAGATTAGGGCGCTAGGCTAACTGGGCTAACAGGACCACAGCCATATCTACACTTGCCACATTAATAGGATTTATTCTATTCCTGCTAAATCCTTATTCTGTATTCATGTTATCCTAAATGGAATGAGAAGCAGACATTTCTGAAAGGCATTTCTTCCTTTAATAACTTTCTTTTTTTTATGAACGAGAGGAACTGGACGCCCTCAGTCCGGAAGCTTAGAGGTCATTCTCCCAGGGGGTTTCTGGGAACGCAAACACACTACCGTTGTTGGCAAGCAGATCGCCAGGGTTCAAACAGAAGCCAAAGCATTCGTTACGGACTCATTTTGTTTCCTGGTGTCGGGGTGTCCAGAGAAATGTTGAGCGTTACAAAGAAAAAGTGAGAACGACCACCGTACGTTCCGGACCTCGAAGGCAGCAACGCGTGGGTTTCCCCGCTACAACAGAAACAAGACGAGTGTTAAAGCCTTGGGGGTCAGGGGAAGGGGAAATGAGACACACTGGTCCACCAATACGAGGTACATGGAAACACACAGCATATCAAGCTTAGTTTCCTCAGCAGCTAATAACGTTCGATTTCCCCTGATGGACGAGTTATATTGTCTTACCAAGACTGAGAGCGGTGTGAGAGGAAGGAGAGGGAGAAAGCGAGATGGAGAGAGAGCTTAATTCGACATTATACAGACTACATAGGAGTGTGTCCAAAGGCCTTTCACAGCTAATCCATATTTAAGAGATATAGTGAACTGACAGGCCAAGCCTCGGGCCCACAAACAGCCTCAGAGCTGTAGGATGGCCTGTTGACCATTTATTTATGAAGTCAAAGCTCAGTGCCAAAGAGGTAAGGCAGCCACTCTGACAACAACTTAAAGTGCTTATATCCAAACTGAATATTTCATTCACCGGCATTTTCCTTTGGAGTCCTTTTCATGGCACAAAAAAGGGAGACTTGGGGGGGGGGGGGGGGAGAAAGGGAGGAGGAGAAGAGGACACCGCAGGTGATGCGAGACCTTTCTGTAACCCAGCTGAAGTACACAGGTGGGGTTGGGAAAGAGGGAGAGAGGGAGGGGGTGGAGAGAGAGAAAGAGAAAGTAAAGGTAGTTCACACGCCTCAAGGTCACATTGAGGAGGATTGTTCATTTTCTTTCCCGCGCTCCATCTCTCATGCCCTCCCCCTTCTTTCTCTCAGTCTCTCTGTCTCTCTCTTTCTTTACAGAGAGTCTCTCCACCTCAGCCTTTCATGTGAGGAAAAAAACTTAGGGGGGAAAAAAATCTTCAGAAAGCAAAACGTTGTTGGGCACAGATTTGACAACATCCTAGGATTCTCTTCTCTTGAAAGAACTCTGTTAAGAAGAAGCCAAAGTAGAGAGAGAAAAAAATCCACAGAAGACTGCATGCAAAAATATGACGGGCAGGCAGGAACTCTTCATTTCTACACAGTCTCTCTTTCTCTGTCTCTCCTCTCGCTCATTTTGATCTGTCTATTCGTGGCCTATGTGTGTCTCAGAGAGAAGGGAAGACTGGCAGGTGGCTGTGTGCTGAGGTATTGAGGCCTATGAAATATTTACCAAAGCAATAATGACTCCCTGGACAGAGAGAGGAAAAAAGAGGAGGAGGCAGAGGAGGAGGAGAAAGAAAGAAAAAAAATGGAGAAGTGGAGAAAAGTGAAAAGTGCTGCTCCTCTCTGAGAAGAAGGGACGAACGAAGATGATTGATGCTGGTCCCAGACTTTGGCGCGGTCTTTGTAGTCTGAAGAGAGAATATGGGCAATACCAAATCATGCCCGGTAATGTTTTTTAAATATCAAAGCCCAAATGGCGTTGGCAACAAGCTTCACTTACTGTGAAAGTGACAAGTGACTTTCCGAGCCCTTTCAAAACATCAAGAGAACTGAAAGGCTCTGAAATGGACACCTATCAAAATGGAGAAAATGTACACACAGCCACAAACACACACAGAGAACACGCTCGCAAGTCTGTCCTGAGGGTTTGGAAGTCTGTCCTGAAGGTTTGGAAACACCGATACTTCAAGTATAGGACCCCCCTGCAAGCAGCCTTTTAAGTAAATACCCCCCCCCCCCCACACACACACACACACTCTTCTCCCACACTTATTTACCTTTGAGCAGAAAGGTTTTGGCTGCCCGCTGATGACAGTTTGATCTGGCCATTGAATGCCCAGTCTTTGACGGACACGGAGGAAGGAAGCTCTCTGAACATGCTGCTGTTTTCTCAGGCTTCACACCACTACCAGGAGACCGGGCCTCTTCAGAACAACACAGGTCACTCTCCTGGAAGGCTCAGAATGAAGGAAGGAGACTGGCCCATTAGGGCTTGGGGGAGGGGGTGGGGGGGTTAACACAGTGTCTAAGAGGAGAAGAGGCAGAGAACATACAGTAGGTGTGACAAACAAGCACAAATGTTACCCAAAATGTTACCCCAACACCAAGTGGATTGGTTGTCTTTGGAGGGTGTGTGTGTGTGTGTGTGTGTGTGTGTGTGTGTGTGTGTGTGTGTTGAGCCAGAATAGACAAGCCAGTCTAGGAGGCGGGGAGGCGGGGAGCACTTCCTCACCAGCAGGCCTGACATGCTGGACAGATGACCTTTGCCCCCCCTTGCCCCACCCCCTCCCCGTCCCAACTCACCTGCATGTCAGGGCCCCTGCTCCCCTGGCTCCTGGGGGGTCCCAAGGTTAAGCTTGACACAGCAGTCCTGTGTTGTTTTGGCCATTGGGGCACTCACACATCAACGCCACCCAGTCCCTTAGGAAGCCAGAGGAAACGAAAATGTGTGGACTACAGTGCACGCTGGGATCAGTAGGCCGGGCTTGTTTCCGTCTTCCCCTCTTCCCTCAAATATAGATTTTTCCCTCCTCATGCCTCTGCATTGATTTATGAACATTCATTTGTCCTCTATATGTAGATATTGCAATACTAGAAAGGGGGGGAAGGGGTGTCTGTGTGAGAGCGGGAGTGGGGGGGGGGGGAGATTGAGTGGCGTCTTAAATAAACGACGCACAGGGCCCATTCCCAACGAGGCCGTCCGCACGATCCATAATTGATCAAGAAGACGGAGTGTGGCGTGGACCCGCGTTGCTGGCCGTCCCTGACAAACGACCAAACACGACCCGCAGAGCTGACCTACACAGAATCAAAAAAATAAAAAAAACACGTTGGGGGGGTGGATTGGTGGTCCATGCCTCTCGTTTGATGAGCGATGTTAAACAACAACTGGACCGCCGGGCAATTATCATGATTGGAGTGCGGTGCATTGTGAAGGGGTTTGAGTGCGTGTGTGTGTGTTGGGGGGACGACAAAGAAGAGGAAGGAGGGGGGGGAGGGGGTAGCTACACTGGCCACCGGGGTCCAGTCCTCATTAGCATGCATGCTTTTACAGGAGTGAGGGCTGGGTTGGACCAAACAAGGCCAGCCTGTCAATGCTCTCCACTTTATTTATTAGTAAATAGAGACAGATGGAGAGGAGGAGGTGGTATTGACTAACCATAGCCTTTTAAACAGGAATCAATGACAGGGGTGGAGCGCTGAGACAGGGGCATTAACTCAGTAATATGGGCTTATGAAATGACTTCTCTGTACCAAGCGAGGGGATGTGGCTCCGATCTAAGTGGACTGGCCCTACAAGGCCCCTTGCCTTTGTTTTGACTGGGGGGTGGGGCAGGGTGGGGCGGGGCAGGTCTGGGCTGGGCGAGGCGGGCAGGGTGACACACGAGCGCCCCTGACAACAGATTTATAAGCGGAGGCAATGCAGCATCGATCACATTGATTGGCCACGTTCGGGAACGTTAGCGGTTTTATTTTAGTGGCAGAAAAGCATTACCGGGTAGCGGGCTTGTGAGGCCTGTGGTCGGGAAGGTACGTCGATGGGGAACGTGTGTGTGACAGTCTGGTCAAGAGGGACAAGGGAGGGTCATGTAGCCCCCTGTGTGGAACACACCACACCCTCCTCACACACCCTTCTGCCTCCTTTGTCTCAGAAGGGAATGCTCAGCGCTGTAGCGCTGCCTCCGATCCTGCACGACGCCACAGCCACTGAGCTGGGGGCAGAGGGGTGACCACATGCATCAGCGTGATATAGTGACTACTCCTCACATCCCAACATCCCACTGCCAGTGATTTACTGTCTAAGACCCTCTGTGGCCTAGAGAAAGTCAACAGATAGATGGTTGGAGAGAGAGAGAGGGAGAGGGAGAGAGAGAGAGAGTGAGAGAGAGAGAGGGAGGGAGGGAGTGTGTGTGTTTTAGAGTTTGGTGTCCAGGAGGAGCGAGGCTGAGCTGAAGCTGCTGTCAGAGGTCATCTTCATCATCTATATTAATGAGCCTTTATCACTGGCCGGTGCTCCGCTGGCTCTGCTCTGTAATCCAACACGGGACAACTCATCCCCCCCCCCAATAACCTGGCAACCCAGCTGAGGGACCGGCTGAGCCTGGGTGAGCCACTGCCTTAAACCACCTACTGCAAGGCAATTAAGAGTTTAACCTGGATGCAGCAGGAGCGATCCAGAGAGAGCTTCTCCTCAGGCTCCAGGCAAATAGAGAGAGATAGAGAGGTGAGTGAGAGAGAGGAGAGTGAGGGGAGCGTGAAAGAGGGGAGAGGGGGAAGAGACAGATAGAGAAAGACAGAGAGGGAGAGTGACAGTGCGAGGAGAAAATAAGAGCAGGAATCAAGGCACAGGCTTTGAGATAAAGACAGAGAGAGTGATAAGATGGAGAGAGAAAGAGAGAGCGAGAATCAAAGAGCAGAAAGACTAGACTAGGAACAGAATAGACAGGGAGAGAGGGGGGAGCAAAAACAAGAGTAAGGTGAAGGAAGTGGAGGTAACGATAGACTAGGCATCGGTGAAACAGGCTAGAGAGAGAGAAAAGGAGAGAGGGTTAAGAGAGGTAAAGTGAGAGAGAGGTAAAGACAGAGAGAGGGGCTGCTGAGTCGAGAGAGGTAGAGAGAGGGAGCAGGGTTAAGAGAGGTAAAGAGAGAGAGATAGAGGGAGCAGGTGGTGAGAGTTAACTCAGCCGAGTGTGCATAGCATCGCCTCCCAGAGAGAAAGGTCACCTTCTCTCTCTGAGGACTGCCTTGAATAAAGTCCCCTATCCCATGCTTTCATAGGCAAACAACCTTCCCTGCTCTTTATTAACTAAATTTGAGCACTTTGACCGCAGGACAAAAATTCAATATTTTCCCCACCAAATATTTAGAGCAAGCAAATAAACAGACAAATAAATAGATCCCTCTTGCCACTGTGAGGGCCGGCCAGGCCCCTGGATGTAATTTGATGGGCCAGTTATTTGAAGGCCCAGAGCCTAGAGCTATTCCAACGTTCATTTGAAGAGCTGTCAATCAAAGCATGGAGGGGTTGTAGTTGTGGATGTGTGTCTGGGAGAGAGGGAGAGAGAGGGAGAGAGAGGGAGAGAGAGCATCACCCTCTGTCCGTGGATCTGTCCTCAAGGTTAGAGTAGATAAGGTGAGAGCGCCTCTCCTGATGAATACATCATGCCCCCCCCCCCCCCCCCCAACAACACCACACACAACACACAACTCCTCTATCCTCCGGTCCGTCCGTGCTCATCACTATAAAGCTTCACGCTGGCCAAACAGTCACTTGTGGCTACAACACTTCAACGTTCACACATAATGTAATCGTCAGAATGTCTTAATTCAGCCAAGCCTTTTATCCAGAGGATTCTTATACATGCAGTGGGTTTGAACCTGAAACCATGTGATCTGCAGTGAAGTAAGGCTGCTTGTCCTGGCTAACTCTACATAGCCTGATGAAGTGGTGTCACACACGGACGCTTGCTTTTGCTGCTGTGTATCCTGTAGCTGGGGCGTCAAGCAGAAAGTCCGGCGACATCAAAAAAGGGTTTCATCCATTTTAGATGAGCTGCAGATGATTCAGTCATGCCTGGCCTGTCAGTAGGCCGTTTTGGCAGGGGAGAAAGGCTACCCACATCGAGTCCCACTAATATGAATGGAACAGTGCTAACTGGGCTAACAACATTAGCTTTCAGCTTGGAGGAAAAAGACAGAAATAAACACAACTGCTACAATGCTGCACTGGGGAACAGAGCTCAAAGACCGTGTTGTTTTGAATGCGAACGAGGGGAGAGGAACCGAGGACTTCACTGGCTAAAGCTTCAGACGAGCTGGAGAGGAGGCGAGGTTGAAGGGAGCTAGGGAGTTGGGAGGATGGAAGCGTTTGGATGGGGCCCTCTGGAGACAAGGGGTCCAGGGCCGGACATGTCTGTCCACACAGGGAGAGGAGGAAAGTGGGTCAAAGGACTTCAGTGGCCACTAGCGAAGATCAGAGAGAGAGTGAGAGGAGATAGAGAGGAGATAGAGGAGAGAGAGAAGACGAGGAGCGACCCCGAGAGAGACGCTGGGGGGGGGTGGGGGTGGGGGTCTTGTTCTGCGACCAGAGCCAGGCCACAGCGGCGTCCCACAAACGTGCTCCAAATTCAGCCATATCACTCTTTGATCTCCCATCACCCCCACAGATATCCCCTCCCCTCCCCATCCCTCCTCCCCCTCTGGAGCTCATTAAAGCCATTCAGTCGTCGGGATCAACAACAACAAAATCAACAACCGCGACAACGGTAGAACTTCACTCGCTCCGAGTGAAAAGTCTTGACCGCAGCTGCCCTAATACTAAGTGAGAGGAGAGACTGTGGAAGAGTCAGAAGTCAGATCAACTCAGAGAGGATGTGAAGTCTGTAGGTCCGGCTGCTTCCTCTCTGAAAAGCAGATTTGGCAGTTGGCAACCCATCTGACCCTTCACTGTGCCCAGCCAGAACGGTACAACAGCAGGGGTTGGAAAGCAGCATGTGTGTGTGTGTGTTTGTACTTCGTTTTCGAGCGTATCCGTGTGCATTACTGACTGACTGAGGGTGTGTGTTTGATGGTGTCTGCTTGTGTTTGAAGGGAGTTGGTGGTGGGGGTGGTGGGATGGGGGGGGGTCATAGTAATGAGCTGGCTGGCAGAGCTCAAGGTTTTGACGGCCCTGCTCATTGTGTGTTACCAGAAGGTGAATGATGTGTTTATCCCACGAGTGAGACTACTGCCTCTACCCCTAAGCATGGTGCTGCTACGCAAGGGAGCTGCTGTCATGGACTATAACCTACCCATCTGTCAGACTTGACCAAGAGCAGAGAGGAGGAGCGCATGTAGAAGGATGCAAGAGAGAGGGGGAGAGGGGAGAGGAGGAGGAGAGGAGGAGGAGGTTTCACACAGAGACAAGGGAGAGAGTCACTGCATAGGCAGCTGAATGATTGAGAGGAAGAAAGAAAGCCCATGTCCACCTTTTCTTTTCCTTTTTTTCCCCAGGGACATGCATCAAGATCCTTGATGGATGGAACTTAAATCATTGTCCGAAAATGTCTGTTCTGTTCCTTTCCTGCACTCGGTGTGATTTACTGTGTCCACACTGGAACGAGATAAGGAAGAGGGCCTTGCTTCATTGGGGATTGCATAAAACCACTCCATCTTAACAGTTATATAACATTACTTGTAATCAGTGGTCTCGTATAACACTGTCTGTAGTCAATCAAGTGGATGCAGTCAGTGTTGAGTAGTGGAGGAGTCTCTCCATGTGACGAATGGGCCCAGCGCTAGGCCTCTGCTGTCAGCGACCCCAGAACAGTGATGCTATCTCAGCCTGCTCCTGCTATTACTACTGCCTCTCTGCCCCTAGGGCTAACACATACACACATACACATACAGACGTGTTCGCACTGACAACACAGAAATGTGTGTTCTGACATGCAGACCGACACATATAGAAACTCTTACACACACACACACACACACACACACACAATATTCCTCCAAAGCGCACACAAACACAGTGCACCCACCCTTTCACCTGACAGGGATATGACCCCAAACTGATACTTTTCCCACCACACACCTGGTTATTTTATCTCCCCCCCAGCACCTATTGTCAGCCTAATTGAGGCTGAGTTTCAGCCTGCTGACCCCAAGCAGGGACAATGCATACCTGGGCCTCACCAACGCTGTGTAATTGTCTCTTCAAGTGGGCCTTTTTTCCCCCCTTGAGCCCCAGGGAAGGCAGAACCTTGCTCCATCCATCACTCAGTCACTCAGCCACTACAGGAAGTAGTTAACATGGCCGACCTCTGGGCCATGGGACGGGGGAGAAGACACCAAGAACAATGGCTCTACTTCATCATCCAACGCACATCAATCAATCGGTGGGGCTATGTTTGTTCACCTAATCTAGTTGCTTCACAGAGGGATCAGGGAGGAAAGCTGGCCTAGCCCCTCTTTGTTGGTTTAACACGCAGCACAGTAGGATCTCATGGAGATGCGTAACACAACTGTATCATGATGTCATAGAGCTGTTGGGGTGTAACAGAACTGGATTATAATGTCATAGAGCTGTGCTCGGAGGTCATAGAGCTTTTGGGGTGCAACAGAACTGGATTACAATGTCATAGAGCTGTGCTTGGAGGTCATAGGGCTGTTGAGATGTCAGCACTGTATTATGATGTCATAGAGCTGTGATAGGATGTCAGAGAAGCTGTGTTGTGCTGTCAGAGAGCCGTATTTATGCTTGAAAGCTGTCTTGTGATGAGGTGAGAGCTGTGTTATGATGTCATAGGGGTTTGTTAGGTCCTAGAGGAGCTGCACTACCTCTAGCTCTGTCTGAGTAATAGTCTAGTATTAATGTGCGTAAAAGTGAATTAGGAAAAACTTTTGGGGGAGTTCTGTGTAAACTATACACTAGTTAAACAGTTTAATTGAATCTGGTAGTACGTACCTGATGGAGGTAAATCTGTCCCTCTACATGGAAGCACAATGATAACTGCCATGCTTAGAACAGAAATGGCCTCAACTGGAAAGCCTGGGACAGCCTAGACACCAGATCAGGAGGTTTGGAATTCTGTACACACAATTGGAAAATGTGTTTGCCAGTCTTAAAAAGATGAAGATTGTAAATATGGGTCTTTGTCTATGTGATTGCTGGTATTTCCACCGTGTCAATGTGCCAAAGAGGATGAAGTTGTGACAGGACAGGGTGACTGTAAGTCACACAAACCTGACACGCAGCTCTGAAATCACTACTCAAAGGCACACGGGGAGAAGGTCAAACACACATTGGTGCTGAAGGGTCTTCCAACCGTAAGACTCTCTCATGATGGAGTACACACACACACACAAACACACACACACACACACAAACACACACTCCCACAAATAAAAAGGCATACATGGTCACATGCAAGCAGGAGGTTTGTATAACAGAACACAGTCCTTAAGTCCTATGACATTTTCTGGTTTTATTTTACTGCCTTTGCATTTATTTGACTGCCTTTACTATTGCTTCAGATAGACAAGCACGGGAGAGGCAAGCACAGAGTGGTCCAACTCAACAAAAGTGCCATTCCACAAACAGTCTTCCTGGATAACATACAAAAGATACGGCGAAATCAGCAAGAGAAACATCATTTGGCAACCGGTAACATGAGAAAAAAAATCGTTGGGGAAAAAAAGTGCATTTTGCCTTTTAAAAATAATTGTATACAGCCTTTCTACTTCATTGAAAACAAGATAGAGAAAAGCAACATTAGGAGGGCTGCTTGTTTTAGATGACGGCCCCACTTTCCACCATCTAACTTTTCCAACACATTGTGACTGTAGCTGTGGATGTCTGGGAAGGCCTGCAGCGTTACAGAGAAAATGGTGCTTCACACGTTTTAAGAGTAATTAAAAGCGACTGAACAGCTGTAATTATGGGATGCAGCACTTTTTTTTCTATCGGCACTTTCTTTCATCATCTGGGAGGAGAGGAGGCCTCGATGCACGCTTCTCTTCTCTCTTCCCTGACGAACGCAACAACATCTCCCAGTACTGCTGTGGGCACACTGTCATACTGAGACACACACTCACACACACAGATACACACGCACACACTTGGATACGCGCACACACTTATATGCCCACACTTAGATTCACACACACGCTTTCAGGAGCACCATTATATTCATCCCTTAATAACACAATCTTTGGTAATTTCATTTCATGCTCCCTACATTTCTGAACAGAGAGATTAACATTTAGGCCTACAGGATGTAGCACAGGTGAAGTAAAGACTGCTATAATGTACAAGTGAAGGAACTCCACCATTCAACAGCATCACACAGGGTTAAGAGTCAGAAAGCATGTACTATGACTATACAGTGAGTTGTTTCATACACAAAGCTGGTTAATACATGTGATGACACGTCAAATAATAATAAATACCTACACACTGAATGCTTACTGAATGTAGGTTCCATTTACGTTAGACCTTTGTAAGACTAGTAGCTGTGCTAGCTGGTAGCGTATTAGCGAAGCACTATTCAGGGTCTTTCCATCTGGGCCTTTCCTGGAACCCCTCCATCTGTGGGACCCTGGGTGTGCTGCAAGGTAGGGCTGGGTGGGGTCCTGGGCTGGGTGTTAGGTGGGGGGGGGGGGGGTGGAGACCCTGGGTGGGATGCTATCTGGGTATGGGTGGGGACCTAGGTGGGGTGCTGGATGGGGTGCTAGGTGGGGATGGCTGGGTCCAGGTTGGGGTTGGTGGATGGGGCTGTGTGCTGAAGCTGTCTAACCCAAACAGACATGAACATAGGGCAGGAACATCTTCTCCCTGATGGTCTGGGGCATTTCAAAGGAGGCGGGGACTCTCCTTCCATGTGTCACTCTCTCTCTCTCTTGCTCTCTCTCTTCTTCCAAGCCGCTCTGTCGTTCACATCCTGTCAGGAGCGGAGACACAGCCTGATCATCCCTCCATCCCCAGCCTGATGATATGTGCGGGCAACGTGTCAGAGAAGTGTTAAAGGAGCCAGGGTATGGCCTGGACACAAACGTATTAACAGTGACATAAGCAGAGAGGCAGGAAGAACACAGTGCCAGGCAGGCCCCGGCAGACTAGAGAGTGAGGAGTTCCGATGTCAGACAGACTAGACAGTTTAAATATATTTCAGCTTGAGTCAGGTGGAGAACTGACACTTAAAAATGATGTGTCTGTTATAACTGAGTTTAGATCTGCATGGAAAATAGCTAAGGGGAAGAAAAAAAACTTTAAAAAAACACTCTTACACGTATAAATGTGCGTCTGAGTGTGCAGGTACCCGAGAGTATGTTTGTGTGTGCGCTCACCTCCAGAGGAGGGACTCGACCCTGTTGATGATGTCAGCCAGGTCAAAGGGCAGCGGCATGGCGGTGTCGTCGAGGCCCCAGAAAGGCCGATCCACCGGGACCTCCTCTGCAGGCAGGCTCTGGGCCAGAGTGGAGTGGCACCTGACAGAACAACAGCACAGGTCAGCTCCTCCTTAGTCTCCTCTCAGGCCCACACACCAGCTGGACACTGGGTCCATACCTGGACACACATCAGACACATTCCTCTCCGCATCACTGTTTCGTGGATCCTGTTTATTTTGGCGTGCCTCCGAGCACCACACAGAGTGATACCAGGTCACCTGGACACACCTGGACATAGTGTCACTAACATGGAACACAAAAGAAATAAACATGATGGGGAAATTCTGCATCCTGGAATCATGGAAAGGCTGTGGCTGGTTTGTGTGTGCGTGCTGTCTGTTTCATGAGGGGAGAGAAGGGAAACACACACACAGAACAGAAGCGTGTATTTGACCAGGAGGCACGTGAGCGGGTTTCCTCTCCTTTACAACACCTAATAAGAATTGGCCCAATTAGACCCTTAGGTGTGTGTCTTCTTCATACCAAACCAGAAGTCTAGTGGATCTCTGTCTGAGGTGATACTTCAGGAATGCGCTTTGTACAAACCTATATGACTGTGTTTCCTGTGAATCTGATGAGAAAGCATGTCTTCCAGTGACTTATGTGTCAGTGCTTCTTCACCAGGTGCCCTTGATTAACAGCCTTATTCATCTCTCCTGCCAGAACAAGACTGTGAAAAGAATCCTTTGATGTAGCAACATTACGCTACATTCTTGTGTTAATCGCCTTGTTTATTTTCATCATTAATGTTTTCCTGAGATGTGCTAATGTCGGATCAAAATAGCATCTCGGAACAGCATTCATCCTGACTCACACCCCAGAAAGTGGCATGTCAATATTTGCTGAAGTGACTTTGGTGGCAGTCAGAACTTGCCACTCTGCTGCCATTCTAGCTGGGACAGATGAAGGTGACCTTTGACTTGGATGTCCAGGGGAAGGTGGGCTGGGGTGTGCGGGGGGTGGTGTAAAAATGAGAGGACAGGAAGGGATTTGATCGTAGTGCGGTCACAGTTTGTCATTGTTCCTGCCAACATGGACCATTGACCACTGCTGACTGCTCGGGTTTTGTCCATTTCCTGTCTGTCATCTGCCCACAGACACACACGCTAAACCTCATCCTTACCCCATGGAGCCATCACCCCAGCACCCACTACCCTGCCTGTGGTAGCCACACAAGAAGGCAAGAGAGAGGTAGAAAGAGGGAGAGGGAGCGATCGAGACAGAGAGAGGAAGGGTGGAGAAGGGGGTGGGGTTATGGATGGAATGGCAGGGGGCGGTCGGTTAAAGTGGCCGGGGGGACAGTGCCAGTCGCCACAATTTGTGGTTCTATATTTCACCAGGGCCACTTACGGATGGAGTGTCTTCTGGACTAAGTGCTCTACTTCAGCCCAGGCCTGCCCTCAACAGCTAGTGCATTACCGTGAGAGGACGATATTAACATATACCATTCCAATATATCATCCATGCTTCAGATCAGGGCCTGATAATAGCATCTGTTAACATGCACTAAGTACCATTATGTAGCACATCACTTCATAAATAATACGATTAGGCGACCTTGGGGCTTCGCAACGAGCCGTGTGTTTAAATGTTCTCATTATTTATTTAGGGTGCGAATTAAAGGAAGCGGCACTTCAGAAGGGGTGTGGGGGGGTGGGGGGGGGCAAGTAGGCCTGGCATAAATATCCAGCAGGGCAGGACTCCAACTGACATGCGCACGCACACACACACACACGCCGCAACACACCGCGAAAACACACACGCAGGCATGTTCTGCTGACATCAGCGAACGGGTACCGTAGGCCATGGGAACACAGGCCTTTGATTCGGGACGATTAAGTATTCATGGTGCGGGGCAGGGAGAGGAAAACACCGGCCTCTTTTTCTGCTCCCTGTGATCTGAGGAGAGGATCCACACACTAAATGTCTGCTGAGGTTCATTAAGGACTTTGGGTTCTATCAATCAAAGCAGGAACCTGGCGGTTTCTGGATGCCCCACAGTTAGAGGGTGCTGGATTTGAGGACGGCGTGTCCTATCAAGGCGTAATGGAAACTGCGAATTTGAACACTCATTTAACACACTCTTTAACGCCGGCCTCACAAGCTGTAAATACTGTGGCTTCGCTGGACTACTAACATGGCATGAAGCAAATCAATATCCTCGCCAAGTACCATAAGCTCTCTGGACTCCCATAGAAATTCATTGTAAGCCCTGCTAGCTTACAGTTGCACACGCAAACACACACACACGGCAATGCACGTCTTTTCCCCCAGAAAAGTCCACCTTTAAGGTAAGGTCAAAGACAAAGAAGTGCGAAGGGAGAGAGAGAGAGAGAGAGAGAGAGAGAGAGAGAGAGAGTGGGAGAGAGAGAGAGAGCGAGTGAGCGAGAGAAACAAAGAAACCGAGAACGAGAGAGACTAGCAAAAAAAGAAAAAAAAGGGAGTAGCTTGGGTGTTTGTGAGTCTCTGGCGTTCCAGCAGGTTAACCCCAGACAGATACGGGCTAACTATCCCATCTGGCGCTCGCTCATGAGAGATTGGCAATACAATCACTCATTTCAATTTGCCCTGAAACCCAATAGCACAGCAAGCCCCGCTCAAATGGGATGCTAATGTAAAAGGTATCTGGGATTCTATGGCCTGGATCCCTCCGAGGACCACCTCCACAGCAAGCTGCACTTGAACTGCGGCCGGTGGGGTGAGGGGAGGGGGGGGCATGGAGGGGGAGGGGAGGGGGGGGGTCTGGAGCTGCAGCACGGGTCCAGGGCCCTGTCTGTGCTCCGGCTAACCACTTTAGCTAAAGTGAGTGTTAATTATGGACAGGCAAAGCAGTCAATAAGAGGTTAATGTAGGAGTCAGAGGATAAATTCCTTTAAGCATTGCATCATTCCACCGTCTCCGCGACCAACACGGCTGCTCGTAGGTCTCCGGATCAATACGTTTTACTGTAATGCGCTCCCTATCGATCCCTCCCCCCACCCCGACACACACCGCCCGCCTCCCGCCTTAAATAAAGGGAAGAGAGAGGGAGGAAAGGGAGGGAGGAGAGCAGAGTAAAAGAAAACTGTTGAGAGTAAATAAAATGATTAACCCCTGCTTTCACTTTGTTCTGTTTTTCATCCCTCTCACCCCGATGAAAGCACTGGACAAGTGCATGGTGGGATATCATCAGAATCACTATCACCATCATCATCACGGGTGTGTTCCATTTATCCCTCAGCATGTAATTGTGTGCAGCACACTCATAGGGCCATACATTAAAAGCCCCCGGGCTCTTAACAGGATGGAAATCCGCCTAATAGACAACATCAGTGCTTCCGACTCATGCAATTACACTGATAGATGCGGGATTGTGACGGGCCAGAGTGAAGAAAGATCTCGCTCCGCAGATAGAGAGACAACGCTTATTACATTATTGCTACAGTGGCTCATTTGTAACCTCTCGGGAGTCTGTGGACGCCATCTAAACGGAGCGTTGTGGAGCGGTGTTAAGGTGGTGTTAAGGTGGTGCAGACTTCTCTGGATGGAGGGCTGCTGCACAGGACTTAGCTGATGTTGTCCTCATGGAGGGATGGGGTGTGTGTGTGTGGAGTGGGGGGGGGGGGAGTGTCAGATAACCTGTTTCCTGTCTCCCCATGCTCACCCTTGCCTCCTCAGTGCCTCCCCTGGCTCTGATCTGTGCAGGTGTGAGGCTTTTACAGGCTCTGCTAGGCGAAACTGCCTCGTCGTGGAGAATGCTATCAGACGAGTCATGCTGAAACAGGCATGCGTCCTATAAATCAACCTTTCCTGCAAAGGTGAAGCCCATCTCACTGCCGTGTGACGCAGAGAGATAGAGAGATTGCATCGTTGAAGGGGAAGAGCGGAGTGAGCTGCTGTCAGGTGTGCAGGTGTGGGCGCCGGCGTTCCGGCCCTCCTGGGGTCCTCTAAAGGCTGTCCTCATCAATGCCTGAAAGAACACGACGGTGGCCCAGACTGGCTGGAACGTTAAACGTTTACAGCAACGAGGGGGTGCGGCCAGCGCTGCGTGGGCGTGGCAACGTCAAAGGAGCTTCCTGGGGGTCAATTGAGTGCTGTCGTCTGCAAACGCTGCTGACGCTGCACTTTGAAGAGTGTTTGAGGTGGGGGGAAAAAAACGGTTGAGGAGAAGGGAGATGTGTGTGTTTGAGTGTGCTCAAGTAAAGGGGCGGGAGGCATCAAATGTGTGACATATGTTGCTTTCATTTTGATTCCCTTTAAAGAGCCTTGCTAATAAAACTAGCATCTGATTCATTCTTTCCTTTAATTAATGGCTGTGGCAATCCGGGGAATGCTGCTTTCTGTCTGGGGCTAGGACTGCTTCTTTTCTACCCCCACACACCACCACAGACATTGGCTGGGGTGCTGGGAACAATGAGAAAGCCCAGATACCTATGGGTGGGGCAGCCCTGGCAGCTGTACCCGTGCCACTCTGAGATGCTGTGAGGTCTCCCTCCAGCTGCCGTCTGGGACGCCCATGAAACCACATTAAACAAATCAGGCTTTTTATTAGAGCCTTCAGGAGTCAAAGTGCCCTGGGAACAAGGTATCTGTGGGAGGAGGGGTGTGTGTGTGTGGGGGTGGGGGGTGGAGACACGAGTCAACGCACTGCTACTAGCTTGTAGCTACAGGAAGAGACATCATCACGCCAAAGGTATAACCAGACCCTAGACCCGACACACGCACACACACACACACACACATACACACACAACACACACACACCAGGGTTGTTTGATGTGGGCTGGCTGCTGCGTCTGGAGCTCTCGGCAAACCAGATGCCACACGAAAACACACAAGCAGCAAGGTAGCCGCTAAATAGCCTTTATAATTGGAGCAATAAAACACAATTGCAGTCTGGACGAGCAACGGAGGCAGGCCCCAACCACCGCCGCCACGTTCAAAAACCAGGTGGACGTCCATTAGGCGCTTAACAGCGTAACAAATTACCCAACACCCTGCGCTCTCCTGCTCGAGGCGAGGGATGGAATGCGGCCTAATGTCAACACAGGCGCAATATTTACGAGCAGACAACTTTTGTTCAAAATGCAATCAGGTTCTAATAAAAAAAGAGAGAGAAACAGAACAGGACAAACAAATAGGCCCTTCTGGACGTTTGTTCTTCTGACATGGGAGTGGAGATGGATCGTGCCCTGATGCTGCAAGGTGTAGTTTGTGTGCTGTGTGTGTGTGTGTGCGGGCGGGGGGGGTATACTGCGGGGAGATGATACAGTAGAGAGAGTGGGAGGCCTACTAGCCACCTGTGAGAACATCACCTCTTACCTAAGCTAACTGTAATGCTAATGCTAAAGGTAAGGCTAGTAAAGCTGGCCTCTGACGTCTAATCAGAAAACAAACGTTTACTCTAGATGTGCCGCGAGCCTGTGGCAATGTCATGCCTCAGCGAGGGCCCACGCCCCAACACGCCGATGAGCACACAAACACGCACATACGTACGTGCACACACAACCCTCTCATCATCCTCCAGGGCGACATGCGGCCAAATACCAAAGTGAAACATTTTGATATACGAAGGGAAAACTAATTAGAGTTGGTTTAAAGAGACATTTCAGTTTTTCATGATGACGGTGTTTATTTATACAGCCCAGGAGAGAAAATGGAGCAATACACGTCTTGGTGGAGAGAGGGTAAAGAGGTTACGAGCACATGAGTGTTTGCACTTTTTCACAGCCCAGCAGTTGAAGACCCATAAATCTGCTTGGGGATCAGGAAGGGGGTTACTGCAAGGCTGGGAGCCCAGGAAGGGGGTTACTGCAAGGCTGGGAGCCCTAACTCTTTATATGTTAGCTATTGCTGTGAAAACTTGTTGTTCTGCAAATGCTCCAGTAAAACGATCATTTCACCCCACCAACACCCTGTGTGTACGCACACACACAGACACACACACTTGCCTCCAGGGCATCATCGTCTGAAGGAGCTATAACCAGTCGTGATGGATGAGGCCTGCCTGGACACCTATACAACCCTACCGCCGGCCGACACCTGACCCCAGTCACATGATAAGGTCGTTCCGGACTAGCACAATCCCCCACCTGTCTTCAGGTGACAATGGCTGGGTCAACCTGGGTTGTCTAATTATAGGTATTGTGGCAGGGATTGGCTTGTTACAAGCTATCCTGCTAGCTGGAGGGTACGAGGTGTTAAATTCATACTCCTTCATTGAGGTAAACAGGGAGACAGAAGCTGTACACTGTTGCCCAACAGATATAGGGTTTCAGAGACCTGTTTCACAGGCCTGAAAGGAAGAGAAAATGAACTAACGATTCCTCTGAACAAGCAATGACAACAAACAATCTCTGACACATATTCTACTGTCCCTTCAATGATATCGAGCATTTCCTCGAAATTGCACCGCACGGCATTTCATTTCAGTGGCCCAGCCTTCCATTACGTCACTTCCTGTGTGGCCTCACCTGGGCCGATGACATTGCAAGTGCTCCCCCCCCTCTCCCCCCCCCTCTCTCTCTCCCTCTCTCTCACGCACGCACGCACACCTACACTGATCTGTAAATCTAGAATACACTACAAGTCATTAATCAACTGATACTGCATGTTCAGCCAGGCAATCAGGTTCAACAATGATACCGAACGTGTTAACACCTTGTTGAATGCTCAGGCCTTTCCCACCAATATCAAATATTAAACTTTCAGAGGACAAAACATGGTCCGTTGCAGAGAGAAACTGAAAAGGTTACAGTTAATCACAAAGTCCTCTGACTCAATACTTTAAACGGGCTGACCTCTATTATACAAACATTCCAACTGCACGTATAGAAGGATTACATGCCAGAACAATGGCAATTTCATGACTAACATACTGCAACATAAATCATGAAAGCACACTAATCTCAAACTTTAGGACTGAAACTGACAGCAAAAGAACAGGGAAAAACCTGTTGAACAGTGACGAGAACGAGGGTGGTCACCACAGACAACTAGGAAACACGGCTAAGCAAACGAGCACATCCAATTAGGAGAAGGGGAACTTTCAGTGGACTACAAAATGTCAGCCTAAGTAAAACTTTAGAGATAAAGATGGTTGTGCTTCAACCAACGCAGCAGTAGTCAAAAAGAAAGATGCCTTTAGTTTTTTTTCTTGTATTTTTTGGTAAAGAACTTTCTATTTTAAAAACATTCCCTGGACAAAAATACTGCTGGCACGATCTTAACATGGTTAGAACTCCTGTCGGTCCTGAAAAATGCCTTCATGTTTGGCTACAAGTGAAAATTATTCCCATAGCATATTTGGTTTCTCTGTAAACAACCACAGTTTTAAAAAGCCCGCTTTCCAATACTTTCACAGAGCCTGAGAAAGCTGTGTGTGTGTGTGTGTATGTGTGTGCGTGTGCATAAGTGAATGCCTGTGTGTGTGTGTGTGTGTGTGTGTGTGGGAGAGAGAGAAGAGAGAGCACGCCAGAGGAGTGTTCTCCTCCAGGTGTTTGAACTTCTTCATCACCTGCTCATGCTGTGTGAACACAGGTTTTGTTTCAACCTATTAAGTAAATACCGTCATTAAAGAGCACGGTGTTTAAAATGCCATGAACAGAGAGCAATTTGTATCAGAGAGGCCGACGGGCCCAGCCCCGCACACATCACTGAGTAGGACAGCAGGAATGCGTGCGTTTCAAGAATCCTGTAAAACAAGAGAGACAGTTGCCAGAATGCTTGTTGTTCTCGCAACTGTCTTGGTGTTTAGGAACTTCCATGTTGCCCTCTCTGTACTTTAGTTAGTACAGTATGTGTCTAAAGACAGATGGGTGACGTGAAAATGCATTCCCGGGTAGCATTGCCTTCCAATGCACACACTTACAAGGATGTGAGGCACACGAGAATGGGTGTTTGTATTTGAACTAGTACAAAATATCACTCAGTACGAGGAACTTACCGAACACACATGCTAGTGCACTACGCTGTGTTTGTATTCCAACAGAATGACTTCTTATGCCAAGTGATATCAGAGAAAGACTTGATTGTGTTTCAACACACCCCGCTCTTTGTCTGGAGCAGCACACAGTGCTTGAGTCAATATTCCAACATAAACTGACTTTCTACAATGCACCTGTATGTTTGCTTGATGGCTTCTTAGAGAGCTCTTATTGTTCTCGATACAGTTCAATGTCTTTTGTGGTATGTGAACAAATGCGGCCTTAGGATGGTTTCCCATAGAGGACAATAGTGATGGCAAATCCCTCAGTCAACAAAGCAGACTGCTATGTTAAAAGATTGTTGGAAAATGGCATCAACTCACTCCATTGATTCCTTTCGCAGTAATCCCATGACTTTGAGGCTACCTCTGTCCCTGCTCCCTGAGATGGGCTCTTCAGTCTGGCTCCAGCTGGAGCCCACAGACCCAGGGTCAGCTGTGATGGGGGGATAGGGGGATCACTTAGTGCTGAAACCCACACAACCTCCAGCTGGCCATGGGGAGGGCTGGGGTCCAGGTCAGCATAGCTCTTAGTCAGTGTGACTATGGGTAAGTCCACAGTTTAGCTCAGCACTGGGCCAAAGTCATGGCGATGCATGAGTAGCACTTGGTTCTACTCAGCACCAGACCAGGGCACCAGCTGACAGGCCCAAGCCTAGATCCTCCTCCTAAATAGCAGAGCAAACAGGCAGCTGACTGGTGTCATGGACTTGGGTACACAGACACTCACACACACACACACACACACACACACACACACACACACACACTCACACAGGAGAGTGTACAGATGGTGCACTGTGGGCCCTCTGGCTGGGCCTCACAGTGATCTACGTTTAGGCCTTGAGTTGATACTGTAAACACAAGGCAGAAGGGACTGAGGAGGAGAAAGAGGAGAGGAAGGAGAGGAAGGAGAGGAGGAGGAAGGAGAAGCAGAGGAGAGGTGAATGAGAGGGATAGGAGGAGAGAAGGGAGAGGAGGAGAAAAGGAAGGAGAGGAGGGTGATGATGGCTTGGGGAGGAGAGAAAGGAGTGCAGGAATGAGAGAATGGTTTAGAAATAAGAGAGGGAAGGAGAGTAGTGAGAAGAGAGTTTAGGGAGAAGAGGGCAGGAAGAATAAGGGAATGGCTTTGAAATAGGAAAGGAGAGGGGGAGACAATGGGGGCTAGAGGGGGAGGAAGAGGAGGAGGAGAGGCAGGCTAGGGTCTTGCTAGCACCACCCACATGGGAGTCCTAACATTCTCAGTACAACATCAACATGTCACTGCCCGGCATAACCCTGCTAGAGTTACATGACGTTATCATGCTGACTGCTAAAAGCAAATGGAGAAATCCAGCTTAGAGCAGAGAGTTGAAAGAGGAGTGAGAACCGGAGGACTGCCACCTCAGAACCAAATGTCACTTATTGTTTTGTGTTGTGTTGTGTGTGTGGTGTGTTGTGTGGTGTGTGTGTGTGTGTGTGGGAGGCGTCTAACGTCATCCTGTTGGCAACAGTGAATGTGAATGGGTGGGTGGGTCGCATTGGGAAGAGTAATGATGACAGGAGGGAGGGGATGGACATGTCTCGGAGACGGGTGACAAAACGCACACAGCTGGGAGGTGACAGGCATGGAGGAGGAAGTGTCCGTTGGGGTCATCGGGTCATGCAACAGTCTTTTGTGTCAAACAAGCCGTTTGGACCACTCGTCAAGCGTCAGCATGCCATGGCATGATCAAACCTCTGGATCGACGTTTTGTTTTGTTTCTCATGAGATTCCTCAAAGTTTCGGCAATGGAAGAATGTACAAAATGAAACCGTTGCAACTTATAGGTCGGTCCATACCGGGTTCCAGTTGAAGCGTGGGAAGCAGTGTCACCACCCACGTTTGTGCTATTCTGTCTTTACAAGCCGTGACACCTGTTCTGGGTGCAAAGACATAAAACACCTCTGACTCACCGCCGATGTGGTTTGATTTAATTAAAAAGAAAACACGGGACATGTAACAACATCTGTCTTCTTCAAGTTTTGGAATTGTTCTTTAATGAGACGGGCGTTTGCCAGGTTTCTTCTTCAGGGCGGGTTATGTCACAGAACAAGCCCGGCAGCATAGTAGCATTGTTCAACCTGCTACCTGTCACAGCTCTGGTCTCATGGTAATGTGTCGCCACCTGTCACCCTGAGGAGCTGCACCAGGTCTGGGGAGCGATCGCTGCCTTCCAGCCTGGTGGGAGGCCTGCTGGAGGATGTTCTCTCCATCCCCATCACGGAGCTTTAAGGGCGCAACTCTCACCTTCTCACCGCTCACGTACCAACACACCCCGACACATCACATGTAGCAACACACCCAGAACATCCCAGGCTCCGAGAGCATTAATCTGCCCTGAGCCTGAATTAACAAAGACATCCTGCCTAGCAGGATATTACAACCAAAGAACTGACTGATTTATGATGGTTCCGTGTTTCTTACAGGCAGCTGAGTTGTCTCACACGCACGCACCCACACAACGGCATCCTGACGTATGTCTTCCTGGTGCCCCAGGATATGACAGCATAGCTGCGTGCCAGTGCCAGGTAGGGATGAGAAAGGGCACAAAGGGCTAACCTTGAGGCTAACAGCACCACCTGATGGTGGTGTGGAGGACCTTGACTGGAGTAGACTAGGGAGGGAGAGGGAGTATCAGGTCATGCAAATCACTGTCACCTGACCAGTGGCACCACAGCAGCAACGCCTGGCCCCTCCCCCGCGGTACCCAATGTCAAACATGCACACACATATGACCAAACACACACCATTCAAGGCAGGATGTGAAAAGAGAGTGTTTAGCACACTGGCCGACCTGCCCACTTATCAGCCTAGTGAATCAATAGGTCTGTCTGCTGGAGGTGGGGTGGGAGGGCTCGCATGTGCTGGAGGACTGGGGGCGGGAGGGGGGCGGGGGGGTTTGGCGGCCGCGGGGGTTACCTCTGGCCCACTGCCCCCTGGCTCCCTCCTGGGGGCTACCTGGTTGTCTCCTCTCCTCTTTTCTCCCTCCATCACTTCTGGCTGAGTGCTCGAGCCCTCCCTGTCCACACGACATGAACCTCCTAATGCTCCAGAACCACCAACTACTGTATGTTTGTGTGTGTACAATCCAGGGCTTACCCCTAAGGGAAAAATGAGGAAAAATACATCCACACACAAAATCACAAAGGCAATGGTAGCACCTGTATGCGGACACAGGAAACACAACACACGGACCCACACACACAGATACACGTGTGTCCCTAGGTGCCGTGGTAGTACATCCAGAGCCCAGAGCATGGACCAGCTACAAATGGCTTCTCCGTGTAGTGGTTTTTCTCACAGGGGGGGCCCAGGTACAGAGGGGTAGGCACTCGTCTGGCGCTGTCTGACATTCACCTGACAGGTTTTAAAGACAGGCTCCCTCAACTCCTAGGATTTAATGCTCTAAAAAGCAGACGACCTTCCCTCCCCCCATGTTCTCTCTCTCTCTCTCTCTCTCTCTCTCTCTCTCTCTCTCTCTCCTATATCTATCCTGTCCTTCTCTTACTGCTACCTACTTACCTTCAATCACAGTTAACATCATAGGACAGGGGAAGGGGGGCGTCGGGGGGGGTGCAGCGTTGTACCATGTTGCTGTCTGGCAGACGCCCCCGCCCTGACATTTGGGCCCGTGGGGACCGTGTGAAAGAGCAGATGCTCGCAAGACGGCACAACGGAAACACATGTGACGCGCAACAAACTCAGCGAGAGCGCACGCACGCGCACACGCAAGAACGGAACACACTGAATCACACGCGTCTGTTGCAGCCCCTGGGCTTCCCCTCGCCCCTAGGACAGGTAGGTGTGGTACGCAGCCCAGCTATACACACCCTCCCCTTGCCCTAAAATGGAACAGGGGAGCTCTGTGATCCTGACTGACCTTCGTACAGATTCTACGAGTGTGTGTGTGTGTGTGCGCGTGCGAGTGTGTGTGTGCATGCGAGTGTGTGTGTGTGTGCTGGGTGGATGTTGTTTTCGGACAATCGCCTTCACCCCCAACGCTCTGAGGACTGACAAGATGTACCAATCATATGTTCCCATTTCCAGGTGGTGCGTGTGTGTGCGTGTGCACGTAAGGGTGTGGGGGAGGGGGGTTGATAAAGAGAGAACGGGCTGGGGAGGAGTTGGGGTTAAACATGGAAAGACGGGAAGAAGAAAAAAGAAAAGAAAAAGAGAACCAAAAAAAAAGAAAAAAGAACGTGGAGAAGAGTGAAGGATGGAGAAAGTGTGAAGAAGGGGTTTCCGCAGTACTCAGGGCACAGTTATGGAAATGGGTGGCAGGCGGCTTCCTCTGCCAACTGTAAACAGGATCTTGGTAAGGCATATAGCCTCTGGCGTGGCCCACGGTGCCTGGCACCATCAGAGCAGCGTGGCATCAAGGCAGGCAAAGCTGGCACGCTACTGCCACTCCCCTTCTCTCTCACCCACTCCCTCACTTCCCCCACCTCTCCCTCACCCACTCCCCCCCCTTCCCCCTCACCCCTCTACTTGTGTCTCACTCTCTCTCTCTCTCTCTCTCTCTCTCACACACACTCTCTCTCTCTCTCCCTCTCTTTCTCTCACTCTCTCTCAGTCTCACTCTCTCTCTGTATTTTCAACCTACCCAGGCATCACCCTTTAGTAATTCATGAACAAGCAGTGTGGGTGGGGGTGTAAACAGTGTATGCACATCCTGACACCAAATACATGACATTATCCACATGCTACCCCCCTCAAACTCAACTACAAAGAGCCCTTTTGTCTCTGGGAAAAAGAAGGAAGAAAAAAAACGGAACACAGACAGTTAGCTGGTGGGTTTGGGTTTGACTGCGTCCCTACAGAGCTTAAAACGAGGTGCTTTGTGTACACCGCCAAAGGCTGTAGATGCTATTAACTCATTAGCAGAGATGCTAATTCCCGTTCAACTTGCTGACCTTGACCTTGGCACGAGCACACCCATACCAACATTGATAACTGCTGGAGGACAAACTGCTCCTTCATAAACATGCCCACAGCACTTAAACTAGTAGTTCAGAGCTGTTCAAATGGGAGTTCTGACAGAGAAACTTGGCACCCTGTTTAGAAACTTTACCCCACTCTCAACTCGTCACCCCTAGGATATCCTTCCTGTTTATGAGTGTGTGTGTGTGTTTGTTTGTGTGTGTGTGTACGCAGAAGCCCATCACGGTGCAGCCTCATCACAGCGGACGTGGCGTCCTCTCTCCTCTACTTCCTGACTAACACGTGTAGCTGGCACAATTACATTATCTCGGACTCGCCACGGAAACAAAGTGCGCCGTCGTAATGCGAGACCTAACACAAAAGTAAACAACTTCGTCTTGTGTCTGAAATATGTGTCACTGTGATTAAGCTAAGCCACTGCCCAGTGTCGCAGCCATGGAGGGGTAGACAAGTGTGCTCTAATTACTGTCTGGGTTGGGACCGCCCCCCCCCCCCCCCCCCTCTCCCTCCACGACTCCCCGTCTAACAACCCCATCCTACGGGAGGCCATTGTTTGGGCGGAGGCATCCTGGGTAGCTTTATTTACAGTTTTTAATTGCTCTGGTGATCAGTGGGTAAAGGAAATGAAGCACATGGCTCCCTTCATAATCACCCCACAATAGAATTGTTACACTTTGCTGACAATTGTAATGCAATGCTCTGCAGGATCTGTGTCCGGAAGAACATTTGAGAGAGGGGACAGAAGGATGAAGAGACAAAACAAGAAAGAAAGAAAGAAAGAAAGACATTAGGATGGGTGCAAAATATTTGGGATGCAAATCATCTGAATGTTGCTTTCAATATTTCTGTGGAGAGGAACTAATGGGGGGACGGCAGGTGGGGGGCGAACATCGGAGGAGGGAGGGGGGAGGGAGGGAGAGAGGAAGGGAGGGAGGGAGGGAGGGAGGAGGGAGGGAGAAGAGAGAGAGAGAGAGGAGGGAGGGAGGAGGGAGGGGGAGAGAGAGAGGGGGAGGGAGGGAGGGGGAGGAGAGAGAGAGAGGGAGGGAGGAGGGAGGAGAAGGAGGAGAGAGAGAGGAAGAGGGGAGGGAGGGAGGGAGACAGGGAGGAGGAGAGAGGAGAGAGAGGAGAGAGAGAGAGGGAGAGAGGAAGGGAGGGAGGAGAGGGAAGGAGGAGAAGAGAGGAGAGAGAGAGAGAGAGAGGGAGGGAGGGAGGGAGGGAGGGAGGGAGAGAGGGAGGGGGAGGCATCCTCAGAACGAGCAGGGCTCCACCTTAAAGTGACAACCGTGAGGAGCTCACCGCTCCTAGACCTCCAGAGCGGAACCATCGAGAAGACATGCCGAGGTGTCGTTACTCTACCGCTCACTCACGTGCACGCACACACACGCACACACACATGCACAGGAGGGAGGGAGAGGAGGGTCACCTACAGACTCCCTGCAGAGATTACTGTCACAAGGCTGTCCTTCTGCTTGAAACTGTTCTAGAAAAATCCCAACCATGATATTTACAGGGTACACATAAAAGCAAATAAAAGTGACACAATTGCAACTAGTTCAAGGTGGTTTCTGTCCCGGTTCAGCAGAAGCCACTCTGGCTCTCTAAAGCTAAACTAGCAACAGCTCCACGCTGAGGGAAAAAAAGCCAGTCTTATTTAAAGTGTGTCAAATGCTATCCTATTATTATGCCCGGTGATAAAGGTAATACAAACACCCTATGCATCAAAGGTCCATGAAAAATTAAACAGCCAATCAGGTGGCAATTATTCTCTTTAATCTCCTGGAGGCAGCCAATGGGGAAGTGCCTCCAGTGCTGGTGGCCCGGCGGGGATTATACCACAGCGGGCTCAATCCAAACACTTACTTAGCATTATGCTCAACTCTGACTGAAAAGAGAAAGTACAGACAAACTTTCCCCAACAATCGTTTTCTCTCATCCCTTCTGGCTCCTGTCGTACGGCCTTGCAGTATCGATACGGCGGAGCTGAACAGTCCATTGGTCATTGTCTACGCTGTGCTATTGACTGTGTAATGGCAGCCTGCTATATAGAGAGACACCCAGTTCATGTTCCAGAGGGGGCTAATCAATAGCTCAGTTAGCGTGAACAGGATTTTCCAGCAGGAAAATACACTCTGCTCTGACCCTTAGGTTAGCCGACTTGGTAGCGCACCTACAGAGCTGTAGAGTTTCGTACGAGCGTTGCGGTAGAGCAGGTGGGGGTCCTTGCTAACACTGTGTAGAACATTCTCTATGACGATGGAGATTTAGGACAACATAGGAATGACAAACTGTAGAGGATTCTGTCATCAAATTCCTCGACAATCGATGTTTGTGTGAGTGTATGTGCATGCGTGTCCCTGACTGTTCAGCCACCTGATTTGTCTCATAACACCAGCAACCCTCCCCTCTCTCCTCAGTCTCAATCGATGAGCTTGTGGATGCAGTCAATGGCAATGATTCTAGCCTGGTCTTAATTGGAGAAACACTTCAGAAACAAATGACACCTTTAGTCAATCGACAATGGCAAAACAGAAGGGGTCCAGCGTTCAACAAAATTTCAAGTCTCTCTCTCTCCCTCTCTCCCTCTCTCTCTACCTCTCTACCTCTCTCCCCCTCTCTCTCTGTGTTTATCTCTCTGTGTGTATCTCTCTGTCTCTATCTCCCTCCCTCTGTTTGTCTTGTCTATACCATGAAATAATTCCAAAAAAGAAAATCCGCCAGCAACCATTTCGAAGAGAAAACTGAAATAGCTTCAAGGCCTCGCGCAGAGCTCAGTTAATCAGTCCCATGTCGATGTCTTCTCTGGATAGAGCAGGCAAATTAGTCTAACACTCGCACTTTTTAATGACTGAACAGCAGTCCTAAACGCACTGATGAAAAATAGATGGGAGGGAGCTTCTATCCGGTGTTCATCTGATTTCCCCTCATCCCCCACCTCATCTCTCACCCTTCCATCTCCCTTCTTCCACTCTCACCCTTCCATCTACCTTCTTCCACTCTCACCCTTCCATCTCCCTCCCTCCACTCTCACCCTTCCATCTCCCCCTCCCTCCACTCTCACCCTTCCATCTCCCTTCCTCCTCTCTCACGCTTCCATCTCCCTTTCTCCACTCTCACCCTTCCATGTACCTCCCTCCACTCTCACCCTTCCATGTCCTTCCCTCCACTCTCACCCTTCCATCTCCCTCCCTCCTCTCTCACCCTTCCATCTCCCCCTCCCTCCACTCTCACCCTTCCATCTCTCTTCCTCCTCTCTCACGCTTCCATCTCTCTTCCTCCTCTCTCACGCTTCCATCTCCCTTCCTCCACTCTCACCCTTCCATGTCCCTCCCTCCACTCTCACCCTTCCATATCCCTCCCTCCTCTCATCTGTGCAGGAGACTGATGGAAGGGTTGCTTGACAAGGTCCTTAGCCGCACAGTAAACTGTATAACTAGCAGCATTAGTGAACACCTACAGGATATGGAGACCAGGGTGGTTAGTGTGGTACACACACACACACACATACACACACACACACACACACACACACAAATGCATCAGTAAACACAGACTCTTTCTCCTAATGACACGTGTACACCAAGGGGAGCACAGACACAAATACACATACAGTGTGCACACGCACACATAACACACACACACACACGCGGCCAAGTCAATAGTGCTGATTTCCCCTGTCAGCTCCTAGGCAGGCACTGGTTTAAAGAGACATCAATCTGTGATGTCAGCACTTACCTAATGAACCCTTTGCAGATCGATGTGCCCGCTGGTCTGCTACACTCTGTAGCTGCTTTTATGTGTACACCGCCTGTTTGGACGCTTTGTCGTGTGTGTGTGTGGTGTGTGAAGGACCTTGTGAGAATGCCGCTGTGTGTGTGTGTGTGCGTGCATATGAGAGATAGATAGTGTATGTAGTGCATTAATGGGTATTGTAAACGATAAATGTTAAATAAATGTATGTTAATGTGTATATGTGTACGGTGTATGCCTGCGTACAGTAGTGTGTATTGCGGCACCTGGGCCTCGCCTTTCCTGCTGCACCTCCACAGCTGTCCGTCTCACAATGGCACCCGTCGCTATGGCGACAGCGCGAGCGCAATGCTGTACAATCAGATTAGTTCCGTCCCCTTTGATCGTGGCGCGGATGCGGCGAGAGCCCTCCCTATCTCCCATGTGACACCTCCGAGGGGCGCCACAGTCACCTAATTGACCAGAATAAACATATTATATTGCGATAAGTGTCGCGATTGTAACAAATTGTGCGGCATGACTGACACAAATCACAGCATTAGCTCTGCTGTCTCTTATCAGCCTCCTCCTCCTGTCTTTCAATAAACAACCAGGAAGGAGGAGGAGGCTACAGAGGGATGGAGGATGGCAGAGACGGAGGGAGGGAGGGCTAAGGTGCAGGCACCATCCACAGCGTTCCCCTCATTTAGACCCACTTAACCATTCAGGAGTCATCTTCCATCCATGGCAAGCCTCTGCCTCTCCCTGCAGGAGAAACATTATCTTTCCACGGGAGCCATCATTTACAGATGGCTTCCCTCCTCAGCGGGCCGTCTCGGTAACTTCTACGGGTAGGGGGAGAGAAGGGGGTGAGAGAGAGGCAGAGAGATAGGGGAGAGAGAGGAGGGAGTGAGAGAGGGTGAGAGATAAGAGTGGGAGAGAGCAAGAGAGAGAGGGAGTAGAGGTGAGAAGTAAGGAAGGAGAGGGAGGGAAGGGTAGAGGAAAGAGAGGTAGACAACGAGTAGAGGAGGGAAGGAAAGGAAGGAGGAGACGGGTGAAGGAGGAGGGTGGAAGGGAGGAAGGGAGGGAGGAAGAGGGCTGACGTGTTAATCAGCGAATCAGAGTGGGCCCGCTAATGTCTGGCGGTGTAAATAAGGGTCTCCTCTCCTGCTGTCGCATACGCTGTGTTTCCGGCCCATTAGGTCGAGGCTGGCTGGCGGAGGCACGGCGCTCGCTGGAGACTCATTTCCGTGTCTATAGGCATCTGTGGCCGATGATAGGGAGCCCACGTGAAATTAATGGCACTGTGGGTGCTGCCAGCCAGGCAGTCCGCATGATTCCTAGTCACACACACACACACACACACACACACACATACACGTACACACACACACACACGTACACACATACACACTGCTTTTATGTGTGCGTGGTAAACTAACCTTTGCAGTAAAGATTTAGCAGCTTTATTAGTTTAGGAAATGGCTGTAATTAAGGATAATTCATAATGGCTGCTTCTCTCCTCTCTGCGGTATTAAAAAGGGGCTGGCCTAATCTAGGCTGTGTGCGTAAGGGCTCCACAGTAAAACCAGAAATAGAGGGAACAGAGGAAGAGAGAGAAAGAGAGAGATAAAAAGAAAGAGAGAGAGGAAGGACAAGCGAGTCGTCTGTAGGGCTCTGATATTCTGGTGGTGGACAAGTCTGTGCAAACTCAGGAGTTATGACTCTAATGGCCATTACACATTCATATATAACAAACGATATCAAACACATACATAACCACGCAAACACAAACACACGCACACACAACATAAAATGCGTGTTTGGCACGATTAACAATATGACTTCATCATGAATATATTACACATGATGTGTAATCGTGGCTATATGACACTTCTATCAATCTGGAACAATGGTACTACACCCACGCCTGCATCTTAGACAATGTGCCAAGTTATCTCCTCATGCCAGGTGGCCAGATAGCCAGGGTGGGCGAGCCAGGGCCTTGGCTACCCCTCACCCCCAGGACGAGCAGCCGTGTCTGGGTTCAGCCCTCCTCTGCCGCCTCCCCCCACCCCCCCCGCAGACGAGCGACTGGAGGGGAGAAAGCAGTAGCAGTGGATCGATACATCCACAGATGCTGCTGCTCCCTGTCTCTCATTACTGCTTCTGAATAATGGAGGACCTGCCCCTCCCTGCCCACACACCCGCCCAAACCTGTCCCCTCACACGCGCGCGTCCTGCACCACGCAACTCCAGAACACGTAAGACATGGGTAGGGATTCGAAACAGTCAGGGGACGTGGAAAAGAACAGGTTAGGTTGCACGTAATGACAGTTTCACCGTGTGTAGCATACCAAGTATACATTCCTGTGTGCAATCTAGCCTCAAGCTTACAACAACCTACACTCTGCTCACAAAGACCAGATCACACTTAAATGCAGGATGAGCGGAGGAGGCGGGCAGCTAACAGACAGGCAGTTATACAGCAGAGGTCCTTCACATGAAGGAAGGTAAATCAACTCATGTTAGCTCGGGTTTCCCCACACCTTGTCTCGGAGGCTGGGGGTCTCACGCCAGCATTGATCACCCTCCGATGTAAAGCGCCCAGTTAATTCTGTTTCGAAATCCATACGCGCTCTTGTGAAAGCAGGATGCAAGGTGGCGCACCGGAGGCCTCCCAGCTCCAGACAGACAATCACTGTCAATCTGCCTAACGACCGACTGGCTGTCGGCTGCTGGCTGGAGGGCCATCCCCCAGACACTGCATGAAGCAGAATGGAAAGCTTCCTCCAGCCCATCTGAGGAGCGGCGGAGCGCCGCGATTCACCCCACAGTCCGGGGGCCCCCTCTCGCATGTCTCCCACTTTCGTCTGAAACTTTTGTTGGATCAAAGAGTTGCAGGCCTCTTAAGTAGAAGTGCAGGGATCAACCATGGGGAGGTGGGGGGGGGG
>BROE01000013.1:6772497-6788186 GCA_036571765.1 Plecoglossus altivelis
GCTCCGAGGGGGTGTCTCTCTGTCCGTGGCCTCCGCCCCAGGTGGTGGTGGAGGAGGATGAGGAGGGATGGCGGTGGTGGTGGGGGGAGTGGGGGTGGACGTGTGTGCGTGTCGCGCAGGGGGGGGGGAGAGGATTGAATCAGCTGGGTGTTTCGGGAGGAAGAATAAATGGCAGGGTGAGAGTAGGGGAGACAGGACAGCCCAGAGGTGGGTGACCCCCTCTGATGAGATGAGAAGCAAACCTGAACTGAGCTGCCAAACACACTATTAGAACCTGAGAGATGGAGAGAGGGAGAGACAGAGGGAGAGAGAGAAGGGGACATAGAGAGGGTAGAGACTGGAGAGGTCTGGGGGCAGGGGCGGGGGCGGGGGGGGCTGGGTCACTTTATCCAATTTCTCCCTGGCACGTGGTAACAGGGGTCAAGGAAAGCAAAGCAGGGGGCAGCGTGTAAAGCTGAGCGAAAACACAGCACGCCTCTAATACCTTTCATAAAGAGAAAAGCCTCTTCATCCTCCGCCCATGATTAAATATAACCTGAGTGCCCAAAAAGTAGGACCCAAAGAGTAGAGGAGTCTCTCTCGTAGTGCGTGCGTGATCTTCAGAGTGTGTGTGCGCGCGCATGTGTTCCTCCAATTGGGCACACGTGAACGTCAGGAAGCGTGGCGGGGTGAGAAGGGTAAAAGCAATTTGCGGAGAACTTGTTGGGCGAGTGCAGAAGGGGGAGGACATGCTAGGTCTGAACGCCACAGCCTGGCCTCTATGACACAGACACCGCCTGGCAGGATCGCTAATGTGCCAGACTGCCACCCAGCCAGCATTACTGCTGTCACCAGCGGCAGGACAAGGGGAGGCGTAACACTCAGACCGCAGTGGCCCTCAAGACATGATGGATGTAAACACACAAACTGGTTTTAAGGTAAAACAGAGGACACGGCGCCAATGAAACATAACGTATGGAGCGAAGAGAGCTAGCGTACACTGAGGCCCCCTCCTGTGTGTTCCTCCTCAGGCGCCCAGAGAGAGAGATACACAGAGAGACAGACAGACAGACACGGAGAGAGACAGACAGAGAGAGAGAGACAGGTAGAGAGAAAGACAGAGAGAGAGAGAGACAGACAGACACGGAGAGAGACAGACAGAGACAGACAGACAGACAGAGAGAGAGACAGACAGACAGACAGAGAGAGACAGGTAGAGAGCGAGAGAGAGAGAGAGGAGAGAGAAAGAGGAGAGACAGAATAAGAGAAAGAGAGAGAGACACCATCAGTGTTATAGTGGGCCCCTCAGCAGAGCCTCTGTATTCTGATCTAATAGAAGGTAATGACCTGGACCGAGTGGTCGTGCCTCCTCAGCCTACAAGCAGGCCCCCGGAGGGGAGAGGGGGGGGCAGGGAGCAGGGGGGGGGCATGTCATCACCCCCTCAGCAGCAGCATCTATGAGAAGAAACGCATGCAGGAGGAGAGCGCAGTCTATTTGCTGGAGAGTGATGGCTAGCTTGTCGCTTATCCCCGCACAATAAATCTCCATGCGGGGCCAAGAGATGAGCGCCGCTTATCTCATCAGCTCACGACTGATGCCTCCGATGGCGCTCCGACGCTCAGGCCGCCGATTTATCACGAAGGAGACAAGGAGGAAGGGAGGGGAAGTTCTGAGGCAGAATGAAACAAATCTCTACCCACCCCCCTTCCCCCCCCACCAAAAAAGGAACCAAGTGAGTGTAAAGAAAAGAGGAAAAAGAAAACAATATCAAACCCCTATTGCTGAGCAGGATGCAGAGACGGATCATCCAGAAATACAGGAAGCAAACAGAAAGGTTTTCAGGGGGAACATGGAGGGCTTTGGCGTGTGGCGACGCAATAAACTAAACAGAAAAAGTCTCAGCCCTGCCGGGGGAAAACGCCAGCGGCTCTCCCTCTGTCTGGAGTAGTTCAGTGAGGGGAATTGCACTTGACGGGAGGATTGTGTGGGATTCAGCACTTTTCCAGGGCTTGGTAAGGAGCAGCAAGGGCCATAAGCCAGCGTGTCAAGGAAGAACTGAACACACACCCCCTAAGTGAAACATACACTGAGTAGCACAACCCTTTCTTGACAGACTAATACATTTCAAGCACACCGCACAGTCCATTTAAAACCTGGCAATATTTCAGAGTTCAAACCTTGTATGTACACTACCAACGAAAAGGCCCATATAAAGCCTACCGTATTTAGCCACGCATATAGTCATATAGTCATATAGTCAAGCCGCATGGATGATGGAGTGCCTGGGATCAGAGCTATATCTGCCGTTGATGAGCCAGCCCTATGCAGGGCATGACAGGAGAGGGAGGTTATCATAGGTTAATATCCCTCCTAATCATATCTGAGGGGCTGCGTGGCCACCAGGGCCAGCCCCAGACTAACGCTGCCTTATTGCTCCTGAGCTCTGTGGAGGGGAGGAGTGTTTGCCATGGGTAGGAGATCCTGGGTCCCCCTTCATCCAGCCTCACGCTCCCTCATTCAGCCCGAATGCAGCCTCCGATGGCCTGAGTGCAGCCAGCCACCTAGAGCACCAGAGAGGAGGTGTGTGTGTGTGTGTGTGTGTATGTGTGGGATCTTACCGGCTCTGTGACCCCTCCGCTGCAGTCACACCACCACCACCACCCCAGCCATGATGAATAGCTGGCCCCAGTAACGCAGGCAGATTACCCCCATAAGAGGTTTTTAGAGGGCGAAGGGGGGGTGGGGGTGGGGGTGGGGGGGTGGGAGGGGGTGATTGATAAATGACAGGTTTATCTACCGCTTTCTCTTGAGAGTCACCAGCGGCGGCGGGTAGGGGGCAATAAAAGCGGCCGGAGAGGGAGATGACTGGGAGAATTATGTCAACGTGATTGTCAATCATCGGTTGGCGGCTGGAAGCGAACTGTGAAAAGCGAGCGGCCGGAGCAGAGGCCGACGCCACGCTCTCTCTCATCTGGCCGTCTGAATTAGTGTGCGGAGGACGGCTGGAAGTGTGTGTGCGTATGTGTGGAGGTGGAGAAACAGGGTAGTGACGGGAGACAGACGGGTATAATATTCTCATCACTCTTGGCTGGGGCTGCGTCTGGTGAGTATGGCCCAGGGCGCTCTGCTAGCCTAACCTACCCCCGCTCCAGCCCCAGCAAATATTCCCCAACCCCCAATTTTTCATATTTCCCTGTATGCATAAGGAGATGAAAAATCATACCATCATTTGTATTGTCTGACTGAGGTTATACACAAATATTAGTTTATCTGCTGCACCTAAGATTGCTTCTCTAAGCAAGACGGATTGGTCCTGGGGAGTGGCAATATTCCCCCTAGAACATATTTAGTCCATCTTTTATGTGCCGCAATTCAGCCGGCTTCCAGGTATGAACTCCATTTAAAGACAGGCTCGATAAAACTAAACACTCGATAGAGACAGAGCTTATTATCTGCAATTCTCTTTAATTGCCAGGCAATTTGCAGCACTGCAAATTCATCGTTTCAAAAACGATCTCTCATGCAAAAAATAGGGCCAGACATCTCATCTTCATATTCATCCCCCGTGTATTTATTGAACGCTTATGTTAAAATTGATATTAAAGCAAAACAAGGATGGGAATCAATTTGAGGAGAGGACCAAAAAAACCCAACAACAAATATCTCACAAATAAAAGGGCTCCATTGATTTTTGTAGCGTATTTTGAAGTGCTTGGTGATTGGCCCTCTACTCCGAGAGAGAGAGAGAGAGAGAGATAGAGAGAGGAAAGGAAAGAGTGAGTGAGAGAGAACGAACGAGAATAAGGGGAGGATGAAGAGGAGGGGGCGAGAAGAGTTCTGGGTCAGAAATCACTGGGTGATTATTATCCAGTCAGCCAAGTGTAAAACTCATTAGACAATGCATAATGCCTTTAATCAAATCAGAGGAAAAAGCAACTCCAAACTGATAGCTCCCATCAAAACTTACACAAAGCATGGCAAATTTCTCATTTACGTACAAAAAATAAGGGAAGATGGAGAAATTATCTTTCCAAATGGGCCTAATTACTGTCTGCCTCTGGATCAATATCACTGAGGAGAAAAGTAAAGTGTGAACACAAGTCAGACGGAGAGAATATCTAAGCGCCCCCACCTCCGCCCCGTCGATATCCTCCCATAACTAGAGAGGACTGGGAGAAGCCAAGACATCAACACAGCAGAGGTCAAACATGTGGAGATACGCAGCAACAGAAGGACGAATCCTTCAGCTGAGAGAGAGAGAGAGAGCTTCCAAGTGTCCTCGCTCGGTCACACGCCGAAGACGAGCTTCTCTCCTCTCTGCTGCTCCTCCTCGTTCAAAGGACGTGCTGCCAGCAGACTGGCTCGAGGGTGGGTTTGGGCATTGTGGGTAATTACACGGACGAAGGTACAGATGTTGAGCTGTGGAGGACCCTTAGCGGGACGCAGGGAAGCGCTAGAGCGCGAATAACCCCACATCTGCCTCCCTCTCCTACCACTAAGTACCCTTCTTTGTTGGGGTGCGGGTCTTCATTTTTTACCCGTTGACAGCAGTGTTATTTGAGTTATTTTGAGGCATCTGGTTGGGTAGGGATGAGGGGGGGTGGGTATATAGCGTATGTGTCTAGATGTGTGCGTGTGTGTGCGTGCTCAAGACAGAGAGAAAAACGCACTTTAATTAATTGCAAGGAGATTACATGGTCTTCCAAGCGTGTAGTTTGTCATCAGAGCCCATTACACACCTCTATTAGACATTTCTCCACAGTGTCAACAGTAATTTGAAGGGGAGTCTTGGCTGAAGATCCCAAAGCAAAGTGAAAGCCTTAATGGGGCAGGCTCAAGTCCATTTGAGAAAAAGCAGAGGAGAAAAAAAAGCGAAGAAGAAAAAGAAAAGAAAAAAAGAGAAGAAAAATAAACGGCCACGCTACAATTAGCAGGAAGTAATGTGTAAACAAATGAGCTGCAGCGTAGCGCTGCCTATTTCATGGCGTGTCACTCACTCACGCCTGTGACACGCTGGTGACACCAGGGCGAGGCCACCTCTGTCCCCTGGGCTGGGCTTCCTGTGTTTTCCAGCCCCGCCCATCTCCCTTGTCATCGCTCTTCGTTTGAAGCTGGAAAAGCTTTGATTTTCATTGCGGAGCAATGAGGTGTCTTTGTGTGACTGCACGGCGCACCGCCATCAATCTCACAGTGGCAGAGTTAACAGGACAGTAACCAATGCAGCCGCTTCTCAGCACAGAACATTACCAGTGTATGGCCTCATTATTCATCAGAGCGGTCATTAGACACCGCTCACTGCTCGGCCGCCCAGCCGGGGAGAGAACGGGAGGGAGAGGGACGGCGACCGCAGTTGACATCGTGTCACAGGCAATACTGCCCTCCCCTTGAAACAACACACCCGGGGACCGTGTTACAGGAAATACAGTCCCTCCCCCCCCCACCCCATATTCGCTCAGTTCCCACTGCGAGTCTCCTGAGCAGACCTCCGTGTCCTCATTCCCACACCCACAAGGAAGTGTGTGACAGGCTGTTGTATACCTTCCCTGCCACCACCGCAGCTGCTTAAGAGGCTAATGACAAGAAGTTCATAGTCAACATTTGGGAAGGAGAAATAATACACTATAATCCATACATAGCCTCATAACCAAAGTCTAATTGGCCACACAAACTGTAAAATGTAAGACAGGGCAGGGGTGGGGGGGGAAACCGCATCTCTTTGGTGGCAGACGTCACAAAACAGCATTTTACAACGCCAGACAGCGTCTACGCTGAGAGGGGGAAAGGTTGGTCTGACAAATAGTCGCGGGCGACAAGAAAAAGCCAGGCAGCGTCTCCACCCCCCCCCCCCCCATCTCCGCCAGCATTGCCAACCCCATCCCCTGCCACCAGACCTGGGGACAGCTGTTCAGCAGAACCCCCTGGGCTGGGCCGCCACCACCAGGCACCAGGCATCAGGACCCCTAGTAATTGGGTCCCTTTGCACTCCGCCAGCCAGGGACAGCACATTCCTGTCCCGCCACAAAGGCAATTAAAAGAAAAACAGGCATCGTAAAAAGACAGCACAAACAAACAATCCAGAAGGCCTCGCTGCGACAGTCAGATCCTGCAGCCGGGGCGATTAACACGGTGCTAGGAACAGAACTGTAGACCACGACCGACCAAACAGGAAGTGCCACACAGGACGCGACAAGGGGCCTCTCTGATAGATTCTGCTCATTAAAATTTGGGAGAATAAAAAGATAACTAATGAGAACAACTAAGACACAGCTTTGGTTGTTTACAAGTGGCAACCTTCAATTTGACGGCAACCGAAGACGGAATTGAGGACAAACAAATCGATGCCTCATTATAAACCGTATATCACGAGCATGCTTGTTTTCCTGCCCCTGTCAGTTTATTGTGAGAGACTAATTTGGGCTTGTGTTTGTTATGCTATCGCTATAACAGGCGCATGTGTCCTCATTCTTAATTTCTGCCCCAGTTTTATTTTTTTGTGCGTCTTATTTTCTTTCCGAAGAAAAAAAATGTGTTTCGTTATTATCATTCCATTTGTTTTGCCTTCTCCACCGTTCTCTCTGGGTGTAACCTGCCCCGTGGTCGGAGTCAACAGCGGTTAGACAGTTAAGTGGTTACCGTACCTCTGCGATGCTACTATCTGTAACATTATCTTTTATTTTCATTTTGTTTCCCCCCGAGTGGAGGAGCACAGATGTCTGTTCGCTCCACTGCCACTCGGAGTTCTCAAACCTGCAATTACTGCCAGACTGCAGATCTACCTTAAACATTGCTTAACAAGAAAAATATGTCAATATCCCACAGACACTTTCGTTGGGGCTACTCAAATGAAACGAGCTGCTCTCAGATACGCTGGAAATGACTGGAAGGAATGCACGAGTCAGCAGCAATACGGGAGGACGGACTTTGATAGCAGGGGGGGGGGGGGGGGGGTTGTAATTTGTAACATTGTAGAGCTTTTTGTCGTCGTTCGACCGGTTCTTTTGTTCCAGCCGCTCTATTTTGGCCTCAAGCTGAGCAGCTATCGTGTCGAGATTTGTCACCGGGCCATAACATATACTTTACACTGCCTTCTTCTCAGAGCAGCCACTGTGACAAGCGATGAGATGCGCCAAATATGGGCTTTGAAAGAGCATCAACAGCGAGGTGACGGTGTTCTCACCGCCTCTGACGAAGGTGTGAATGCAGGTTAAGGGTCAGCAATGTGTGTGCGAGTCTGCGCATACTGTATAGGCTTCTGTGTGGGTGTCTATTGCAGCGTTTGTGTATATATGTTGAAAGTGTGTGCGTTCCTGCCTGCAGTAGTGAGGTTGTACGTGAGGGTACGTGCCTGCATGCGTGTTTCCATGCGTCAGCACCTTTGTATTTGAGCGTGCGTTAGCGCACCAGTGTGTGTGTGGGTGTGTGTGTGTGTGTGTGACCACTTGCTCCCAGGCACATCGAGGTCCTAAACAGGGCCCCGCTACCTGGCTAAGAGTTTGCCCCCAGGCTGCTGTCAGCACATGACTGATCCGACACACCTGATGGCTTTATCTCCAACAAGCATCTCCGAATCCTCATCAGAGCACTTATTGAATCGTGATTAATTCCCTCCAACGTTGCTGACAGACAGAGAGAGAAAGAGACAGACAGAGAGAGAATGAGAGAGAGAGAGAGAAAGAGAGAGAAAGAGAGAGAGAGAGAGAGAGAGAGAAAGAGAGAGAGAGAGAGAGAGAGAGGAAGAAAGAAAGAAAGAAAGAAAGAAAGAAAGAAAGAAAGAAAAAGAGTGCAAGAAACAGAGATGAGAGAGAGAAAGACAATAAAGGAGTAAAAAAGACGATAAGAAATAGTTTAGCTGCTGGTAAAACAAACAGTATCATGTGCACTGTACTGTAACAGAAGAAGAAGAGAAAGAGCGATAGCGATCCATTGGCATACCTTTCATTCAACAAAGGAAGGACTGTGAGAACAGAGCGTGAGCGACAGAGAGAGAGAGAGAGATGGAGCGGGCGGGGGATACAGAGGAGTGACAGGGAAAAGAGCGAGAGGCAAAATAAAGACAATAGCAAGTGAAGCACAAAGGGATTAGGAAGGATGGGGAGGAGGAGGGGGGGGTGAGGGGGAGATGCAGGAGAGCAGGGTGGAGAGACAAAGATGAGAGGTTTCTGACACCTTTATGCTTTAATGGCCAACGCAAGGCATGAGTGCAGGGTCTTTGTGCTTCCTTCAGAGTAGGTAGGTGGTGGGGGGAGGAGGGGAGGGAGGGAGGGGCGGGGCGTGACAGAGTGGAAGACCCCATCTCAAGATGGCCTACGGTTTACAGACAAGTGTGTCGGGCGCAGGGCTAGCAAGTCCACGCCACCTCTGCCAAGCTGTCACAACACACAGGAAACGACGATCCCTCAGATCCCTCTCTAACGGCTTTGTAGGGAACGCCAGCGTCTCAAGCAGGGACTCAGGTTCAAACAGAACTGATACGGTGAGAGGAGCGGCTTTCAAGGCCTGGAAGGTGAAAACCGAGTAGGAATAAGCCATTATGCGTTTCTGCATGTAGTCCAAACAGCTCTTCGCATGCCGCCTGAGAGATCTCCAGTAGTCCCCCGGCCAGTCATGGCTGATCACTTCCAGGTAGTCTTGGTTACATGAGCATGTTGGTGAGACTGAGGGGCCGTGGGGGTGGGGGGGGGGTTAATGATGCAAGGCAGTTTCCATGGCTGGCACTGAGGAAGTGAGGATCAATGCCTTGTCATCAGTGATATCATAAGAAAGAGCTAATTAACTTAGCACTAGCCTTAGGGTGGGCACAGACGGCTAACGTGGGGCTAATCGCGTGCAGAGGGTGGGGGGTCCGGTCTGGGGCAAGAGGCTTCTGCCAGACCTCCCACCCCCTTCTCTCCCCTGTCCGACCCCCACCCTGACCCCCCGACCCCCCTCCCTTGCAGGGGTAATCGATTGTAAACTGCAGCTGGGGTCACTTCACATGGGCCTCCTGCCTCCCTGTATGACCCCCCTCCACTTCCCCCCCAGCCAAGACCTTAATGGAGTCGTACCTCCCCACCCCTGGAAATCAATACTCCCTCCGCCTCTCTCGCCCCCCAACAACCACATAAAACAAAGCAGAACCCCCATTACAAGACCTTCTCCTGCTTGTCCTCCTGGTACGATGGTACAGCTAGCTCAACGGCCCCCGTCAAGGCTACCTGCTACAGCAGGTCACCAACAACAAACAGCCTCCTTTAACAGCTGTGTGTGTGTGTGTGTGTGTGTTGTCAGGGGCGGGAGCGAGGTTCCCTCGGCAGATTTGATTTTGCTGTACTTTAAGCAAAGGAACTTCCTCCAGCTGGTGTTCTGACATGACAGAGAGTGATAGAGAACACATGTTTACTGGGTCGCGTCTTCTCTGCGGAGACCCAGCGCACAAGGAGGAACGCTCCAACTCAGAGGAGACCACAGCCAATCAGCCAGCCTGCGTTAATGCGTCTTCACCTCGAGAGGACCTGCTCGGGTGGCGCTGTCCCATGAAGATTATTTCCTTGCCTAATACTAATTGGTCCTTGGGCTGGGTATGGCCCGGGGGAAACGGCTCCCCTTGGTCCAGACTCTGTGGGCGCTCGCCACCGTTGGAGGGGGTGCTGATGAGCCGAGCTCTTTATCAGCTGGAACATTCCAGAGCCCAGGCTCCCTCAGGGCCCTGCACGCGCTGTAATTAACTCACACACAATCCATAATTGCCGTGTTTACAATTACTACAGCGGGGGAACACAGAGGATGAAGGAGAGGGAGAGAAAGCAAGGGAGAAAGTAGGAACGCCGGAGAAAGAAGAAGAAGAAGAAGAAGAAGAAGAAAAACACGACATTAAAAGGTGCAAAATTTATATGAAAGTCTCCTCTCTTTTTCCCCTCCCTCCCCTCTCTTCACTTTGCCTTAATAAGCTCTCAGGGCTCTTTGGCGGCGGTAAAGCCCATCACTTATTTATTTTTCCCAGATAGCCCTATTAATTTCCCCCCGGCCTGGAGCTGGTGCTCCGCTGGCTGAGCTGTGGACTGGATCCACCATCCCTGGGGGTGTTCCTCCAGGAAGAGCCGTAAATGACCCAAATAAAGGGTGCTTTTGAAGGCTGAGGAGAGGGGCTCCGGCACCATTAAAACTAAATGAAGTGTTTATTAGCCGTGCCGACAGCGCTCTAAACTGGGCTAGATCAAGGGCCGTTACAGTTAATGTGACTCTCCGACGCTCCCTCTGTTTGTTTAGCCCTGCCAGTGGCCCTAAAGAGAAACCAAAGAGAGGGTTTTTTTCTCTCTCTCTCTCTCTCTCTCACTCTCTCTCTCTCTCTCTCTCTCTGTCTCTCTCTCTCTTCTTTCCTCCCACCCTCCCTCCTTGTCTACATTTCTTTCTGGGGGTGTGACAGACACAGTGCCAGCTAATAGTAAAGTTTTCCATGGTGTCCTGTTCGATCTGTAAACCATAGAAAGATGAGGTGGGGGGTTGGAGGTTGGGGGGTGCCAGGGAGGAATGAGGGAGGAGGGAGACGATGGCACGGCAAAGGAACAGAGGAAGGTGGAAGAAGAAAGAGCAGTCAGATGTGGGCTGCTCAGCGCCGGATGAAGGGGCCTGTTAGACTCTGGGACAAGGGGGGGAACCAGAAGCAGCTTAAAGACCCCTGATTGCTCACATTCTGAAGTTCTCTTCAAGTTTCCCCTCCCTTTAATTACATTCTTCATTTCACCCGTTTTCAGAAAACACTGCCAGGGAAGCAAGGAAGAAAAGCTGGGTCTGATTTGACAATTTTTATAAGGTTTGGATTCCTAATGAAAAAAGCGTGCCAAAATTAGATCAAATATGAAATGAACGGCACATTTATCTTCTTTATTCTCTCCCTCTAATAAGCGCAGTTATTGCCACTATGACACAGAGCAGACCCTTACGTTCCAAAGCCTTATTTCGTGTAGAATACCTGGGACTCTCCAGCTGTTTAAATGAAGTCTGAAAATGACTTGGCAAGAGTTATTTTCTCATTAATCCACACTTAAAAATGTTGAATGCAAATTCCAAGTTGTTGTTTCCCCCCTATTCCTCTCTCCTCCTCGGTAATATTATGCGTGAGTGAGAATAATGACGCTCATTTAGAGTCGAATTAAAAGAAGCGGCTCACACAAAGAAAGTTGCAAAACTATAATATGCCACCTCAAAACAAGGATGTTTTTTGGTGCTTTTTTTTGGACATTTTAGCAGACATCTCTAATTATTTTTCATATCCTCCAGCTGTGTTCAGTAATATCACTGCCAATCCTGTCCTAGCCTGTCTATCTGTCTGTCTGCCTCTAAAGCCATTTAAAGCAGACCTACCTCCTCATCTACACCCCCCCCCCCCCCCCACCACCACCTCCCCCCACCCCAACACTCCACTCTGAAACCTCAGTTGAAGCTGAGTTACTGACTTACTCCCGCAAATTAAGTTTTACTTCAAATTGCAGGGTTTGGTATGAAGATTGATGTTGGACACAGAACACTTTTGAAGTCTGAGGCTGCAATTACAATCCAGTGTAATTATCCTTGCCCATTAGTAGTAGCAGATAGCATGTCACTATCAGGTCTGCGCATAATTAATCACTGGTACTTCCCCCACCCCCTCCAAGCACTCCTCCCTCCTCCCACCCCCCCCTCACCTCCCTCCCCCTCTCCCCGCTCCTCGGGGCTATTTCCAATGTAAAACAGGCTTCTGGACGATTCCCTGTGGTGCAACTAAATGTGTAGCCGTTGCTTACAGGACAGAGTGAAAAGCCTCACTTATTGACAACGCGTCCCTGAGTGGTAATGAACCTCAGAGCTGCTCCTCCCCTCCACACACACGCACATGCGCGCGCTCACACACACACACGCACACGCACACAAACACCCAAACACCATCTTTAACTTCTCTTAATTACACAAACTATACAGTGTCCGCCACATTCCCTCATCCTCCCTTCACAGTGCCTCTCATTGTTCTCTTCGTCTTGTTGGTGTTCTGGTTTATCTGTCTTACCTTCGAAAGATAAAACCAAGCACCCCTTCCATGTCCTGACTGATACTAATACTGGAGGCCCTGAGACTAGGAGATAGGATGTCTATACAAAGTCAATGTTCTTCACCTCTCCTCACATCTCCACCTGCTCTGGTGAAACACCTTGGGTCCGTATCGCCGCTTCCTGTGTTTTCTCTGCCTTGTTTGTTTGACCTCCCTCCTCAGAAACTCGAGGATTGCCTCTCCACAACAAACAGACAAAAGCAGACTCTGATCCGAACTTCCTGCCAGCCGGCGCCCGTCTCAGCCAGCCAGCCAGCCAGCGTTCCACTCACCATTCTCTGCCCAGCACCTGGTTCTCCATCACTGACAAGGCTAACTTGCAGAGCTCAGCTCAGCCTCTGTGATTTATATAAGTTATTATAGCCCATTACGAAACAAAAACTCGACACAAACCCACTTCGACAGCGGAGTCGAAACAAACAATGGGAGCGCGGTGGCCGGGGCGAGCGCGGCGCCGGTGGAAGTCCGGCACGTCCTCCGTATTTCCTCCTCTCGCCACACATTGTCTTTAATCTAATTCTACACATGGTTTCGTTTCAGCGGGAATCAAAAGCCCCCATGTTAACAAACCAGAACAGATCTCCCTCTAATCCACCAGCACAAAAGATGGATGCCTTCGACGCTCCAGCGTGAAAAAACCCCCCCTTGAAAAAAACCCGTCATGCCTAGAATCATTTCTCATTTGCATATAAAACGCTTGCTGGAGGTAAGGGCAGATATTAAAGCAATTTTTTGTTGTTGTTGTTGTCGTCGTAAATAAGTTCACATAATTGTGCTGCGTATTATGCTGTGGAAGGCTCTATTCTCCAAAAGCAACTCTGCTAAAGTCTACAGCTGTTGCTGCCGGCCATCCGAGCTGCTGTTTGTAACTGATAGTGGGGGATGAAATGAACAACAGCATGTCTGGAACACTGCAACGTGGGCCAAAGACAAGGTTTCCATGGCTGCCAGACAGTTTTTGAGATTCGTGACCTTCTGAAGATTGACCTCCATCGGACTACAGCGAGGCAACCAGAGAGGCGGCTTCCTGGAATTTTCACTCACTACGCTGGCAAACGTTCACACAAGAATCAGGAAACACCTTCGTGGCGTTGCAAGATGAAGAAAAAGAGATGGGTTATTTGGTTAAGAAAGCACGACGCACATTCCAGATTTATCAAAGAAGGAAGCTGTCAGCGGACAGCGTTTCCACGTCGATCTGGAAGACCACGGTACAAGGCAATCCTCTTCAACCCGATGACATACACGTTGCATCAGACACTTGATGATGGGTGAGAATTGTCAGATAAACATCAATAATCTTGGAGAAGCCATTCGGACGTCAGGCCCTTGTTATGTCAACTGTCGAGTGATGGATGGAGCAAGGAGTTTGCCCAATCAGATGAATGACTGGGCTGAGGAATGCCAGCTTGGTCGTTTACAGTGAGAATCAAAGGGGCTGGGAGCCCCGTGATTGGGCCACGGTGCGGTCCTTAGGAAGGTGTGGATTCTCCCCAAGACCGCAGTCAGAGGAATTAGTCAGTACTAATGCGATTGCTCCTCTGATTCAAAAACCTGAGAGGTTAGTCATCGACAACCGCATGGGTAAGATATGCCTCCATGCATGTCTGTGCAGGAGGGCTGATTTCCACTACTTTCATCGCCAACACGGTAACGATGGGAACTTGAGTAGTACATTTGTTTGTGACAGACACCCAAGGCTAAATAAGCAGGTCTGGATCAAAACAAATTTCATTTGATGTTCGTCTTAAGGTGAAAAGAGGTTAACGTCGAAATCTTACGACGACACGGTACACGACCTGGCTCGACTTGCCGGGGCTCCGCTTACGTCGGCCCCAGGGGGGCCGACTATCTACCGCACACCTGTGTGAGGAGGTGGAACTCTGCTCCTTTTACCACTCAGCACTCCGCGCCCTAGTGGTCGGCATTGGTACTATCCATCTCTGGTAAACTGAGCATGTACGCTGACTGCACACATAAAGGCCTTCACTGGTGCTTTTATCAAGAGGCATATTAGCCCATTCACCAGAGTGAGTGCCAAGCCTCAAAGGTGCGCTCGTATCATATGTGTGCAGCCCTGTCAGATGCACACACATATTAGCATGTTGTCATGGGTGTGTGAGCGGGGAAGCGAAGGCATAATGAGGACTGATGGCTTATGCATGCTGTATATTCCAGGAGGGTGTTTTTCTGACAGCTTCGGGAGGCGATAAAGTAATAACTAATAATGTGCAGATAACGCCTGGCTGTATGACAACTGTGCCAAGCACTGGGAGTGTGTCTTTGTGTGTGTGTGTGTGTGTGTATGTGTTTGTGTGAAACAGAGCCAGAGAGGGGAGCAGGAGGGAGGAAGGGGGTGTGGTGGTGTCTCTTCCTTTCAAGTTTCAAACACAACCTGCAGTGAATGTTTCAAACCTAATTCACCGCCTCCAATAAATACACACGCAGAAAGAGAATATATAAACTGTTAAACAATCACTCACTTTGAGGAGAAAAAAGACGAGGGAAAAAAGAACAAAAAAAAGACAGAGAGAGAGAGAGAGAAGGTAGCTGGCTTCTCTTTTACCGTCAAACTATAAACAGAAATTGAAATAAGGAGTATTGAGGTACAGTAGGGGTGCACGCGCACGCATCCACACACACACACACACACACACACACACACACACACACACACACAAAGGAAGTCTGCAGAAGTGAGTGATCCTGCCAGGTCCTATCACGGAGACTCCTCCATAAACCATATGGCTGTTGGAGCACCAAGGAGCATCTCAGTGGTGACAGAAGTCCCTGCTACAGCATTCCCCCCGCAATCTGCAGTACTGCACCCTACAGCGGGCCTGTCCTCAAAGCCACGCGCTCCTGACAGGGACTTGAGCCTTGTGATAAAACAGACAATCCCCACAGAGACCCGCAGAGTGAGACAGCAGAGCTCTGAGTACACCAGAGTCCGCCTGGGGGAAGAGGGGGGGGGGAGGGGGGGGGGGCAGCGAGGAAGAATAGGAGCCAGGGGCCGGAGCCACAGACCCTGGCAGGACTAGGGGGGAGGGGGGGGGGGGCGTCTGATCGCTCCGTAAGACCAGCAAGCAGAGGGGGTTCCGCTCAGACGCTGCTATGGCAAAGACACCCTCGGAGTGGGTCTGGCAGAGAAAGACCCTGTGCCCCTTTAAGACATGAAATAAGTCCTTCAGACCCCCATACGGGATCCACGGGGGTCGAGCCAACGGGTTTGGTGTGTGTGTGTTTACACTTCTACATGGCTGCTGACTGCTACAGCTGGGCGATCTGTGTTGATGCAAGTTTGTTTTAGGGGCACAGAAGTGATGGGAGCGAGAGAGCAAGAGAGAGAGAGAGAGAGTTAGCGGCCGTGTTTAAAGTTCCCCCCTCAACCACAGGTTGGGTTCTGGGTGCAGCAGGACTGATCTGTCTTTTCCCTCACTTTTATTGGTTCTCTCATTAGAAGCCAGAGCATGTAACCAGAGCTCGGCCTAATGCTCGCCGTGTTTAGAGAAGCCCAGAAACCATTTGGCTATAATAGCAACCTTCCTAAAAAACAAACTCCAGAAATGAAAGGAGGCCTGCCACAGAAAAGCCGGCAGCCGATTATTTTGAAAAGGTGGTGGTGGGGCGGAGGGGGGGGGGGGGGGG
>BROE01000013.1:6788418-6837267 GCA_036571765.1 Plecoglossus altivelis
TGAGAGAGATAAAGCCCAGAAACCATTTGGCTATAATAGCAAGCCCTTCCAAAAAAAAACAAACTCAGAAAATGAAAGGAGGCGGCCACAGAAAAGCCGCAGCCATTATCTTTGAAAAGTGGTGGTGGCTGGAAGGGGGGGGGATGACATGACCGTGAAGAATCGTAAACTGCAATTGAAAATAAACCCAGGCGTGCTTTGAGCGCCACCCACCTCCCGCAAGCCTCTCCGCCCTCCAGCTCTCTCCCCTCCCCGACTCCTCCCTCTCCCTCTTCTCCTTCCCGTTCCTCAAACCTTCGCCTCGTGAGGGGGGGGGAGGTGTCAGACGGTTCACACAAACCAGGCCTTCATTCTTCTCTGATGCAGTCACTTGATGAGCTGCTCTCGCTGTCACTTTCCCGTAATTTAAGACTGCTCTTCCCTCCCGGCCCGCCACAGAACAAGCCTGCTAGGCCCAAGCCTTCTTCACCTCCACCTGAGGAGAATCACGTACAGGCCCTGTTCCTACTCAACCCTTCCAGCCTTTCTGACACCAGCATCCACTGTTCTGCTGTCAGGGCAAATAGCAAGACAAGCCCTGTGGGAACTTCCTCCGGTAGCATACGCAGAAACCTGGATGACCACAACGCTAGTCACATAACTGGGCCCCAACGACGGACACCGCTGGTGTCCCACAGCTGACAGAATGGGTTGTGGAGGGTCAGGGGTTGCTTAGATGCAGGACTATCCCAGGACTGAATCTCGATGGCTGGGGGGGACAGGTCGGGAGAGCCTGGGCCACCCTGGTAAGAGCAGCAGAGGCCTGGGGGGATGGAGGAGGGGAGGGGGTGGAGGAGCAGTGACAGGCCCCACATCATACCTAACCCTGTGGAGCTCAGCCCGGCTCCCCTGAGGGCTTCCAGGGAGAGAGGAACGCAGTAGGACACCTGTGTCTGCAGCTGTAATTTGTCTTCTCCCATGTTCAGGGTGTTTTATGAGAGGCAGAGGACAAGGTGAAACAGCGAACAAAACAAGCACACGTCCCATTCAGGATATCCTCCCCTCAACTTGGTGAACTCATCACGCTCAGGGAAAATGACAATGACACAGGGATGGTTCATGTTCCTAATCAGATCTAAATTATATACATACTCCGTGGAAACTGGGATAGAGTTCAATGAACGCATCCTACTTCTTATTGAGTTGACTGCAGACGTTTAAGAGGAACTAAAGTTATAGTCAGCTGAAGAACTTTCTTGTTGTGTGTTGGATAAGCCACCAACATACGTGCGTTTGCACACGAGTATGTCTGTGTGTGTTTTGTGAGCATGTTGGAGTGTGAGTGTATGTAAGTGTGTGTGTGGGAGAGTGTGTGTGTATGGCTGGGGGACATGGGTGTTCCCAGCCACTCTATCTGAGACAGGGGTATTAGGCAGGGTGCCTCCCAGAGGCAGTAACTACACAGGCACTTCTGAGAAGCCTTCATCAGTGGGCCTGGCTTTCAAAGGCAGCTTCCCCTGCCCCATTCAAAGCTATCAGCCAAGTTAGGGTCTGCCCATCCAGCCCAAATCCCTTCATGGCTATCAGCAGAACCCTGAGCTGGGCCTGCCAGGGGCAGGGCTTTTCAGTCACACAGGGACCGGGGTGGGACTCACTCATAAGGGATTGTGCAAGGCCGTGACACACGCTTATCCACAGCCCGGTGCCCCCACCTCGCAAGCCCCCCCCCGCCCCCGCCCCATCTATATGTGCGTGCGTGTGTGTATATTATTAAATAAATAATAAAGATATGGGCTTTGAGAAGATGCCTGCCATGCCAGGGAAGCAGGCCTGCCTTTCACACACACACACACACACACACACAAACACTGTGTGCTTACACACCCTGGTCCGTGGGGTTTGGACGTACATGGTGGGCAGCCATGCACACTCGTACACACAGCTGAGTTGATATCCACCGTGCCAGATGTGTACTAGCAGCATTATTCAGATGCCAGTAGACATTGCAGCAGTGAGTGGAAACTGAAGTTGGGCTCTGACTCACAGAACTCCAGGCAAGTGGCAAGGTCTGTCTGCTTGGCCTAAAGTCAGCCCCCTCAGTCTGGTCTGACCAGGCTGACATCAATCTTCGGGAAGATGCATGCATTGCAAGGCAATGAAAAGCAAACAGAATTATAGTTATGAAAACACAGTTATGCGTTATACAGTCAGGCGCCTTTAGTTTCAGCTGTTGACTTGGGGTGGAAAATTTAAGTGAAATTCTAAATAAGGTTGAGTTCCAGCTGTGATCTTTTAGACAGCATTTGATGTGTGTGAAAGCTGGGAAACTGGAGCAATTTTTGGAGGGTGTTTAACTCTGTGCTGGTTTAGGTTTGAGCCAGCCTGAGAGAAAAGCCCAGCATGGAACGACAGTGTGTGGAAACCAGAATGATGCCTTGTGTAGAACGACAGGGGGAGGAGGGAGATGGCAAACATGTCACATTTTCAAAGGGTTTGGTCTTTGTGATTGAAATTTGTAACAAAGTGGAAGAATCTCAAACCCAGATAAGACCCAGGACGGTGCCGCAGCCATCAGAGCAAATCCTTTCATTAGGAGAGTAATAAGACAAAGTGCTTAAACACAACCTGGTGTCTTTTAACCAGTCATGACCTGACCTGGACGAGGCTGTCTCCGAGATTAATCAGAGCTGATTTCTGACATGATTGTCTGTAATTAGATGGCAATGCGTTTTAGATTGCTTTGCCTGCCCACCCCCCCCGTCCCGTCCACACACACACACACACACAGCGCCAACACGCACACGCAACACACACGACACACACAGCACACACACAAAGGTCTTCCTATCAGAAGCCGCAGCCACGACCACGGCATGAATCCTCTAGGGGTTGGAGAGCCTATGGGTTCAGCTGCATCTCATGCCACCCTGCCAGCTCACAAGCCTCCTAATACTCCAAGCTATCTCCAACTCATTGACTTATTCTTGCATGGCCGCGGCCCTGCACTCCACTCCCTCTTCCAGTGTTGGGTGTATGTGGTGTGTGGGCTGTGTGAGTTTAATGTGGGGCGTGGTACTCACCACAGTCAGTCACGAAGAAACAGCCGACGTGGGACAGAGGACCACACTTGACCCAAAACAGGAAGAGCGGCTAGCTAAAGGGCAATGAGAGGATGGGGAGCTGTGTATGTGTTACTGTGTGTGTGTGTGTGAGAGAGAGAGAGAGAGAGAGAGAGAGAGATAGAGTGAGAGAAAGAGAGAGATGGAAAGTGTGTGTAGGCTGGGTTACTGACTAACTTAGAAAACATCTGATAAGATTTTGGGAATAATGTGTACACTAGAAGTGTGTGCATGTGAATGTTTGTGTGTGTGTGTGTTTATGTGTGTGTATAGAGTGGGGGTATTGGGAGGCAGGGCCTATTGAGTGCAAGCTATCTTGCCCTGGCACTTAATCAAAGGGATTAGGGCTTGGGAAGCCAAGCCTACAGGTTATCCTCCAGGAAGCATACCAAGTAGTTATCAAAAACACCCGAGTTCAAAGCAGCTCAATTTTCCTATATTAGAAGTGTTTTGGCCCGCGCCTGGGGCTTGTTTCTAGGTAAGAGGACTGTGTCAGAGATGTTTGTACTTGCAAGTTTGCAAGACAAGACAGAGAGGAAGATGTGGGGTGGGGGGTGGGGGGGGGCGGATGGGGGCGAGGGAGAGCTTGCGCTTAAGTGGAGTCCATCAGTTTAACGCAGCTCGATCAATCACTCCCATAGCCCCTGCCCCGGTCTCAGGGAAACCCGATATGTCGGAGTGTCCGACTTTCACACAACTCTCTCTCTCAGACGGAGGGGATGAGAGGGTGGGAGGGTGAGCAGGTTGGGCGGGGCAGGACGTCAGAGCAGGTACAAGTTAAGCCAATTAAGTGATATGCTGATGTCAGAAAGGGGATTCTCGTATGGTAGATCAACCTGTTTACCGTTGCGGGACTTTAAAAGCATTCCATTAGTCTTTGTATCTGGGAGAGAAGAAACTTTTTAAACCCCCTGTCTGTCTGCACTGTAATTCTCACTGTAAGAAAGTAAGAAACAGAGAGGGAGAGGGAGAGACAGAGAGGGAGAGACAGAGAGGGAGAGAGAGAGAGAGAGAGAGAGAGAGAGAGAGAGAGAGAGAGGATCCCACCAGGGCTACCGACGTGGACAGGGGCGCCAGGGGCCTGCACACAAGCACACAAGGATTGTGGGAAAGCGATTTCCACGCCTGTGAGGTATGCCAGGGGGATCAGCGTGACGTGTTGGGTGAGATCTCCTTTGACGTTTTTCCCAAACGCGCTGGCTCGGTGCGTGTGGGGGCTAGAACACGTGTGAGGAGTTTGAAAGTGAGTCACTGTGACAGGCCTTCTTCAGAAGGTGGCGGGCACACATACAGGCAGCTCTCTGTAGTGGGAACACAGCTCCAGTTAAAGCACACGGGGGCACAGTAGTTCAAGAAGGTGGGCAGAGGGGATTACAGCAGGTCAGCTGTGCAGATGATAATGAGAAACCCAAACTCCCACACAGGTCTACCTGTGTGCTAACCATCATAGGTGGAAGGACATGTCCATCAAATGATGATTCAAACACCTATAGCTGAATCCATGGGAGCATAAAGTCTTGCCACCTAACTGTAATGTGCCACAGATTCATGACATGAAACAGGGGATTTAGCCTATCAAGGGCTATGTTCAGGGCTTACTCATCCATTATAGGAAATTAGCCTGACTCCGTACAGGACAGTGACTTTGGCTGGGGGTAGACAGGAAAGACCAACCTGCCAAAGTTGTGGTATGGCTTCAATAGACAGGCCCATCTGTGTGGAGTTAGCCCCAGTGGAAACAGATGCGGTTTTAATTGTATTTTGGTCTAAATTGCAAAATAGCTACTTGGGAAAGAAGCTAAAATAACATACAAACAACAGCAAGTATGATAGCGAGTGGGGTTGGAATGAAATGAGTAAGAGATCAAAAACACCGGGGCTTACAAATTCAACCGGGCTCTTTGAAAGAGGATCCCCTAACATTACTGCTGAGTATTGATTTACTCTGCAATTTCGTGTCTCTCTCTCCCAGCTCGCCCCAATCTCAGTCTAGCAGGAGGTCCTGCAAATAGCACTCATCTGATTTTTCCAAAACATAAAAGATTGATACCTTGATTCTTTACAGACCAAAGATAATAGAAGGAAGGCTAAGATTGGTATTTGGAGAAAAAAAAAGAAATTCTGTCTCTGAGGCTAAATTAGATAGCCAGGCCCGGAGGTTACTTTAATAAAAGATAATGTGAAGGTGTCAGATGATACAAGGTACTTCTGGTGAACGGGATGGAAAAAGCTGTGTCTAAACACAAAGCCCATGCCTATTGTTCACATTCAAATATAATTCCTTATTTGCGTAAACCATCGATGCTTTACAAACACACACACACACACACACACCACCACACACACACACACACACACACGCACACACACACACAGACACAACACACTACACCCACAACAAAGAGAGAGATGACATACGGGTATTCATATGTCACTAATCTGGCAACAGTAATGGAGTGCACCACCGTGACCGTCCTCACAGTGAAAGGTGAGACTGTTCTCGGAGCCGCAAAGTAACAATAACTTCAAGCCACCACGATATATTTTCACAACTGTCTTCAGACTATCAGATGAGGCTTTCCAAAACACACACTGCGCCGTTTTCATCCACAGATACGGGGTGGGGGGGGGGGGGGGAAGAGGAGAGAAGGAAAAAAAAGAAAGAAATATAAGTCATTCTTTTTCATACGTTTCAGTCCAAATCACATCAAGGTATAAACAGCAAACTCAGAGCACATCTACTATTCTTTTTCAAAGCAGCTCCCTCTCTTCCATTTCAAATACCTCAGGGTTACGGGTCATAATGCTCCAGTCAGCCTTCGGAACATTTATTCAGGCATCCTACAGTAAATGGGAGAGATTCTACTTCAAATGCCTCTATTCCCCGAACTGGCCCTTTGTCTATTCTCTATGGTGGATATGTGCTTTTGGATTACAAAGTAACAAACTCTGTCTCTACTCTTTGCCTTGCCTTTTTTTCATCTTTTTTTTTTTTGCATACCAAACACCCAAATAATTGAGCCAGGAGAGCAGTGTGTGCCTTTTCATATCCACACATCAAGGTGACCCTATAATCATGACTTACGGGTAGAGTAATGACCATACGTGTCAAAAGAAATCATATTACAGTTGGTTTATGTTGCGACTCACAACTCACAGTCCATTAAAGGGGTAGTAAACGAGTTATAAAGCCGTTACAAGCCCCTGAGGCCAACCAGGGCAGAGAGGAGCTGTTTACGAGATAGCGTTTATTACAGCGCAGGCCTTATCATTATGGGCCATGGAGACAGCTAGCTACCTAATGCACACGCACTGTCAACAGCGCTGGCCAATGCTAACGCTAAGCTAATGGAGAGCTATGGTCGGCCATGACAACGTCAGGTGTTCCTGCCTCCCCCCCCAGCAAAGCCCCTGGCCCATTATAAAGGTCAGGGAGGTAATGAGGAGGGCTGGTGACAGAAGGAGAGACGAGGGGAGGGGGCGGGTAAGCTAGCGTACGTGTGGTTAATATTGCATCGCTCCACCATGTCCTGTCTACTGGCGCTACGCTAGCAGGTAAGGGACAAGAGTGCCTTGACCCTAGGGCCCAAAGACACCCCCGGGAAGATAAATATAGAGTGGCAAAAGAGAGTTGCTGTCTTAACTGACACATCCAATCACACGCTCATCCCCTACCGCTATTTTCCACATCCAGGGAAGGCCAAGGAGACACGCTAGCTCTGCCATGGCAGTTTCCAGCGTTTTCCGGCGCTTATTCCTCAAAGTAAACATGGATAGCTGAACAATGATGGTTTTGATCCTTTTCGACCAACATCCCTCTGTCCCACTGCAGCGGGGCAACACAATATAAACATAAACAGTCATGACTCATTTTTTGCGTTTGGAGGGCGAAGCCGAGATTGGTATTAAGCCCTTCTGCTGGTATTCCATTTGCATATGAGAACGTTTGAAAAGGCTTGTCTATAATACATAAGGGCCTTTTAGGCTGTGTTTACTGCTACACTATTTCCCTCCCACTGACAATCCAGGCACGGTTTTGCTTCATTTTGTGAGACATGCCAGTTGTGAATTATTCAGTCACTCATCTCTGGCAGAGCATCTCATTTAAACACACACACGCTAGTACACAGACACACACACACACTCTTGCACACAGTGGTGTACACAGACGCAACAACAGCACCGGCACTTGTCCCTTTGGAGTGAAAGAGGGAAAGGAATCCTATTATGAGGCTGTCAGAACCGGCACGCTGCTTGTTCCTCTAAGCCCTGCCCCTTTATCAGGGGGAATCAGAGGTACGTCGGCCCATTTAGAGGTGATGTACCCGGGTGTTCGTTAATGGGCCCCTGGCCCACGTCATGGGCTGCATGGAGTAAACACGGTGCAGGTTTGTTTCCCCCGGCGTGCGCAGAAAACAAGCATCTCAACTGTAGCCCATGCATTATTCACCCGCGCCGTTTCGTGTTTTAAACGGCGCTGAAATATACATGCAGCATATGCTAATTCGACCTGGGTTGCTCGCACGAGCCGGCGTTCATGGAAAGACAACGCCGGGAAATGGCGTGAGGTGCGAAAAGGTGCTTCTGACTACATGCAGCATGAAAGAGTGTGCGGAAGCCAGTGGAAGGGGGGGCGGGGAGAGAGAAGCAACGTCTGTGTGTGTGTGTGTGTGTGTGTGGTGTGGTGTGTGTGTGGTGTGTGTGTGGTGTGGTGTATGTTGTGTGTGTGTGTGGTGGTGGGGGGGGTGGACAGGGAGAACAGATTTGCAAGTGTCAGGGTTTATAAATGGCGAGTGGGAGGATATGTCTTTATCCAGCGTTGCCTCCCCCCCCCCCCCCACTAGTGTGGGTTCCTGGCCAGGGAGCTGGCCCAGCCAAATTCCCAGCAGTGAGTCTTTAACAGGGCCTTCCTGCGGTGCAGCCGGCCTGTTCCCTCCTGCTGGAACAACGTCCCAGCTGACGCCCCCCTCGCCCTGCCAACGCTCCCCGCACCTCCGACCCACAATCTGCTGCTCCCTGCTCCTGACAGCCCCGATGCAGAGAGATGGAGGAGAGGAGGGACGGCAGGAGGACGGAGGGAGGAGAGATGCCGCTGTATCCTGTTCAACCTTCCTGTAACTCTTAGGAAGAGATCTCTGTAAAAGACACAGTGACAGAGACAGAGTGGGTGTCTATGTGCACATATGTGAGTGTGTGTGTTTTATGCTTCAGCAGGAGGCCTGGCTGTGCCGTGCCTAGGCTGGATCTGGTGCTGATAGTACACAGAACCTAAGTTGGTACCCGGTCTGCCTAGACTGCTATCCTGCCACACGTCTGGCCCAGTCTAATTACTGGAGAACAGCATGCTCCAGGCTGGGCCTCCAAATGGCACCATATGTTTTCCCAGACTAACCAGCTGAATAAATTGCATTTACCCATTCAGGATGCACCATGCTCAGTGTCTGGAAATCAGTCACTAACACTCTTATAAAAGCACAAAGGCCCCCCTCCGTTTCATAGAGCTCAGCTGTGTGTCGGTTTAGCCTTGCGTTCCTCAAGCCATCTTTCCTGCACCACGTAACCATGTACCAGGCCTCTCGCACAGTCTGTAACCAACAAACAGAGCTTGACACACTTACTCATGGCGGTTTAGCTGAGTGCAAAGGCATCACTCAGAACACAGGCAAACCCACACTCACAGTGTTGAGGTGCGTTTGGGGGTTTCTACATTTGTCCAGTGGCAGCACGGTGACCGATCGAGTCTACGTGGGGTGAGGTCACAAGGAGGGGGTCAGCGGTGGCAGCACCGAAGACAATGATCCAGGAAAAACCTCTGGCCTCGCCTCATCTAGCAGACCACTATTTCACAACCGCATCCTCACTGATTGTTTCATCCGATTTCTTTTTCAAAGGACCCTCACCCCCCCCCCCCCCCCCCCGACCCAAATCACATTCCTTTTTGGGGTTTGATCTGAATGCTCGCCTCATTTGCTAGGCAACCTCTTTTGAGGAACAGCTCTAGGTAGACGTGAGATGTGCCATCGTATGACATCGCTTTGTAAAGGAAAGCTAGCTTTGCGGCGACACACAGAGATGACTATCGAGGTGAAGGGAAAAATGGGGAAAACATAAAGAATGGCAATAAATATGGACCTTAATTAGTGTGACAAGGTTGAGAACACAGATACAGAGCACCGCACGCAAGCGGAAGAACCCCCCACCCCCCTCCCCAAACACACACAGCAACGACCTCCACCACACACACACCCTCCCCAAACACACACACACACTGACACACACAGTGTGTTAATACAATGTTCATCAGACTGCTACACAGGATAATGATGCAGTTCTAAGCCTATATGATGCTAATGGCCATTTACAGCCATCATAGTTCTGAGTGTACTGAGTGTGCGTGCGCGTGCGTATGCGGGCGTGTGTGTGTGCGTGTTATTGAGGAGGGAGGGTGATAAACAGACTTTCTAGTAAAAACGTGCAATTTTCTTGGAAGTTTTTTTGGTCAAAAGCCTATGGCAGAGTAATATCATAGCTGGCTGGACACGACAGGACAGTCTTGGAGGGAAATGTGTACAGGTTAAAGTAGAGGATATCCAAACTGCTTCAGATTTACAAAAAGGGAGCTGCAAGCTGCACGATGTGTGTGTGTGTGTGTGTGTGTGTGTGTGGGCGTGTGTGTGTGTGCGAGCGTGTGTGTATGGGAAGGTTTTCTGGTCTTTTTGTCCACATAACATCACATGTCAGAACATGGCAGGCCAAGCTATACACCATAAATCTAATGTCGCACACAGCAACTCTACATACTTCACATAGCCCTCTATGACACCAACAGACAGTTCTGGTTACCGGATACACACCCCAACATTGACTGATGCAACGCACCATGCACCTGGCGTTGTCACACCTGCTGGTTAGCACAAGGCAATCACATGAATCAGTCATATTGCTTACAGCCACACTAGTTTCTACAGAGACCAGCTCTTACTCAACGCACAGGTGCCTGTATGTACGTGTTTCAGAGAGTCTAACTGTGTGTAGGTAGGCCTCCTGGTGCTGGAAGGCCTCCTGGTGCAGGAGGGCCTCCTGGTGCAGGTCTGACCTCTACCAGCAGGATTGTGAACAGAACTTCCAGCTGGAGAAGTCCTGACCTCACAGTGAAGCTGTGTTGACCTGCCCTTGTCCGCTCTCTGTGACGTGCCCAGACTGGGAAGCTGCCTGATGGAACAAAGTCGCGAACAGGGACAACTACTCTTTTAAAAACTGTTTTCCTCTCGGAGACGGGATCGACTTTGCTCTAGGTGTTTAGAATCAAACACACTCAAAAGTGCCCGGTTCTGTCTACACGTTGCAGTACTGTAACCACCAGGCGTACAGCCCGGGCTGCTCGTGGTCTTCTAGGCAAGGTAGAACAGAAAGCTCCCATCTGTGACAAGAGGGGTCTCTGGAAGTCAATGTTAACCCCAACCGGCCCCTGAGGGTCTCGGTGGCGAGCGCATCATCCTACTGTAATATAAATGACGCTGTTAGCCACAGTCTTGCAGGTGAGACGATCTGCTACAACAATTATTCTAATGCCAGGATGCCAGGATGCCTGCGAAAACCAAATGCTGCTGTCAGCCCAGGGGTTTAATTAGCTTGGCACGCATGCCACTTATAATCACCTGTCATTACCAGGCCTGACTGCATCTGCTTACGCGTCTGTCAGTGGCGGCAGGACATGTGTGTAGGGTACGAGTGTGTGTGTGTTTGTGTGTGTGTGTGTGTAAGTGGAATTAGGTATCCTGGCCTCCAGACACAAAGGGCCAAAGTGAGTACACACACACACACACACACACACACATCCACACATCCACACATACACACACAGAAACAGACACACAGACACACAGACACACAGACACACAGACACACAGACACACAGACACACAGACACACAGACACACAGACACACAAACAAGGATGATGGACAGTGTAACTTAAACAGAGGAGAGGCAGGGCTGTTTTCCTCCCAGATCGTGATTCATAGGCCAGGCTCAGACTGCTTGTTTGTCTACATTTGTTTACTCGTTGGTTATATAATCATGTAACCACGAGCAAGCGTACCAATTTAAACCCTCAAACCCATGTTCGCAGAATTGTAGGTCTGAATCATTGTGGAGGGGTTGGCAGCGTATGGGGTTGGGGTTGGGGTGGGGGTGGTGGTGGTGGGGCGGGGGGATGGGGACAAGGCTGTGCAGTGTCAGGCTGTATGGTGAGTCTGGCTACACCTGAGGGGGAATACATCACATTGTGATTTCATGAGGCCGTCAGAGGAGAGGAGAAGAGAGAGAGGCTGCATCTTCCAACACAGGAAACAGGAGCCCCGAGAACCTCAGTCCCCCAAAACTGCAGAAAAGCGAATTTAAAAAAGAAAGGAGACCCCCTCCCCCTCCTCCTCCTCTTCCTCCCCCTGACATATTTGTGGCTACCTCCAGGGCTGGGCTGGGGAACGGAGGGGGGATGGAGAAGAGAAGGTGGAAGGGGGGGAAGAAGGAGAGATTGGGGGAGGCTCTGGCAGACGCCCCCCCACACCCCCCCCACATAGGCCCTCATTCATCTTCTCTCTGTCTGTCTCTAGTCATGTGACCACCAAGCTGGCACGCTCCAGGACGGACCTCAGGCTGTGTACTTACGGGGGTGGATGGGCCAGCAGCTATAGAGGTGTGCATGTGTGTGTGTTGTTGTGCATGTGTAAATGTGTGCGTGTGTGCGTGTGTGTACAAACATCTTTGCCTTGTGTGGAGTCCCATTTTAAATGTGCAAAGACAGTAGTTTTACCATCAGCATGCAGTAGTCAGTGGTACTACCATAAGCAGGACACATCCTGCATTGCTAACTGGGATACGGCACTGTGCCAAGCGCACTGACAATGTCACCCCCACTGTAAATATCTGAGCGATAGACATTCTGCCAATGTACCAGTTTACCTAATACCCTGCCAGCCCATATGTACTCAACAATAGGCTCTAGCTGTTTCCCTATTCATCCAGAAAAGTTCCCATTCAACGCAAGAACCAGGCCTTGACATTGTGCAGCTTATTCCAGCATCTGTCTGGGGCTTGTGTGCCTACACTAATTACAAATATCTGCAGTAATCCACAGGCGATAAGAGACTCATTACTCCAGGAGACATTTATCACTGTGGGATTGATGACCCATTTGGGTAGGCAGCCTTTGTACAGAGGAAGTGAAAGCCAGCGATATCTCTCTATCCTACATCTGTACCGGAGCCATCCATTTGTCAGGAGGAGCGGTAGTTAGAATTGTAATTAACAGCTCAAGAGTTCGGCCCTAATAGAATTCGTAGGGAAAAACTGCTGGATTGACTCGGAGGAGAAGAGGCTGGAAAAGCGCCTCTTTTATGTCCACTCGCTTAATTGCGGAGCTGAGCGGAGAGGCTGCTGAGTGGAGAGGCTGCTGAGTGGAGGCTGCGGAGTGGAGGCTGCTGAGTGGAGAGGCTGCTGTGTGGAGGCTGCGGAGTGGAGGCTGCTGAGTGGAGGCTGCTGAGTGGAGGCTGCTGAGTGGAGGCTGCTGAGTGGCTTGTGCTGGCCTCTGCTGGAGGCTGACAGCCCAGAGCCTGTGCAGCTCTTCAGCACAGGTAAGTGGGCAGCTACTCACACACAATATGGACTTGTACACACACACACACACACACACACCCCCATCGAGACTAACGTACACATCTTCAAACACTGGCAATGTGTACAGAATGCCAATGCAGCCCCCGGCCCCCCAACCCCCGCCCCCCTAGCTCTCATCTCTTTATCTCTCTCTATACCTCTCGCCTCCTGCACTACATATAATACCACACCACATACATCACACACACACACACACCGAATTAAGGTACAGGACAGAGAGTATTGTTGATGAGGTTCTTGTGTTGATTAGTGGCGTAGCCAGCTGTTTATGTAAAGACCCATGCGCTATCTTGATAAATTATTCAGATACGAATAATTGTGGGCTTCCCCCCCCCCCCCCGCTTATATTAATAGCCACTGTGAGTATTCTACACACAAACACAACACACACATCAATCTCCGCACACACACACACATCGCACACAGGCTACGCAGGGACGGCAGAGTGATTCTAGTGGGTGAGGAGTAAAGAAGGGTCCCCTTTTTTTTTCCCCACCCCCTCCCCCCCCCTTGGGCCCCCCCCCCCCCCCTTGCCCCCCTGCCCCCCGTTCCACCAGGACTTGCTGCGGCATACATGGAACAGAGACAGGCTTTTGGGGACGCGCCCGCACACCTTGCCGCCCATCCCTGCACCCCCCCCCCCTCCCTGCCCGCCGAACCACCTGCTCTGCCGCGCTGTGGAGGCCCAAAGCTTGGGGGGCCAGGGGTGACAGGGACACAGGAGATGTTCCCAACCTCAAATTGACAGGACAAGAGTCTACCTGTTCTACCTGCCCGCGAATCCGCCGCCCCCCTCCCTCCCACCCCCGTGCCCACACACCTCCGCACCCCGTTCACCCACACGATACGCTCATTCCCCGGCACACAGACATATGCTCACAGGCGTACACACCAGACCCTCCCACACACACTCACACCCTGACCCTCTGTAATTCCTCCTCCACACGGCGGCTGACAGGAGCAGCTGCAGCCGCTAACGAGCAGGACAGAAATATAAGGGAGCATTCGAACATTTTCCAATACCACTATCTCCTGCCAAATTACGTCTCACACCTTCAGGTAATTTTATGACCCCTAGCACGACCAGAGCCAGCCATTCCAGACACAAAGATATGCTTGCACAATGAAAATGAAGGTGTTCCACTCGCGTAGAAAGTAAGGGGTAACTTAAACAGTAAGGTGGAAGGCGAGGATGTGACTGCATTTGCATGCGTAGGTGTGTGTGCGCGCGGATGGTGGCACGCAGTGTAAGCGTCTAGGTTCGGGTGTGTGTGTGTGTGTGCCTCGTACGGCGTATCAGTGTGCTCAGCGATACAAAGGACTAATTACTCTGAGCCGTCCTTCCGCCGCGAACGAAAGAAAGCCGCAACATTAACACGGTCATTTTGAAGAGCGCGTTAAGTGAAAGTAATAAGCTTGCTGAGGTAAGCCAGAGACGTCGGCGGGAAAACACAGAACAGATAGAGAGTTCTGTGTGCCTGGCGTGACAGAGCCCATAATCCCCTAGTTCTTGTTCCTGGGTTGATACAGCACACTCTTTCCGCCAGCCACGCCACGCTCGTCGGTTCTGACCAGAAAGAATGTCCTGGTTCTTCTTACAGGCACTGTAAAACTTGCCTGAACCCAGAGGCCCCCCTCCCTCTCCCCGCCACCCTCCCCCTCTCCTTGCTCGCCTCTCGCAAATCCCAAATGTTGTTCCCGTGTTAAAACGCTGTCTCCCCAACAAGTGGCCCTAAATGTCTGTGGGACTTTAATGACATTTCTCACTCTCTACGCCACATTGCACCGCCAAGCGATTACTGGGAAAAGCGTAATTATGAAATTACTGTTTCCATTAAGACCTGCAGGCAATTTGACTGAGCAGTGAGGTTCTCTCTGCAGTCAAGGGCAAACTGAGAATTCAGAAGAGGGTGTTATGACAACGAATCGAGACATCTGCACAGTTTCTATGTCAACGCTTTGCCGCAAAAATGAGAGGATCTGTGTATTTAAATGTCTGATTACAGTGACTGTCTCATCGCCAAGCCAGATATGCATGTGCATGCATGTGCATGTACAAACATTGTTACGTGTGTATATTTGTGTTATCTGCCAAGATGAATGAGTAGCATCAGTCGTTTGTTCAAAGCACATTCCAGCCCTCTACCCAGTCAACCAGTCTCCCAGCCAGTCTCTTAGCCAGTCAGCCAGCCAACCATCCAGCCTCCCAGCCAGTCAGCCAGCTGATGACAGAAAGATTCATCCTGTCTGGAGCTCTGGAGAGTTTGAGCCATGTCTTGCAAATATGGATGATTGCTAAACACAGGGCGGTGTACAGAAATCTTCTTTTTACAGTCACACAATCACACCTCAGAACACCCAGGCCACAGGCGCTCTCATGGCATGCCCCGCGCCAGTCCCACGGACCACACAGACAAATTAGAAAACTGCTTTTTGAAGCATGCACTAATTACAGGTGCGCCTTTGATCAAAGAGACAGATAAGGTGTTCTTATTTGTTTTCTCCAGCAGCGCTAGCACAGATGTGGAACAGAGAGAGAGGGAGAGGGAGAGAGAGGGAGAGAGAGGGAGAGAGAGAGAGGGAGAGAGAGAGAAAGAGAGAGAGAGAGAAGGAAGAGGAGCCGCCTAGCCCTAGACACAGGTGTTTGCCCGGCAGCACTGAGCAGTCAAGCGGCCCCGGGGTAGAGAGAGTCAAAGGTGCAGCCAACAAACTTTTGGCTCGCACTGCGTGCCAAGGAACGCAGAACGGCAAGACAGTAGCTCGCTAGGGCCGGGGGGGTGGGGTGGGGGGGTGGTGGGGGGGTCGGAGGGGTAGTCGTGTCTCCGCCGTTAGCTACTGCTGCTCGTCTGGGAGCCGTGTTCTGATTAACCTGTCCCCTCCGCCGCCGCCCCCCAGCGACACGCCGCCTAGCCAGACAGACAAGCGGCCGGCTGGGCCTGCCACGCCACAAGGCCCTGCGCTAATTAAGCCGGCTTGAACACAAGCCATTAACGGTAGTTGAAGTTTGATGTCATATTCGTCTTTGCGCCAGCCCCACCCCTTCCCAAAACTACTAGCGCCAGCGCAGGATGGCGGCACAGGCGGCCACAAGGGCTGCAGGGGGGGTCGGGGGGGATGGGGGGGGGAGTATGGTGGATATTAGACTCATTACATGACAGAAGCACCGCCCCCTCGCTTTGGAGAACAGGAGGACAGATGACGGCCTGGCGAGAGGTCTGTGGGAAATCCCTCGTTGCTGAGTTGAGGGAGACGTCTGTGTGTACATGTAAAAGAGGGAGTCGTCTCGTTTGTGGGCCCCCTCCCACAGTATGGTGTCTCTCCCCCCCCGCGCTCTGTGACTGGAGGCCCCGCGCCCGCCTGGCCCCTGTCTCCATCTTTATTTCTTTATTGTGGATGCGACATGGAGCATCTTTAAAACACCCATCTGGGACTAGAGGACGCCCTTTGTCCCCCTAAGACTCCCCTCAAACCCATCCTAGCTAGAGAGGGAGGAGGGGGATGGGGTGGGGGTGGGGGGTACCATCAACAGGGACACAAAGGATGTGTCATCACGAGGGGGCGGGTCATGGTGAGCAGGAGTGACAACACTACTGGGGCAATCTAAACACTCCCAATTTCCACCCCCCCTTCCCCATTCTATCCATCTCTCAGCAGGGGGTGCAACCGGTGGCTTCACAAGAGTGGACAGAGAGGGAGAGACAGAGGGAGGTCGAGCCAGGACGGACACAGGCTCCTCCTTCTATGATGTCTCTGTGTCCCGGCCTGACCCCTGGCCCCTGATGACAGACCGGGCTCTTTGTTTGGGAGCGCTCTACCCCAGGTGAGGGGCTGGACCGGGCCAGGCCGGGCCAGACCAGGACACAATGACTGGAAACAAAAGAGGGGTGGAGGCCAGGGAGATGGTCCTTAGGGGTCAGAGGTCAAGCTAGCCGGCTGAGTGATGAGTGCAGCTGTGGACGTGCAGCCCTCTCTCTTGTCTCTCTTTCGGCCCTTTTCATGTCGTCAGGAGAATAAAGACCTCACCAGCTTCGTGCAAGCTGGAGCAGAGTCATAAACACCAAAACAGATGTACAGTGCCAAGTACTGTTTGTGTGTGGCTATTCAGCAGTTTGACCTGATTAGCACAATAGTAAAGGGGGGGCAATATAGTACTGCCTTGCTGTCAATATACTTTTTACCTATGGTGCTGTCCATAGATATCCTATTCACTGTGGAGGATTAGCGCATACCAGGCCTATTCTAACCAAACGTTCACGTTACGCTCATGTTCAGCTGATATAACAAGATATATTAAGACTACGTTAGGGAGGGTCATTCAGCATTGTGTGGTCAGGAAGTGTTATCTTGTGAGGTCATGAGGTTTTCCATTGGAACATGAACTTCCAAGACCCCAGGAACACAGTCGCTTCTTGATTTACGCTGTTGAAGACGTCCAACTGCTTCCCTGTCAAAGGTCACCTGCTGCCCCTTCTCCTAGCGCCCCAGAGAGAGGAGGAGGACAGGGGGTGGCCGAGTCAGGCAGACCCTCCACTCGGACACCCCCCCCACCCCACCCCCCTTGAATCATAAACAGCGCCCCACCCACCCTCCCTAACCTCCACGCCTCCCTCTCCCACTCTTCTCTCTTCCTTCAGAGGGGCCTGCGCTCTGTTAATCTTTCACTACACGCCCTTGTGTTTTACACATACTCTCGCCCGAGAACAGAGGACAGGAAAGAAAGGCGGGTGGTGAAGAGACAGAGAGACAGAGAGAGAGAGACAGAGACAGAGAGAGAGAGAGAGAGAGAGAGAGAGAGAGAGAGAGGGAAAGGGAGGGACTGGAAACAGAAAAAAAGGACGAGAAAAAGCCGCAGAGAGAGGCCAGATGGGCACCTTCACAGTCCATTTATCAAACCCAATGTGCCCCTCCCCTCGCCTACGCTCTCCTGTCCTAAAGCCCCATGTAATTCTGTAATCATTTTCATTATCATATAATGACCTTACAAAGCCTACAGCAGTTTGCACGGTCAGTACAAAACTCACAGCTGTTCATTCAGTGTTTGCTCGCCGGCTGTGACAATGCTGCCTTTTTTTTATTGGCCAGAGAAGCGACCTTTGGCTCTGCTGGGTCAGGGCGGGGTCACCTTGTACAGGAGGGTCCGAGGGGCCCATGGGGCAGAAGGTTGAAGTACCTGTCGATGGGTTTACGCACGGCAGTCAAGGAGTTTTTACACCTTTCAACTGTAGATATATGAGGTGAACCCAAATGACCTTTCCTACCAGACCTTCCACCGTGAAAATGGAAATCCAGTGGGGCACCACTTGGTTGTCATTTCTAGCAAGCAGAAAACAAGTGTTTTCCTTTTACTTCGCCATTATGAAGAGTTATTATGCTACCTACTGTATTCGTGGTCCAGGAGCCAGCCCGGCACAGTGGGCCCCTGGGGCCAGGAACCTAGGGACCTATGGAAACCTTAAGTAGCTTTAAGAGGAATTCACCTTACGCACCAGATCAAAAAGTAGATGAATGAGAACTCTATTGGAGCAGATTGAACGAGCGGGTCAGCGTTGAAGAACAAGGCTTGACATTCGTCAACTAGAGTACCCATAAGTCACTTGAGAAGACACAGCCAGTGGGATGATCTATCTCTCTTCTCTGGCCAGGGCTGAAAATATCGCCTTGGGGAGAACTTGGGGCGAGCTAGCAGACACAGGTTTCAAACCGCCCTTACTTTAACTGCAGTTTAAGAAACAAAAAGTCTGAGAAAAAAAGAAAAACACAATCAATCAAGCCCTGGCTGTGTATGTTTATGTGCCGCTAGCTACAGTCATCCATCACCCTTTTCTTCTGTGTGTTTTCAACCCTTAGCGAGCATTATGAGCTTGAATGGCTTCCATGGAAACAAAAGGTGGTTTGATGAGAAAACACCGCCTGTTGCATAGGCAAAGTGAAACCTAATTAGGACCTTGATATAGAAGAATAAAATAAATAAAAAAGGCTCATTTCAAATGTTGCACTTTAGGCAATTTAGCTTTTATGGAAACAAATGGTATTTTGAATGAATGAGGCAAGATTTACCTCTCCTGAAATCAAACAGACATTCTCAATCGTGTGTAACCAGATAATTACTTTGACAACTAATCACAAGGAAACGCAGTCTCTGTCTCCCACCATGGGGATGAAGCTGATTATTGGCCTTTCTCCTCTCCATATCTCTTAGCATTATCAGAGCGTCTCTCTTAACATTGCGCAAGGCCATATGTTTAGGTTGCTCTAAACACCGCCTGTTGACAGCCACTTCACAGACGACGAGCCAAGGGCTTTTTGTGGGAGAGAGAGACATTATCAGTGTGCGGAGAGAGAGATAGGGAGCAGGAGGAGTTCAAACACATTACAGCCCTGTGTGTGGGATCACGTACTCCCCTCCCAAATCTAATCACTCGTCTCCTGCTGAGGAAATAAACTGCTGTCTGCAGGTCGGACAAGGACCAAGCATTTCCTGTCCTGGCCATTGTCATGGGAGGGATGAGGCCAGGCCTAGGGTTGAGGCTGGGGTTGAGGCTGGGGCTGGGGTTGGGGCTGGGGCTGGAGCAGACCTGGCCTGGTTTGAGAGGTGGCCAGAGAGATTTGAGAGGTAGCTTGGGTGCAAGAGGGGGGTGGAGATGAAGTGGGATGGTTCCTAGCTTTCAGCACCTGCGCTGGGAATGCACAGAGCCGCCCTCCATCAGGGTTGTGAGACTGGAGGCGTCAGCACTGCCCTGTGAGGTGTGTGGAAACAGTCTGTTTACAAGGATCATCTGGTCTGGGCGTGACTGGCGGGTCAACTGGAGGGGACACATCAAAAACCAAGGGGGCCACAGGGTTAGGGGCACTGGGGGTGTTTAGGGGAGGTGTGTGTGTGTGTGTGTGGGGGGGGGGGGGGGGTGACAACAGTGGTTTACCAAGGAAGTAGAAGCTAGCTTAATGCCTTTCTGGACAAATGTCCCATGCAGCATGTCTGTGTGTATGGTGTGCGTTTCCCCTCCAGACGCTCTGAGCTCCTAGCAGCGTGGGAGGCACAGGATCGTCAGGGAGCAGCCACAGAGGTCAAACCCATTTGAACGGACATCATGCATCATCCACATTCTATGTTGGTTAGGTGTGTGAGTGAGTGCGGTGTGAGGTAGAGAGAGAGATTGGATTAGCAGAGAGAGAGAGGAGAGAGAGAGAGAGAAGAGAGGAGAGAGGAAGAGAAAGAAAAAGAGAACATGAGGGAGAGAGCGTACAGGTGGAAGCGGAACATGTACAGTGCAAAGCACACCCCTGCGTGTGTGAGAGCGTGTGCACACTCCGGAGCTCCAGAATCCACGGAGGGTGCTGAGAGACAGACCGGACTGAGAGAGTGGCCAGCTAAAACAACAGCGCCCTTCTGTGTGTGAGAAAAGCGACTTCTTTATCTGAACGAAAGCAGCATTCTAACCCCGCTCTCTCTGCCTTATCTGAGGGAAGGAAGTGACTGGGCTATCCAAGGCACACGGGTCGCTGTGATAGCTGGCAGGCCCAGGGGCCTCGGATCTACAAACAACCTCTGACAAGCACACCAGATTGGAGAGTCAATGGAATTCACATCATTATCGCTCAGGCTGAATTCATTCGGCTCCATGTTTATTCTATGGGACATCTCGCATTTCGAACGTTCCATTTTTCAAACAAGCAATATAAAGCACCGGGGGCCAGGAGTGGTCTTGAGTTTGTGCGTAGGGACTTTGCAACGAATATCGACTGCATGCGTGAGCGTGCATGTACGCGTGTTTGCTAAGTGCGTCTGTATGTGTGTACATGTGTGTCTGTTGTCTTACCTGTCTCTCCATGTCTGTCTGTGCTGCTGTCTGTCTGTCAGGGCACTCAGCAGAGTCTCAGCCATCTCTCTCCTGCCCTCCTGCACGCTCTCTTCATCCTCCACAACCGCCAGGAAGAGCTTGGTCTGGAGCAGGAAGCAAACAGGAAGTGATTTCAGAACTGGTTGGAACAACAGTCTAATACTCATGATACAAAAACATTAATAGCAACAACAGCTCATTTTCAGTTTTCAAACCAAACTCGGATGATTTACAGCAGAACCTCCACCAGAACACCCCGCGTGAGGCTGTAAGCACAGAATAAAGTCTGTTTTACATCAGAGGACGAGCAAATTACACCCGATATTAAAGTGTGAGTCAATTAATCATGTCCGTACACTGGTGTGTAATGTGAGAGTATCCCCCTGTTGAACATGAATTACAGGCCAGCTTACAGTGTGACGTGGCGCATCAGCGCTAAGCTGAGTCATCCTGGCAACCGTCAGCCCCCGAGTCCTCAGCAGCCTCTAAGCTGCTTGAGATGGGGGTGAAAGAAAAAGGGATCTGGCAGCCCAAATTAAATGCAGGGCTGTCAAGCGACGCTCAAAAAAACCCCTCTTTCCCCTCCGTCTGTCTTTCTCTCCACGCTCTCGCACTCTAGGCCTCTCTCTCTCCCTCTCTCTCTCTCTCCTTGGCGAAGTGATGGATCCGTTACTCTGACTGACTCTGACGCCTTGTTAAGCGCAGTCTCTTCCTGTCAAATCCACCAGTCAGAGTCTTTCATTTCCTTCCATTAGGTTGCGCTCGGTTCGGCGTTCTCAAACCTCCCCTTTTTTCCCCCAATCCCGTCGTGTACAGTGGGTTTGCTCTCCCCCCCCCCTTTTTTTGTAATCCCTTTCTGACTACCCATCTGTCTGTCTTCATTCGGCTGACGACAGATTCCACTGTGGGTGTTTCTAAAGGGGAGCCGCCGTGTGATTTGGAGATGTGAAATCCTGCCGACGTCCTCACCACGAGACAGGACAGGTGTCAAAACACACGGAAGGGTGGGGGGAGGGGGGGGTATGCGGAGCCGCGTGACCGATTGGACGGGCGCCGGATCGGACGTGCGATGAGCCCGCGCTGACCGGCCGGATAGTGGGAGGGGCTACAGCCCTCCGGAGAGCGTAGCCTCCGTTCCTCATCGGACGCCGTTTCCCCAGATGATTGACAGGAAAAGAAAGTATGAGAAAGTGCATTCGGAGTGTATCAACGTCTGCGCCGCGAGACATATCACTGTCTCGCCATCACGTTTGGAGCTGTGATTCAACAACACAGTGTGCACGACGAGCCATACCTAAACTCAGCATAGACCTGCAATGCCTTGATTCCCCTAAATCTGACCTAGGATCCAGATGTCCTCTCCCTGGAAGTGTGGGGGGTTAAAGGTTCACCCCAAAGAGGAAGAGCCCATCTGTAGTGCCTCTGTCCCAGCATGCACGATGACAGACGTCACCAAAGGAGCTCCAAAGACCCCCATCTCTGTGAACTCTGCTCACCTCTCCTGTTAAGTCTAAGTAAACACCCTGGCGACAGGCTGCTTCAGTGTGTGCGTGTGTGCGCGCCTCCTGGGCCCTGTGTGTTTGTTGTGCAGTGTTTAGGCTGGCTGGTGCTGAGGGAGGTCTTCAGGGGTAGCCCCAGGCTGGTCCCCAGGCCCTCAAGCCTCCCTGCTGGTTAGTGACTGGCCAGCCCCAGGCTCTAAGCCTCGCCCAGACCCGCTCACAACCCTCTTGGCCTTTTATCTCTGGAGCCTCTATTAGTACCAGCCATTCTGTTTACCCCTGGATGACAGTACCTGTCCTCAGGTCCCCTGATGCTGACCAGAGATGTCCCCCTGACCTGGGACCATATCCTAGGGTGAGAGAGAGGGCAGGAGAGGGGCTGGGTTTGGGTCTTCCATGTCCCATCTACCCTAAGAGGTTAGGGTCCATACCTACACTGTGGCCAAGTCTAAATATATCCAGTTGTGGGATCTAAAAGCAGACTGTAGAGCTGTCTGGATCATCTCCCTGACACTGAGAACTGTGTCACTATCTGCTAATAGCTTGATTTGCAACATAATATAATTTCGACATGATTTCATCTTTTAAGAAAGAAAAAGAAAGACTTGAAGGTTGCTCAAAATCCTTTGCCAAAATGATTGCTTCTGAACTGTCTCTCCCTATTTCTACTTCTCACGTTAGCACACCAGCCAAATGTAAGGCCTGTTCTCCAAATCTGATAACGCTTTCTGGCTCCTGCGGGCGCTCAGGTCCCTACATTTTACTTCACAGGCCCTAAGAGTAAAGGTTTGGCAAGCATCAACACAGTGAGAGAGAGAGACAGAGAGAGACAGAGGGAGAGAGACTGTTTCTCCCTCCCTATTTCTTTCACCATGTTAATAAATGAAACTAATATCAGTTCTACTACTGGTGGAAAGAGTCATGGAGCACCTTGCTCAGGGATAATTGATAGCCTCTGTCTGGTGATATGGACGAGAAGGGAGCTGTGATCCTGCCAGGGCCAGTTCCAGGCTGATGGGGCCCGGGGTGTGTGTTGCAGAGGGCCTCCCTGGTTTACTTTGCTCTGGGGGTAACAGTCCACCGCTGGAAAATTATATTAGCCCAGGAAAATAAGTGAGCCAGACTCACTTTCCTCTGACATCACACAACTTCCAGTTGTAAAAGGGGGGGAATAAGCGTTTTCTTGTCCATCCCTCCCCTATCGTGTGATTGGAGATAGCCAAATTGTAATTTGATTCGCCAAATGCCGTAAGGTTGCAGGTTCTTAAGCTTTTTTTTAATAGGAAGTCTGTGTGTGTATGTGTGTTTATGTGGAGGGTTGTGTGTGTGTGTGTGTGTGTCAAGTGGCCCAGTGTCGTGGTAGTGTCTCATCGCTGGACAGGCCGCAGTTTCCACTCACACGGCTCCTGACTACCACTGGGAGAGACTAGCTTGGGGGGTTACAGAAACAACAGGCCTCTTAGGGAGGTCTGTCTGGCTGTGTGTGTGTGTGTGTCTGCGTGTGTGTGTGTCTGTGTGTGTCTGCGTGTGTGTGTCTGTGTGTGAGGGGGAGTGGATGGTACTTGTGATCTCAAAGGTGATTGAGTGCTTGCCCTTTCTGCCAGATTGACCCTTTGGGGGTCGTGGGCGCCATCAATTACACGAGGCTCTGAAGTGGGCTTCCCGATACACAGCGGATTATATGAAGTGTAAAACATTAGAAAAATGTGTCTGCGACATCAGAGGAACACTATAGAGCAGACGAGGGAAAGGGGGGGGGGGCGTTCCTGAAAGGGAAGGCACCCCACAAGTGAGTGTGTTTGAAGGCATTGTGGGTCTCCAGTGTGGGCAGGGATCTATTATACGACAGAGCTCCAGTCCATCTTGGGGCCAGGACGGTGTGAGGGCAGGCTGGACATATGCTTTCCACAGGGGGGCTAAATGAAGCAGAACCCCAAAGGCTTTGTGATCACCCCATTCAGTGGGACAAGAAGAGGAAGACAAAAAAAAAAGAAGACTAATACTGTTTTTAAGGTTGCAATCCAATAGCCCCCCAAGGAATTCCACAAAACACACACACACACACACAGTCTCATGAGTTGGAGAGCAGATCCTGTGGGCTTTTAATGGCTAAACCACATCGGCTTGGGTCTGAATGAGCTGTGCAGATGTCAGCACCAGGCCCTCCAACGCATGGCAAGGAACGGACAAACACGCACACAAACACACACAAACACACACAAACACACACAAACACACACACACACACACAACACCCCCGCCGGTCCGAACAAAATGAATCACTGTCCGCCACCACAAAGCCCTAAGAAGGTGCAGGGACTCATTTGAAACAATGGCGATGGGCCTGGACAGAGATGTTGAAACACTCGCTCACAAGTGCCTTCTGCTGAACCCCTCTCCCCCCCTTCTCTCCACGCCCCATGTTCCCTGTCTAACGTTCTCAGCATGTGAAAGCTGATTCTAGATGGTTCCAGATAGCCGATTTGGATCAGAACTTGTCTCCTGCCAACAAAAGCTTTTGACTGAGTGGGTCGAAGCCAGACGGTCTTCCCCCAAAGTGACAGCATCCAACATCTTAAACTCTAACACTGCGAGACTACGTTAAAACCAATAACATGAATTTCCATCTCTGCCCTAGCCAGTACTGTAGACTTTTCCCTAACAGAAATCAAGTCGGTGGGGGATAAAATGTACTGTTAATAATGTTTTGATTGACTTTAAATTGGCTACCGCGCCGGTTCAGGTCTGCAGCTTCAGGCTAGCGGACAGGCCTCACCCCCCCCCCCCCCCCCCCCCCCTGTGCTGGAGGGAGCAGAGACAGGCTGTGTGCGAAGGACCTGTCAGTGGACGTTCACATCTTCATCCAGCATCTGGACACAAAGAGCCTGTGACAGGTCCCTCAGACCCAGCAGAACATAGACTGAGAGTGGAGAAAGTGTGTGTGCTTGGTCATTGTCGGGGGTGCAGTGCTCTAGTGACGCACCGTGGATTACACGCACAGGTGTGGGTGTGGGCGCCCTGCCAGAGATGGAGCCAGGCCTTTATAAGCGTTGCTGTTGGTGTTGGCTTTGCTAGGCATCTTCTACAGAGTGCATAGTATGTACAGTTAACTAACAAGCAAGAAGAAAAGACTCTTGTACACTACAGGGTTTCAATCACGTTTCCACACGCTTCATCCTCGTCAGAAGACCCCGTAAGAAGTGTGTGCGTGTGTGTGGGTGGAGAGAGAAAGCGTAGGTGGGTATGTGCGCACCTACAGAGAGAGACAAAGTGAGATTGAAGGTGCGCATGCGTTAATGCGTGTGTGTGTGTGTGCGTGCGTGTGCATGTGTGTGTGTGCGTGCGTGTGTGTGCGTGGGTGCGTGTGTGTGCGTGCGTGTGTGTGTGCGTGGGTGCATGTGTGTGCGTGCGTGTGTGTGCGTGGGTGGGTGTGTCTGCCACCCAAGAGGCTGATGAGAGTGGCTAAAGGGTGTTTATGAGACTGTTAGCAGGGAGAAGATGCAGCCCTGAAGCTCTCGCCCAAATAAAAGATCCATTTATTACCTCTAACATGACCCTCTCATTACGCACAAATAGGAATTAATGAGAGCTATATCTGGATCTCCCCATGGAGGGAGGCGGGGCCCGTTAAAGGACTAACGTTAATTACACTGTCCTACATCTCACCCACTTAACACCGCACCATCCAGGAGCGTGCTATCTGGAGAGGGGGAGGGTGGGTGGGTTCCTGCAGTGATAGTCCCCCTGAGTGTTAAGCAAGGTGGTACGATCCATGAGAGAAATTGGTTGTGAGGGTTTCGAGGGAAAAGGCCGTATATTAATATTCAGAACATTCATGTAGTGCTTTCGTGTACTTTCTTATTTGCAGACAAAAGAATTGTCCTAATTTTCCCGTGTTGCTGTGAAAGAGCAACACCAATAACATCCTAGTTTTTCCACGTCTATGGAATTAGAACACTCCCCTTCTCTGGTCCTGTAGTCACCATCTCTAATCACCAGCTCCTTCCTGCATTCTCTCTGACTGCAGTTTAAATCCCTCTATAATAGCGGTACCTCCTTGCCTTGCAAGCCCTCCTCCCCTTCACCCCCCTCACCTAAAGCCTTGCCAAATTATCGCTAGCATCTTCTCCATAATTCCCCTCTTTCTTCCCGACTCGTCAAGCGAATCGAGACGATTTGACACCGTCCTCTTTCTCGGGCCCCCAAACCCCCCAACCTCATTGTTTTTAGAGTGGGCTTAGCCCCTTTTAATAGTCTGAACCCGATGGCTGTACTGATGACTTTGGAGAATTAAAGGGTGTGTGTGTGTGTGTGTGTGGTGGAGGGGGGTGGAAAAGTTCACTGACTGGAGCTGTTGTTCTTTGATGGTGAGAGGAAAAACAACAACAACAACATGATTTCTTGTCTCATCTCTATTCCATGGTGTGATGTGCCTGGGTTAGGCCAGGAATGCACAATTACACCTACATCAAAGTCTGGCAATAATTACATGTCAACTGTTTGCTCATGTTAATGTGAACTGTCAGCAGTGAGAAGGTGGGCTTTGGTGTGAGCTAGAGAGACACGTATTCTTCTCATCTTCGATCATCTCTGCCTGTCTCCCTTTTCTTCCTCTCCGTCTCCAGCCATCGCTCGAACCATTCTGCTCTGAAACCTCGACCGCTTTCTCGGAAACATCTCGTTTTCGATCTTTATGGCCTTCCCCGAATACCCCCGCCCCCTCAACGCACTCACTTACCCAGTCAACACCCCCCGCCCCTGCCCCCACCCCGCTGTCTCTCTCCCTCTCTCCATCCTTCCATGCCTCGCTATCGCCGTCTGGGTAACTGAAGTTGGAGGCAGACGGAACGAGGCGAGGCCCTGCAGTCAGCCCTCCCATCCACGGTGAACACGATTAGGCCGAGCAGTGATTAATCGACGCTGGCCTGTAATTCCTCTTAACTTCTTTAATGGATGTTATCTCCCTCCACGGCAAACTTATCTTGCTGATCGGGCCAGAGGAGGAAAAATGTGGGGATAAATAAATAAGGGAAAGACAAATCGGGTGAGCAGAGAAGGCGGCTAAGAGGATCAGACTGATTCATCTCAGTAAAATGCTTGGTTGTTTTCTAACAAAACTGATAAGGGCCACTTCTAACCTGCCATGCAGTGAAGTTGTCAATGACGCCTTTCACACACACAAAAATACTCTAGATTGGGAAAATGAAACAATGCCATTCGGAACTGACTTCTCCCCCCCCCCTGACGCTCACACAAAAAGGAAAATTAAGTATGTTCTGTAAATAATTGCAATGTACTGGGATGTCGACAAAAACACACCCGACACAATGGCAGACACGTGTTCGAGGAGTTTGTTCTAAGAAGTGTAACGCTGAACAAAGCAGGAACTGTGACTCACGACTTGGGTAAACCTAAACTCTGGCAGCCCAGAGTGTTTTGGCTGTGCTCTCTATTCACCGTGTGAACTCCCATGACATAAGCCACCACGCCTCTGTCTTACCATTAGAATAACACACATCCTGTTTATCGAGAAATCATTAGAGATGCTGACACAGAAAATGGATGAGTAACAATTATGATGTAAGGACATGACAGAGCAGTACTGTGTGTTGTTTATAAAGATACGGAGTCATAAAATATGGTTTGACAGGCTGAGCTTGTGCCCTTAGACATTAATAAAATGTGCAGTTGGGTTTCATATTGAATGCGTGCGTGTGCATTTGTGAGTGTGTGTGAGTGTGTGCTCATCAATATCTCGACGTGTGTGTGTGTCTGTGCACATGTCTCAGCCTGTGTGTGTGTGCATGCATGCATGCATGTGAGTGTTCGAAATTGGCTTGGAAAAGGTTAAAAAAGGCCCTTGATCTACCAGTCTGTCTTTCATCCATCCACCCACCCATCCATCAAATGAATCCATCCATGTATCCATCTATCTATCCATCCATCCATCCATCCATCCATCCATCTATCTGCTTGCATCACCAGCTCTCCTCTCAGCAGTGTGGAGTCTGTCCCCCAGCATCTCCCCACAGGGAGTCCACACCGTGGCGTCTTCAGGATAGCAAGCCCCGGGGCCGCGCCGGCTGCAGGTAAGACCGACGCTGCCTCCCAGCCTTGCCGTCTCTGCCGTGAAATGCTCTAAAAGGCTTTAAGTATTTACCCAGAACGCTATCAGGTGCGGGCGAGAAATTCAGCTTACCCCGTGGAAGAAGTACTTCAAAGAGAATCGCAAATGCCTTTGCCCGTGACTTACGCTACGCTACGCTCTCTCTCTCTCCCTCTCTCTCTCTCTCTCTCTCTCACTTCCCTTCCTCTCCTCACTTTGTATTTGCACCAGCTTGCCGCGCTCGGCGATGTAAAATGTATTATCAGCCGTATATTTCCTCTTTAAATGAATAATAACAATAATCTCAGAGTAATTTCTTTTTTATGTGGCGCCGTCTAAATGGGGCCGAAGCCTGTGTGCTGGTACACAGCAGAAGGTAAACAGTGCTGTGTTATAATGAACACGTGGATTAAGACACTATTCTATGTTCGGTGATAAGGAGAAACAGGTCTTACTACGCAGGTAGCTGACTGTCAGCGAAGGGTAAACTACTGGGCTGTTCTCTCCCATTCATACACACATGCACGTACACACAATTTAACACACACACACACACTAACTATATAATACACACACATACAAACAGCCAACACAATTTTAAAATGCCAACAACCTCACCCAGAATTGTAGAGTACAGTGCACATTGTCGCAAAACGAAACTAGCATAAACACACTGAAATGTAGCACAGATAATGAAGGGTTTTATAATCAGCTATAAAAGCGCTCTTTAAACTATTTACTGAACAGTTCACACTTAACAATTAATCTGGCCGGCATGTGTGCACATAAAATTGTTATAAAACGCGAGTACTGTAGGAGACAAGCAAAGGACTGAAACGCAGCACTTAAACATCTGCAGGATCATTCTGTTGCTGCCTCTGAAGACACTCTGCTCTCCTCCTTCACCCCAGCAGAGTGAAAGAGGCACAGCGAATGGAAAAGCGCTCCCTCGAAAAAATTATTTACGGTGAAACGCACAACAGAACCATAACATTTATAATGTTTTACAAACCCATCAAATAAGTGGATAGGGATTAATTGCCCCGGCCAACCTTAAAATAATTATATGAACAGTGCAACTCTAAACTCCAATGAAATTGATACACTTTAATAATTAGATTCTTGGCTCTGACCCGCTGAAGTCAATAAAGGTTATTAAGGCCAATTGCTGTCTAAAGGCATTACAGGCGGAGTAAACTGGCGGTCGGAGGCCCCCTCCACTCCAGCGCCAATATGATAATCCATTCTCTGTCTTGGGGTTTCTCCCCTTGCGCCGGTGTCTGCACTCTGCCATACAAAACCAGATTGGATTCGCTTAACCTTTCCTGGGCTTTGATCAAATGAGCTCACACTGCAATAACATTTACATTGACCCCTCCTCTCTCTCTCTCTCCTCCCTCTCCCCTCTCTCTCTCTCTGTCTTTCTCTCCGTGTCTTTCTCTCTACCTCTACCCCAGCAGCCCCATCCCTCTCTCCTACCCATCCTCCTAGGTCAATAACCTAATCAGCTATCGATGGCAACCGGGCTAGACTGCGTGTGATTGCACTGTGCACCCCCTGAGCTTTTCTGATTGGTCTTAAGGACGACCATTAAAGACAGAGAAGAAGGAAATGGTCACCGCGTGCATTCATGCACACACACGCGTGGGTCTTCCAACATCGGGTCTTTGTTGCTACTTTCAGACTGTGTGAGTGTGTCGGGGAATATAAGTGAATGTGATCGTGTGTAGGTGTGTGCGTGTAGGTTTGTGTGTATGTGTGTGTGTGTGTGTGTATAAAAACACAAGTGGATGACAGCGTGTTAGCGTGTGCTTTTCAGTTTGTATGTGACCAAGCCCAGGAAGAACAGGGAGCGACAGGATAGGTGGAGAGCACTGGGAGACAGAGCCCTGCTCCTACTTCCTGTTTAGTACATCTTGAAGTATACAAATATATTCAAGTGTGTGGATTATATTTATTGTGAGGGCAGATTAATTTACTTGATACGCGCTGAACAGATTTTCATCTACAAGGTTCGTTCCTCTGTCAAACGAGGACGAGCGAGCGAGAGAAAGACAGAGGGAGTGGAAAAAAGAGAGCAAGAGAGAGAGAGAGAGCGAGAACACTGAAATCTCTTCACATCCCAGCGCTTTTGAAGTTGTTAGATGAGCAGTCACAGAAGTCGGGAAAAAGACAAATTAGGGTAAAAAAGCCGTAGTGTGCGAGCAGAGCTGGTAAATCAATTAAAGTCACACAGAGTGCATATATTAGCATCAGCTGCACACACAAGACGAAAATGGGATGTGCTCTCTTCTGTCGCTTTCCCCCCACAGCAAATCAAAGAAAGATAAAAAAAAAGATTTTTTTTTTTGAAAAAGAATGCCACACCGTTATTTAAAATATTCTGCATAAAGGCTGACTGTCTCTTTTGTTAGCCAGGAGGAAGCTATTCATTGTTGCTGGTTTAAGGAAATGTCACTATTGTATGATATCTGTGATAGGGGATCCTCAAGGGATCCAGGCCCTGGTCCAGGCCAGTCGAAACGGGTTTCGTCGGCCCCGCTCTGTATCACTGGGGAACGTCGCCTTTCCACCCATGTCCTTTTACCTCGCACGCCCACCCTCTACCCCCCCACCCTCACCCCCTTGTACCCCCGCCCCCTCCCACTCCCTCTGAGAGACCCACAACTCAGAACCCCCCCCGCTTACTCGCATCTCACCAGACATCTGATAACCACTCCTTTTCCAATTCCTTAAGGTAGCGCAAATATGCATGAAACAAATAAACACTCGCGCTCTCTCTCTCACACACACACACACACACACACACTCCCATCTAAATACACTTCATACAGCGGCCCTCCACCGCTCTGTGCCTTTGTTTCTATTAGGAAACGCTTCAATTCCTGAGGTAACAGTTTGGAGAGAAAATGCGAGAGGAGCGCTGGACGGGGTTTTTATCAGAATGTCATTCAAATGGAAGGGTGAGCATTTGCATGACAACAGGCTCCAGGAGCAGCAGGGGGCCCCAGGGGACGGGGCCCCGGCATCCAGAAACAGCAGCCGCCACAGTATAAGAATATACCCAGTATACACACGCACACACAAATAGACACACACACCAACACAGACACACACCTATATTTTTGCCAAAGTAAAACATTCTATATTAGAGTTCTCTTCTTGAATATCCAAAATAAATAGTGTTTGAATTATAGATACGTTAAATTCATATTATATAACAAAATATACACAATTTTAAAAAGTGCTTGGGTTAAAACAACTGTGTTATGTGAGCAGTACAGTAGTGGTAGCAGTGACACAGTTAGTAATCGTTTCTATATGTTAAAGAAAAGGTATGTGTACATGGTCAAATGTAAACACTATGAGTGAACAAAAGCACGGTTTAAAAAAACCAAAAGCTCAACTGTAGCAAAGTCAATACATGACGGATTCGTTCTAATGAAAACTGCCTCTTTAGTCACTGAGTGGAATTGGAGTGAACTCTATGTCGGAGTATTGCTTATGAAGCCAATATTGAAACCTGCATTTATTATTGACCTGTATTGGTTTTTATTTATGTGATCTCATTTTCACAAACGATCATTTGCCTTATTTCTGTCCAGGGTTCAGGGAGAAACCAGTCCTTCAATCCATTTTTGTATTCATATATTTCAATCAGAATGGAAGCTAGAAGTCCTGCCAGTCGAGCAGAGTTGCTATAGCGGGAAACGCCTACAGTGCATACAGGCTTCAAAGAGGAACATGACACGAGAGCTGGTAAAGAAAACACAAATGTTCATTTCAACTTCTATGAATATAACTAGTAAAATAGATCAAATATATGAATTTACATAATTGATTAAACTATCACATACTTTCAATGAATTGTTGTAGCAAAATATGTATTTGTAAATATTTGTCATTTCCAAAGTTTGCATATAGATATATATCTATATATACGCATTGTTCACATACGCAAATACCCTCAGACACGCACCCACCCACCCACACACACACACACACACACATACCCACCCACCCACACATACATACACACACACACACACACACACACACACACAAACAGCGCTGAGTGGGGCCTGGTGGCCCCATCGGAGAGCAAGCCTTCACATCTCACTTGTGCTCCTCTCTAAATACAGGCCCAAATCACACCCTTCATCTGGACCCAGAGGTGGAGCTCTGGATGAGCTGAAGCCAGCCGCCCCCACCCCTCCTCCCAGGCCCCATCTCCTGGCTCTGGAGCGGGGAGACCGAGACCCTGGCTGCCTGGCTAAGACACGGCACCAGTGTGCTCCAGCTCCTCGCTCTCTCTCTCTCTCTCGCTCTCTTTATCCCTGCCTGAGCATTAGATGTGATTACTGCTCAGCGCTCGCCACTGACAGAGACAGAGAGTATGGAGGGAGAGAGAGGGAAGGAGGGAGGGAAGGAAGGGGGCTGATGAGAAGAGGGAGAGGGAGCTGAGCTGTGGAGATGAGTGCTACAGTGGGACAAGAGTGCCCCCTGCTGGCGCGCTTTCTGGAGGTTCCGAAAGCCTTCGCTGTCAACGACAGAAGGTCGCGGACGGTCTGCAGCGCACGGGCGCGCACGCGCAAACACACACAAACAGAAGTCAGTCGAGACGATGGGGACTTGAATGTGAGCCCTCTAATCTGTGAGGCTGCAATAACGGAGTGAGTTGTTCAAGCCATGGCAAGGAGATGAATCAAGCCAATTCCTCTACACTCCCTACCCTCGCAGGCACACACACACACACACACGCGCGCGCGCTCGCACACACAACGTGCTTTCCTGATAAACAGATGAGTCAGACTGGAGTGAAATAGATGACACATGCTTCTGAATATGATACAGCCGATACAGTATTTCACAACCTCACTCCGGTAAACTAACAATAAAGTTGTTTCTGCAGATGTGTTGTGTAGCTTGCGCAATAAACTCAGGCACAGGCCTGTTTAAAGTGACCTCAATTTAGGAAGAGGGAACTTATTGTTTGTGTACAGTACTGCATGTGTGCATAAGAAGTGTATGTGTGTGGGTGGGTGTGGTGTGAACTGGGTGTGTGCATAAACAGTGTGTGCAGTGTGTGTTTGTGTGTGTGTGTGTGTGCTAGGAGACAGTTGTGTGCGTATCGTGGCCCTGCAGGGTGTGTCTGGACTCACCATGAGCTCCATGTGTCTCCAGTCTGTCTCCAGTCGCTCCATGGGGCCACTCCACCAGCTGCAGAAACGGGTGTAGCGCTGGCCCTGGAACCAGTACTGCCTCAGCCATTCAAACTCCACCTTGGCAGGCACACATAGGCATACAAATCAAACCGTCAGAACATTTGTGGTAAGTGACAGATCGTATAGATATAGTAAGTCTGACAAATGTAGCCCATAAAGATGATCTTTCGGTGGAATTTCTTTTTGAATTATCTGTATAGAATGACTTGTGATGTTTAAGCGTGTTGTAAATTCAAGACCCAAGTGACAAATGACTATCGCTTCTGTCTGGTCTTGGTGCCTTATTTCACCTCACTTGGACTTTTTACGAGCGTTTCTACTGTCCTTCTGTCCTGCACTCTCCCACACTGTCAGGTAAGACACCGAGGTCTACCTGTCAACCAGAACCTCAAGGCCTCTATGATGCGAAAGACAAAGACAGAGGGATGGAATAATTGGTTCAAGTTTGGGATTTTTGCCAAATTAGCTAGATGTAAGAAGAGAGAGGGAACGAAGGGGCGGAGGAGAGAGAGAGGAAGATGTCCCAGAATGCAATGCCAGAAATGTGAATATGCATATAGCCGTTCCTCGGAGAACAGGTAAACACACTCCGCTTGGCCCCTCGACCCCCACCGTCTACACACACGCACGCACACGCACACACACACACACGTGCACACACGAACACTAAGACACAGACAAACACAAGGAAACAAACAGACACACATCTCACCCTCGCATGGATCCACCCTCTCGCTCCTCTCCTCCCTCTACCTCCCTTCTCTCCTCGCCTCACCTCAGCCCCCTCACCTCAGCCCCCTCACCCCAGCCCCCTCACCTCACCCCCCTCTCCTTCCCTCCTTCCCTCCATCTGGGGAATGACAGTTTACGCTGCTGAGCCCCTCACCTCTCCTCCAGCAAGGCTGGTGTGGTTTCCTGCTCTTTTGAAGTGCTGGTTTAATCCTCATGAGACTGCTTCATCAAGCTAGGTGTATGTATGCATGCATGTATGCCTGAATATCGGAGCATGTGTGTGTGTACTTCTCTACATGTTACTAAGTAGCGTGTGTGTGTGTGTTAGCCCGTCAACGTGCTATTGTGTGTGTGCATGTCAAAGATTTCCACAAATGTCGATGATGCAAAAGAAAGCCACTTTGACTCGCCCTCCCCGCAAACACCCAACAGCCCCCCCGCTCCTCCCCCGGCCCCCCGAACCCCCCTCTCCCTGTAACAATACCTGCCCCGCTCCTTTGACATAGACAACTGCATCACACGCAGCACCCCTGTACAAAAGAGCTGCATATCAAATGCCTGTGAAAAAAGACAAGAGCTTGTTGTTCCTTTCCTACGACTCCTCCGTTTACCGTGTCTTTTTTTACGGAGCATTACGTCTGGCACGGTGTGCGTCTTACACCAGCAATATCACACCTAGAACTAAACACCCGGAGACACCAGATCCATCCAGTAATAGTCTAGGTGGTTGTCTGCCTTCCAGTTGCTATGGAGAGAGGCTGTGCAGTAGAGGACGGAGTCTTCTTTGGGGAGGCAGAGGCTCCCCTGATCTCTGCAGTGTTCCATGCAGGGGCCGGGCCTTGTTAGGGGGGACGACACGGGCCCCGGGGCCCCTGTTCAGCATCCTCACAACCACTCTATACAACACCACCTTCAAAGAAATGTCAGGCTCTCTGTTTGGTCCACTCTCTCTTCGATCACTACAGCTTGAACACAGTACAAAGCCAGATAAGGACACATACTGGATGTCCTTTTCTCTATATCCATCTCTTCCCCCCTCTGCTCTCTCTCTTTCTCTCGCCGTTATTGTCCGTCTGTCCTTTCCTGAGGGGAGACTGCCCGTGGCTCTGCTTTGAGCCGACATGGCAGCAGCTTCCTGCCGTGTAGGCTGCTGGTAGCCACAAAGCCGGCGACTGGGGAGCGTGGCATTTAGAGGCCCGAGAGCAGGCTGACCGTGACTTACTGAGAGCTGACTAAATGCCACCTATCCAGGTAAAGAGGAGAAGGAGAGAGAGGGAACACAGTGTGTGTGCGCGTGTGTGTGTGTGTGTGTGTGTGTGTGTGTGTGTGAAAGCGTGCGTGCGAGAGAGACAGAGTGTGTGCAGGTGTGAGGGAGACAGAGTGTTGGAGGGGTGAGCGCAAGGGAGTTAGCCATCGAACACAAGAAAAACTGAGAATGGGAGAGAGAGAGAGATACAGAGAGAGAGATTGGTGGGTTCTGGGTGAGCTCCGCAGAGGCGCCCACCTGTCATCTCCCCAGGTGACGGATGTGCTAACTGCACATTAGCCTCCGCTCACCGGCCGCCCGCCCACCCGCCACCCCTCGCCACGCCGACCCCAGTTTCAACACCAACCAGCTCATTTTTTCCCATTTAATGAGGTGCTATTTTTTCCCACACCTCCCAGTAGTCCCTGAGCAGGTCCCGATCAATTTGGGCCGTGGCCCCGAGGTGGGAGGGCTGGTGTTGGGGAGGATGTGTGTGTGTGTGTGTGTGTGTGTGTCGCAGGGAGGCGATAGCAGCCTGACTCTCCCTGCAATGTCATGAACCAGGACTTCTGGCCCTGGCCACACACCCTGGTGCACTCTGACAACAGATCAGAGGGATGGACACATGTACCGTAAGCTGAAGTTTAAGTACATATACACACACGCCAATGTACGCTCTCTCAAACACACAGGTGCTATATACGCACATGGTGCCATGTAAACAAATCCTCAAACACACACTCCAAAAAACAATAACACACTCTTCCCACAGATGTATGTCTCTACTATCCCAAACAAAAAGAAGAAAAAAAACTCTCCCTAAACACTTGCACTCCCTCTGCTGTGTCTCTCTCTGATGCCAGTGCGGTGAGCAGTGTGGGAGTATATTCATGAAATAATCCTTCTTCTCTCTTCCCTCTCTATCACTCTATCTCCCTCCCTCCCTCTCTCTCATTCTATCATTGGGGACTAGCCTAGCCTGGAAAACAGGACATTGCAAGGTCACCATCACCTGATTTCACTCCGAGTTGAGTTTCCTCCTGGTGAAACATGTGGGACCTAAGTGTCTGTCTGTCCCTCCCTTCAATATGTACAGTTGGGCGAAGGTGGGGGTTGGGGGGAGGGGAGGGGGGAGGCCTTGTTTGGGAGGGGGACTCCCACAGGGCACACTGTCAAACTCCCACCTGGGATGTGACACAGTGGCTTTAAATGAGACAAGACGTTAGCATTAGCATTTCAAAGGCGACGACACCAGGGCCGTGTGGTGACGCTAGCCCTCCACCGGTACCCCACTCCACCCCCCACCCCCCCAACTGTAGAGTACAGACAGCAGGAGGGATTAAAGAAGAGACCAAGCCCTAGCATCCCGAGGTGGGATTGTTTTTGTCTACTTGTCTCTCTGCCTTTGTCTGTCTCTCACACGTTCTCTCTCCGTCTCACTCTCCGTCTCACTCTCCCTACGCGTCTCCCCTGTTCTTTCCAATCATCCCCTGTTTCAACCCTACCCCCCCCCCACCTGAGTACACAGGTACTCAGATGGCAGACGTTCAGCTTCATCACCATCAGACCCCCTAAACACCCTCCCACTGCCCCTGATCCTTTCCCCCACATTCTCCCCTGAACAACTGTCAAACCAAACTCTCTCTCTCTCTCTCTCTCTCTCTCTCTCTGGCCGCCAGTCCCCTGCATCAGCCCATGCACATGCCTGTTTAGCACCTTTTAAGGACACGCCAGGAAGGGGCTGGCCGGGTCAGGCCACCGGCGCGCCTCTCGCTTGTTCGCTCCTCAGTCGTCCATGTCAAACACGACCCGCCGCAAGCATGCGCCCGCCGCCAACAGCTAACTGGGCCGCCATCGTAAATAACTCCGCCAACAATACATCATTTAAGTGGGAGTTCCGCCCTTGTGGGCAACTCACAACAAATGGCTCAATCGATCATCGCACAGCCAGGTAGAGAGGGGCCAGAGGCCCTGAGAACGTACCCCCCCCCTCTCTCACACACACAAACACAGACACACACACACACACAGAACATACCCCCACGCACATCATAAACACATATGCTCGCCCCCTTAACACACATCCACTCTTTTTTATAAATAGCGTCCTGTTTTGCTAACTCTCCGGCATGAGCGCCTGGCTAAGGCTGAGGCAGGGGTTAATCCTGTGGCAAGCAGGTGTTGCTCCGTACCGGGAGTGACCCGGGGGAGGCGGAGGGGCCGCACCGCCGCGCCCGCCGACGTCTCCATTGTTTGGCGGTGTGAATAATTAATGTTACGTACAACCTTTAAACAACCTCGCGCTGGGCTCATCTGTCATGGCTGCCCGCCGCAACAGGGGTGGGTGCCGTGGCTACCTGGAGGAGTCCGGGGGTCAGGAGCGCCCCGGAACGCCCGGCTGGAGGGAGAGTAGGGGGGTTCGGGGTGAAACGCTATTTTGGCGGTTAGCCTCTAGCACGCAGGAGCAGATCGGGGCAGGCTACCACTGTGAATAGCTCCAACTATACGCCCCCCCCCCCCTCCTCCTCCCTCCTTCACTCTTCTCCCCTCCCTCCAGCCACATCCGCTTCTTGCCGTGTGTGAACAAGACGGCGGCCCCCACCCAGAGACAGCATATGGAGGAGCGATTGACTCACGATCCATCATAGGCTGGAAGACTAATGAGAACAACCTGGATTTCACTTACCAAACATTTCCCTCACCAGAAACAAACGCGTAAGCTATAGGCTACACCTGCGTGGGGGTGTGGGGGTGGGGGGGGCAGACTCACACGCCTCTCGTTCCCCTTTCAGAGGGCTTCCAGACAGGGCAGTGTTCTCAGCGACCGAGACAGACATCTACAGCTCAAGCCACACACGTTACAGAAACGTGTGACCAGATGATTTCTAACAGTCTTTCCTGACCTTATCCCCTCTTCCAGATTGCTGCAACACGTGTGTATTGGGTGTGGTGGGTGGGTGGTGCGCTTTGGTGCGTGTGTGCGATCTGTGCGGTGGTGCGGGGGGACCGGGGTGTGTTGGCGGGGGGCCGGCCTCACCTCGTTGTGGATCTCCTCGCAGTGCTGGAGGGTGGAGGGCAGCAGCGACAGCAGGCTGTGGGNGGGGGGATGCCCTCACCTCTGCCACCCGGTGGGTGGAGCTGAAGCGAGGCATGTCTCCGGTCAGGACGCAGTGCTGGTGGCTCCTGTTCAGGTCGTCTGGAGGAAGGGAAATGCGGGGAACATCTCACGATCACGTCGACCTCAGGGGGGCGCAGGACTATACTAGACTAGGGTTCCGCCATCGCTACAAAACCCTGCCTGAGTCCCCCTGGTGAAAACTGAGATGTGAACTGTCCGCTCTGATCCTCTCCTCCCTTGATCGCTCGAGTCGTAGTCGGAGAACTAACCGAACAGCCTGTCTCATTGTTCTCAGGCCCGCGAAGCATTTGGTGGCGTGCACTGTTATATTATCACCAAACACTCCCAAATCACATTCGATCTGTCAAGATGGAGCGGGGGCGTCGCAGCAATAAACATTTGTCCAATATTAAAGGGATTGTTGAGAATTAACCAAACTGCTGTTCCCAGCCTAGTCGCCCATGTGTTAGTCTGTTTGCGTGTCTGGATGTCGCAGTGCTCGTCTGCTACTCGCTTCATAACCCTAATTAATTTAGGTGCGACGAGGGGGCTGGCGTTGAAACCGGGACGTAGTCCACACCTGCCTTGAGCACGGTAGACAGCCCCTAATGCGTGTGATCGGAGAGTCAGGAAGACTGTTTTCCTAAGAAGACATTACTATGTGTTTTTGCACACAGAAAAACACAAGGGGGGAGGGGAGGGTGGTTTAGGCTTGACAAACAAAACAAGTTCTCCATGTTTTGCCGTCTCCTTCCTTGATGAGATTGTGAGGGATTAGCTCCTGTGGCAGAATTACTCCTGTCTTTAAAACAGTTTGGATCCAATAATAAATGATCTCCATCAATCTGCACCTCCTGTTCTCGACGGATCGCTGCGACTCAAACTCGATTCCTGTAATAAATATTTATCTTTCTTTCACCCCCTCATCTGGTGCCACTTGTCTTCTTTCTCCCCACTGGGAAGAGGGGCTTTTAAATATATTGGGTCAACTCTTTCTTCTGCTCCCCGGTGCATTCAGAGCTGGAAATGAGATTACCAAACACACCCGGTGTCAGGACTTTCATTGTTCTTTTTTTAACCGCAGAAATTCCATTTGGTGGAAATAAGGTTGATTTGATTTGCTCCCAGCAGAGCGGACATTAGCGGTTCAGAGGGCGAGGCAGTGACAAATAGGGGGGGGGAGGGGGGGGGGGGACGACCGAACGGAACAAGAAGACAGCAGCGCTCCGTACTGGCGCAGGGCGGAGGACCTCCAACACACACTTCTTATCTGAGGCTGTTTGTGTTCTGAGGAATTTGCTGTGGATGATGGATGTGTGTGTGTGTGTGTGTGTGTGCCTGTGTGCGTGCGTGTGCGTGCGCGTGCGCGCGTGTTCTCGTGGCAGACATGTTGGGACGTCAGGGGACATGTCTCCAACAGGAACATGAATCCCCAGAGCTCCAGATCACTCTGGTCCCATTACAGGCAGCCCCTACCTGGGCTGAAAGGGACATGCTAGGTAGTAAATCTCCCCCCCCCACACCCCCCGACAGGCAGGGCGCCCGACTCTGAGCTAGGCAAGAGGTAACCACAGCAGTTTGACAGCGCAAGTGAAACATCACGGACTGCATAACCATGAACATGCTTTAAGCGGGTGTCAGATGAGCTCGTGTTCGTAGAAGCGTGTGTGTCTGCGTGTGCGCATGTGTTCCAAATACCAATGTCATAATAGGACTTTTCCTCGACACCACACACAGGAGAGGATGGGTCTGCTGGAGCCATCAGCCCTCGGGCCTGATTTACACCCTCATGGCCCGTTGCCTGTCCTCTCCGGTGAGACAGCACCAGCCCCGGGTCACAAGACTTCATAAAATAACATTTGGTTTCCTTAACCTCTCTAATGCACACAATTTCATGGAACCTTAAGGCTCCATGAGCCAAAGAAGACCAGCTGTGGAGTAGCTAGACAGCGATCCAGCAGGAGATGTGAGATCAGAGGAACTAGTGAGAGGGAGAGAGACAGAGACAGAGAGATAGACAGAGGGAGAGAGAGAGAGAGAGAGAGAGAGAGAGAGAGAGAGGGAGAGAAAGGGGCAGAGAGAGACAGAGAGAGAGGGAGACAGAGACAGAGAGACAGAGAGAGAGAGAGAGAGAGAGTGAGAGAGAGAGGGAGGGGATAGAGAGAGAGAGAGAGAGAGAGAGAGAGAGGGAGAGAGAGAGATAGAGACAGACAGACAGACAGACAGACAGACAGACAGGGAGGGAGGGAGAGAAAGTCTGTACAGCATCCTGCTTCTATGGGTCATTTGGGACAGAGCAAAGCAAACACTAAAAACATAGAGTCATAAAGTGTTGCTACCTCCGGACACAGCAGACATCATGTCAATGTCTGTGTGTGTGTGTGGGTGTGTGTACGTGTGCGTGCGCCCGAGCGTGTCCTTGGGTACCTCTCATGTAGTAGCAGTCTCCAGACTGCAGGGGAAGGGTCAGGCCAGGAGTGTGGATGTCCCAGGCCACCTTCAGACCAATCCTCCAGCAGCCCTTCTCCCCAATGCTCTCCTCTGGGCTCACACCTGTCAATCACACACAGCCACACCTCCATGGGTCACCTTGCCGTCAGCATCACTGAACATCGCATTTTACACTGGCATATGAGTTGTGACAAGCTGTTATACTAGAGAGCACAAACTGGTACCGGCGTAGCTTTGGTCGACGTTCAAACATGGAGGGTACTTCTATAAAAAGCTTTGGATGTTTGGTGATGTGTGTGAGACAGCGTGATTCAGGTCGTCTGACCCGGTCGTCTTCCAGTCTTGCTCCGCCTCCCCCATGCTCCCTAGCTCCCTGTCTGAAGGTACTATGAGCCAAATGCTGGCCAACACCCTTCATCTCAATCAATACTAACGTCTTCACGGCCTTCTCCTCCCCCCCACGTCTGCCTTTTTCTTTGCTCAGCACCGATAAATAGTAACTTCATTTCCCGCCAGTGCTTTGTGAGAGAGCCGCTAATGACAGCTCCCCCCCCCCCCCCCCCCCTCCCCCGAGGCCCCCTCAGAGAGGAGGAGGGCTTTCAGCCGGGCGGCAAGATGCCCCTCCTCCACGGCGGACTCTTCCAGAAACACGAACGCGCCGGCCGACTCCGTGATAGAGAGCGCGGCAAGGGACGTGGTGTCAGGTGCGGCAGGGCTGTTCAGACACGAGAGGGCCTGTTGAGGGAAGACAGGCAGCCATGCGAACACGCTCGCACGGTCATCCTACGACGGCGACACGCCTGGAACAGGTCAAGGTCGACGGTTCGACCGCAGATTCGAAAAAGCGCGGCTGCCTGAGCGCGGAATAATATAGAAATCCCCCCTCCCCCCTGCCCCCCGGACCCTCCCTCATAAAAAGAACATTCCACACTGCAACACTTCCACTTTGCTCCATTCTGGGAGTCCTCACAAGGATGGGGTCGGAGCGAAGGCAGCGTTTGCGGCCTAGCGCTGAGGGGTTGACTGCTGTGAAAGTCCAGGCTCTGGGTTTCTCCTTCTGAAGTGGGAGGCGATGGGGTCAGCGGGGCCTGCAAAGACGCAGCTGCAGTTCCCCCCCCCCCCCCCCCGACCGCCGAGGCTTGCCGTTTGAAGCCGTCGTTCCCGGGGTCAAGGTTCAAAACGGGTCGGAACAAATCATCTCAGCAGACCTTCTAAAGCAGGTGGTTCTGTTTAGAACCTAAACCCTTCTGAGAAGGACCACGTCGGCTGGAGAAATAGGAGCGTTGGTTGGGCCGGAGGTGTTTTAGCCAACGAATAACAACACATCGAATGATGTACTTTTTTACCTGCTCTTGCCATTTGTACACAGTCATTAAGCAATGACTGTTCTTGACTTAACATCCATAAACGCTACGGCACGACCCTTGAGGAACAGACAAAACACCAATTAAGTGTATTATCTAGGAGCAGTGCTGTCTACGAGCAGTGCTGTCTAGGAGCAGTTCTCCAACGAGCCCTTCATTTCTCCATATCAGATAATTACACATTGATCATTTCTAGGGGGCGGAGGAGTTAGATGAGATGAGCTGTGATAAGGTCTGTTTATTGAAGTGAGCGTGCGTACGTGTGCGTGTGTGTGTGTGTATGCGCGTGTCCTTACGCATGTACGCACAGGCTTGCGCGTGCATGTGCGTGTAATGCTAGTCCCCCTGTCTCTGGGATCTGCCTCGTAGCGCTGGTGATAAGCCAGGCCCCATCAGAAACAGAGCCTGTGATGACATTTGATAAAGCCTTGACACTATCGGGCAGACAGATCTTCTGGCTGGCCAACCGGAGGCCTCGTCTGAGACGCTAGCTTCCCTGTCACTCCTCTGATCCGCCACAGAGACGCACAGATAAACTCCAGACCATATTACAATGACAGAGATAAGTGATACTTTTCTGGGAACATGACACAGAATATATAGGTTGCGGGGAGGGGGGGGGGGCTCTTCGTTTGGAGAAAATGTAAGCGTTTGAAACCTTGTTTTGTTCTGACGTGAACTTTGACCCTCACCTTTGTTGTCGTGGCAGCTGTAGCTGTACACAGCCACGGGAGACCTGGTGACCAGGTTCTCGTCGTGATGCCACCCCACCGCCATCTTGCCCATCCCATAGTATGGCTCTTCCTTTAGCTGGCTCATGGCAGATGGGTCCATGTAGTTGAGCAAGGTGACGTTGAAGTGGGCAGGGCCAGGACCCGGTGTTGGAGGGGAACCAGAACAACCCTGGCCACTGTGCTGCTCCTCCTCATCTTGGATATGGTAGCCAGAGAGACTGTGCTTCAGTTCTGCCACAGGTTTCTCCCGGCATCCCAACATTGGCCCCTCTGCCTCTGTGTCCTTGCCTGATGCAGGGTTTGAACCTGTGTGTTTTCCTTCGCTGTGTGGATGTGACCCTGTGACCCCAAGCTTGCTCGGCCTGGCCTCCAGGTCTCCTTCATCGCTGTGTTTGGACTCCGCTTCCCAGTCCGCCTCATGCTTAGACCCGGAGCAGCCCTCATCGCTGTGCCGAGACTCAACATCCCACTCCTCGCTGTGTTTGGACTCGGTGTCTCCCTCTTCGCTTTGCTTGGACTCCGAGTCGCCCCCGTCAGTGTTTTTGGACTCGTCGCTCTGTCGGGACTCCTTGTCATCGTCCTCGCTCAGTTTGGCTTCGCTGTCCGCTTCTTTTCTGTATTGCGTGAAGGCGTCACCCTCTTTCCTCTGCCCCACGTCGGAAGAGAAGAAGCGGTTAAGCTCCCAGAGTGCCTTGCAGGCGGCCCTCAAGTCAGCGTCGCAGCAAGACTGACCGTCCACCCCTACCGTCCCGGCGACGCCACCGCCGTCGCCTCCGCCGTCGCCTCCGCCGTTGCCTCCGCCGCCCTCCTGGTCCTCGCTGTGCCAAGGGATGGCGAAGAGACGCGTGTCCAGGTAGCGGTAGGTGGTGCCCGGCTGACCTAGCAAGGCCCGGGAGACTGCAGTCAGGACGTCACGGTCCCGGACCCGGACGAGGTCTCTAAGGAGGCAGCCCCTCCGCCTCAGGGTGAGGAAGGCAGTCTGGACCCGACTGTGGAGCTCGGTGGGCAGGGAGCAGGACTGCCGCACCACCAGGCCCGAGTAGCTGGACTCCCACTGGGGAACACACCAGAACACAGCGGTCACATTGCCGTCCCTACATCAAACTAAGATGGTCGATCGCCTCATTTAGGACCGACGGCGTCTGGAGTGGACAAAAGGAAACTAGACTTGGTCTGCAGCAGGTCTAGACTGCATCTGAGGGGTTAGGGTTAGCTCACCAGCTGCTGGAAGCCGTGGTCTCCAGGCCCCAGGAAGGGAATCTTCTGGTCTCCCAACTCCTGTATCAGCCTGCGCCTCTGGGAGAGACAAGACAGCAGAGCAACCAGGTAAGCACAGGGAAAAACAACACAGTTTTCCTGTTCTTGGACTTTAGTGAGAGGTGTCTCTGATGAATGATAAGGGTGTTAGGGGGAGTGAGAGAAAGGACATAGAAACCCCAGCACAGGGAGAGAGTTCTCAGTTGATATAACCTTCACAGTCTCTCGATGACTCCCATAGTCCTTCACTGTCGTCTCGCATTTTTATGATTTTTTTGGGAGCATAAGCAGCGGTTGCGGCTTCGCCGTTCCTTTTTCCACAACCGTTATAGAAAGAGGGTATGCCCGCCGTAGCCCATGATACATGCCGGTGCCCGGTCCAGGTGCCGTCATCCTCTCCCAAGATATAAAAAAACTACGTTCGTTTATCCAACCTGGTGGGATCTGTGATACAGACAGATTCAAGCAGACCCTCATTCATCTGGGCCGCATTCCATTCCGACCTGTAAATCCAACGGCAACCAGCCATAAAAGAAACGCATTTGTGAGTAATACCTTCTATAAATAAAGTTTTCAACGAGCTGAGTGGCATCATCTTCATGACTACCTTCTTTTCTCTTCGCTTCTGCGACTTTGTCGGGTTTCTCCTATGGTTATGTTATTTGCTTAAACTTTCCACCCTAATTATTTCTTCGTCTCCCCTCCCCTCCCTTCCTACTTTCCATATTTCCGCTCTGCGGTTTTCCGGGTCTGCGCCTCTCTCCGCCGCTCCCACACCACCACCGTTACCCTCATCCCAGAGCCCCCTGCACCTCCATCTCAGAAGCACAAGGTTCCACACTCCACAGAGAGGGGACATGGGAAGTCAGGGAGGGGCTGACTCAAAAGTCCGTGTCTGGTCCCTGGGAGGGGGCACGAGGGAGGGGGCACGAGGGAGGGGGCACGAGGGAGGGGGCACGAGGGAGGGGGCACGAGGGAGGGTTTTAAGGTGAGCAAGTGCGCTTGTATATATTTTCCCAGACATTTACTACACACGTGTGGCATTTCCACCACCCTAATAACGCCAGAGACCTCATACAGGACGATGGGGAGGGAGGGAGGGAAACGAACTGCCAAAATATGTCCTGACTTTTGGAGTCAAAATATGTCCTGTTAATAACATTAAAGTAAACGCTTGGTTAAAAAAAAATAAAAACACACAAAAAACAGGAAGAAAAGCAAAAACTACACAGAGGAGAGGAGAGGTGCATTGTGGGGAGTAACAGGGAAGCAGGCTTCTGATGTGAGCAGCCGCGGGGCTTCACCCTCAGGGACGTGCAGCTTTACACGGGGGGGGGGGGGGGGGGGGGGGGGGGGGGGGGGGGGGGGGGGGGGGGGGGGGGGGGAAAGCTACACCACACAACACCTGCTGCAACTTTCTTTACAGGCTGCGCAGGAGTGGACGGCCCCTCCTAACTTATTCTATTTAGAGTGGAACAAACAAAAAGCAAGAAAAAGCAGGCCCCAGACAGTTGGAATCTACAAAACAAAACAACATGCAGTATTCATGGCCAGCCTCTGTTCAAAGAGCCAAGAGGAAGAACGAAGGAAAACTGACAACCTGACACACATTCACTGGTGTCAAATTCCAGCTCATGGCTGAAGCGCAGCCTGGGGTGGTGTGTGTGTCTGTGTGTGTCTGTGTGTGTATGTATGTATGTATAGGACCTGCTGTGTGTTTGCATGTATGTGCAATGTGTGCGTAGTCTATACTGTTCACGTAAGCACAAGTGTGTGTATTTGAACGTGCGCGCAAGCCTGGTTGATAGGCCATTGCCAACTTGACCAAAGCTCACAAGCTCCTGGTGTGTGATGTGAACACCAAAACACACACAGACGGACGTAGACACACACACACACGCAGCTGGGCCGGATGGTGCGTTGCCTTTGCTAGGATCGCACACCAGCGGGCTGTCACGCACATGTCAAATACATCAGGACACTCACAAATTCCACTCCCCCCCCCCCAAAAAAAAAGGAAAATTGGGGGAAGACAAGCTTGGCCCTATGAAGCAGATGGACTTGTTCTCTATCAGAGCCCAGGGAAGATTCCTGAAAGAGAATAGAGAGCAATAAGAGAGAGAGATGGAGAGAGATACTGGGACAACTCAGACACATACCAAGACGACAAATGGGATGACAGAAGGATAAAAAGAAAGAGACAATAAGGAAGAGGAGACAAGAAAACAACCAGGCAGAAGGGGGGGGGGAAGGGGCCTGCTTTTCCTCTCAGACCGGAGAAAACGGGATTACCAATCCCATAATAGCACGGATACCGTGGTGAAACCGTGCCAGCTGTCTGCGCTGAGTGATATATCTGATGTTGTTTTTAATCTCCCTCTCTTGATGGAATTATTCCCTCGGCCAGACTGTTCATCATCCAAAACATATTAGTGCAAACAGGACTCTATAGGAGGAAGGCTCTGTTCTCTGAACATATGACGGAAATCAAACAGGAGGAGGGTGTTCTCTCCCTCTCCCCCTCCTTCTCTCTCCCTCTCCCTCTCCCCCTGTCCCTCTCTCTCTCTCTCTAACTCTCCCTCTCCAGCTCCCTCTCTCTCCCTCTCGCTCTCTCTCTCTCTCTCTCCCTCTCTCTCTCCAGTGACACTTTAATGACCACCTTCAAAGCGCTGTGTGGAGAGTAGATTAATGTCCAGAGCTTAGATCACAATGGCTCCAAATAACTTCCAGTGTGTCTGAGCCTCTACTACATTAGAATCCCAGCTGGGTAGCGGAGCAAAAAGCCTTTCCTCTGAGGAGGAAAACGTCTGTTTGCAGCATCGGCTCAATGTATATGTTTGTGATTATTATAAGGCCTTATTGTATAAAAGGGTTCTAATTGGGCTGGTTAGCTCTGCCCTTTGGAGTTGGATTCAATGGAGTTGTCCTCCATGCGCTAGAGGGCACTATGGTTGATGTAACGCCTTTCATAAACACAGAGACTGCTTGTGTATTGACACAGGGCCTACCCATTGTCAAAGCCTGGGCCAAAGCGAGCTTTTCCCAGACCCAGTTTTCCCAGCCTGCCAGCCTAGCCCTCAAACCCAGCTCCAGGACTGACGCATTGAGAGGCAGCAGTCTAATAGAGCTCCCTGTTTAGAAAGCAAACTATTGGTGCTTGTGTGACACCGATTCAAGAACTGGCCTCCGCCTGCAAAAGTGACGGTGAATCAAATATTTTGACAAGTCGTCTGTAAAACATCGGCCTCAAACAGGGTGACTAGACAGGACATCAAACGTGCTTCCGTCCACTTTCATTTGGCACGCCGGCGCGGAATGTAGGGAGCCGGTGCGGGGCGGCCCAGGAGAGGGAGGGTGGCAGGAAAGGCATGGGGAGCCCACCCGGGGGTGTGGAGGGGGACCCAACAGGCGGGCCTCACACCTGGGTAAACAGGCTGGCTGTGATGAGCAGCCTGACCCCCCCCTCTCCCTCTTCCTCCCTCCTCCACCATCTCCCTCCTCCCCTCCACCACCAACTTACAGGGTGTAGCTCATGCACGGGGCATGTCTCTGACTGCCTCGAACCACGGTGAGATTACACAGCAGGTAGGTGCAAGCGCGCACACACACACACACACACACACACACACGTACACACACACACACTGACCTGCCTTCCTCACATCAAACCAGCATCAGCCCGGGCACGGTCATTTGGTCGGTTTTAACTTTTAAGCCCCGAGGGCTTTTAATGCGAGCCACCTCAGCCCTAACAGGCAGAGGAGCAAAACTTTAACCAGCTTTCACAGGGGCTTCGCTACATTAGCCATCTGTTTGTGACACTTTGCAGCCTGATCCACTTGAGGAATACAGGCCTGCATTACTGGGAGGTGGAAAGGTTAGGCCAGTCATAGGGAAAACGGGAGTGATAGGTGACTGAACACTGCGTTCAATAGCTAACCGATTGAAGACCCTCCGGATGCTCCAGGGAACAAGGACAGCAGTAACGAACACACACATTGACACGCACACACGCTACTGCATATTCATCAGTGTGAGAACTGCCCCGTACCATCTAGTCAGCTATCCTAAACGTTATTATGTCATCGTGGTGACAGTAGAATCATTTGTCAATATCGACCAAACTGAAAGGGAAGAGGCCTAGGTACGTACTCACACACACACACACACAACACACACACACATCTCTTTTCTGGTCAAGTCCGCTCACGTAGACGATGAGAAATGGCCAAGAGGCCGACGCTCTTTCACTAATTGTTGTTTCGGGCTGAAGGGGACATTGTTCATTTCACTTAACAGCAGGTCAGGGGAAGCAGGAGTCATCAATACTGGGGTGTGTCCATCCATCTAGCTGAACACGGGGCCAGTCGTTTAAGGGCCCGGCAACCTGGCAGGCCCTCCACGCCCTATTTGGGATACTCATCTAATCACATTACCAGCACTGCAGGGTCATCACACACACTCATTAATTAGCCTCTCTCATCAGACAAACACACACACACAC
>BROE01000013.1:6837339-6919378 GCA_036571765.1 Plecoglossus altivelis
ACATGCATGCACACGAACACACACATTGACAGACGCACACACGCTACTGCATATTCATCAGTGTGAGAACTGCCCCGTACCATCTAGTCAGCTATCCTAAACGTTATTATGTCATCGTGGTGACAGTAGAATCATTTGTCAATATCGACCAAACTGAAAGGGAAGAGGCCTAAGGTACTACTCACACACACACCACACACACCACACACACACATCTCTTTTCTGGTCAAGTCCGCTCACGTAGACGATGAGAAATGGCCAAGAGGCCGACGCTCTTTCACTAATTGTTGTTTCGGGCTGAAGGGGACATTGTTCATTTCACTTAACAGCAGGTCAGGGGAAGCAGGAGTCATCAATACTGGGGTGTGTCCATCCATCTAGCTGAACACGGGGCCAGTCGTTAAGCCGGCAACCTGGCAGCCCTCCACGCCCTAATTTTGGATACTCAATCTAAACACATTACAGACGCATGGTCATCACACACACTCATTAATTAGCCTCTCTCATCAGACAAACACACACACACACACTACACAAAGATCCACACACACAGGCATCCTCATTCCGTACACACACCCCCCCCCCCTCCCCCAACCACAGACAAAGAGATTCCAACAACAACTGTAACAGCAACGAGATGAACGGAACCTTCAATGATCACAGCACTATCTGAATAAAGTACCGCCTTTAAAACGGAGAAAAGGTCCCTTCTGTCAAAACTGCCACTCTAACGATCTCCATTCTCTTATGGTTCGCTTGTGTTTCCCCAGCGGGCAAACAGCATCCAGCAGGCCGCCTGCCACAGCCCTGCTCAGGTGGAACCCTGTCAGCCAGGAGGAGAGCTGCCCAAAGCTGCTCAAGATCAATCGTCCAAAAGTATTTAGAAATGCACCGAGCGCAAGCTTCTACGCTGACAGCTTGGCACGTACAAGGCCTGTCCGTTTAAGTGCTCTTCAATGTGCCTGCGGTGTTGACATCTATTTCACACTCATCCACACCTAAAAGCAAAAAAATAATGTTTTCATGACCTTTAGGGGGTGTCAAGTCTGAAGAGGGGGGAGAGGAAAGGGGGGTGGTGGTTAAGATGCCTGCTCTTGCACACCTTACATAAGCAGAAATCTGGAGTGTTAGCCTCTTTTGCCTTTAATTGCGATTCTGCGGCCAGGACCTAACGTTTCCATTAGGGTTATGTCGATAGAGAAGGCTTTTTAGTTTTCACCTTCAAATTACAACATGGTTTCATGAGGTCAGCTTTTTTCCAGGTGGAATGGAGCGTTTTAACACTGACACAGTCCCTTGGTATTCCGACATGGACTGGTTTGTTACAGAAGTGTGTGGGGGAGATGTGTGTGTGTAGGGGGGGGAGCGGATAGCCAGAGAAAAAAAGATAAATACCGGATAGCGTTATCCGCAAGGGGTTGCACGCGGGTATATGATAAAGACGGTGTCAGAGAGCGTCCAAGAGAAGGTGCAGTCCAAGCAAGAGAAATCCAATAGCTTATTGAGAAAAAGACTCATAATACTACCACTCACTACCTACCTCGCTCCACTTACTACTCTAGTGTTCCTGCTCACCAGCTCTCCGCTCCTGACCCACTCCCCTCCCCGAGCCATACCCCATAACAAACCGACCACACTCACTCTCTCTCAGCAAAGTGCAGGGACGGCCCGGGGGAGGGCTGGCTGTAGGGCTGAGAGGAGGAAGTGAAGCGTCCTCCAGGCCTGTCCCACGGGCAGTGTCAAGGACAGACCCGGGGCCAGGGGCTGGGGGACCTTGCTGCCGCCCACCCCCGCATCTCGTCACAGCGGAGGGGGATCGATAAGCAGGCAGAGCATTAAATTCCCTGTCACGCTCCTCGGGGCCTGGGCCGGCCGAGCCACGGGCAATGCCACCTTTCCTCACCTGGACATTTTCTTCCTGAAAGCAAGGGGATTGGAAATCTCTGACAATAAACTATTCAATAACACTTAGGAGGCATTTTGCGGAGGCCGACCACAGTGGTCACACATATTTACTCAACGCTACGCATGTCGATGGCACTCAAGCGCATCGGCAGTCTAGCCATTGGCACTGTCTCGTACACAATATGGAGATGGTGCGCAGCGCTAGCCAAGGCCCTGATGTACTTTTCACCAATCATCTATATCTAGCGAGTCAAATCCCCACACGTCGCTACAGAATACACAGTTTAGCATCTACTGTACTCTGGCCTTTTGTCACTGGCAGCCGTTCTCATTTCAATACAGCGGGGTACGCCAACAGCGAGCTCATGGTTGACGCCTTTACGGAGTATGAAGGATTTCCATCTGTCGGTCCGCGCGCGCTCGCGAGGCTTGAGTGACAGATAGCGGCGGCGGTGGCTTGTGTTTCTAATCCGGTACCACTGTACGACAGGGTAAAGACCCGGCTAGGCGCAGCACTGAGCAGGGTGATCAAGGAGCTCAGCTGACAGCTGAAACCCTACAATCAGGATGATTTCCCGTCTCGCTGCGTCCTTACGGATCCACGCTTACTGTACGGGATCTCAAGGCTGTCGCTTCATCGCGGATAAAGATGATTAAGCACCCCTAACGTAGATGAGGAAAATAAGGGGAATTCAGGGGGTGGAAAAAATGCCTTCCCTGTCACAATGACAATCACAATGCTATGGATAACATGCATTCAGACTAACCATGTCAATCACTGACATATTGGAAACATCAAGGTGGTGTTTGCTTAAGTTGGAATAGGCCTCAGTTATTGGTCATTCCCCAAAGTCAATTGCAACAACAAGCCTCTGAAACATTGAGAGATCCTTGAATGTCTTGTATTTAGCTTTAGCAAAAGATCAGATTGCTACAGAATGTTGTTTCGATATCAGGGCAGTCTGTTTACATAGCATCTGAATGTCTTCCTGGAATTCTGAAGCCAGATAAGTTGTCTATAATGGCATTAGTCAAATCCCACATATGGCAGAAGGCATTTTGACTTGCTTCGGATACTAAACCCATTCTTTATTTATTTATCCTTCACTCATTGTGAACAAAGGCAAATATTCTACCAGGGGCTGAATGGACTAATCCTCTTCACGCTCTTCCCAGTAGCCTGAACAGTGACAGATTAACATCCGGGAGGTTTACAAACCTACCCATTTGAAAATGTAATTGCTGGTGGCATGCTGGGTTGCATGCGTTTAAATGGCAGGTTAATATGAAGCCAGTGAAAAAGACAGTAGGACTTGATGAGGTCCAAGCTAGCCTAGGCTGGGCTAGGCTGGGCTGGGCTAGGCTGGCCTGGGCTAGACTGGCCTAGGCTAGACTGGCCTGGGCTGGGCTAGGCTGATCTGAACTAGGCTGGGCTAGGCTGGCTCGCTCCCTGTGACAGGGAAAGGGGATTCTTACACGGGGAAGGGGGGCTGAATGTGTTCTGTCCTCTACCCAAGCCAGACGCCATGGTTACTGTTCACTTTTTTGCTAATTATTACAGCCAATCAGAGGGGTTAACGGGGCGGAGCCTCAACGGGTCATGTTCTGGGGCATTTAGAAGTTGGCAGGAACGGAGGTGAATGCATTACACACTGGCCTCGGCCAATGAAAATAAAACACTCTTGACATCTGAAGTGTACTTAACACAGAGGGGAGGGAGGGATAAGGAGAGGGAGGAGGGAAGCCAGCAAGGAGGGGGGGAAGGGAGGACAGGAGAAGAGCACCATCACATTCAGTGATGTCCAAGTGCCACCTAGTGACAACTACATGCTCCTCTCGTCCTCCAGGTTGTAAAAGGCTATCCTAGGACAGGATCCAGACTGGACCGCAACTCTCCCGCACCTGGCGCTTAGTCCAACGCAGAGAATGTGACCCACAGAACCCCTACCGGACCAGGGGGACCACCGAAGGACATGACACGCTTTCAACAATACTCTAATGTCTAATCACAACAACTTAGCTATCTGTTACTCTGTTTCAGATAGTTAGGATCCGAATCCCAGGAACACAGGCTGATTACACCTCCTGTACTAAGGGCATTATTCCAGGCCCGTCCTATGGCTCTGGTCGACCCCAGCAGAGTGTTTGCTATGCTGGAGAAGGGAGAGGGGAGGGCGGGGAAGGAGACCCCTGGTATAAATCACAGGCCTGCCAGGGCCCAGAGGTGAGAGAGATGAGAGTGGAGGTGAGCCTGAAATAATGCTTATGTCACGCCGGGTCAGCCCTCCATTATGGCCGTTTCAAAAACTATTAATCTTGCTTGTAGTCAGTGGCCTAGAAATAATTACTCCATCTCACCTATGTAATACAGCATGACCAGCAGTCGAGCCTGGTCAATTTGAAGCAGGGTTCCAGTTGGGGGTGGAGAGCCACAAATTACCATCTCCCCCTGTCGCTTGCTACTTGGTGAGTGATGTCTCACTCCCGCTCGGTACGGCCTTTACACTCTGCCACTGATTTAGATACACACACACACACACAAGCACACGCACACTCCGGCATGGGCAGGGTTTCACATCAGTTGAATTCATTTAGAAACAGACAACAGTCAAATAAGCTGTCCCGGATAAGACAGGCCAATCTCAGCCGCTAACCAGCATCGGCCTGGGTCACAGCATTTCACCAAGTCCCCGCAAAAGATGTCCTTTTCTGGAGCCAGCAGAGGCCGGCCGGCCACCCTTCACCTCGCTCGCAGCTGCTCAACAGCGCCCCTTGGAGCTGCAGAGGAACTGTGAGCCCCAACCCCTTCATGACGGAGCAGGACGTATCCAGCGGTTGCTGCCCCCCCCCTCCGCCCCCCCCGCCCTTCCAAACCAGGTACAGCACAATAAAGATGGCTATTGTAAAAACACACAGCACATATAAAAACAGCTACGGTGCCGTCCCCTTCTATAAATGTCACAGGAAGTATGTATGGAATGACATAAATAAATATAACCCTCCAGTGCTTGTCACAGCTGGCATCGCAGGTGCAAATTTAATTAGTCAGGGTGAAGTCTCCCTTGTTGTCAGGGGGTCCACGGCACGCGGCTCTGTAAACATGCGCTATATCCTAATCAGGTGTCAACGCCGCGTTTGATCAGCCTGCGAAAACTTGTCACAAATCCCCCGGCATGGAGTGGGCCGGGGGGGCGGAGGGGGGGAGAGAACAAAGGGAAGGAGCTGTCACTGGAGGAGGGGGAAGAGAGAGAGGGGGGGGGTGAGGAGAGTTTGCCCATTAGTAGTCTTCCATTCCTACCCTGCATTTCTCCCTCTCTCTCTGTCTTTGTGGCTGCCCACGTAGACGAGTCCCTGACAGCCAGCACAGGCCCTGTGATATCCCCATACACAACACACCTCTGTTAGAACACACCGGATGCATACACCTGATCACGTACCACATACCCTAACTCAAGTAGTACGCTGGTTTAATAGTTTATCCAACCAAACAAACCACACACAAAAAACAAAAAAAACAGATTCAAGCGGCACCCCTTTTACTTCAAACGCGCGCTCAATCGCGGGTCCTGTTGAAAACAAGGCGAGCGAATCAGAGACAAGCGCGACATCCTCCCACCCTTCGCCTTGCAGCTGAATAAGGGAGACAGCGCAGGGAGCTGGCTGCACGGGAACACACGCGCCATTAGATTCTGTTTACCTTTCATTTATACTGATATTGAATACATTAGCCGATTGAACCTGCTAAGAACACAGGCGAGTGACAAGCGTGAATCGTCTTTGCAAACTACCATGGCAACCGAGATTATCATGAATGAGAGGTTGAAAAAATGTAGAAAACCTCAATAGACGATACATAAATTAATTAAAGGACAAAAAAAAACAAGTGGAGAATTAAACTTGGAACATCTGTCAGCGACTTAGCTTCCCGTCGTAATACCAGTGTTAGAACATTTATACCCTTGAAGTTAATGATCCCTCTTTAATTGACAGTCAACGAAAAGTGGCTGCAGCAGCATTCTGGAAACAACGATAAGAAAGCTTTTCCCCCTCTCCGAAAAACCAAGAGAGAAAAAAACAGTTTAAAGAACCTTGGCACTAATCCCTATTGTCATCCTGGTGCAGTAGAGGGATTTACAAATACAGATAACTCTGCAGAAGCTGTCTGTTCTGCTGGAGTTACGGGGGACAGCGCCGCCGCCGCGCGTCCAAAATCAGTCACTTAGATTAATACAATCCCTATGTGCTGCCAGTCACATGGCACACCAGGCTGACACTGCATTTACATGAGACTATCCCGACCTGATAACAATGGCTGGTAGATGGTCCACTCTCTCACTCACTCACTTGGAGACAGTACCCTGCCTCGCTAGGGTGGGATTAAGCTCAGGGGTACCATCCCTCTGCAGTGACACCGCAACAACAAGTTTGTAGAGCTTTAAGTATCGCGGTGTTTACATACGGAATGTGTGGGACCAACTGTCATTCAGAAAGTACGCATGGGATGCTAAACAAGAGCAACAATGAAAAACAACAACTTGTAGCCTAATGACTGTTGGCTGAGATAAGACTAAGTTGTTGTCACCTTACGTGTTTGCCATCACCTGCTGTTCTAACTGTGTAAGACTAGAAAAAGCCTAAAAGGAGAGTAAACAATGTCTATTCAAAACATATAACATATGCAATGAGCACTCGGTTTTCAAAGGAAGCTGTGGGGCATTGCAACTTGTGAAACGTGGGAAAATGCAAGGATAATATAGAGAGCAGGTGAGCTGCAAAAGAGGTCATTTCAAACGAAGCTCATTTTAATTAGCCCTGATCCAAAACTCACCAACATCGCTTGAGCCACAATTAAGCCACAATCAAGCCTAATTAGCGCTAATGACTTTGGTGCGTTCTTTGCTGTTTCAGCTACTCATGACTTTTAGACTGGTCAAACGGTGCAACAAATGACAGTGGCTGCCCTCAACATTACAGGGCCAGGTCACACATGACACAGGGGCTGACAAGTGAACCAACACACACACACACACACACACACACAAAAAACAGCCCTGACACGACCACCTACTATATCCCACTCCCCCTATCCCTCCTGATATGTAGACACACTCAATTCAGGCCAAGTGGATCTGACCTGCTGCCCCCCAGTCGAGCTCATCTGAATAAACAGAACAGGGAGACAGGGAGAAGAGGGGAAATCTGCCTATATTATGATGGGAGGAGAGGAGAGAAGAAGAGGGGAGGAGAGAGGATTCGGTGGGGAGGGGTTCTTCTTTATGCACGTTTGATCATGTGGTTGACAGCACCGGTGGATGGAATTACGGACTGTTGAACAAAAGGTGGGGCCCTGACAGCCGACGAAGTGGCTTTCGAGGCACGTGGGGCGGCTCATGACAACCCGCCGTGCGTGCACGCCCGCCTCGGGAAGTCCGTCACTCAGAGCAGGCCGGCTGGAGGCGAAGCGGTGTGGGAATGAGGAGGAGGGGGAGGGGTAGGGGGGGGAGGATAGAGATGGTTGGTCCAAGTTAAGCGCAGAGAAGACAGCAATGAAAGGCAACTGTCATGCACCAGTGCTTGCTCAGGAGCCGCCTGTCTCATGGAGAACATGCAAAGTGCGCTTGCCACGTCCTGACAACCCCCCTCCCCCTTTCATCCCGCTCCCCGCTCATTCTCTCAAACAGGCCGGCGCCACGGAATGGCAGCCAACGCCTGACAGCGTGCCAGTCAAACTGTCGGCCTTTCCACATATGCAAGAAAAAGTAAAGTTATGTAGGCTCATGAACAAAAACACAGACTCCAAGGAACAACTGCCAACGAATGGAGGAGTTACCTGAGGCAAGGATTCATTTGAGGCAGACATTTAACAAAACTTTAGACATCAACAGGTAATGTAGAATGTCATGGCTGGGAAGTAGTCATCTAATTAACGTGCCTCAACAACAATTACAGTTGCAGTAACTGGACTTTAGGTGAATGGCAGTTACGAGAAAGGCCTCTATATCCAGCTGGCTATGCTAAGTTATGCTATGCTATGCTAATGCAAAAATTGGTTAGTGAGAAGGGGGCACTACCCGCTCCCTCAGTAGTCTCCCCTGGGCAATAAGCTTACATGCCAGGTACTTTCACACACTTTCATTACACACGTTTATGGAAAGGAACTTATGATGTACAAATTAACAGTTACAATTTACAGGGCCCAGTGAAAGTGGCCTCCTGCAGCTTTTGTGAATGAAGGGGTTTGGACTTCTCATCAGAACCAGATGTTGGCTAAGGCTAGCGCTAGGTACTTCCATTTTATTAGAAAGGTAAACCATTACAAAGGAAAATCAATTTCCGAATAAACAGCACCAGAATCCTCCCACCACAATAAAGCGAACAGGTGCTTTAAAAGTCAAATTAGCCTTTTTTGGAGCTAACCTAGTAAAAGCTAGGCTACAACATTATTGTTGCCATGCCTAGACAACTAATAAAACCACTAGAGTCTTGTACATGATGTTAAAAATAAGTTTACAGCCACACAATTGCCATCAACCACTACAATTGATGGCACATGAGTGTCAATATCTGTCACACAGTCCTAACCCCAAAACACCTCAACATGGAAACACAGATTTCGACGTGGCCCTTGTGCTTCATAGTTTTTTCAGTCAATCTCTGACGAGCACACACACACACATTTTGAAAGAGCAACCAAATTTGAATTTAAACAATGACGTTTCTATATCATAGCCTCTAGTAGCCCCCCTTGAGGCTGTGGCCTCTCTGTCTGAGGTGAGGAGGTCATTCCCATGTTTATTCAGGGCCACTCCGCCGCAACCTATCGATTGGATTGATTATTTCACGCTGGCCTATATCACTTCTGATAGGGCTCTGCGTGACACATGAACCCGTCCAATAAGGTCACAGTCGACGTAAATTCATCGACATTGATGGTATACGCAGCCAACCAGTTTAGATGATCCATGTCACAGGGCTCGTTTGCAAAAGGGCTGACATCGGTAGTTAACACCTCAACACAAACTGCAATAGGTTCATGATGGAAATCTGTCTACAGAGCCCGTTTTTGGCCTGCGCTACAACCTAAAAAGCGATTCAAAAAGGATCGGTAATGATGATAATAATGTCAAAAACAGGACTGCTCACATGAAAACTCAACAGGGCAACCCCTCAATACAGTGAGACATCGTTTCAGATCAACAGTCGATCTGTCAGGGAGGACCCTTGCAGAGGTAGCCTGAGACCAACTCTGGAAATCCACAGACCTTCATACTGAGATTGCTTGTGGCAGTTTCATAGGCAATGTTTCCAGCGTTCACTTAGGACAAAGCCCTGTATGGATGAATCCCCACATTGAGCCAAAAAAGTGCTTTCTATAACTCAGTCTAGTGGTCTATCAGATGTCTATGATGACTTACATAAGGCCACCCCCCCCCTGGTTTTTGACTCTGGATGTTTAGTAGGATCACAGATGCTCTTAAACACATCCCAGGGCCCTGGCAGAGCAGCAGACATGTGACCTAAGACATAGCAGTGGACTGAGCTGTAAAAGCTGATAGCCTTCCAGATGCAAACCAAATGTAGACATCATGCAACTCTAAAATGTCATGAATTTAATACAGATCACTATAAAAGCGGTAAGAATAAGAGATTAGACCTATGCACAGATGCGATATGTACAATTGTATGTTTGATTTCGGGAGACACTTAGATTAACAGCCAAGAGGATCTCAAATATGAGTTGCCAACTGAAATTTTCCGGTTGCGTTTTTGCAACTCTTGATGTTAATCTCTATATATAGAGATTCACCACATATATGCGGTGGTATGATCAGAGACCACTAAGGGTATAGCCTTGGAATAGACGATCTGAAACACAACAGCATCTGAAGCTCTTCGCCCATCAGTCAATGACACGTTGTCAGGTCCTCTGCTTGAAGGGTAGCTTGGTTAGCCAAGCTGATCTATAATGGGCGCATGCTAAACACAGCGAGAGAAAGCTCAAATAACCACAAGGTGAAAGGACAGAGAGGCAAGACAGAAGCTTAGTTACACAAGCCCCCCAGCACCCCCCAAAAAAAACCTTGACTCGCCCCCCCACCCCTGTTCCCCTGTCCACATATCCAATCAATGAAGGACCCAGGGCCTTGGGCACGCACTATATTACAAACCAAACTTCATATTCATTCATTGATTTACTTCTTAGAATAGTATATCATTGAACTCCAATGGGAGCAAAAACATAGGCCGGGGCTGGGGTCAAGCCTCGCGTGGACAGATGTTTGCACAATATTGATGGCGCACGCAGAAAGAAATGACTAAATACCTGGATCAATAGCTAGTTTCCCTAGCCATGACAGCTCGAGCCAGATGGAAATATAGAAATCCATCTTTAAGGCTGCCGGAGTAGACCTGATGAAGAAGGGGTAAATACTCTCGGCCTGAGGGCAAACTCTTTGATCAGCGGGGGGCCAGAGGGGACTGGTGGGGGGTAATCGAATGATAAAGATGCCGCAGCGCACAGTCCGGGGGATGCTAATGGACACTGGGAGGCTAGGGATAGCACAGGTCACACACCCTGGGTTTAACTGTCTGTGCTACCTGGCCTTCTGTTCATTTGTAATGTTAATGGCATACATCATTCTCAGCCAAGAAAGACTAATCCATAGCATATCATGATGATGGACGAAAAAGGGGAGGCCAGTTCTATACAGGTGTAATCTACTGTGAATTAACCATTGGCCAACTAGAGCCACATCTTTAGCCGCAGCCCCAGCCTCAGCCTCAGCCTCAGCCCCAGCCCCAGCCCCAGCCCTGAGACCTCACGGTGATGCGTGCTGCTAATGACGCGGGAGGATGGAGCTAAGCTGCCGGCTCTTATTTACAGAACAGCTCAATTACAGAGGACAACACCAGGCTCATCGCTTCCCTGCCTCACATTGGTCAACACAACCATAAAGAGGGAGGAACCAGACCGTTCCTTGCTCCTTAATTAAATGAAAGCTGTTGAAGCAGCTCCACCCACACACCCCCAATCCCTGCCACCCCTCAGAAGCCAAGAAAACCAAAGCAGTGACACAGAGGACACCAGACACTCCCAGACAGCCTCCCTGCTCGGCCCTAAATCACAGGCGAGTAAACAGGCTCGTTGGGTTTTGGTCACCCTTCACCCCCCCCCCCCCCCCCCCCCCCCCCCCCCCCCCCACCCCCACCCCACCCTCCCCTGCCCCCCATGGCCGGCCGCGGGCCACAACAGGAGCGACACCTTGGCAGCAATAAGTAATTCTGCAAAGGATTAGCAGCATGATGATCTGATCAATACAGGGTGCTCAGGCCATTAGGAATGCAGCGAGGAAATGGCCCCCTCTGGTAATAAAGCAGCCCGTCTAGGTTCTCCTTCATTTGCCGGCTCCATTAGTGTAATGGTATCATTATCAGCCACAACCGTATTTTTCCAAGCTCTTTTCCCCCAGCCCGGACCAGCAGGGGTCTGATGAACTCAGGCTAGCTCCCACGCGGAGCGCCCTTCCTTCCACTCCCCGGGCCCAGATGTAAATCTATCTGCTCTGCTGTAGCTGATGCTAGTGGTGGTGGCGCTTGTATGTTTCCAGCTTAAGTATTCCTACCCGTGTTTTATGTCAGTACCCAACACTATTTCTCAATTATTGACTCATTAATAGAGACGGCAGCACATGTAGTGTGGCTAACAGAGAGAAAAGATGGCTGGCGGAGAGCAAAAGTTGCTGAATGGGCTGAATCTGACACCACCTCCTGCTAGAACACCGGGGCTGACATGACAGGACAGCGGCATTAGTCGCCATAAATCGTTACTTTTACACTAATTCACCAGGCTAACATTTTCTGTGGGGGAATTGATTAACCATGTCTAGATGTGTGGCCACATAATCAGCTTTTACCTCTCTAGTTGTTAATTTAACAGAATTGCCAGGGGAAACACAAACCATTTTAATGAGTGTTCAGGAATTAAATACCCTAAACAGCTTGCGCGAACTGCCACAACCAGGGATAGCCAATGAGGCTGATCTGAGTGATAGGGCCTGTGCCAGGACCTCGTGAACATCTGGTGACCCTATGGGATCATTACTTAGCTTGCCGCTCTGACACATTCCCTGCTTTTAGCCGCTACACTTTATACATGTCATCACCGGACAAACAGATATCCTCAAAGGCACCGACAGCGAGGCACGGCCAGGGTCAACTGCATTTCCACACGTGTCAGTACACGGCATCAGCTACAGTTGAAAAGCTGAAAATATTCACGGAAACGTTGTAAAAGACTACAGCGGAACGATACAATCGGCCAAAATACGACGTAGTTTAGCGCACATATTGTATAACGGTGTTAAAGAAAGAAACAGCATGCAGCATTGCAAGCTAATGTTAAGAGACCTAGAGGTCGGTATTTGGTGAACCATGATAAATATCTTCGCTACCGTCTTCATAACAACATGATGGGACAAATCACAACACATTTTAATGATTGTGTCTAAGTGCAAACATGATCACTTACAAGACAATGGTTTTATTCTGGTTATTACTCATCATGATGAACCACAGTCTCCTTGTAACAAGCCACCAGGATGAATGGGAGACTCCTCTAATTGGGCTGTTTTGTGGTTTTTCAACCATTTTACCATTGCAATCACTCTGGTTCATCCGTGTATTTGTCTTAAAAGAGAGGCAGAGCTATTAGGTCTTTACGCAGGGCAGTCTGCCTGAGGGCCAGCTGGAATGAGTTCTCTCTCTGAGCAGCTCATCTGGTCGCCATGGCCGCGTTCGTAAACAGGAGGAACCACGTCCTACATAGTTTCTGTTCTGTCAGACATGATCCAAACATGTGCCACGGCAGACTGTGGCCAAGCTGGAGAGAGCGGGAGAGGAGAGCAAAGAGTGAGAGAGGTTGAAAGAAAGATAACGAGACAGGTACAAAAGAAAAAGAGAATATGTAAGCTAGCCTATATAGAAATACAGAAGGAGACAGAGAGAAAGAGAGAGAGAGAGAGACAGAAAGAGACAGAGAGAGACAGAGACAGAAAATATCTAGAATCAGTATGGCAGATCATGCATACAGAACAGACCGTGGGATTTTCTTTTAATTCCTTCAAATAAACATCCCAATGTCTCCATCTTCCTCTCCATCACATAACCCTAACCTGAAGAGCCTTAGCCTACAGCCCCAGAACTCAGGAGGCCAGAAAAAAGGTCAACTATCAGACCACTCCAGCTTCAGTCCCAACAGTTAGTGAATAAGCTCTTTCCTCTGCAGGACTAGTCAATATTATAGGAAAGAGATAAGAAAATGTAGTAAAAGGTATGGAAATACAATATACAGGCAATGTGTAAAAAGACAATATGCACACAGTATAGTACCTTTGAATCAATTTCATCCAACTGCAAGTCTGAGCATCTTACATGGGCTAACCTAATGTAGCCTACTACTGGCAGGCAGCCAATTAGTTGACTGACAAGAAAGTTCAGCATACAGTTTAGATTGACAGACTTTACCTTGACCTATTGAAGGAACTAACGTAACGTATGATAGAAGAATTCATACGCAGGTAACAATATGTTTCATTGCAAACATGTACCTCCCAATTCGCTATGGTGTGAAGTAGAGTATAGGGGACAATCCTGTTAAAGTAGAACGTAGTGTAAGTTTAAACTATTGAAAATGTAATAATTTCGTAATTTTGACTCAAAATAGTCACGAGGGTGATTGCTGTAAAGGTGGCACTTAGGCTACTAAACTACTTGTTCTTAAGTCACACCGCACAACTCAGAAAAGCAGTGATAATAAACTGCATCACGCTTCATGTTGTTAATAACACAACCTTACAGCTGAATGAAAAGAGAAAAACACAATGAAGGAAAGAAGCAACGTGATGTTCGCATTAGAAAATGCAGATTGCTATATTTCCAAATGCAAACAGCATCACCACAATAGGCACACAAACTCCCCAACGAACGACTCGACTTGGAATTTGCCCGACCTAACGGAGAAAAACGCTATCAATACCTTTCTTCTCTTCTCCCTCTCACTGTCACCCGATCTTTTCATGTTCCTAGAGTTGTGTTTACACTACCTCGCTCTAACTTGAGGTTATGTTGGTAGTTGTAGTTTACCAGTAAGTGGTATCATGTATATATATAGACTTGACGACCATGTGTAACCTCAAAGTACTTTTTCTAAGAGTTAGTATAGTTGTAGAAGCATGAATATATTACATGATTTTTTTTTAAACAAAACTGACATTATAGCAAATATACGTGTATTAAATAAAACTACATTTCCCACAACTGACTATAGCTTCTGACCCAGTCGTAACTTGACGCAAACGTGAAATCTGGTCGCGATGACGCGGCTGAACACTGTGCTGATTTGTAAATCATGTGAATCCTTTAGTGATGGGACAGAGCTATGAGAAAGTTGTTAAAATTGACGCAAACGCACAACTTTATGTTTATGAAAGCCCCATTGACTTGCAGAGACTGGCACTTAAGAAGAAATAATGGAAAATAAGTAGGTTAAAACTACGTTGTACTTCATCAAATGTCAACACTAAAGATTGAAATGCCACATGCCGAATTGTATTACCATACTGTTGTGCAGCTGATATTTTAAAACAAAGTCACATGTTTTGACGTTATTCGTTTTCTAATCGTTTTTATTTAAACATGCTATTTGAGAGTCAATGTGTATAAATAGCAATCATGCTGTTGTGCCAACATATATGCACCAACATTTTACACTACCTGTGCTGTTTCAGGTAACGCATCTCAAATCCAGGTGCTTTACTCATCTCCGTGGACAACCTTTTCAACTCACCTCCGACTGCGAGAGCAGACCATCAACACACGGTGTATGTTTTTGCGCTTGTCTCACATAACGTGTGGATACAGGTACCTTCTCCCTTGGGGTCACCCATACCTCATAACATATTTTGAATGGTGTTGAAATGTGCTGTGTCCATTATTCCTATCAAAGCACACATGTGAAAGACGCGAGGTTCACAGGGGAAGTGTGTAGGGTGGGGGGTAGTGAGTGAGGGGGGATTGCAAGGTTGGAAACACCTGCTATTTATTACTATTACAGACTTTGATCAGTGTCTTCATTAGTTTCCTTTGTAATCTCCTTCCTTTTATGGTAGAGCTGACCCAAGCAAGCCAGGTACAGTGATTTAACACACATGTTCTTTTCACCTGTCTTGTAAAAAGCTCAAAAGCTCTCTTGCTTTCAAAGATGTTACGTGTCTCTGGCATCCTGCAGCCATAACCAGGAGTTCTTTTGATTCCTATTTATAACCTACATTTCCTCCCTTCTCTGTTCTCTTAAGAAGAGTATATGTTTAAAAAATATCTTCAGAAACACATTGCCAGAACTGGACCCATATGCATTCTCCTATAGAACATATGGTAGCATGCAGGGCTTTTCAGAACAGTAATGAAAAAAAGTTGTAATGATGTTATTGATAATTTCCCTTTAACTGGTTTATGTCTTGAGAACCTGTCCTCATCTCAATCCATCATTCCATTCCCTGTGTGTGCGAAGAACGATCCCTTACGCACATCCTGTCAATCATACTTCTGAAAGAAAAGGGAAAAAAAGAAATCTAAGAAAAGGAGGGTTGTGCGTCCCCATTTTGGGGCTGTCAGGTTGTCAGGACACCGTAAGTGTCAGGCAGCGTAAGTGATCCTAATGCGCAGGTTCTTCATGGTGAAATGGCCAATTATGTCTGTCGACAATACCCATCATTCTTCCCCCTGTGAATCAGGATATTCACTATATTTACTTCAAGCATGTCCATTCCAGAGAGTTCAGCAGAGGGCAGGGGCAGTTCTGTACACTCAGATGTGGCATGTGACTCTGGGATGGAAAAAAGAAGGACTTTGAACTTTTGTAGCTCATCATACTGTACAGCATGTCCCTTTCTGTAGTCAGGCCAAGATACCGAAGCACACGGTGGGAGTATGTTTCCTGTTAATGCACATCACATCAGCTCTGGATGACCCATTGACAAGACTCCTCTTCTGTGATATAATGAGCGTATAAAAAGCTGGGGAGAAATCAAAGGTGAGGACGGAGCGGTGCCAGAAATGCAGTTGAGCACATTAAAGGAAGACAGACACTATTGTGCAGTCGTTGTATTAAAACCAGAGCTCTGACCCAGCGTTCAGTTTCAGCCAATTCCTCAAACTATGGCAAGGCCTGAAAATAAATAAATAGAGACAGGCTCTTTTGTGAATGATGATATGTTTCCTCTGTGGGAGTTTAAATTGGGCCACCTACACATATTATTGCATTATCAAATTGTTGTGTGGTTTCCACAGACTAAAAGACAGGACCAGGGGAAAAACTACTGGAAATTCTGCAAACAATAGTCCGGGTTTAGTCTTGTACTGTGAGTGAACTTTGCTCAAGGTACTAAGTATGTGAAACCAGATTTCAGCCACCAAAACTCTTGCCAGGATTTACTCTTAGCATATTGTGGTGCATCCATGAAGACGAGGGAGTTTTGATTTTGATTTGTATTGAATGAGCATATGGAGAGAGTATGTGCCTTCGAAGCTTGCTAGCCGTCAATGATAAGCCTTAGGAAACAGTTATTTGTCAGTGCTATAAAGCAGATTGCTGCCCAGTGGTTTCAATTAACATCAAAGAGCTCTTCACAGGCAGTAATAGTTATATCAGAACCTGAAATGTATTATTTAGGTTCCGCGCTGGAGTCCTCCAAACGATTATGTCCCCCTTTCAAAAGAGATTTTCTTTTCTTGCTGACTTTTACATTCCGTCTGTTCAGCCTTTTCGTTTTTCTTCCAGTGGTGTATTTCTTTGATGCGGCCCACCTCAGCCCCATCACAGACTGTTTTTGCCACCGGGGTACCTGGCTGAGATTGGAAGGCCAATTAGCTGGGTTAAAGATATTAATAAGAGGACACTGTCTGATGGTCGTGTGGTAGATTTTAAGCAAGTACAAATTCAAAGCAGGCCTATACTGAATATTTTTGATCTAACTCTAGCTTCATGTTATTTGATTAGTTAGTGTTGTTTTATTTCATGTCCATGTTCTGGTACTGTACGCCACACAAACAGGACTTTAAATTGAACCGCTTTTTATTTTCGGAGGTTTTGCAAGTCATCAGTATTGCCAACCTCTGCAATTATGCTCCGATTATGTCAAAGTTTCAGCACACAAGGTCGGTGGTGACTGTAGCAAGCATCCTGAGGTGATTTGGTTATTTCCCTTCTATCCAATAGTCCAGTCAGATAAACTTCCAATATTATACTTTACTTGCCCAGTATCACCACTATGCAGTGGCTTCAACTATAGAACCAACATGGGAATATTAACATGAGAGCCACCCGTGCAAGTCAGAGGATTATCTCCCCTCTGTCTTTGCTTTAGTTCTACAAGTGAGACTGATGCTCCAACCCAGAAACAGAGCTCTGCAGGGTTACAGCTTTTCCCTTCGTCTGCTTTGGTGGCCCCTAGCCGGAATGGCGTTTAAGCCCTGGCAACCCCTCGGCCGAGGCTAGCAGGCCCCAATAAAATGATTCACAAAGTACATACACCATTCGATACATGTTGATTAAGCCTCAATAAATGATCAGACAGCACCGCAAGAAAAAGCCCCTGTGGTTAGCGAACAGAGAGAGCGTGCAGCCCCTGGTCTAAGATGTGGTATACCTCCGAGGCCGGGATCGTTTCCAGACACCGTCAGCAGGAAGTGCTTTGCCATTGCTGTGATTTGAATACCATGATCACTGAAGAGTTTTATAGGAAACCCATTAAAAGTGAGGTTTGACATACAAAAGAGCCCCTGTTCAAATCTCACGCACAATGTCAGGCTGAAAGACATTAGAGAAGGATCCACGGAAGCGTCCATCTCTCGGCGTGTGTGTGTCCGTGCCTCGTGAGCCGCCATCGCAGGGAACATCTTTTACGGAGACGACTCCCCTTTAGAGGATGGTTTTATCACTCGCCGCCACGTTGGAAATTAATCTCACATTCAGATGCACAGGATGAGCTTAAGTTTTATTTAAGTTTGGCTGTAGGAAAGTAGCAACTTTATAAGTTAAAGGATACAGCAAATATAGGAGTTATGGTAGATTCATTTGAGGTAGAAAAAAATGACCCAGAATGACTCTTAACCCCATGCTTTTCATAGTTGTGTTTATAAACTGCCATCTCTTCTCATTAATACTCCAATTACGTCTGAGTTACAGTTGTCAAGCACATCAAAGAACCTGGGTGAACAATAGCTAAAATGGCATTAATATGATATGCAAGAGTCCAACGAATATTGGGAACGATCCCTTTGAAGGAAGCATGTTTTGCATTACAGAGTTTTATTGGGGCTTTTCTGGTCTTTAATGTGCATGTTTTCCCCCTGACTCAGTGTTACCAGGTTTTGGCCTCTTTGGTGGTTGTCTATTTTAGGTCATGCTCAGTTTGTCCTGTTGCAGACCAGCTCAACTTCGAGAGGCCATTCAAGTCTCTCTACTATTTACTCAAACCTCAAACCTCAGGACATACCAGCATCTGACAGTTAAGTCAGTAAGACTTTGGTATAACATTCAGATCAACCATGGAGTATAGCCACTCATACACTCTTATTCTCAGCATTCTCTATATGACTGGTAGGAATAACATCCATATAGATTCAAATTATTTATTTAAATTTAGATGGGGTTTTTTTCATTCACAGTATGTCAGATTGGCATGTGTCGTGTTCTACACATGCTCACCTCCTCTTTAATTAAGCTCGACTGTGGAAATAAGAAGTTTTTTTCGGACACATATTCAATCCCCCTTACCCCACGTCAAAGTCTGAGATTCCAAAAAGATATTGTGGTCGACTGAGCTGCAAATGAAATTAGGTGCGTGTCTATTGTCACAACTGATTTCAATTCCATGGAGATTTATTTATGTGTCCGTTCAGTTTGAAATCGATCAACCCAGTGATGTTGCACTGGGTAGAGAGAGAGAGAGCGTGTCCATGTGGGGTGCGATCCTCATGCTCTGTGAAGTCGAGATATTGTGAATGCTTTTCAGACCTTGCGCAACATGTGTCTTATTGTCTGTTTGGTTTGGCCTTACAAAGACAGCAGCTTCTGGTTATCCAGAGCCCCATTAATGGCTTTGATCTCAGATCCCAAATACGCCTTGTTTTCATTTAAGATGTGTTCCATGGCTGTGTTGTTGCAGACGGATTGTGAACACTCAGAGGCTCTGTGATTCCTCCTCTTGTTCAACATGATGCCTCATTAGCCAAAGATTTTCAGCTCATGCTAGCAGTTCAGGACTGCAACACAGACAAGAACGTCATGCGATTAGTCAGTGTTCTTGTTCTTGTCAACTGTGTCATTCTCTTTGCCGTCTTCCTCATCGTCCTTGTAATCGCCATCATCCTCATCATCACCACCGCGAACTGCTACTCTGCTCTCTCTCCTGGAATTCAGATTGGATGTCCTCCCCAGATAAAGTATCGTATGTGACAGAAACCTTGCTGCATCGTCGATGAGCAACATGATGATTAAAGACAATAAACATTTCAGGGATGACGCAGACACGCTCTAGACACGCAGTGATTTGTGCTCTTGGTGTTGATATTGCTACGTCAAGCTAACTGTTTGACCTCTCGAGGAGTGCACCCCACGTGTCACCCTGCCCACACACCTAGAACTAACACTTTCCAGCCAGCCGTCTGTCGGCCACACCAAAACTGTCTCCAGTCATCATCTGCAACCATTAAGCAGTTTTTGCAAATTATGTTGTTTTGCAACCCTTAGTGCTGAGCCAGATTACTAAAAAAATGTGTGACTGCATTAGCGCACAGAAGACAAACGTCTTGACAACGGAGCTTTCTTGAAATTGCAACAGCTTTTTAACATGCAAGGATCACATGTCAGGGAGCCAAGTCACCCTTTTCTACATTGTTCCAGATACAGATCTTGGACAGCATCCCAGCGTTTTTGCTTATTTGTCTTTTATAAAAAATAAAATACAAAAAAATCGAAAGGACAACTATTAGAGCTGTGCCAAAGCACCCCTAGGCCTTTGATATGCGAAAGACCCAAAAGTGGAGACTGCTCTCCTCCCTAGTCAGCTGGTACCCAGATGTGTGTGCGGAGGGAGCCCGCTGTCTGAACCGAACACAGATTAGTGACTCGTTTTTTTCTATCCCTAATAAATAAAGCCCCATTGCATGCTGGGGTATGTGTGAGGGGAAAATAACAGCACCCTCCAATCAGTAGCAGGTGGGGCAGCTTGGTGGCCGCCTATAATGCTTTTCTTATCATAAAATAACAGCACTTTTATCTTTAATTGTGGTTGAGGAGCTTGGGTTTGGGATAGAGCTGCATAAAAAGGGTGTTTTCATATTTTATTATTTTTCCGATTGTTTGGGGATACTTTTACTACATTTGTGATGATGGCCAAGCCACTTATTTCCAGCAAACGTTTCCAGATATGCTGTTTATTGTTTCACTTTCACCAGAGTAATTGAAACAACCAATTTGCCTCTAAGAGAAATGACAAGGAAATATTGATGAAGTGATGGCCATTACCTCAGTAGTGTTCTTTGAGTGAGTGTGTGTGTGTGTGTGTTAATGCAATCTTTTGGGCATGTGACCTGGAATGTTCACATCAATGACAAAAGAGGAAACAGCTGTGCGAAAGATAGTGACAACGCAGTCGATCGGGTCAAAGGTGAACTGCAAGTGACCATGTGGTGTAAGCCCATTACACGCATCTAGCTACACCTCTCTGCTGTAAGCCACAAACACCTCATGAAGGTACTCAGTACCTTACGTCTTTCGCTTTTGCTGTCCTACCCTCCTGACATGGATTGGAACATTCCTGCCATCAAAACAATGGCACACAAGTCACTGCTGTCAGACTGAAGTGGGTCATAGGTAGAAACAGCAGGATATGTTCTCTGCTGGGTAGAATGATGGCCTCCAGGACAGTTTTCTTTAAACATAGAGGAGGAAAGCTATGATGAAAGGACCAGAGAATGAGATGACACGCACTGTCTGGATAATTCCCTGGCTCCTTATGAACAGAGGCATTAGCTAGCTTTTCTTTCCGTCACAGCAGACAATACCTTCATGTGAGTCAGTCAACTCAGGTGTCTCGCATGTATGTCATCAGAGGGCCTGCAACATAATCAAATTACCTAGTTTAAATGAGACCAGACACTGTCTAGTTGTAGTTCATAGTCCCAAACGCTCTACAGCAAGGAATGGTATGGAATCTTGTATGTTCTCCGGCTAGAAATATACGGTGTAACTCAGTAGATGCTGTGGTAGACTGCCATGCATGTCAGTTTTAGGTGAGGATGTTGGTTAACCGCATATTCCGACCAACACCCTGCTGCGGACCAGAGTTCAAGTCTATTTTTGATGCACTGAAATAGAAAGAAAGTTAAACCCATTATGACCCCTTCTCACATGTGACCCCAGTTTCACGCCTTGTAAATCAACTGTCATTAAAAAGTGCTAGAAAAGCAGTTGTTCCAAATGCAGAGCCACAAAAACATAAGACAGCCATTTGGGGGTTTTCCCATAGCCCTTAGCTGTTGGTAATTAGTCAGCACCGGGAGATAAAACATGTGATTGGAAGAGGGACACGATGTGGCGATGGCAGACTGCGGTTTCTGAATCACAAATTCCTCAGGGAGAGGAGACGCAAGTCTGTCACAGAGGGAAGCGACTGATTTAAGGCGTTGTTTCTAGTCAATTACGTGCTTTGAGACAGCACAGAGGGTTTTAATTGCTAACATGAAATTACAGAGCAAAATTGCGGCGCATATGTATTTAGGTAGAGACAAAGTCTGTGTTGTATTTTAGTGCCTAATATTTTTTGGTGCAGCTTTTATCATGGAGGCCTTGAAGTGTTTTAGACGAACGTGGACAATGTTCTTTTAGCTCTTATTGTACCTTTGTTTCAATGTGGGATATTTTGACAGACAGCGATGGTCCTTCCATCTACTGTTCAAATTGTACAATACAATTACATATATCTTAGCTACAGACGTACATTTGTGCACTGAGATCAATCTACCCAAGTCCAAAGCAATACCATACTATACCCCTGAATTTTGAAGCATATTCATTTTCTTAAAACGTACACTTTGTGCAACCTTTGTGTTCCACACGATGCCAAACTCTCAGATGACTCCCCAAGTTGCATTTGTATGTTATTGTGGCTGCGTTAATGTTTCAAAGGCACCAAACAGGCTTGTTTCCCTGCTGTGTCTGGCTTGGCCTTGGTTCTAGATGATCTTGTGGACAGATGTGTGTGTTTCTGAGTGCATGCGTTCGTATGGGTGTACTATATGCGTCTGTGTGTGTGTGTGTGGGTGGGTTTAAGTCAGTATGTGATTTACTTACAGTGTGTGTGCATGCAAATGTGCCAGCAAGTGTGTGTGTGGGTAACGCGCCTGTTGTGGGGAAGAACGACGCAATGTCAACAAACAACAAACAACAACAACAGGAGTCGTGCTAGCTGCCACTGAGCCTTAGCTATGTTGTAATTATAATGGGATGAAAACGAGGGGGCCAACCGGGCTTCTAACCATAACCAAACATTTCTCTGAGGCGCAGGATTACAGGAAGAAATTGAATGAGGTCTGAGCTGGTTCTCCTCTGCCTGCCACATGTCACTGTTGCCTGGTCACTGATCCTACAGCCTGCTCGTCTGCCACCGGCCATCAGGTCTGCACACCAGATGTGAGCTGTGGTCACAGTCTACCATAGCTGTGATTCACCCTGGGTGTGCACTCTGGGTGTGTGCGTGTCTGTGTATATGGGTCTTCTAAAGCTCCTATGATCTTCCAGTCTATGCTGCCTCCCCCTGGCTGGGTGTGATATTACTAACCTACTACGTGTGTGTTGGAGAAAAATAACTTTTAAAGCGCATGACGTCCCAGAGTACTATCTTGGGCAGAGAGAAAAGTATTCTTCCGTTTGAAAACTCTCAGATGACAATCCACACTTTCCAGACAGAATGACTCACAGCGAGCTATTGGTCGCTCAAGAACAAGGAATTTTTATGTGAAAAATATTTCACTCATCAGCTTGAGGAGATATGTCCCCACAAAAGCCATGACTAACAGTGCAGTAAGTGAATATTCAGCTTTGGTTTTCACTGTCATTATCCTGCAACAGAAAAACCCCATCAGAGCAGTTCTTAGAAACAGCCATCCCTTATCATGACTAGTCTAAACTTGCAACACAATTAACGTAAGCCCCCTGCCTGAGAAACAGAAGAAATACCAATGTTGTGGAAAGTGTTCCGTCTCTGTGGATATACATTGCAATATATCTTGTCCAATTATGGAAGCTGGGGGCTTCATCCAATTTGCTGAGTCACTCAAGTTTCAATAAAAAGCCCGGTCTGTTAAACCCCAGTAAAGCTGGAGCCAGGGGCATTATTGTGACCTGCTAATTGTCCCCCTTCTCCTCTTTCCTGCCCAGCACATCTCAAGCTGACCCCTGCGTAACATCCTGATGATAGATATCAAATTTAACACTTTAATTGGCCGCAATAAAACAACACAAAGCTTTGCTTTGTTTTCAAAACACCCCTGCCAAATAAGGAGAGAATGCAGCTAGCAGCTTCCAGAGCTCTGGGATGCTGGAGCAGAGGTCCCTGGGGAGGTGGGATGGGGGGTTTTTGGGAGTGCTTGTTGAGTTCTGCAAAACTCATGTCACCCCACTCCAGTCTATGCCCAGCTCCTTTCCAGGTCAGGTGGGAGAAGGTCCTGGGACCCCCTCCAGGAGAAAGAGAAAAAGAGGGGGACCCATGGGGGGGGGGGTTAGTTGTATGCGGACAGAATGGTTTTGTCAGCAGCCTGTTGCTTGAGTTTGTTTGGAGCTGCGGTCCCCGTTGGAATATGTAACCAAATTCCTTCCCCTGTCCCACAATCGGAGTGCACTGCCAGATTCCCTGGCAACGAGGCCCTGAATTAGGGCCAGTCCTCCTGCTCATCCCACAAAGCCTTTCATGTTCCCAAACCGCAGGCTGAGAGAGGCGCCTCGGTTTCAACAGCAGCAGACCAGCATATGTTTGCCTAATTCCTGAGACATGATGACAGTGGTCTTCAAGCCACGAAAAGACTGCTTCGGGATTTCTTCTTTATTTATTTTTTTGCGCCTTAATTATTATTTTCTGTTGTTGATGATTTCCAATACTCACATGCCACGTTTTCTCATGACATGTGTTCTTATATGTACCCCCCCCTCCCCTGTGCGCCCACGCACCCATCCCTACCACCACCACCCGCCCTTCCCACAAGGCCGAGCCACCCCGTGACCCTATGAGAGGGGAAACCAAGGAGCTGCGGAGGAGGTGTTTCATTGGCCAACGGGAGACAGAATTATGGTCGGGTATTACCCACAACTGCAGGGTGCTGGACGAGATCACACATCCGAGAGGTGGACACGCTTAGCCTTCCCGCCACAGGTCACACTAGATTACCTAGAACCACCCCTTAGTGACATAAAGATTGGGGCGGCAAGAAAACCAACGCCCAACATCACACCACAATGTCTTTTTGACCTCCTGTTCACACTTACTGCCTGAAGTCACCAGACTGCACTGTTAGAGAATTAGAACGTGTCTTTTGTGGCACAATGACCTCAGAGACCATAGTGGCTGGCTGGAATTCATAATACTGGATATCTACCAAGCGATCTAAAGCTTGCTACCAGTAAGCACTGGACCTATGGAGGAGTTAGGAAGAACACAGAGCCCTATAAAGCTCCTGGAGTCAGAAGGAAGGTCTATTCAGCCAAGGGAAACAAGCAACAGTATCAAGCGAAAATAATCTGAATTCAGTGGCATATAATGGTGGTTTGCTTTGAATGGGGAAGGTATTCATATATTCTGCTCTTGATTCCACTTATCTGTGGCCCTGCTGTTCTTTCTCTCTCCCTTCGGGCTCGTCTTTGGGAGTTAAGAGTATTTGGCTCACGCCGACGGCCTGTGGCTGTCATTGCATGTGTTTAGTTTCACCACCAGTTTCCTATGGCTTACTGAGCCCATGCTAGCCTGTGTGATGGCGTGTGACACACACTTATCCCCCGGCAAATCTACCGGCCTTGCCCTGCCAACTCAAACAGCCCTCTCTATACCGCTGACGTCCAACCCAATATCTTTGGACTTTTACAGGCGTGTAGTTTTTTTTTTTCTTTCCCTGTCGTTTTCATGTACAAAAATCTGACCATAGTTTCAAATACTCAATCATTAAATCCTCGGAACTGCTCGCAGAAACAGCCAGAGTTTATTTTATTCCTGGATGTACAGACAGCCGCAGCACATTTTTAGAAGCCGTGGCAGCAGCCGTGTGTATTTTAACGCGCTAGGCCATATGTGGCACACTGACCCTTTCCATAAACAGGGCTGTCTGCTGCACACCATGGGCCTGGTTCACCCCTTAAAGAAGGGATGCGGATGGGGAGGGGGGGGGGCTTGTTGAGGAGAGCGGGGTTGGGACTGCCTTTGGGAGGGGCGGCTCTGGGTCTAGTTTGTTTGAGAGTCATGCTGGAGCGGTTTCCCTTTGTGGAGTGGTGGGCAGCACTTAAAACTCCCTCATTTGACTGGGCTCCAGTTCCTTCTTGTGTCAGTCCCAGCCAAAGAACCCCATCCTTCTGTTCACCAGAAGGTTGCTCAAATTAACATGAAAAGCTTTTCCTGTTCTTTGACCATTAGACGGCCACCGAATCCAAACATGTGACTGTACCAATTCCAGGCCCTATCCATTCATCCACCATTGGGGCTGCCGACAGTATGTTGGTTCACTAATATCAGGTTTGGGTAGATGAAATGGTCCTCTTCTCAAAATGGATCTGAGATGCTGTCTTTGTTGCAGGCCTTTCGTGATGTGGGTGGTCAGAGTTGAAAGGCGGTTGGGAGTTGGTCTGGGGCCCCCAAGTCGGAGGTGGGGGGCCTCAGGGGTGGAGTGTCTCCTCCAGGCTGCCCTACCTGTGGGTATCAGGTGTTGGGCGAACTGGGAGGCTGGGCAGAGCCTGGGGTAATTACATGTGCATGTGAGGGGAGGGCTCTGGGGTGTAATGAGGGCTGGAGGATGTCGCCGTCTTTGCGGGTGGTCTCTATCCTGTCCTCGACACCGATCCGTTTGCTCCTCTGTCTGCGTGTGCTCACGCGAAACACCCCCTGTCCCTGTCCCCCCCCCCCCCCCCCCCCCCCCCCCCCCCGACCCCCAACCCCGACTCCAGCCCTTGGACCAGCGGACCCTATGAGCTGCCGTCCCCAGCCCCACCCACCACACCCCCGTCCGGCCAGCCAGCCCAACTCCCCGCAAGCCCCCAGGCATTTCATCACATTACATCAGATCAAAAGCAATAAGCTAATTACAAACGACTGTGGGCACGCAAGCAGTAAATACAGAATCAACATAATTGATTTAATCCTCTCAGTGCTAAGTGAAAAACTTGTCAATGCCTTGGCCAAAATTACAGCCTTCTTCTCCGGAGCAACTGCGACAATTGGCTGTATTAAAAGGATCACATGGAGTTCATTCAACCCAAGTAAACTAGCGAGGCACCAACGTGAGGCACCCAGCGATGCTCAACAAAATGGAAGAAAGACAGAGACATAATCATGGGCCTTGGCAATGCGCTGAAGACACTTCTAGTCATCCTTGTTTATTTGTTCTTCTCTTTTTTTCCTCCTCAGAGGGGGTTTTTATGCGTATGAGCTGTCTTCAATCATTCATTGTAGCAATAGAGGATGAAAAATGTTTTATGCATAGTGCAATAAGCATCTTAAAAGCAAAAGCATTAGGAAAGATACTGGAAATGCAAAAGGTTCGGTCAATCTTTACTTATTCATGGCGTTCGGAGGAAAAGAAGCGTGTTTTAGAGCAAATCCGTGTTATCGCTGGAGAAGCATCTTCACCACCAGTGGTTTCCCACCTGAGGACATGGCCCTTAATGACAGCTGGAGGTGCGGTGTCAGTACATACTGCATGCTCATCACACATGCGACAGTATAGAGTTTTCTCCGTATACTTCTGGGTTATAATAAAATGACTGACTCATCTGACTTGCCCTGCTCTCAGACACAAGGTCTGTCCTCCAGTAATCATAGCGGAGCTCTTTGGTGCAGATCCACTAGCTGTGAGTGGCCTAGTGGCTGACGCTCACTGCTCAACCCTGCCCAAATGTCAGCCTAGTGTTACGAAATTGTATTTGATTTAACCGGGGAGATTGGTGTGGAAAATATGGAGTTGTTCAAAAATGTCCCCTCGTGTTCTCCAAAATTTCTCTTTGATTGATGAATCTATTGCCAGATTTGTCATATTCTAGAAGTGGTTTTAAGAGGTTGCTGGCTCCTATCTCGACAGGATTATCAGACATGTGTATGCTATGTATAGGACCTCTAACATCGAAGGTAGTGCCCTTCGCAGAGGAAAACGTTGATAGACCACGTCAGGATTATATGTCAAGAGCCTTGTGCTTCAAGAGTGTGTGTGTGTGTGTGTGCGTGTGCGTTTGCATGTGCGTGTTCGTCTGCCGAGTGTGACGTGTGGGATGTCTGATCGCTCCAGTCACAGAGTTGGCAGTCCTCTCTCTGACCTCGCAAATGTCACATATTGCTCCAGCCTTGTTTTCCCTGTAATATGTAGGCTCTTGCCCCATGTTGAACTACGCCCCAACCGTTGGAGATGAGAGCAGAGTTTGTTGTGCAAGTAAGCCATCTAATGGACAACAATGGAACAAGGACATAACAGAATGTACTAAAAGCTCCTTGGCTCCGTAAACAGCAAAGTTCTCTCTCTTGGGCCTCAGGAGAAGCAGATCTGCGTTTCCTTCACAAGGACACGTCACCATCGTTCTCATCTCTGATTGCGGAGCTTAAATAGAAACAAATGGGAGAAGATAGACTCCCTCTGTTTATTCTGGACTTGTCTACCAGTGTAAATTCAGATACAAACAGTTGTTGACTCCCAAGGTCCTCTGTGCAGCAGTGAGTCTGTCCTGCCCTCACTGTCCTCAACACAACTGTCTGGGACTTGTTACATGGTTATTTCTCCTGTGTAAATAACCTCAAGTTATCGATTAAAAAACGGGACACCGTGGAATTCTTCCTACCTCATCTGGGTCTGATTAATGCTTTTTTTTTTTTACGACTTGGAATTAAATGTGCTGGAGACACGACCCTCGCATGTATGGGCGCTAGCTGGGGAAAAGCTGCCGGGCCTAGTGGGAAAACGATCTCTCTTTTTTAAGGGACATGTTCCTTAACTACTACCATGTGGCGTCAGTCAGTATGGAAGTGTAGACTGAGGTGGCAACAGATAATAACACAAATGAAACGTGTGGCAGTTGGGAGAAACATACCAGCCAGCCTGTTTGAAATCTATAGTCATCACTCAGTGTGAAGACTGGGCTGAATCCCTTGAGCTGTGTATTCAGCCCACTGGGTTTAAAGTACATTCGGTGCTGTTGATGTTGGGCTCTTGATTGACTGGTTCGACTAGCATTCACTGTATTGTTTATCCAGCACAGCTCGACAGAGTTTCATATCCTGAGTCATGTGTGTGTGTGTGTTTCAAAGAGGTGTGTACAGTAGCAGGTGGCTAATGCCTCCATTTTGGTTATTCAACACAAAAGTCCATTATGGTCAGCGAGCCGTGAGAAGACCAAGGGAAACGGCTTCTCCAAATGGAATCTTTAATTTCACAGAGCTCTTGCTATTCCACTGCATGGGAGATTGTGCGACAGAATAGAGGAATCAAGGCTTTTGAAAGCACATTAACCAGAAAGCAATTAACCGACATACAGTAGTTAATTTTGTATTAATACTTCAACAGCTGGAGCAGATTGGTCTGTCAGTTTATCTCCTCTCCAGCTGTTCCTTTTACTGACAAGGACAGTAAAGAGGATTTGTCTCTAATAAAGTGTTTCCATATATAGATGCTTCTCGTAGCAGAGCCCAGAGGGAGTGTGGATTTCCATAGAAAACTCGGGGAAAATGGACATCGTTTTCAATACCCTGCTGGTCTTCCTTTCAGCACACACATCCAATTGAGAGCCACTTCAAGTGCTGTTTTTTCCCTTCGCGGAGTGTTGTCGTTGGTGTACATTTCAAGAGCCTCTAACGGCATCTACGGCAGATGTGTAGCTCTGAGCAACATTTGTTATGCTGTGAATTGGGGAGTAAAGGGTACAACCAGGAATGTCTGATTAATGTTCCTACATCTGGCTAGACTGAATCCCAATGCATGCACTCGTCGACTACCCTAGTTCTATTATGAAAAGCCGGAAGGCAGGAAAAAAATGAAATTAAAGTTGTTTTTTTACGATTTTCTTTGGGGCAACGGCTTTCCATATTTAAAGGATAATGTGGGTTCTATTTCTGTATTTGTTTTTGGATCTGTGGATGCCAGAGTGCCTGCCTGCCCACGGGGTCTTAGTCGACTGTCAAAACAAACAAGGCAGGAACAAGTAGAAAGAGGCTGCCACTGGTGCCACATCCGTCCTGTCTGCAACCAGCTTCAACCACAGGACTTGTACTTCTGCACCCAGGCAGTTATCCCACCATGCCACATGCCTGCCTGATTAAGTGAGTGTTGGGTATGGCTGAGCGACAAGCTGTAGGCTGTGGAAGAGCTCTCCCCTCTCCTCTGCTTTTTTTTCTTCTCTCCTCTGTTCTCCTCATATCTCCTCTTCTCTCCTCATCTCTGCTCCTCTCCCCTCTCCTCATCTCTCTCCTCTACTCTTCTCTGCCCTCCTGTACTCCTCTCTGCTCTGCTCCTCTCCCCTTTCCTCTCATCTCTATCTTCTTCTCTCCTCTACCTTCTTCTCTGCTCCGCTCTCCTCTCCTCATCTCTCCCCTCTTCTCTGCTCTCCTCTCCCCTCTTTTCTGCTCCCCTCTCCTCTCCTCATCTCTCTCCTCTACTCCTCTCTGCTTTCTTCTTCTCTTATTTCCTCCTCTCTCCTCTCCTCCTCCCTGCTCTTCTGCCCACAGTGCTTCTCTTTGGCTTTCTCGGATGTCAGGCACTTGTGTGCTGGTGTAAAGAGGTAAACTAGCTGATTGTTTGCAGGTGGTTCTATGTATCTCCTGGAGAAGGTTGGCCTTCAGTACATCCTGAACCAGTCAAAGGTTTCGGTTTGACACAAGAGACAATCAGCATTCGTGAGTCTGATGTTGCCAGCCCTTTCCAAGAAGAGTAATTGGCGAATGGGTAACTTGTTTGAGCAGCATATGGCTTCATGGAGAACTAGAAATTGATGGATGTGATTTGCACGTGACACTGCAAATCACATCTTGAACTAGATGTTCGTTCATATAAGGCTAGTAAGGTAATAGTTAATGAAGGAATTCTGAACCTTGAATTCATATATTGACTTGAATCAAGTAAATCAGACCAAGAATGGCCTTGATTGGGACCATTATGACTTTACCAGAAAAATGTGGAGAAAATATCCACCGGTCTACAAATAACATCACAAGGAACATCTGTATCTTTTATGCCCCGCATTTAAAATCACTGCTCCATTTAGTCTCATTACATTCAATGTTTTACACAGGAAAAATGAATCTCTTTTGCAAGGCCATCTCACTCACACATGCCATATTTGTTTTGTTGCTGGGATACTTCAAGTCTTATGGGAAAAAAATGAACGAGAAGTAAAGAAAGTTTTGGAGGGTAAAATAAGTGGCAAACATTATGAGAGTGAAAACCATTAAAAGGTCTTAATTTATGATTCTGGTCTGTTTGTCATTTGGCTTGGCTACTGCATTGCTTCACAAGACTCGAGTGGATTAATTGCGTTCACATTCATTATAAAGGACCAGTGTGGGAAGAGGAGGGGGGAGGCAAAGGGTTAAGGCAAAATGAAAAAGACAAAGACTGAGATTGAGGATGACAGAACAGAATAGGGGGAGAGGGTGAAAGAGGGTGGGGAAAGAAGGAGATAGAAGGGAGCAGACAAGCTAAAGAAAGGGGGAGATAGAGGCATGCTGTGGCTGAAGAGGAAGACAACGGGGTCTGCGAAGTCACTGTACCAGTTCCAGCACCACTGTATAAATCTCTCTCTCCTTCTCTTCTCTCTCTCCTCTATTTTTGTCTCACACACGGGCACCATCAAACACTTGTCTCATACACACACAACACACTCATGTGAGACAGAAAGAGAACCAAGCTAATGTTGGACAGAGTTTGCACATCGTGGCGGAATCTTTTACAGGGACAGTCAGAGAAAGTGAGGCTGTCTGTTCAACATGTGCAAGGGGCTCAGTTGATTCATTGTTGACATGTTGCCTGATTTCACCCCACCTACACACACACACACACACATACACACACAGACATTACCTACACACACACCAAGCACACACAAAGTCCCTCTCTCGGGTATCATTCATAATGACTGGATGGAGCTGAGAGAGGCTGTACAGTGTCTGGCAGGAGGAGTTCTCCTCAGCTGAAGAGACTGGTTCGACACCTCCATACTCCATAAAGCTGTTCCCTCGCAGGCCTCCAGCACCAGGCCCTGCAGCACAGGATATCCAGCCTGCCAGGGTGGATGAGACTCAGGGGAACCAGGTGTTACTTCCTCCTGTGCCTTTCTTCTCTTCTCCTGGAGGACGGAGGTGGAAGTTGCGGCCTGCAGGATGGAAGGCATTAAGGCCGGGTACGACCTGAAACTTGACCGCCGGTTCGCCCAGCTGCTCAACATGAGAGCGCGGCACGACTCAGGAAACTGGAAGGTATATCAAAAGCATAGCAACACATTTACTAGCTATTTCCACAAAAAAGAGCCACACGCTCAATTTGAACTGGAATAGCCCTATATAGAACATGAAAGCATTGTCTGGAGATTGGCGTATTTGTGTAAATAAGTATTTAAACATGTTTATGAGGGATCAAGATGGTTCTCATGCATTTTTGTCACCTTCTTGACTTTTTTATGTCACTTTCTTTGGCTGTCATGTCCCATAAATTATTTTATTGGGTCCACTCTGCCAGCCAGTGTTCTCACATTATAGTCGCTTTGCAAAAAAATATGGAAATTCATGCTTGTGTGTAATCTGCCTCTGGGAACATCTCTTACACTGGGTACAAGACCCGCTACCACACGCAGACTTAAAGCATGTTGACTTTTAACTGTCGTGCTGCTGTGCATCACAGTGTTTCTAAGGATTAAGGCATAGAAATGAAAGAAAAACAACACAATGGCGGTGCCTATCCGAGACAGGATGGCAAAGCCCCCGACCTCATCTCCTGTCCTTCTACCCACAGACCTCCACCCTCCAGATACCTCACAGCAGGGCTGAGTCACCATGGCCCTCTTCCTGCAGATTCCCTGTCATACTCCCCACTGGTTCCACATCCCTCTGGTGTTGCATAAAGGTCTTTTATAGGCCTCTGTGAATTAACGCCCAACATGCCAAAACAGTTTGCCCTCTCTGTTTCCTGTCAGCAGCAAGTCTTCAGTACTGTACCTACGCAGCGCTGCTTCTTTTCACTTTGCAGCCTCCCTGACCCCTCTGTGATCATCCGTATTACAGGAGAGGGCCTTTGAAGGGACTACTCTCCAGCTGAAATGATCATTATGTTCCAAGATCCAGAACATGGCACAGGAATATGCTCAAGAGCTCGCGTTTTGTTCGAAAAGGGCTTTCCTTTGATTTTTCCATTTCGAGTCTGGTATCGTACAAATATGCCCCCCTGCCCTCGCCCCCCTGTCCTCCCCCGATTTGATACATGCTGCTCTCATCAATGAAGAAAAGAGCAAATCCATAATAACTTGCACATGTTGCGCTTTTGTCTTTGTGGTTTTCATTCGGCTATAAATTGAAGGTAGAAATATTTTTTTTTCCTCTACTTTTAGGTGACGTGTAAGACAGGTTTAAATGGGTGTAATTTCGCTTTGAAGCGACTGACTGTGTGACTCATTAAATGGTGCCCGCTTGCGTGTACGCATCGTCGTGGTTTTGGAGAGCATGCACATGCAGGCCCTGTGAGTCGCCACTCCCGCTCCCTGTCCTCACTTCGCAGAAACACATCTGGCGGCCATTCCATTGAACGGGATCGCGCCAACACGAACACATTAGGCGTTAGACCAACGCTTTCAACCCTCATCTAACACCAAACGCATGACAACCGAAATCAAAACCTTTCGGGGGAACGTCGACATTTGCACTTCATTTTCAGATTTCGACTTTCCTCTAAAAGATCATCCTTGACGCCACACAACATTCCCTGTAGTGAAACGGATCCTTATTGAATTAGGGAGAAGACATCGCGCAACCATGTAGCACAGCCACTCTTAAATCTGCTGTGGTCGGGATAAAGGGAACTGTTCATTTCTACATTATACAGACTGGAGGTAATCTGATGAGTGGCATGCTGTCACTTGCTCTCAGCTGACCTCCGGAGTTTAAGTATCTGATTGCTAGAGAGCCGCTTCCGTGCGAGGCCTCATCAGACCTTAGGCAATATTCCCCCCGTTCAATGATTAGAATACAAACACATCTTGTATTTTTGTAGCTCTCCCGCAGGAATGTGCTTTGGTTATTTGTCTACAATTCCCCTTACCTTAGCAGAAGTTGTCGCTGAACATTTACATGTGCAAGTTTTCTCAGGGAAACAGTATTCTCGGACTATTAATTACCATACTTACCACAAAGGACTGTACCCAGTCCTTTCAGAACTGTTTGCGGTTTTGAACACTGCCATGTATGGGGACAGACTGTTTATATAAAACTATAATCCCTCATAAACCCTGGCTCCGCACATTCTGCTATGAAACAGCATTTTTTTAAAGCCCAACAGACTTTTCCATTCATTTATGATTGGAATAAAACTCATTAAACTACTGGAATAAATGATTGAAATATGTAACTGTACACAAGGTGGAGGAGCGTCATTGTGGAACTTTCAAAAGCTCTTTCATGGGGCGTTCTTTACAGACCTTGAAAAAACCTCACATCTCCGAACTGCTGGGATCATGTATTGTTCAAGATCACCATCTCTTCGAGTTCATTGCATCTTTCCACCAGCTCTCATACGGTGCATGGAAAAATAAAACACGTTGAAGAAAAGACAAAATACAAAATAGAACATATCCAGATATGAGCTTCAGAAAACACGAAAGTATGTGCCTGCGCTGGGGTTTTATGGCTGTCGTAAAAGCATTAGGTTGAAGCTGTTGCATCTGGCAGTCACAGTTCCTCAACAGTGACCATGTTACATCATGGTGCCTTTCTTTGAGTGCTAAAGAGGGGTGACTCATTTCTGATAAACATCTGCATCATAAAGAACAGCCTTGCTCCCCTCACTTCTATGGTGCAGTGAATATCTGTAATGCGGCCACAGCAGTTTCGAAGGAGATGTGATTATCAGAAGCATACACAGCTGCCAGCTGATGTATTGGGTGCAGATTGAGTGCGTTCAGGCCTCCTTTCCATATAGGGCCTGTGCAGGTTATAGTGCTGTAATGTCACCACTTGTTATTGTTGTGACCTTGCCGTTGCTGCTTTATAGTTTGGCCTTATCATATTATCATTGCACAGGCCCATAGCAGCATCGTTTAAAGTGACCATATGTCAGGAGGGATCAAATGGAAGACTATAGCTAGATCTGGTCGAAAAGTACCTGAAAACACTCTTTATTAAGTTGCTTTTTGATTCATTGAGAAATAGAAAAGCTCATACAGAATTCTCCATCTTACTGTCTACTTTACAATGAGATGAATACATCTCTGGAAATAAATGTGCTGATAGCATTAAAAGAACCCCTGGTGATTTTTCCCCTTCCAAATCATTCCAGACTAAAAAGGTTTAGTCAGATTGAGTATGGAAGCAGAAGTCAATAACATTACTTACAGACTGCTTGCTAAATGAGACTTGAGTTTCAGCAGTCTTAAATAAAACATTGTGTCCTTGCTCTGCAGCAATACATTATCTCTCCTATAATGGTAGACACATTTCGAGAAACTGTTTCATCCAGTGTGGTTATCAATAGCTGTCGTTTTTCTTTTTTTTCTCATTAGTTTGTTTGGCTGTTTGTTGTTGCTCAGCTACATTTACAGGGTGCCTCTTTCCAGACTGTTTATGTGTCACAAAGGTTGCTGCCTTGTTTGAATCAGCATTTTATCATACGCCAGTCCCCTGTGGAATTCTCTAACAACAGTTCCCAACATGGAGCCCAGGGCTTGGTGATGAAGTGACAACACTCACTTCCACTGTTCTTAGTTCTGAAAAGCTGCCTCTGTCACCAGCCAACACTGTTGTTCTACAAGTGGAAACCTCACTACAATTAAGCCCCACTGGTTTGGTTTGGTGTAGTAATATGGCAGATGCTCTCTGTCTCTGACTTTGCCACAATTGAAAATTCAACCCAAACTAAGCAGAACCGACCTAAAAAGCAACAAACTCAAACGAAAGGGCTGACATTCCTTGAAAACACAGCAACAAGTGTGAGAGTTTCCATTACCAGCAGTCAGTGGAACCAGGGACGCAGTATTCGGAGCATAATTGGGAGATTAGTGGCTGACCTTGGTAGCACGTGTGGAGGTAGAGGATGTGGGGTTCTGAAGGCAGTTTGGCACGCGCGCAGCTGTGTGGTTGCAGCCGCTGCTCGTCTGTTTGATCTTCTGTACTCAGGTGTGACAGTGCTTTGGCAGGCCGGGGCCTCCTGGGCTCACTGGTACACTCCGTACGAGAGCGTGAGAAAGGGCACCTGCCGGGCTTTCAGAACAAGGATACGTTTGAACGTTCTGATAGAGGTCAGAAGAACAAGCAAATGCAAACGACATGACTCTCCCTTGGATTGGACATTTTTAGATTGTATGTCTTGGAGGACTTCGCAGGACAACCCAACTACCAGTACCAACACTTCCTTCAATCGAATTTGCACAGTACTCTGTTTGTTCATTTGATGCCAATGATCAATTACGACTTCATGGACATATCGCCGGCTCGGCAAATTCAAAGATTTTTTTGGGAACCCTGGATTGTCGATAAATCAGTCCAAGCAAGGATTTATGAAAATGACAGCCCGGGTGAACCCAGAGGTCAAACCACAGTTTAATATGGTCCCTGGCAAGAAATCCAGGCCATTTCTACAACTGTTGTTTAATGTCCATTTACAGTTGTACAATATGACCACAAGAATACAAGCTTGCATATCAGGATACATAAAAGGAAACCAAATATCATTTTTATGTGCCGTCTGCAGGACACACCTATTTTTTAATAAAAGCGTACGTTTGATTTTATCCTATAAACCTTGTCTGCAAAATAGGAAATTAGCCTATTACCCTTTTGGTTAATGAGTTGCATATTTTTTTCAGGAATCCGAGCGAACAGTTATTGCCATTTTGTCATGGTTTGGCGTCCTGTGGACCAGCTCTGTGCTGGATTATGTCTTATGGGCTAATTAAGACATTAGCCATTATAGAATTCCTTTCACACTCTCTGGGGAGGTGAGGGCTTCTCTTTAGAGTCGTTCCAGCCTCCCTGCTCCTCCGCACAGGAATCGGCTCTCGTTCCACTGCAGCTGAGACGTCTGGAGGAGAGACAGGAGTCACTGACCTGGCTGAACCCGTCCACCCTGTCAGCTTCCAAAGCAGACGACAACCTGGAGAATGGAACAGCTGTACCCGACCCCAGCACTGCTCTAACCTTGATAAGACGTACGGTTCTTTCAGTGCATCTCAACTAGAGTTTGTTCATTCAGTTGGTTTCCTGTGCGATTTTTTCCCAAAGGTCACTGTCTTTGTATTTTTCATTAGCATCTCAGCGGTGCTCTTTGCTCTGCGTGGATAATGAGAACCATTGCTTTGGAAGAACGGGGGAAACATTCTGGTGTCAGCAAATGTCGCAGCTTGATGGCATACAAATGTAATTTATCAGCGTGTTTATGTTGCTGGTTTAGCAGGACACTTTTATGCCTCACCAGAGCAGAGATGCTGTGTCAGTGCATAATGACAATGTCACTTCTAATAACACAGATTTGGTATTTGCGGCGTCATCCTCATAAAGTTGCTCTGAACATTTGGTGAACCGTGACAACTTTATGGCTGTATTTTAGTTTCTGAAGCCTACTACAACTTTCAACATGAACAAATGACAATTATCTGATGCTGGAGTGTGGCTGCAGAATTGGGTCTAGGTGGTGTCCATTTTGATGTCTTTTTATAGCTGTTTTTGGACAGGCCTAACTAGTAGGCCACTATAGTTCTACTGAAGGTAAGAGAAACGATCTGTGACCCCGATCAATCTTACTTGCAATAACAGCAATGTGCCAAACCACACTCCCTGCAAAACAAACCTCACCACATTCGTTCTCATGTGGAGTTTATTTGTTGAGCTTGTCTGGGAAAGACTCGTCTACTTCATTAATGCATCTCATGTCACATATTTGCATGGTTGGAGATTTATATAGATCTGATTATTTATTTACTTTAGTTTTATAACATAATATGTTGTTTGTTTGTGTGTGTGCGCGTGTGTGAGTGCTCGCGCCTGTGTGTGTGTGTATGCTCGCGTCTGTGTGTGCGTGTGCTCGCGTCTGTGTGTGTGTGTATCCAAAAGAGGACCAAGTAATGGAAATGAGATGATCTGTGTTTTCTCATAGGTTTGGCGAAGACTGCATCCCATTTTCTTCTACTACCCCTCTTCCATGTAACATAGCTGTAGATTCTGTTGTTAGCCATTGAAGTTTTTTTTTATACGTCAGTTTTTAACAATGTGTTCTGCAGAAGTTTGGAGCTCTCTCCCTCCCACATAACGACTGCGCGAGAGGGGAGAGCAGGGTATTTTATGGTAACTCTAAAACATGTTGGGTTTTCTTGCTCTGTTTCACCCTCTCCGGAAAAAAAGCTTTGATATAACTCAACATGTTTGTTTTTTGTTTCGACTTTACGGAATCACTAAGTAATTGTCAGACTTTATCAATGTATCTTTTCACCTCAAACCCCTCGCGGATCAGCGATTTCTAGAGTGTCAGCCTCGTGGCATTACTTGGGCACGTCTCTTTAGTACCCGGCCAAAGATTCTTGTCAATGCTAATTACACTGACCGACTGCTAAGAGCATTTAGGAGGATCAGGGTTTTCCCAATATGCAAACTAAACCAACTAAATATGTCCACACGGCTGAATACTGATGTCTTGCCCAACACCGAGGTTCTAGATGTGTCACGCTTGGAGTCCGTCCATTGGACCCATGAAGGAGCATGATAACAGGGCCCATCTGAATGTTCTCATCTTGCACTAAAGCTTCTGCATGCCAGCTCTCCCATGAGGTATGCATTCCCTAAGGATGCAGTCATCACTACAGCTAGGTGGATTTCACATGGGTGATCACCGCTATATCAGAAACAGATTGTTCCAACAATTATCACTTGCCTCTCCCAGCAACTGAAATGCACCGGAGACTCACAATATAACGGGAAAAAAGAAACAAAGAATAAAGTCTTCGTTTTAGCCCGAGGGAGATGCGAACCAAAAGAATCATATGCAACTGGGACATATTTGCGCGCAGAACAAAGATTCTGCAGTGAGCCATCAAAAAAAAACATATTGCTTCATACTGTGTGATTCGTAGTTTTTCAGTGGAAGCGGGACAAAAAAGCACGTCCATAGCTGCAGCCTGATGATGAGTTATGCACATGCGCTCCTAAAATAGAGACTAATATTTCAGTTTCAAGCCCGTAAATGTGTTGTAAACCGCAACACGTGTGTCCTCCGTTAATCATGAAGTCAGACCAAGACTTGCAGACTGACTACTGTAGCCAATGTTGCCCATGCCACAGACAGACAGACAGACCCGCAGACATGTCAACGGCAAAACAAAGGCCAGAACTTGGAGAGGCCAGTTATTTTAAAGCCTCGTCATGTTCTTCCCTGACCACCAGCCCATCATTTCAGAGCCAAGTCGTCTCCCCTGGCCAACAGAGCATGGCCACAAATGTGTGACACATCGTTTTTCGGATGACAGGATCATAGAAGAACAATATTTTTAGACAAGGGTGTAGTGTGTTTCAGAGACCCACAGTTCCCCAAAGACATCAGTTCATCAATCATCAAGTTTGTGGAACCAACCCTGACCTGGAGATAGGCTTGCTGAACCATCAAGGCAAAACACTTCTATGGGGTATCGCTTGGTTTCAGAACAGTTAAGCAATTGCTTTGTCCTGCGTTGGCTGACATACTGTATATTCTGCTCACATTATTACAAAGCTCTGTCTTCACTGCGCTGCTAATGGTCTGACAATTGCTAATCCATAAACCTTTCGCCAAAGGAAAAAACCATGACAAATGAAGGCCATCCCTGTACAAGCAGGCAGCTTTCGTGGAAGGTTGTAGCATAGTTAAAGTATGCTTACTGAAGTGCTCACTGACAACAGCTGAGGATCTGGTGAGGAAGAAGGAAAGCGACAGCATCCTGAATCATAGGACACCTGCGACACAGGGACTCCATTCACAGTACCTACTTGGACTGGTGATCTGCGGGCAGCTAACTCCAATAGTCCTGTATCCTGACACGTTACCGAAGAACCCGTCGAGATTCATGCGCAGAGGTATAATAACCTTGTTACTGAATTTGGAAACTTCCAAAAAAAAAAGTGTTTCAAATATATAATTGTTATTCAGTCACTGGCAAATCATTCGCCAACGAGAAGTTGATCCTCAAAGGTCGAGGATGGCTACTCCTCTAGCTTCACTTTGCCCTGCTTAGTCACCCAAAGGACTGGCAGAAACAAAAGAAAATTGGCAGAGACAATGTGAAGCTACATTTTAAGAACTGTGTTTGAATCAAAGGCCTATTTTCATTTCATTTTTTCTCTTGTTTTACTCTTGTGCCAGAATACACACGAAACATGTACCCTAACGTATTTCCAAAACCCTACAGTTTTTGGCCAACCTGCACAGTTGACCTATGTTGAAAAACTGGAGACATTATAAATGTTCTACAAAAAAAGAGAGATCAACATGGCAGTGAATGTCCATGTTGTACAAAGAGTAACACCTGGGGATACATGTTACAGTCCCATCACAGTGTGTTGGATAAGAATCTGAACAAAGCGTTGGGGGTTCATCCTGGTCCCTTGAGGAGATATTATCCACAGGAAGAGAGGTGAGACGGAGTACAAGCTAGCTAGAGAGAACCTGCGTTCGCTTTAAGGAATTATTTTTACCACTGCACTATATGCAGATTGTTAAGAATTTCCTGGGATGCTAAATGCCTTTGTTCTCTTTCTAAGAAACATGCAAAGCAGATACTTATGTTGCCGTTTGTACCTATTAATACCAGTTGATGTTTACATTGTCGTACTTATGAATATACAAAAGAAACTATCAAAGGAAGACTTGTTTCTGAAGTTATGTATGATTAGGGTATTCGGTATTGCTTTCAAATCCCTGCTCAGATACTTTTGTCACTCCTGAACCAAACAGAGAAATTTTGCAAGAAACCTGTGTAAAGGTGGTCTTTCAACTAGCCACTCAAACTGGTGCTTGAAGTGTGCCCAGGGCAGGTACAGGTTAGACAACTCAAGCAAACCCCTTAACTCCACCTGCACTCTTGTGGCTGGCACCAAGCACTGATGCATTTATGGGTTCAGTACAACTTGGTCTCCCTTTCCGTAGCCCCGCCCCCCACACACAGCACTCCAGGCCTCAGTAAAGTTGACAAGCGTGTTTGTTGCCGTTGGAACGCGTGACGGCTCCGACGCCTGATCAGACCGCCATCTCTGGGGTTCGACGTAGGCTCCCTTGCCACGCTAACCAATCAGGTGAAACAATAAATGGATGCGCTGCAGGCACGACGGGATGAGGAGCGGAGCGCGGAGAGGAGGCGCGGCAGCACGGCGGCTACTCACCGGACTAATTAACCAGGCAGACAGGGCTCGGCGCCACAACCCTAGACAATTCCAATCTGAGGAGCTGTAATTGAAGTGACAAGTTAATTACAGCGCGATATTATCATGCGCTCCTTGTATGCCTCCACAGCCCCCCCCCCCTTCCCCCCAAAACGCACGCACACATACGCATGCTCTCTCTGTCTATCTCTCTCTTTCTCTCCCTCGCTCTCGTCAAATATTTCCGATAAGTTCATCAAAGACGGTCAGCCAACAGGTTCTGATTTGAGACGTACGCGTCCTCCCTCTCACCTTTTCACCGCTGCTGGATTCGTAATTGAAGGGAGATAAGTTCACCGTGTCTCATTTTAATTTACAACATTTATGAGCTGCACTTTGTAGACAACCTCCCGCCCCCCCCCCTCGGCCGCCCCCGCTTGCCCACTCCCTCCTCCGTCACGTAGCCTACCGCCAAACAACAACCACCATCCCACTCCACCCTATCCCACCCAGGCCCTCTCTCCTCTCCTCTCTCCCCTCCTCATCTCCCTCCCCTCTCCAAAGCTCTGTAATTAGTGTTAGCATCTTTCTTTTAAACAAGCTACATAAAGTTTAGTGGCAGGATTAAATCGCATCATTACCATAATATGGCCGTGCGATTTGCCCCTATCTCCCTGCTTTTCCGCCACATCAAAGCTCGATGGAGCGCTGGTGTAATTGGGCCATGCAGTCTTGTCAAGATGATTCAGGCTGATGGCTGCTCCTCTCCCTGAAAACCTCCTGGGCATGATAATTAATGGAGAAGAAAGTCAAGGGAACGTGAAGAGCAGAAGACGAAGAGATGAGAAAAAAAACTTTGGACAGCTCAGCATGAATATTTGACACGTTTGAGCTATCCAGGGTTAACATAATCAATTTGATGTATAATGCATTGATTAAGAGCTTTTGTTCCTTCTCCCAGACTTCAAAAATGGACATTTGCTTTGTCCTGGAGCGCTTTCTAAACGTTATCATGTGTGTTTTGTTCCGTGTCTCCTTTGAATACCAACACTGGTGTCATGTGGCTGATTCCAAAGATGCGATGCTCAGGAAACGTGAAAGCAATTTGTTTGGATGAAAAATGACAACAGTTTCAGATCTTCGGAGGATGTTCCTGTCTTGGGACAGCTGTCACTTAGCATGTTCAGATGCTGTCCATGCTGGCATAGTTTTGCCTGTAGACTTCCAGCCCCAATCATAGTCTGCCAGCCCTATGTTCATCTTATCTAATTGTCTCTTCAGACCATCACATGGCATTACGACATCTTCCAGACAAACCAGTGATTTTCTATTCAAGCAACTCAAGCAGTCAAGCATCCTATAAGTTGAACTTTCTTTCCAGGCCTGTGGTGTCTTGTTGTCTGTTGTTGTTGTTGTTGTTTAATAATAAACGTTGAAGTGGTGATGAACAAGGCAAGACTTCGATCACAGACGGGTGCCAAGTGTCTTGCGTCCTTCACTAGGATTTTTTTGTAATAGAAGTCAGCCCGGGTCACCGTTGATTTGTTGCAAATTAGTCCCATATGTTTCATCACTGTGTTTACATATGAATGAATCATTCTGACAGGAAACACCGAAGGGGAGACTGAGGGTGGGTGTTGGTCTGAATATCGATGACACTTCTGTATCGGTGGCGCAGGAGGGAGAGAGAAGGTCCTGTCAATCACGCGACCTGTCATCTGTTCACCCGGCGAGGGAGGGCGGACAATGCTGGTGACAGAGGGTGACAGAGAGACAGCTGGCTATTCTTCTGGCCCAGTCCCACCACCACCATCCCCTCTCCCCTTCCATGATGTGCCACGCTGTGACACCTTCGCCAAAGAGGGAGCTCACAACTAATCAAAACAATGGGCCAGGCACCCGCCCTTAGACAGTGTGTGCAAGAGAAGTGTCAGCAAGAGAGGGAGAGAGAGAGAGAGAGGAAGAGAGGTGCCAAGATATCACGTCAAACAATACCTTCTCTGTCAACACCTCCTCCCTCATACCTCCTCTCTCTCTCCTCCCTCCCTCCCTCCCTCCCTCCCTCCCTCCTCCTTCCCTCTTCCCCCCCTCCTCCTCAGCCAGACCTCACCCACCAGTGTAGGGCACCGGGGGTTGTCAGCTAAAACCGAGTAACCTTTCCACTCGTTTCATTTCTTTCCCCCAAAATTTGAATATGAAAAGCCTCTCTTTCTTACCCAGTCAAAGACCATCACTTTAATGACATTTGGCAGTCATTTGATTTATTAGGTTTTAGAAGGGAGGGGTGGTATCCACTAAATATTTCATATACCATGCTAATCCTTGTAATATTGCCAGCTGAAGCCATGTACCTGCATGGCAGAGAAGTGAAGCTCGATGGAAATCTCTCTGTCGGATAGCTGGAAAAGCCTGTGAGTCTCCTGAATAATAAAATAGCCTTATTGAAATATTTAGACTTTGATTCCCATTAAAAGAATCTTTAAAACATGAGATTTACGTTCACGCAGTTTCCTGAGGAAAAGAATAGATAAAGGAGAGACAGCGATCACAACACACTCGCACAAAGAGACGCTGAAGTTGCTGCCTGTAGCTGGGTTTCTAGCCGTAGACCGCTCTAAAATGGATTTGGAGGGGGAAAAGCATTGCCTTTAAAACAAAGACCATGCTACCATGAAAAGAACAAATAGAGTAGAGTGGTTAGAGTCATTTTCGGAGTCGTTTTTTGGATTGTATGTGTCGTGTTGCTCAATTGTTGTGGGATTGAGAGAAGTAGTGTGGAGATAAACACATTTATAAAACATTGGATGACAAACGAGGCTTCAGAAATGGTGAAAAAGGATCTCTAGCGTCAGCAGTTTAGGTAACTCCCAGTCAACATCAGACATCGACAGCATTATGTGACATTTGACAGCAAAAACAACCGTCAGATATCACACTAAGGATGTGGCATTAGCAATGGCCCTCAAAACAAGCGAGACACTCTACCTTTTTATTGTGCGACAGACAGATAGACAGACAGACAGACAGACAGGCAGGCAGGCAGGCAGGCAGGCAGGCAGGCAGGCAGGCAGGCAGGAAGGAAGGACGGAAGGAAGGCAGGAAGGCAGGGAATCAGGTGGGCAGTTAGACAGAGACAGAGAGAACAACTGCATATGGATCTTTCTACACGAGCCCTGAAGCTCACCCTGTCTCATGTACACTTCCAGGCAGTCATGTGCACGACCTGTATCTGTGTCTGTGTGTGTGTGTACTGTATATGTGTGTGTATACTGTATGTGTGTACTATATATGTATGTGTACCGTATGTGTGTGCACTGTATCTGTGTGTGCGCTCCACGTGTGTGTGTGTGTGCGTGTGTGCGCAGTACCGGGACAAGGCTGAAAGAATTTGCTCCCATCCACAATCTCTTTACAAGAATGGCGAAGCTTTCATGTCCAGGTTTGACCTTGACGTGACATCACCCTGGAGTCATCCATGTTAGCGGTGATGAAAGCCCCCCCCCCTCCCCCAGCTGGCCCACCATGACTGCACACAAAACAAAAAGCCACTTTGAACTCCCTCCCTCCTTTGTTCCAGAGCTGGGGTGGTCAGGCCCAGCGCTGCTTGCCCTCATGTGTGCCTCACATGTGGCCAGCGACTGAGTAATGTTGCCTCTCCGGTCAGACTATGTCAAGAACCAGACCGCAAATATCCCAAGACTGAAATAACAACAACTGTAACACAGTAAACGCGACATATTCCAACATGGTGACTCAACCACCCGTGTCCTCCATGCTTTTTTTCCATTCACCACCGCATGACTGCAGGCTATGTAATCTAAAAGAAATCATGAATACCCAAAGGCATTGGGAGCTGGGAGACTCGGTTTGGCTGTTGTCTCTGGAGAAGACTCTGATCTCTCGTCTCTCTCACAATTTACTCTGTAAACATGGTGCATGTGTGTCACTGACAGTGGCATGTGTCATAACAGTGTGTAAAGTATACCACAGATCTATACCTTCATGTATTTGCCTGTACATTATCACAAGGCTGTATAGATCTTATGGATGTGCTGGCTGTGATATGCTATGATAACTGGTTCTCTCTTGAGAGTAGTCTGTGTAACCAGAGACTTCAGCGTGTTCGCCTAGCCTATCACAGGACAGGATGACAGCTACCAGGAAGTAGGAACGAGGAAGCTGTAGAACTCCAGTAGTTACTCCCAGAAGTCTTTACACAGAAAGGTTCCAAGTGCTGAGAATGCGGCATTATGGGTAATGAGGCAGGTGGCAATGAGGCCGTTTGCACCCCCATCCTCCTTTCTACCCCCATCATTCTCTCTATCTGCTCACAGAAAGAAGGATGACTGTGCGCATGTTTGTGTGTGTTACTGGTACACACAAGCATGCACGCAAGCACACACGCACACACACACACAGCAGGGCTAGTTAGAGGAAGCTGATCAGAGCTGTGGAGAGCCTGATTGGACACAACAGGTGTCAGTTGAGCAGAGTGGGCGGGGGGAGACGGAGCCTCCTTGAAAGCACTGCTGGGTAATTTGCACACAGTGATATTCCTGCCTTGACAACTGAAGGCAAACAAATGAGCCAAAGGAAGGGAGGAAGGAAGCAGTAAGGCAGCCCCAGCATGCCTCATGTCCCCCTCCTCCTCTCCCCTGACTGCCAGCCTCGCCACCAGGGCGCCAGCACGTGGGAAGCACAATTACAAACCAGAGCGACTCCCTAAATTGTGAAGAGGAGGGGAAGTGACACCCATAAGGAGCGCATCACTGTAATGGAACCTAAATGAAGGCTGTGCATAACCAGGGAGCAGCCAGCACCTGGGCAGAAGGGAGGAGGCTAGGCAGCCTGTCAGCACAGTGTCAACACCACTGTTCTCCTCGTCCATGCGTCCACATGCATAATTCGACAAATCATTCTAATGTCAATGGCAATCATGTAAATAGGTGGGCTGCGATGGGGAACGCACGTGTGAGTGTGTATGTGTGTGCGTATGTGGCGCATGTGTAAACGTGTGGATGAGAGCAGGCGTGCCTTGACTTGGGCAAGTGAGTTGAGTTCCATGTGGTGATCAGGATGATGATGACAAACGAGTGGACGATGCTGTTGATCTGCATAATTGTGTGATAATGACCAATTACAGAATGATGCGACCAAGTCAAGTTGTTTGTCAGTGTGTTGAAACAATTATATTGAGTCGCACACAAACACTTGTAAACATGGACACACCGCAGTTATTCTTATCATGGTTTTTTTCTGTCTTATTTCTTATGGTTGCTGAAATGTCTCAGTCTTCCAGACTGGTTTCACGTCATAAAGAAAGCCTGTTATCTGCTGATAGAAATCCACCTTGGGGTTTATCATCCTTTTTCTCTCTCTTATTCTCTCTCATCCGGGGGTGTCTGCTCTGTGTCAGAGGGCCTAATTAGACATGTCTTGGTGGTGTGATTCAGGTTGAGCAGAATATTATCTTTAATAAAAATGAGATTTACCAGAACGGACGCCTGCAGTGGAATTAATATAGGCAGAAGGCTCGTCTATGACTGTACAGAATGAAAACACATGATTGGGCCTGGTGGGAGATGGAGAACTTGGTCGTTCAGTCAATTCCACCTCTTATTGCGTCTAGAATATTGTGTCTCTAACCCTGTACAGCTGAAACACTTTGCCGACTTTGGCAACGTCATGAGTTGCATTATTCCGTGTGTTTGACAATCTTATTAAATGTGTTTGGATCGACTGATGACGGACCTGCCTTTGTGTAAAATTGAAACACATTCATAATCTGGACTTCCTGGACATCCCTCTACTGGGATCGCAATCACTCATATTCAATTTTTCACTAAAAGGCCCTTGTGCAACTAAACATCATCATTGTTCAGACCTCCATTGTGTCCTGTGATTGTGCTATACTGCAATAAGAAAGAGACACTGAGGTGCCTTGCTATGGCCAGAACATCTGTTATCTACTGTCTCATCATAAGTAACAGACTGTGTTCGTGCGTGTGTGTGGGTGTGTTGCAGGAGGTTAAACCAGTGCTTTTGTCAGAGGCCATGTCATCTGGCCGCACAGCATCACAATCAGCGCCTCCTGGTGCCAAAGAGCAGACATGAAATCCCCAGCACCTCCCCTACAATTGAGACTGTCGTCGTCATTAACCTGGGCTGACATATCTGCAGGCCTCTCAGCCCACCTGCTTCCATCCCCACAGACAGCAGCACACCGCTTACCTGCTAGTGAGAGACGCCTCCTTCCACCTGACAGCCAGATCTGACACCGGGCCTGTTTCTGTCAGTGCTAGCGAGATAGCTCTTCGCAAGTCTGTCCCCGAGTCAGCTGCAGTACAGTGCAGTCCCAGGCTCTGGGAGTTGTGGTTCTACATGTGTGTGTTTTTGTGGATTGGCCGATGGTTGTGTTGTGATGCTGTTGTGCGTGGAGCTGAATTTATAACAAACCCAGTCCTGTATCAGCTCTGCGTGTCGGCTATCGTGGCAAGTAAAATTTAAGACTGTCCGTCATCCATTGTTTCTCAGCTAATGTCCTCCACCATCCCTCAAGTGCTTTAAGGACTAAACAAGGACAGGATAGGACAAGGTTTGTCCATCCAGAACTCCTGTCCACATCCCCTGTCCCTCTGTTCCACATGGCAGGCATACACACCACCAACACAACCCCAGATCACTGGACTGGATACTTATCTCCATTGACCAATCCTATGGTGAAGATCAGCCGGCTTGGGTTTTCACCCATTCAATACAGACCCAAGGCTTTAGATGCACTGACTTACTTTCACGTCCGTATCCTTGTGACTGGACGCAGCTCCGTAGCCCTGCCGGTCAGCGCGTCAGCTCGGATCCCTCTCAAACTAACTTATTTCTTTTTCTGTCAGCGAGAGATGGAAAAAACAAAACAGCGGCACTGCCTGGTCAGCGTGAGGACGGCGACACCCTTTTTAATGAAGGCTTGTACAGTAAAGTGTAACACATGATTTACTGACAGTGAGTTTATTTTATGGTGTTCCACTCCTGCCTGGGGCCTGATGAGGTGGCAGTGAACCGTGGGGGGAAGGAAGGGGGGAGAGAGAGAGAGCGTCTCCTGGGGCTCTGACAAGACGTGGGTCTTGTCCTCTTACTTTACCCCGACAATTATAAGCGATATTCTCCCATTCGTGTGATGGCTCTCTCATCTCCGGCAAGATATATTTATCGGAGGATAATTGGCCATTAAATCCTCACTTGACAACTGTGAAAATGCCACCCCAAGAGTAATCTGGCTGGCAGGAAATGACAACGGTTGGCAGAGCTGTAGACTGCTGGGAGCAGCATCAGGAGAGGATGGTCTCCTCACACACACACACACACACACACACACACACATGTACATTCGCATACAAACAAACCCACACTACGTACAACAAGACTGGGCAAGCAAATTGAACCAGCTTCCAGATGATCTGCTTCTCTGCTTGTGATTTCTGAGAGAAACTGGATGTTGTCCTTATTTAAACACAGACTTTGGTGCTTGGATTTAGACTGCATTATTTACTATCGCTGTGTCAGTGGAGAAAAAGTTTCGTTTTTGTATTATTTCTTTTCATTAACATTACACGCTCGGAGCTTTGATAGTTTTATCATAAGTACTCCATATTCAATTACTGATGTCTGCAGTTCTTTGACAGCTGTTATGTCAAATTTGATTCCACTTAGCTTTGCGTTTGACTGACATTACTTGATCCTTATCAGAAGGTTCAAAGCATGCGAGCTTACCAGCGTTTCAGGGCTGTCGGAATCCCAGCCAAGGCATGTCAAAACACAAGTTTGTTGCTTTAAATTTCTGTCCCTTAGCCAGTCCAAACGCCTTGGCCATCTCTCAAGCAGCTAATGAAAATCAGACAGCAGATAGCTGTAATTATACACGCAAAGACAGAAAGAAAACAATATATAAAGCCTCGATAAAATTCAAGTATGAGCCCCCTGGGTGAAAAGTTTCCTTTATCAGTGTTGTTCTCCTCATTCAAATTCATACCAGATTTCTGATTCCAGAAGTCATTTTAACAAGCGGGGGAAGGGAACTACCAGCGGTAAAGCTAGCTATTCCTTAAGAATGGCATGGCAGCGTGTTGTCGATGTTTATCTTAAGTCATATTTTTCGATGAGAGTGCAGCATGTTTCATTCTTCTGACTGTGTGAGAGTAAACGTTCATCCTTTAGAGTGATGTTCCTGGGCGTCTGTCTTTCCATCCTCATCCCTTTATCTGGGGCACACATGTTAGAAATGGAAAATCTATACTGAGATTTGTTTGTCAGTTAAGTGTTTGAGCTCTCCGTGTGAGACCCAGCCCCTGTTGGTTGGGCGTATACTGACATTCAAACACTTGGCCCGTTTCCCGATCCACCATTTTGACTTGACACAAAGGAACCTCCTTGATTTGACGCTGTGCTGCTGTCCCTCCTGGGCAGTGCAGGGAAGGACAGCACAAAGTATGTCGACAAGGCACAGGCTTCCAGACAAATTTAGCCGTGTGGGGGTGGGGGGGGGGACGATTGTTGAAGCTTCTCTGGTGTGTCATCTGTCTGTTCAGATGTCACTGCTGTTGCACATCGAAGGGTCACTTAAGTCATAGCGTCCCACTCAAACGTGTTTCCTGGAACAGTCGACCAGAGGCCCGTCAAGAGTTGAAAGCTTTCTCTGATATTCAGTACGTCTGTAGTCTGGAGATTTTCAGCGACAAACGCGAAATAGGATGAAATAATAATAATCTTGCTAATAATGTGATTCCAAAAAAGGTATGAGGGGTCGGGGTCGTATCTAAAAGCTCCAGACTCTGTTGTTTATTAATTCAGAGCGGTGTTTCCTTTTCACAATCCATGTTATAAAAAATTCCAACATTGTCTTGAGTGCAATCCCATGTCGGAGTGAAAATGGGCTGAGAAAACAGGTGAATGGGAGAGACCATCAACTATTCACCAGGAAGAAAGAGACAGAAAGAGAGATAGAGGTATTTCTGTATTTCTGAGTCTCTACCTGGTAACAACAGCCAGAACCGACCCGCTCTACATTTGAACAGTTTGTCGAAGAGAGCTTTTGTTTGTTCCTTTTTTTCTTCTTCTCTTCTTCCACATCAGTCTTTTTCTCCCGAGACTTCCTTCCCTCCTCGCAAACAACAACTCCCTCCCAGTCGACTCTGTTTGATGGCCTACATTACATTCTCTGTGCGTGGAGGTACAGCAGCTCTTACATGTTGTGTGTGCATAAAAATGTGGTGTAAATGACTCAAACAAAAGGAAGGAGCAGACGTTCGGGGAGGGAAATGAAAGAGTGTTCCATTGTGGGGGACATGTTGCATCACGAGATGCTCGGCGTAGACTAAACATCGCCAGAGAGAGTTCATGTCATTGATGTTTTGCTGCGTGGGTGCGCCGCGTTTGCGTGAGCGCCGCTCGCGTCCCTCACACATGAAACGCCGCTAAAGCTCCTCCGGGACCTCCCAGCGGTTGTCACTTCCCCCTCTGCTTCAGACGAGACAATGATCCTGTTTCAGCACCGGGAAACACATGAGGCTGTCTCACTTGAGGAACATTGATCTCAAGGCACTGTCCCATCACACGGGGGATCTTTACAACCCATCCAGAGCATATCGACTCAATTGAGCCTCATCTGGGCCCAGGGTGAGCATGGAGGGAAAGGTTTGATGTTCAGACATTGGATTGGGGCTGTGTTAGTCTTCCAGTCTGTGTCAGAGTAACAGTGTGCTGGCTTCTGGACAGCGTCTATCCTTTTCAAAAGAAACACAAACCTCAAATAGTAGGTGCCACAAGTGCAGGACACCCACTTAATGCTCCACTGCAAGTTTGATTTCCCTATTTGCAGGCCCAGAGGGACCTTTGGAGAGTGATGCTGTGGCACATGTTAGCTATACCACATCTCCCTTCTGTAGAACTGCTGTAATGTGCCACGCTAACGTCTGTTCATTTCAAGCAAAACCTCACTTCTCAAAGAGTCGTCACAGGAATTAAGCCCTTGGTTCTCCTTCTGAAAACTAAAAGTTCTGCTGTTATCCCTGAAAGCGTCACTAAAGGAGAGCGCCAGTTAAGCCCCATTAGGAGGCTGTGTGCTGTGACGATCTCATTGGAAGTGCTGGATGAAAATTGCCTGGATTAATGCGTTAATCCACCTCTTTAAAATGCTAATGTCCATTTTATGCCCATTAAATCTCAGTGTGCGTTTTCTTTGATGCATGCAATTTCTATCAATTAAACACAGAGGAGAGAAACAGGCAGAGGGGAGATTAGTTCCCTTGCTCCAAGCATGAATTTCTCCATTTGGTTCCATATTTATCTTGAATGCGAAGAGGAGGGGGTGTTTGGAAAAACACGCCAATATATGAACAAGGGCTGGGATACTAGAGCGTTCTGGGTTCCAAGAATGTGTGTGTCTGTCCAATGCAAAATATAGTTCTCTCTTTCATCACATAATTTTCATAACATCGTGAGTGAATGCGTGTTAGTGAAATTGGTTTGGTTGCTGACTACAGCAATAGACCACCAGGTTTCATCTTAAATGTCATGTATATTGAAAAATTGATTTCAATGAAGTTGCACAATCATTTCTATGTTTTTTACAGACTTGGTTTATCATCTTGTGGTACATACTACCATGCAATTTCACAAGTAAATCTTTCTCAGGTTTTGCAGAACTGTAATGAAGAAACTAAATACATACAATGTCAGTGTAGCTCCAAAAAAAGTCTTTACTTAAATGGAAATGAACATTTGCAGGATGCAATGAATGCCGGTCACATTTAAAGGTGCACAATTATGAGAAAATGACAGATGATTTAGAGGTATCATCCTATCATTGAAGAATCCATTTCCAGATTGTGCTGTTGCATTTTTGCGGTCAGCTCCACTAAGTCATGTATATTGATCATGCACCACACACACAAATGACTGGGCCCCTTCATGTGTCTGTTCAGGCAGCCGTTCAGACAAGATAACCATGTGGATAGGAATGAATGGCGTGGTGGATCTTGTGGAATTTCCTGCCTCCACAGATGTAGGGATGACTTTCTGATGCCCTCGCTGTTGTGCAGCTCTTTAAAGACCAGGAGTGACATGGCTGCTCCAATCACAGACTTGCAGTGTGGCTGGCCATAAACTGCTTCCAGATTTGTCACACATACACACGCACACACACAGACACACAGGCTCATTGTTCACAGTCAAAATGGTTCCAGTAAACTTGCATTTATCATGTGAGCGCTATTTTTGAGGTAGAACACTACGAATGATTTATTGAGATATTTTGACTTCTCCCTCCCAGCAATCTCTGTCATAAGTAAAATACATTGCCATAAAAGTAAAATGCATTTGGTGCAACATGGTATAACAACTCAAACCCATCTTTTATTTACTCTGGCATTCTGACATGCGTGAGTTCACGGTGTGCTGATGTTGCGCGTGTGTTTGTGCCTGTGTGTGTATGTGTGGTGACTGACTCGGGCGTTATAACATGGTTTCCAACCAGATAAACTTGTGAAGGTAATTGCCCATTTAGCCTGTGGAGATGATTGAAGCCAAACCCACAGCTTTAATTGTCCCTTCTTATAAGAGCTCCCAAGTTGCTAGGCACCAAGAAGTCCTGACACCTTGCCAGTTGTTCGTTTAAGGGTTGCTGATCTCCCCATGTAATACACACACTTGCACAAACACACACATACACAGTCACCCTCCTCTAATGTACGCATTGAAACAACTGGCCCCTCCGCAGATGCAAACATCCCCTCCTTCACCAGACCCTGAGCATATGTGGGCTCTTCAACAGGATGGGTCATTTATTAAAATCGACCTAATTTTCCATGATGTATTAAATCTCTGCGTCCATGATTGTGAGCCCATTTCATTGAGCGAATTAGGCGCCCACTGCCTCTGTGTGATCAGAGCCCCAGAAAATGAGTCCTGCGCTGGTATTAGACAGTGTTCACAGCCTGCTAATGGTCAGGAGATGGAATGGATTACCACGCTCTTCATTATCGTTCACCGACAAAAACTGAGCACCTAAATATGCGTGCATGGTCGCAGCCATCTGTGAAGCAGCCCCAACACACACATTAGCAGCAGAGGCCTCCTCAGCTTACCAAACACGCTGGATTTATGACTGGATTGCAAAAGGCAGAAGGGGAGCATAGCTGCGTTTTGCTGGTTGTTGTCAATCTGCAGTGGTGAACATTGCCTTGAATGTCTCCTACTGGCCGAGTATCAAACGAGCTAATAACACGTGCCTCAACAGATTGTTATGTTTCCAACCCTGGAACTATTGCAACATCCTTTGTGCCCATCTCAACAGTAGCAATACCTAAGTGCTGCCCACGGCTGATCCCACAGGCGAGGCCTTGCTGGATGAAACTCGCAGTTTAGAAATGGTGACGCAGCACAGCTGTCTTGGAATTGTTGTGTTTGTTTTCATTCGAACGCCTCATAGGAGATGACAGTGAATGAAACATGTTTTATCAACTGGATGGGTAGTCGGGCAATCAACATAGACTGTGATAATATCTTAATGTCAACCATAGCATTCTGAAGAGAAACAAACAAAACAATGTGTTGAATTACCAGGCAACAGAAAAGCATTTCTGTAGCCTTTACATCTAGTTTATTTTCCTTTAAGAATGCAGTTTACTATAGCCAAACCACTCCAACCATTTGGCATAGGAGACAAAGTGTAGTCATTGTCTTGTCGTTCTGCTTGTTTAGGGTTGGAGCTAAATTAGCTGCTAGAATTCTAGGTCCAGTGGGACTTCATGCTCACCCATAGCCCAGGCCGCTATTTGTTACTATATAATTTGTCAATTCTGTTTCCCAGCAAACAGGAAGTCCTCCAAACTAGTGGAAGGAGAAGCAGAAAGGGTTGATAGGACTGGACAGCTCCACGCTGGGGTGGTTATCTGACATTTGGGACGTGTGTTCTACCCTCTTTTTTCTGGTTGGATCCGGCAGAATCAGAAAGCCTGCCAATCCCACAGCTACACTGTCGTTCTGGAGTTGATTTGCCTTGGTTGGTTTCTCTACTGAGACACAAATGCCATACAATCCAGACTGGTCCAATACTAAACAGCCAATCACCCATGCTTGTCACAAAACGACCAGTCACAGTGTTCCTAGCAGACTCTACTGTTAGCCATAGTAAGTATATTATGACAGTATCACAGCATGGGCCAACTCCACTGTAATCTGGCCATTTCCACATTCAACAGAGGCCATATCTGAACGCAATAGCTTTCAGTACACAATGGTCCAGACACCAAAACGTCTAACAATACTGTGTCTCAATGACGTACTTAAGCATTTGTTACAGAGCTTCACTGCAAGATTTTCCTCTAAGGGAGAGAAGACCATTATCTGCAGTATATACAAAAGTACAGGGGCTCCCAGCGGACACAAAGATGATTAAGGGCTAGATGTCATTTCTCATGCCTTACTATATCTCTCTAAATGACTCAATATCTCAGTGTTGCTTCTTCCATTCTCTTTGGTTCTTGAAGCCCCGCTTGTTTCTCATGAGAGGGCATAGGGACTGACAACCATGCACAGGCATTATCAGGTCCCGACCTCAGTCAGACACCAATGCTTTGAGATACAACCATGGAATGATAAAACTAGAGTGTAAGTCAATGTGACAATTTCAGCACATGTGGAAAACTATCAGCAAGTGCCGGGCAGCCAAAAGCGAGTGGGCTTTGTGATGATGGGAAAGTATTAAAGGAATGCACACATAAGAATCACACGCCCTTGGCTCCAGTCTGCCAAAACAATGTAGTTAACCCTGCTGGACATAGAGCCTGTCGTGTCTCATCTCCCCACTTAGTCTGTGCTGTGTAAGACTGCTAGGCTTCCTCGCTAACACCATGCAAAATGACATTAGTATTCAACGAGACAGACAGACCATCAAGCTCAGGTTGCAGGCAGCACTCAGTGTTTGTGAGCATCAGATCTGAGACACAGCAACATCAATAAAGGATCTCATTTCGAGCCTCACACGAACAACTGTACTTCTTTCAACCTACACTGTGGGTATCAATTGTGCACTGAATAATAAAAGGCAATTATGTAGCTATACAAAGCCCGGCGGTAATGGGCCTTTGTTTTATTTTTGTACTTGAAATGAAGAGACATTCTGAGGCTGAGTGTGTTCTTTTTCTGGATGTGCCGGGTCGGGCTCAGGACACGCTGCACCACCAGCTTGCCTTTTATTGCGATCGTTGCCATCCAAATGAATTAGACGGCAGGCGCATGAAAAGGGAGCAGATCTGTGGAGACAATCCCGCTAAAACCTTGAGGAAACAGAAGCAGGCTGCTCAGATTGTGTGTCCAGATTAATTATTCAGGCCTTGGCTTCTCTATCCAATGACCCCGGTAAAGAAGCACAAATTATTTAACATGCTGCCAGATTGGCGTTCAGTGTGGGGGCATGAAGTGACAGATTCCCAGTGAGGTTTCAAAAGACGCATCATGTGATCCCTGCTCAGCCCGCACGCTGCATGATCGAGGGCCTCATGGGTATTCATGGGCAGAATATAGGGAACAAGGCTTTAGTTTCCATCTCAACCACTGGGCCACACAAGCCAAATGAGATAAGAAGGGTAAAACGTAAGCTTGCGTTGGCAATGGTGAGTGTCTGGGAACAGATGTAAGTGCACCCAAGCTAGCGACCTGTTCGATGTGAGATGACCTTTTTACTGAGTTCAGATGGTCGTGGGATGTTTAATGGGAGGCTCCACAGTTTTAAGAGGAGTCCTGTGTGGGTGTTTTCCACTAGAAAGATCTTCCGGGTTAACAAGAGTTTAAGAACACTAAACCGTAGAAGGAAAACTGAGCTCGTATAAAAATGTATTTTAAAATGTTTCATTCAATTGTGAGAGTGAAGGTGCCGCCCTCATCAACAGCATCCACTAATTAAACATCAGGGGCATGTGGTTCTGTCTTGAGTTTTTATAACACCACATGTTGAAGCAGTTGGTGTCAGGATCCAGTCATTGGCCAGGGAGGCAAGCACTCTTGTCTTCACCAATAATTCACCTATTCACACGTATAGTCACATTTGATTTTAATGGACTGGAGTGTGTAGTCAATCAATTATATCCTTTCAGTTAGTAACAGTAGGTTTGGATGGATGAATGACCAAGCGATACTTCCCTGCTGTCTCAGTATTACTCACTGCTTCACAGCTATTTTCTCTGTGACACTGGTGACACGATGCCATTTCTGGAAACATAATGGTCACTGTAAGCAGTTATTTCTGTAACACATCAACATGACCCAAGATGTATGATTTCCACAGCCACTCAAAAGGTGTGATAATTTCAGCATGTGCCCATGAGAGAGAGAAAGAGAGAGACAGAGAAAAATACAGAGAGAGAGGTGTTGGAAGGGGAGTATGGAGGAGTGTGTTAGCCTTGATCTTGTTAGTGGTGATTGGGGTCTCTCAGACCTCACACTGGGCTGTGGGTGTAATTGCCTCTGGCAGGCAGGCGCGGGCGGCCCGTAACCGTGTGGAGAGGGGAGGAGAGTGCCATGCCTTTGTTTGTGGCAGTCACCACATGTCTGCCTGTGTGGCACCGCCGCAATCCCAGGCGCGGGGCCCTGGCTTCAGGGAGATGATCGTTATAGCACTGGTGTTGGCTTTTAAAAACGTTTTAATGGGAATGCATTTCACAGGCGAGAGCAGCGAGGTTTGGGAAACCTACATTACAGCAGCAGGGGCATGGGAGTTCAACACACAGCCAGGTGATCCATCAGTGGAGAAAGCCTGCCATCTGCTGCTGCTTCTGGAAATAACACAAGAGCCGTTTGAGAAACTCATCTCATAAACATCAGTCTCTGTCCAAGACAAACTAACCATAGGAAGCTACAGTACATTATTAATAACCTTAACGTGTCATATCACTGTTGTTCCAATGGTGGTGCCCTATAATTTGGTGGTAAACATCAATGTATCTCATGAAGATTAAAGGTACATTCGTATGAAAGAAAATAGTGCATCTGCAGCCGAACATATTCTGTGATCATATATTTATCTGGAAATAATGCAGAAGTTATTCTGTCTCTTTGATGTTGTCCAAGGGATTTTTTGGTCTGAAATCAGGCACATGCATGTGCTCCATTTGTCTTTCCAGAAATTGCACTTGCACACACAAACAGTGCACATGTCGTCTGTCGTGTAAACACGGTTGTAGAGTAATTACCAAAGACCCTTTCAACACATGACCTTTTCCGTTTACCTAAGGCACTTTGACGCTCTTTCTTAATGAATGAATTATGTAGTAGACTGTACGAATGAAAAGCATTTGCTGCCTAATGCGTTTGCTTCATCCTCAAGAGTTGGCCTACCTTTAAGTGGATGTAGGGTAGTCCTGTTACGCCTGCGGTAAGTGTCTAGTTTAATTTAATTCAATAATCCCGATAAATGAAATAAATCCCTTTTGGGACATCCATTTCTTGAGTAGTGAGATAATGAGAAATGAGGTTCACAGAGAAAAAATTAGGACATTATGGTTGATTGAGCTTTAACAAAAAGCAGAAATATTAATACCGAAATATTCTTTATGTTTATAATTTGGCTTTAATGAATGAACGCATCCATGTGGAAAACAATCAGAAACCAAAATGGATGACAATGATTGTCAAGCTTAGTGAGGGAATGAATTAGCATTTTTTCCACCCCCTATGCAAATTCTTTCACTTAAACTTTTTAAATAGCATTTTGCGTTCACACTTAGCTTATTTTAATACGTTTGTAGATAAGAAATATAAGCGTGGACTTTAAGACGCAGTTATCACACACTTTCATTTGATAGGGCTGTATTGATTCAGGTAAGACATTTGAAAATTTCAGGAAGAAAAACATCAAGAGAAATCATAAGTTTTAGTGTTTGTGTGTTAGTGTGATTTTTACGTGTTCCTTTATATTAATGTTTTTTAAACAAACCTCTGCCCTTTCCTTTATTGTTTGTGAGTACATAAATTACGTTGGCTGTGAAATTGTGTTATCTAAAATGTTACTAAGAAGGAAAAAAATATTTTGTAATGTCAAGGCTGTAGGCCTACGTGTCACTTCTTGGCAACTACGATCAATCAACCGATTATAGCTTACATACATTTGATAAATCAAAAGATTTGATGTTTGCTCATGAACAACACCTTGACATTTTACCTTGGTAGCCTACTGTGCCTGGGGATCTCGTGTTTGGACCTAATGTTTAACCCTGTACGTTTGTCATATGTAGGTAAAGTCATTAAATGAGACAATAATAAGAACGCTGCACTGGCGGTAGTTAACTGCTTTATCTGCGCTTAGTTTACAGTTATCTGCTTTATCAAACTAATCGCCCAAATATGCCTTACATGGTGTCAATGAAGGTGATGCTTCCGATCCATGTTTTAAAAAACCTGATTCGTTGCATAGACCTACCTATCCTTGTCTTAGGGCGCCCTCCAGTGATTCCACTCGAGGTTTCAGAGACGAGCTGTCCATTACAGGATTGAGGTTGAGGTTTAGTATACGTTTTGCGACCCTTTCTCTCTGTCGCACCATTGACTGCCTGTGGATCACTCGGGAACACTGTTGTTGGAGGCAGCATCATCATTTCCTAGGTAAAATTGAATAACGTGTCCTTGGACATCTGTTGTTGAGCCAACCCTCAAAGGTAATCACGCTAATGGGTTGCTATGTTATCCACACAACCATAAATAAAAAAATATATAAAGAGAGTTGCTCACGCCGACTTGTGTGCTAATCAATGGAGCAGTGGCATCTGTTGATGAAGGTTTGGGAAGTGCAGAGTAAGATATACGTTAAGATCGATCGAAGCTTGGCAGTATGGGCTCACCGTTCAATAAGTGACAGTCACGGCTCCGCCGGGACCCAACAATTACGCACACGGACTGGAAGTCCTGGCAGTCCTGCGCAACCACACAAACACATGTCGGTCAATTTCTGCGTGACATTCACGCAGGATGCATTGACTACGTGTCCATGGACAACGCTTTGATTCAAATACAGGTTACACGCTGACCTAAGATACACACAAGATGACGTTGAATGAAGTCACACAGACATAAAGGCTGCAAAATATTTAAACAATATGAAGATGAACAGCTAATGAATACACCCAAAGTTACTATCTAAGAATAGAAACACGCCTCTCCATTGAGATATCAACATATTTCCTTCAAGTGCAAAACAATCATCAGCTCCCTTATGCCCATCCATCTAAGGTGAGAGTAAGACCTCCTTCAGATTCCTCAGAGACAATCTCCCTAATGCCCACAGAGTGAATCGCAAATATTTTTTGTGCCTGGGCTTATAGGGGCACAGAGAATGTCTGAATTGAGATCAGACCTAGCCAGGCTTTTTGGATGACTCCAGCAGCCGAGCAATATTCATAAATTTAATTTCCAATACGCTCTCCTTTTATTAGTTTGGGTGTTATTAAATGAGATTGCTTCATCTTAATATATTTCCATGGCTGGGGAATGTGGCTGGGAGCTGATATTCAAATCCAATAACATGGCCTGTACTTAGTGCATGGCACTAATAAATGCCAGTGTGTTGATGCTTATGCAGACAGGGCTCATGCTGGAGTCGTAGCAGGCAATAATGCTGTGGATGTCATTCCGAGTTACAGGTCTGTCTCCCTCCACCCCCATGCTCTGCTCTTCTCCTGATGTGAAAGCCCAGGTGAATGTCGGAAGGTGAACGCTGGAAAAGGAACGTCGTCCAGCAAGGAAAGGAGATGGTAAGAAGTTTTTTGAACGGTGTTCCAGAATAAATTGACTGAACATGTTATGAATTCTGGACAGTGTCTTTGACCTGGTGTCTAAATGAACTGCTACTGTTCACACAGACACAAAAGATGTGCATCCAAAACTGACCTCTACAACCCTTTAGTTGGCATTGGTGAAAACACACTGTGATGCAATATCCACTCAAAGTCCAAAACTAGAATTGTATCTCTCTGTCAGTGGACATCTGTCTAGTTGTTCCAAGTTAAACTGAACATCAATACTGTCTTGCCGAGGGGAGAAACTACAGCGCTCTCTCTCACGCAGCCATGTTGGGGCCATTGGTTTGTTGTGTCCCTTTCTTGCCCCTGCAGGGTTAAAACATTGACATGCCTCTCCCTTTTCCCATTTTATCAGCCGAGCCAGACAACTGCTCGTGTAAAGGTTGAAGCTTAGGAAGCTTAGCCGTTTCAGAGAGTGACCTTTACTTTTATTATGAATATTTCTATTTCATTATTATTATATAGTGAAATCTATGCACATGATCAGCACAATGGATTTCTTTTTCATTAGTTGTGTAAAATGCCAGTCAGGAAGTGTAGGGTATCAGGGGTTGCTCTCCAGATTACCCTCCTCGCTGCTCTCCCTGCTGGAGGGATCTGACAATTGGAATTAATATGCGTGGGGCTTTCTCCTTTCCGTTTGCTGGTTGAGGTTTGCTGGGTGACTTTATCAGCAGTAACATTATCGGGAGCTTTGCCAGGAGCTTCTTCATCACGCTCACATCCGAGCCTGCCCAACACTTGTCACTGTCAATCACAAGGTGATAATACACAGATGATTCTCTCATTTGGTTTAATAAAATCTGCAGGCTTATTTGAACTGCAGTCATTACAGCAAATAATTGCTGCATTGAGGTGTTGGCCAGGCCATAGCCTGAGGGATAAGACAAGACTATTGCTATATGAAGGATTTGAAGGAGTCTTTTTTTTTGCTTTTTCGCTCCCCAGTTGCTCATATTCCTAAAATGAATATTGCATTTGAATCCATCTCTGGCTTTTCTTATTCAAACTAACATTGTTATTACTTATTATCTGGACGCGGAGTCATCCGTCCTCACTTTTTTATGTCTGTGCTGTCATTGCAGATTTCACCGGGGGCTGCCAATTGCAATTCTTAACTGTCATTTAAACAAAATTGCAGATCTGAATCGGCTGGTTTCAAACTCTCTGGAGGAATAGACTGACAGTAGATATAAATACAGAACATACTTCACCCAGAGTTCAAATTCAGGGTCCCGCTGCAGCCTACTTTGTCTCCCAGGATGTACAGTACATATATTTGCAATAAATGTTCTTGGAAAACACAGAGATACTGTTATGTCTTCAAAAGACACTAAGGCTAACTATGTGCACGTTGAACACGTCTAGGTACAAGTTAATTGAAGATCCAAAATTTGAGGCGTCCTAATATGTATATGATCAGCAGGCGTGTGGTTTACAAATTTGACACTTAGGCCTTGTGGTCCCTGACCTTTGGGGGAAAAAATCTAAACATCAGAGAAGATTAAGTTATTATCGAGTCATCAAAGGTAGTTTAATTGTTCAAATGTAAGCTTTTCTTAAAGGCCAGTGATTGATGAGACAATTGTAAGGATGGAACATGGCACCTGATTGGCAGGTTGGATCAGAACAGGCTCATTTGAGCTTCTAGAGGGGCTTACAAAGAGGCTAAACAGTGGCAGTGACCTTATAACTTGACCTTTTCATTTAGAAAATTAACCTGAACATTTTCACTTGGAGAGTAGTTGTTTAGCTTCAATAAGTGCTTTTGTAATTAAAAATGTAAATCCAATCTTCTATCAATTAATACTGAAATGTATGTGGCTGACCATGGAAGGTCACAGTAATTGATCATTTGAAGAAAAAAAAGACTGAAGGTATTCAGAGACATGACTGACTTATCTCAATGTCAATGAAGGCAAGGTTGACACAAACTTGTTTGCGTTACTCTTTGATTTGTTTGTGTCAAGTGAGTCAGTGACCTTGCATTGTTGACTGCTTCAATTAAGAAACTGGACGTTAATTACCTTTCTCAGTGGAGTGTACTTGGGACAAAACCGAACACAGATGATAATAATTAAGTCAGTCATTTGTATTTGCTCTGAAACTCGGACATGCCATTTCCTTCAATTAATTCAATCAGTGATGCATTAAATTAGTTTTTCCTCAGAATGATAATCAGGAGTTTTTGTCAGGAAATCAATCAATCAACAAATATCAAGGCCACTGAAGCATGGTTCACAATATAGCAATAATGTAAAACAAACCAAAGGCTGATGATGCATTCATCTCACTTGACTGGAGCTTGCGCATATAATATTATATTATTCCATATGACTGATAAAAGTTTAACTAAAATCTGGCATGAAATATTTGTGCCAGTAGAAGCCAATTGGTTTCAGTAAATATATTTTTGAAAACTCCATCTCCTCATCAAGGTCTGTTTAAAATCTTTTTTCATGCCATAAAATTCGACATTGTTCATAACCATGAAATGTGATCATATAACGATCTAAGTCTATGTCTATACCTAAGTCTATACCCCTTACACTAGGCGTGATCATATGTATTAGGACTTTAAAACAAGACTTTAAAATTCAGAGGATATTGCTCCAATAGGAACCGTAGGAAACGCCCATCGTCATCACGTTAGATTGAATTCTGGTGGTTCGGCATTTGTTGTTCGTAAGAGATTACTAGCTAGCCTAGCAAGCTACTAGCAATCTTCTGTAGATTCTATCGAAACAGCTGATATTCAAAGAATGTCGGTGTTTCTGTAACCATAGCTGTTATTTCTGACAGTATCTATACCTAACAGATTAATCATTTCTTAACAACTTGCCCTGAAGATATCTAGTCGTAACAGCTTATAAAAAAATAAGACCTGGGTTAATTTTCTGCCCGCTGCGCTGTCAAAGAAGGTAAGTTTACTGTCAGCCAGCCACCCAGCTAACGTTAGCATAATTTAGCTTGGAAGGAATGGAATGTGTTGCCACGTAACTGTCTTTTTCTCTTAATAATGTTTTAGATGTCAGCCAGGGTGTCTTTTTTCACGTTAACATTTGTCCTAGGTAAAAAGCTATTCTAACGTTGGTGAACTACTAATGTTAAGATACCTAAAATAGCTTGACGGCTAACTTGCGCTAACTGCAGTCACCAACACAACAGACTGGTGGTGCTAGCTACTGTCAATGTTGTTTTGCTAGTCAGGTAGCTAGGCTATCTCGCTTATTTTACTTTTAAGATTGCTGATTATTTGCACTACAGTATACTTTGTCAGCGCATAAGATGGTACATGTCTGTTTAGGTATGTGCTGTTGCAATTTTACGATTTAAGGTATATTATTTGGCTGAGATAGGAATGGCCATTACAAGTTTCAAGGTTGCCAACAGGGCTCTCAAGTTTGATCGAAACAAATGTTTGGCGTGAGAGCTTGTGGAATGATTGAAATGCCTGAGTCTGCCTGAGGCGAACAGGTGAGACGTGGGAACTAGTTGCACATTTTTCTAAACTGATGATACGATGGCATACTGTACTGTCACTGTGGCAGATTGTCAGCGTTTTACTTCTGCCCATGGTGAAACGGCTAACGAGTTAGGCTAACAGCCAACTGTCAGCCTCAGGTTTCTCTTGTGTGTGTTTCACTTTTCCAACAATTTGTTCTCCAAATCCAACCAGCAGAAGCGCCAACGGATGGCCGAGGCAGCACTTGTCGTGGGCCCGACATAGACGGACACCAATTTGGTCTTTGATGAGTAATGAACCTAAATCCATTTTGGAGCATGTCTACCAATCCTGGTCGTAAGGTAAAATGGCACCCGTGCTCTTTACTAGTGGCTTTGTTTCAATCCATTTTCACTGCTTGTTTGGAATGAGTTACAAAGCCTCAAGTGTGAACTGATAAAATGTCTAGCTGTTTTAAACCTTGTCTTATGTCTCAAGTCTCATAGGAATCTTGGGAGACTGGAATAGTTGTACTGATGTCTTCTCTAACATTTAGAGTAGTGTTATTTTTAGGGCCTCCTTTCAGCCATTGATGACTAGTTTTTATAGTCATCCTGATAAGTGCTATGGTTTATGATACTACTAAGTTTGAGATCACGGGGGTCAAACATGTGACTGTGAGATGATCACATGCAGAACTGGCGTAGAAGCATCTTGTGGCACGTTCCTATCAGGAATGGCCCCCAGCTGTGGACCTGCAAACATACGTGCTAGATCCCAACAGATTAGATGATTTGGCTTTAAAGGACATAGTAGAGCTGTGGTTGAAGAAAAGCCCTTGCTTAAGTGAAATAAGGTGAGTGAATCATTCAGGTATTATCAGATGATGGCAAGTTTAATCTGACCTGTCAGTGGATTTGGAAACTTGTAGAGTATCGGTACATGGTCTAATCATTGTCTAGTATTTTTTTTAATCTATCTGACAGGACCTCCATGCCTGCCTGTTTACAGAACTGAAATGTCTGACCTCTTTCTCTTAATACTGAACATAACACAAATGGGAGCTCACTGGCTGACCTTGTTCTTAAATGGCCTGTTAAGGTTACGAGGATCGCTCATTCCAGGATTGTAAAGAACTACTTGCCTGTTCAGCCATAACCCAATTTCTGGTATTTTCCAGTACAAAGGTGTGTCACAAAAATGTTTTGAGCTGTTCAACGGCTCTGCAATTAGCATGGGTGTGAGTATTCCCTGCCCAGTTCTCCACGGAGAGCTACGGTATGCTCGTTGGTCCCAGTAACTGTAAAGCATGGAGCTACATGTTATGCTTTAAGGTCTTGCATTCCTACTGTAGTTGTATTAGTCATATAGGAACATGCTTGGTAGTCCTGTGGTGTATTCCTGGCCCTCTATTCTGTTGTGGACAATCCCATCCTATGTTTCAGGGGCCAGCGAGTAGGATGTGAAGTGTATTTTAGAGTGCTGGCTGTCCACAGGCATGGCCCAACTTCTGTGGAGGGAGAAGAGAGATTCCAGACAGTCAGTGAAATCTGAGAGGTCACAGCATATGGTCAGGGGCTGAGCATGACTAGGTTTAGTTTGCATAGCCTACCTGGTTATCCAATGAGGTTCTGAGGCATCTGCAGCTGTCAACTCAGATGCAATAGTTGAATGACTGGCTGATGCCAAATAACAGACTGCCCGTTGCTCTGTGTTCGACTGTCCAGAGATCTGATAGCGAGGAGCAGAGTGGTCATGGCGAGCAGAGAGCCAGCCCCGCCCGGCCGCCCTTTGGAAAGAAGCTGCTGCCCTCCATCCCCAAGAATGCGGTCCCCATCACCAAGCCTGCCTCACCTGCTGCCTCAGTCCAGGCAGCCAACGGCACACACGCCTCCTATGGCCCCTTCTACCTAGAGTACTCGCTGCTGGCCGAGTTGTGAGTGCTGCGCCCCCCCAAAACAGAATTGCTGCGTGACCCACATTTTCCACAATCAATGTGACTTTGCCCATGTGTTTGTCTGTGGTCTGCAGCACGCTAGTGATCAAGCAGAAACTCCCAGGAATCTACGTACAACCATCATACAAATCAGCACTGAGTAAGAACTTCCTCTCCTATGTAGGCCTAAACGTGAGCCGGGAAAATGGCTTGTGTGCCGTAGGAATGGAAGAATAAAAGGAAAGCATTCCGATTCATTGTTCCTCTCATCCTTGTCTCCAGTGTGGTTTGGGGTCATATTCATCAGACATGGCTTGTACCAGGACGGTGTCTTCAAATTCACTGTGTACATCCCAGACAACTACCCTGACGGGGAGTGTCCCGTGAGTATGCAGTTACTCACTTACAGTATGTTTTATAAATGAAGCTGAAGGAGTCAGCTTAGTGGTAGGAATGATGGACTGTAAAGCAAGAGGCAGCAGGTTCAAATCCCCATCTGGACATCCTAGGGAGATCTAGTTGTCAGAGAATGTTTAGAATGATGACAACTTCGACTACTTGTTTCTGTATTTCAGAGAGTAGTTTTCGACATCCCAGTCTTCCACCCCTTAGTGGACCCAGTGTCGGGGGAGCTCGACGTCAGAAGAACCTTCACCAAGTGGAGGTCAGTCCCATATGGTTTCTACATTTGATACTTGGAACACATTGGAATGTGTTGTGAATGAGATTTTCCATCAGTGAAGATGTTTCCTCCATCCTAGCACATAGCCCCCAGTGCCTAGCTCATCCGCTGGCCAGGAGAAATATCTGCTTTGAACGCGTCATAACATGGCATCACATTGACCCTGTGCAGAAGCGCAAGTAGACACATAAGTGAGTCGTACAGTGTCTCTCCCTGAGAGGTATAGATGTGTGGCTGTATGAGTCATGAGTTATGACCGTCATGGGGCTCTCACAAAGGCCCAGTGTTGACTGTCTCCCACTTCACTCTGCCGTGCTCCTGGCCTGTTTGCTCAGCTGGACACGGCCCCTGAGCGCTCCCTATGTGCTGGCTCTATCTCTGCTACTACAGGGCCTCTGGCCCACGTCAGCTTTGCACATGGAAATACCTGCCATTTCTCACCAAATGCTGTAGCACACACTGTAGTTCTGCTCTACAGTGCTGCTGTTTTGAAGGGATCATCTTTTTGAATTTCCTGTATTTATTTTTTTTTTTGTTGCTGTTGTTTGTCTTTGTTTACTTGTAGACGCAATCACAACCACATCTGGCAAGTCCTGATGTACGCACGCACAGTATTCTATAAGATCAGCACCCTTGATCCACTTAACCCAGAGGCCGCTGTGCTGTGAGTAACTGGCTGTTCATACTCTACCACACCAAAGCATCCCTTTTGTGCCCAGGCACTAAACTCTGGTTGTTTACTAGCACTGTTGAATGTGTTATCAGGTATGACAAAGATGTGCAGCTGTTCAAAAGCAAGGTGGTAGACAGCGTGAAACTATGCAACAGCCACCTTTTCGACCAGCCGAAGATCGATGATCCGTATGCAATAAGGTTGTTGAATGTTCCCCATGCCTTACTTCACACTGGCCACAGAGCGCTGCAAACACATAACCTTGTAAACATAAGTGTGATGACAATAAGAAACTTGTTAAATATAAATAAAAATAATAACAATAATAATAAAATACGTGTTGGTGTGATGGTCTCCGTTTGCTTTTGTTGTGTTATTTCTCCAGCTTCTCACCATGGAACCCAGCTGTCCATGACGAGGCAAAGGAGCGGATGTTCACACACAGAGTGAGGATACAAAACAGGCACAGCAAGTAGTACACTGTGAAAGCTCCAGCACCTTTAGACCTGCACCTGTGGGACTCCTTCCTAGACTAGGTGTCAGTTTCCCTTCTGGCTCCCAGAAGGGTTGGTGTGAGCCAGCAAGGATTTGATTGGTTGGGATTTGTGAGCTGTTTCCATGGTACCGGCCAGTATGTAATGTGTCTTTGTTGCCCTAGAGACGGCCTGAAGATCACCACAAGGGCCTGCAGGTGTCAGGACTGTCTTGGGTGAAGCCAGGAACCACGCAGCCCTTCAGCAAAGATGACAACCCTCCCCCAAGCTGAGCATGCAGTCCTGCCAAAGAGCCACTAGAGGGAGACGCAGAGCAGAATACCATGCCACAGAATGCACCACAGCCTATCATGCTAATTGGCGCTCTGAACCAGTTGGATGGACTCCATTTTTAACTCAACACTTGCTCAGCTTTAAAAGCGCTGTAGGCATCTGCTCAGATGGCTTCAGAACTAAAGAGTATTTATCTGTAAATGTAAAGCAACTATGACAACTGGATGTCTAGTAACACTATAGGCTGCAATGCAATCAAAGAGCATTTAGATTTCTTTAGATCCTTGCACATGCATCTGCAATCTGCATTGATGAAAGTTGGGCTGTAATGTATGTATGGCCACAGTTTGGATTGTAGATTGATGAGCACTTGTTAGTGTGTTTAGGACTGATTATTAATGGAACATTGGAATGTTGTTGGGAGTCCAGAGGTTGGGTGCAAAAGTTCGATTTTTTTCCTTTGACCACATTTACGCTTTGTCAAATTTAATTAGACACCATTTTTATGTTTTTACTTATTTGGTTATCTAAATTTTTCTATTTACTGTCTAAACTTGTCTTAAATAGTTTATAATATATATGTGATGCAGAGCAGGAAATTATGGTTTTAATTAAATTAAATATTCTCTTGTATCTTACTCAATTTAATTTGTTTTGGATATATGTACCCATCATTAGTTTATTGGTGTGATCTGTAAATAATGAATGCTGTGGAAATTGCTGACTTCGACAGGAATACTTTTCTTGCTTGTCGGCTCTATACGCTGTGAATTCGGTTAACGTATAGATTTTTTTCTACTTCACAAGCTGCCCTGTTGTAGACTTTTGAACATGTGTAGGCTACTTATGTCATCCCCCTTAAATCGAACAAAGTCGTCAGTGACGTGTTTGAAGGCTTTTCTCTCTGAAAACGAATAAACAGAATTATGCATTTCATTATGGCCTTCCGTGTGTTTCATGCTGACAATGTACGTTTTGGTTGAGGATTGTATGTTTTACAAAGTTATTTTCTTCATAATATGCCAAATGTCTTCTGTAAACTATGTTTGTGAATGCGGAACCATACCAATCATTTGACGAGTTTGGCGTTATCGTAAGCTAATGTATTCGCCTGTACATCAATACAAGTTCCATTACTTGAAGTATTTGAATGTCTTTATGTAATTTTGTGCCAGATGTTCTACGTAGAAGCGACAAAGGTTCCACGTCAATACTAGTCTGATCGGAGTGTGATGAGAGGCCACCAGAGGCCGCCACACACTGTCAACTGAAAGCACTTCTTTCACTATCTCCCTCTCCTGTCAACACGGTATCCTGAGACTCAAAGACTACAGTCGTAGAAGTAAAACCTCCGCGGATTGGCTTTAGCCCTAGCGCAGCCATCTTGTGTGTCCTGACGTTAAGACTACAGTTCTCTGCTATCTAGTGACGTAAATGTTTCATAGGTCATATTTCGAGGATATATCAGTAAAATACATTTTATCTAAAAGGAACCGGCTCGGAAATTGGCTCGAGACAATGAAACTTGGGCATATTCTCAGCTGTCCAATCAGAAAGCAAGTAACTGATATGCAAATTGAGTCTTATCGTCGTCACGTCAGCATCGGTAGAGCCGCTGTGGTCGCCAGCAGCGGTGCAACTACATACAACTTCGCCGATATAAATCTCTCTTTATTATCAAAACTTTTCCGTCATCGCATATAGGTCTAATATGGTAAGTGCTTATCATTTTTAAAATAACTGATTCAACATTTTGCCTCCTAGGAGTAAGCCTAGCTGTCATTTTATGGATATAGAGACACTGACGCTCGGTCTGGTAGCCCAGCTGGTCACTACTGTGGCTGTGTGGGATTCCCAGACTGACTCAGGCAAGTAGGCTACAAGCTAAGCGCTGTTATTCGAAAGAACACAAAAACACATGGCTTGGTTGGGTGTGGACCTTGTGATGTATGCACTTAATGTATCTTTCGCGGCGAGGTTTAATAAAGTTGAACATATTTGGACAAGTACGAGGGCTTCGCTTTGTCGTTGTGGTGGTCGCGAATTGACAGCGACATGCTGTTTAGATGTTGCTGTGTGAGCGTGGTCAAGCATCGTTATCTTTTCTTAACGCTTATTGTGCCTCTAAATTTGATTACTTGACACGTCGATAATACCAAACTTCGTCTGCAGACTGTGTCAATTTGTATGGTTCATTTCTCGTCAATGGCTACCCAAGCCCATCCACCTCTGCCCTCCATATTCAACCAAGGCGTCACGACACCATTCAAGGGGCTTGGAAAGTAGTGGTGTGAGAACACGTGTGCCATTCTTGTCTTAAGCGGAACAATCTCGTTCAAATTCCGTTTCGAAGTTGGAGCTAGTTTCAAGACGGACAAAGTGAAGGGTTTTGACCGTTTATTCGGGTTCCCCATCTTGCCACCTCTTGAAACGACTTGCTCGGGTAACACCAGTGGCGCTGGATTATCGCCTCCGAGGTCACGAGGAGCAGGAAGGCCGCACATCGCTACGAGATGTCCAGGACAAGATGTGAACGTTTGAGGATGCTGCTGAATTCAGAAGAGCTTATCTTGTGCAAAGTCCCCCCCCCAGTTAGTTACTCTTGATGCATGGGAAAGTAACGTACACAAGTCTGTAACCTTGTTTCACCCGTTTAGTTTCACTTGTTGTTTTGGTTATTATTCGAAAGACAACTTCGTGTAGTCAATTTGCAAGCGAGGAAGGTAGCGCGTGGATAGAGCAATTAGTATGCAACGTTATTATGACTCCTCAAGGATGCACTGACTTTATCGTTAACACTTTGAGATCTGAACAGCTGAACTATGTTTAAAAAGTCAGCGTGTGATGCTAGTTAGTTTAAAAAAATTGTGTTTACTTTGTGTGTCTGGTCCCGTTACGATTGCTCTTATCTCAGATTTGTGTTCATGGGTAAGAGATAAATCATCTGGACAACGCCTTTTTATTTGTGTATACTGTAGTGTTGAAGAAGCAAGGGTATAGAGATCCATTTGTGGCCGTGCAAAGTCTTAGCTCATGACAAACAAAGAAGTTCGCTTGAGTAAGCAGGAAACCACAGAGACTAGGCTAATGCACCAGAGTTAGGATGGACCTGTTGCATGTGCTCTGAACTACGTTTTCGAGGTTCTGCTGGAGTAGCCTGATTGTTAATCTGAATAATTTCGGTTATGTAAAATATCCAGAAAATAACACAAAATATCCTCATTCATGATCAAGGAAATGTTGGTGTGTTTTGTACTAGTTGTATCATAGCTATCAAAGAGCTTTCATCCCAATTTAAGATGAGGTAGAGTCAAGTTTGAGGGACACTAGATAATGGCTGTATCATGCTGTAAACAAGGGAGGTTGTTTTCATCTGGCGTTGCCATTCAACTCAATGGGGCAAGCCAAAACTGAGGAACATGCATGTGTTGCTGTGCCAAATAACTTATCTCTCAGTCTGCCTTCAGCAAGTCAGTGTCACAAGAGATACTCCTGGTTGCAAATAATCACCCAAAAGCAGAACTAGGAATTAGCAAAACGGCAAAGAAATTCTTATAAATATTTTAACTCACTCCCCCCCCCCCATGTCACAGCCCCATTCTCCTGTTAGAAATGTTCTTGCACTCTTCTTGAGGTCACCAAGTAAAATAGGGACAGGCTATGCACCCTCTCTTCTCAGCGTACATTATACGACAAACCAATTCTCCTTAGCGATGCGTACCGTGCTGTACCGTGTCGTCTGATCATCTTGGAAATTTCGTTTCATCTCGGTCTTCAAGGGGTGTTATCGTCAGGCGCAGACCAAATGCCTGTAGACATAATTGGACACAACCAGTCAGAGCAACAGAACATTATCTCAGTTGTTGACAAACATGCCTCGAGAGTCGATTCTATGTACAACATTGAACCTGTCCCGTAAAACAAATATACGATTGTGATTGGCCCAGCTCTTTCCTTGCCGGAAGAAAATTTGTTAGAATGGGAGGGTGTCCAGATCTGCCAGAGCAACAGATTCGTCTGATTCCCCAGGCTAGGCCACCTGTAGCATGAGGTCTCGTCACTGATATGTCGAGTGTTTGTGTGTGTGTGTGTTCGTAGTGAGTCAGCAGTGCTCAGCATGTCGTGACTGACCGGGGTGTTTTGTCATCTACTGGTTTGTGGTTTAAGGCTGCTGGGCTCGGTGCCTGTTAACATGGCATCAGCTGTCTGCACCTCCCACACAGGATGCAGTAGCAGGCAGCTTCACACGGCTGGGAGGATCAGTGGGCTCCAACAGGGGGAGGAGGCACCTGGCTGCTGGCTGGCAGTTAGCTTTGTTCAGCTGCTGCTTCCCCACCACACATGTAGGCTAGCTACCTGCTGCCAGAAATAATTGATGGTGCCAATTATCCCATTTCAGACTGACCTAACTTGGCATTGCCAGGCTTTTCTGGACGGCTCCGGTGCTTCAAGACGTTTGTTTGTTGTAGATTGGGGTTATCAATTGCGCAGTTATACATCTGTAACATTTTTAGAATACTAGTTAAAAAAAGAAGTTCCTGAACGTTCACGTGAGCCCAAAAAATAAGCTTTACTTGAATTAATAACCCTGAGATATCCACAGCTATGAATCAGCTCAGTGTTTTGACTTTTATTAAATCTAATTGAATGTTCCCCTTCCCTCCCCCCAAACCAGGACCTTGTGTGATGGACTACCTGTAGCTCAGCAGCCTGTGTCGCTCCTCAGCAGCAGCTAGGACCAAGCAGCAGTCTGAAGCAGGGGAGACAGGCACGTGTGCCACCACAGATCCCATCATGGACTTCTTTGATGACCCCAGCCTGTTTGTGGGAGGGCTGGAGGGGTTGGCTGAGGAGGGCTTCCCCCCAGGACCCTCGTTGGTGGACGAACTGAACCTCGGCGCTGGCTTTGAACCCCTGCAGGTGGAGACTCTGGTCCCTGGAAAGCACCCCAGTATGCTCCCACCGACCCCTTCCACAGCCAACCCGCAGGCCATGCCCTATGGGCAGCAGATGGCTCACTATACTGCTATTAAGGCACAGAACCCTATGGCAATGCCTTTTCCTGGGTCAGAGGGCCCAGTCGGAGGTGGTGGCATGATGGCCCAACAGCATAGCCAATACCATAGTGCCCCCATGAGCCAAGCTCCCCAGTCCAATGGGCTGTTCTCCAACAGCAGCCCTATGTGGGGCAACCAGGATCAGAATGGGAATCTTTACCACTCACACGCCCAGCAACAACAACAGCAACAATTGCATCATCATCATCAACAACAGCAGCAGCAGCAGCAGCAGCAACTGCAAAACCAGCAGCATCACCTAAGACAGACACAACAACACCACCCATGTCAACAAGTACCACCGCCCCATCACCAACAGATGCAGCAACGGCATCCACAACTCCTAAGCCAGCACCAGCAGCATTCTCTCCCACAGCACCACAACTTCCCATTTCACCAGGGAAGCCTCACCCAAAGCCAGCAGTCAGTTCACCACAACCAGTTAACTATTGGAGGAGCTCATTTCCACCCCAGGCCTGTGACTAACACGGCATCTCTGCCCAAATCCTACGCGGAACCCCCCAACGCCTCTCTGGCTGGGGCTCCTTTACAGCAGCAGGGTGGCTATCAAATGGCCCAGGGGGCTCAAGCCTTTCCTGGGTCAGGTCAGGATGATGCCAGCCTGTCCTTCTCCATGCAGTCCTCCTCCATGGGTCACACCCTGCCATCCTGCTCGGTCAGCTCTGCCACTGCCTACCCTTCATCTCAGTACTCCTCGTTCCCAGGACAAGCCAACATGCCCAACCTGAGCCAGACCTTGTCTTCAGCCCCGGTGTCCATGACCACTGCCACCACAGCCCCTCACCCTTCCTCAGTGCCTGAGCTCTCCTCTGCTGGCTGTGAGTTTTCCACAGCTCCTGGTATGGGCCAGTCTCAGGTCGCGCTCAACCAGGCGGAAGAGTGTCCCTTTCGGGGCATGCGCTGCACCAGACAGACCCATGGAAACTACGACTCCTCGGAGATGTTTGGGCAAGCTATGAGCTGCTACCCCAGCGTAGCCAGCCAGCTGCCCCTGGAGCAGGCCCAGAGCTGTGGCTCCGCTGGGCCTCCAGCGACCACCAGTAATGGCTATCAATCCCTGGAGGATAACCTTCTTCCCGTGGAGGCCCGAGGAGGGGGCTTTGAGGGCCTGGAAGCCCCTGATCTGTTGGATGACGAGCTGCTGCCCCAGCTGGAAGCGGCTCTCAGCCAGCAGGATGGCTCCAACTGCTCCTGGACCAACGGGAGCCCGGGGGAGGTGGGGGACTTGGAGGACAGGAACTCCCCAGCTATGGACCCCTATGAAGAAGAGCAGGTAAGCCAATCACAGCACATATTTGAATGGGATGTAATATGAAATGACTTTGGCCTCCCGTAAGTGAACTAGGGCTTAAATCAGGCTAGTTTAGTTGTTGAAGAGTTCCTATTCTCATCTGTCACCCTGGTAGAGAGATGTCAACTCCTGTAACCCACTCCAACATAGGAAGAATGAAGGGGGAAATCGTTTCTTTCTGCTAGCAGTATTTAAGATGATATATGTAGTAGTCATACTTAATCCTTGTCTTTAACTATGCTACATATTAGTCCTGTTCATTCTGATCCTATCAAAACTCTATTAGAATGGCATGGAACTAAATGCTTTCCTGAATCTGATTCAAATTCTAATCTTCCCACCTCTTTTGCATTGTCCCTTCCATTTCAATTTCAATTCTATTTTACTCCCTTTTCGAATCAACATTTGCATAGGAAAGAGGAATTAGCATCTGAAATGGAATTAGCAGTTGAAATGCATTCGGCAGATTAACAGAAATTAGTGTTTTCCACACTGTGTAGCCCAGGGCAGCAAGCCTTTGGCAGACATGGAGTGGGTGAGAGAGAGAGGAGCGAGCTGGAGAGCTTTGACATGCTGTCCTGCATGTCGTCTGGCAGACACCAGCCACCCATGTAATGTTTAACCAGCCCTGAAAGCGCACAAGCAGGTCTGTTGGAAACCAGCAATCAGAGGTGGAGGTGGGGAGTGGACCGGAGTGAAGTGAAGTGGGGGTGGAGGGGTGAGCCTCCTGTAAATGCTAATGATCCATCCAGCCTAGCCTCCCTGTGCTCAGACAGCAGGTAGGGCCTGATTAAGAGTGGCAGCAGTGTCTCCAGGACTTACTGTAAGCATACTTAGGGCTATATCAAGATGTGGGTCAGGCCAGGCTAGAGGAACTTGCGCACTGCATGGCTGGAGAGTGGGGGGTGGCTGCTGCTGTTGTGGTTGCTGTCACAGATTTGTGTGCGTGCGTGAGTACGAGTCAGTGAAAGGGAGAGTGGAAGGATAGAGAGAGATAGATAGATAGATAGATAGAGAGGGGGGGGAGAGAGGGAGAAAAAAACTGGAGAGCGAGTGCATTAGCTGGCTCTGACAGGCTGGAGGCGGTTGGAGGAGCTGAGCTGACCAGTAGCGTAGCAGGATGTGCAGACCTCCCTGGCCCTCACAGTGACGTATAGCAGAGCCTCAGAAGCCTTGACCACCATCCAGCCTGTCAGTCTTCCTGCTCCAGGGCCCACTGCAAACACAGGAGACTCTGTACCGGTCAGCACACACACACCTCTCTCTCTCTGTCTCTCTCTCTGTCTTTCTCTCTCTCTGCCTCTCTCGGTCTCTCTCTCTCTCTGTCTCTGTCTCTCTCTCTTTGTCTCTCTCTCTCTGCTAGCAACAACTAACAAGGCCCACCGAGATCAGTATTGAATACCCCCTACCTGCTCAGTGTTGAGCTCTAATGACACACAGGTTGGAACATCCTGTCTCTACAGCACACCACCGTGTAGTTTTTTTTTTTTCTTTTCTTTTTTTTTTTTCCTTCTGTAGTTGTTGTTGCTTTATTTATTTGCCAAGCCACACCCACCACAGAATGATACGATCGGAAGTAACCCACTAGCCTATCCCCAGATGTTAGTAATTGAAACGGAGGAACGCTGAACACGAACGGACGAACTAACGCCCCCCCCCCCCCCCCACCCCTTGTCTGTGTCAACATCCTGCCTTGTGTTGATGCTTATGGGCAGACTGCGCTATTCATGTGCACTGGTGTGTGAAGAGCTGACACACACCAGTGTGCTTGCTGAGCAGACAGGGCAGCATCATTGGACACTGCCCACTCACACTCCCCTGCAGTGCATGTGGCTAATTAGGACTTCCGACTGTTAACGATGGGTGGATTGCCAGGCCCGAGCCGATTCTCAAAGCCTCACAATCAATATTGTTTTGCTGTGGTCCTCATATCCAGGGACAGGAAGATCGCAATTTGCAGGAGACCTACAGCGTCGCGAGGCTCTTACTGCAAAGTTGATCTGCTAAACCTTGCTGTAAAAACAGTTTGACATACACATTTATCTTTTTTAGTTAAGATCAATACTTTTATACTGACATTTCTATTCTATTTAAATGGCGCCTAGACTATTTTGAAATGCCTTTTTTTCCTAACAACCATGTCATATAGGACAATGTTGTTCTTACTCCACACTGTCGCGAAGATGGAGCGAGCGATGTGTGTTCTGGAGAGTCGGAGATGGCCCTTCCTGTCCAAGCCACATCCCACAGTGCTTTGCTGCGACACGGGCTGCTACTGTTCACACTTGGAGACAGGCTGACTTCTCTCCACAGAGAAGCTTTGTTCAGAATTGTGAAGCCAAGTGATCCTTAAACGCTTGGACACAGCATAACTGAAAACACTGCTCAGTTCAAATAATTTTACTTCCTACCAAGTAATTAGCATTTTAAATAAATGTAAACCCCATATTATATATGAATCCCAGCTTACTTTTTAACTCATGTCTACGATGCATTTGAAATAGTTGGCCTTTGTCGACTGTAATATCTTGCATGAGGACCTGTCTGTTTGACCAGCCCTACTATAAACGACATTAATTAATATGAGAGAGCCATCCTAATATAATGGGCTCCTAACACCATGTGCTGCCACAGACTGTCTAGACTCACACCAGGATAGGAGGAACAGATGATCATGTGATGCCTCCGGAGCCAGACGCTGATGGCTGAATGGCTGATGTGCAGTACTGCAGGTGCCTCCTGTCTGTACTGCTGGTCTAGTCTACAACTCCCCCATCTTCTCCTCCCCGTCCCTCTCTAGTGCTCCCCTGGTGGGGCGGGGGCCGAGGGGTGCATGTTTGTGAAGCCAGGGGTGTCTGGGGCCCCCACTGAATTGCTGTCTTTGTTGCTTCCTGACCTTCTCTAGCGAGGTTTATATAACTGTCAGCCAGGCCGTGCCGCAGCCAGCCCTGAAACCTGACACCATGTCACTCTGCTGAGGGGGAGGGCCCCCCTCCCTCCCCCCCTCCCTCCCTCCCCCCCTCGCTCCCTACCGCTGGGAAACCTGCCCTCTGTGTGGCCGCAAGATGATAGGCTGTCTCTCTCACACACACCATCGCCCCCTTCCCTCCTCCCTCTCTCTCTCTCTGTCTCTCTCGCTCTCTCTCGCGCTGTCTCGTGTGCTCCCAGCCTGTATCCGGCCTCATCTGCCTGTCAGTGTTGGAGGCCTGCCAGAAGGGGGCGGGGATAGCCTGGGTCAGAGGTGAAGAGGAAGCTTTTTAAAGCAAGCAGTCTTGGCTGCTGGCGGAAGGGGAGGGCTGCAGAAAGGAACGGGGTGGGGTGGTGGTGGTGGGAAGAGAGGGAGGGGTGATTTGCACTTGGATTTAGTCTGTGAGGAGCATGTGGGAACTCTTCAAGCCCAAACTGCACAGTAGGTCTGAACAAAAAGCATTCTTTTTCTTCTCCTTCCCCCCCCACCCTCCTTCCCTATCTTTCTCCTTTGCTCTGTCTTTGTCTCGTCCATTCACAAGGGATCAAGTTGCTGTGACTTCTTTGGCCGAAGGTTGCTCGTGGGGGTGGTGGGGGGGGGGCGCCTCTGGGAGTCCGCAGGCCTGTCGAGCGGTCAACGCAGGGGTTTGTGTGATTGGAATGCAAGGCTTTACGGTGGTGACGCAGCGTGACCTCCTTGAGCCCCTGTCAAGTGAACCTCTCGCAGACTAGAGCAAACTCTGCCACTGGCCAGCTGAAGATTGTGTCTCTGGGGACAGGGGAGCGTCTGGGGTATGGGGAATATTTCATACAGGGCTGTAAATGAGAGGTTCCCTGCCTTCTCGGAATAATCCTGGGATGTAAACGAGGACGAAGAAAGAGGGAATCTGTGTCTGTGACATTGCGCTTGCTTCATTTGTTTATAGCTGATACAGCGGTTATTTTACTTCAGTTTTCAAATTTGTTGGTTAGTGTTCAGTGTTTCCTTTGTCTGTAAGATTGGCAGTTAGGCGAGCGTGTGAGTTGCTGATTTGTGTGAGTCACAACGTGGCTAAGGAAACAGGTTTCTCAGGTACTTCGGTCGCCTAGTGGTCGGGGAGAGTTACCAACTTGACTGGTTTCCATGGTAGCCAGTCAGGCCACAGTTTGGAAAGAGTTTGTTTGCAAAGATATAACTTCATTTCACAATATTCGGAGAACAAACCTCAATAAATGTATCAGGAATGAAGTTCAGTTGGAAACTTTGCTGTACCTGTTGTACTACAGTTAAATGATCTTCCAGCAAATCAACCGAAGTTAATATTTTAACATCGTGGAGGACTGGAAACATGCAAATTTCTTTCTCAGAAATGATTTCCTCAGTTGAGTCAGCTGATGGTTGACCTTACTCCTCTGGCCATTAGAGGATTGTAACCGCTTGTTGCGGGTTCTAATGAGCGCACCTTGAGCAATACTTCCTTTTATTTTGACCATCACCTTGACAGACTGCCTCTTGTATGAGACTGCACGTGGCTTTCATGCTGTCATCACGTAGTCTGACTTGCTTGTCTCCTGTGCCTAGCCAGTGGAGGAAAGGGGAGGGCGGGGTTAGCGATGGAGAGTGGGGGAGACATCATGGTCATTTGCAAATTCTCATGACAGCCAATCGGGACAATGAGTATTGGCTTCCTAATTTCTGCAGCAGTGTTCTTGTGCTCCCACGCCCAGCAAGTAAACACCCACCGCCAAGTATGACGACGTTATTATGACATAAGCCTAACTAGGATACGTTATGACTTATGATTAAGGGAATAATACATCTATTAGTCCGTCACATTGTGTTTTGTCAGGCTCGTCCACGCTCAGCCTCAGTGTGGCCTTGATATTTGAACTCCTTCCTAATCGTGCGCTTTCGTGCTGTTTCCACTAATATCACAAATGGCAGCGTCACATGCGAGTACGTTGTTCCAAACATCCTACCCTGTGGTCCGCCTTCAACACGAATCTTCTCAGCACGCGCGACGTGCGTGTCGCCTGCTGAAAGCAAAACTCTTCCACATGCGTTGCGGTTTAAATCCAGCTATTGTCTGTCGTCCGCCTGTGCTCCCCTCTCACTGAGGGACTGAAGCGGCTGCCTCCCCTTCCTGGGACGTGACGTTCCCCCCCCCCGGTGGGACTGAAGCGGCTGCCTCCCCTTCCTGGGACGTGACGTTCCCCCCCCCCGGTGGTGGTCTCCTGGCCGTGGGCGTCCTCCTGTGACACTGTCATTTCCCTGTCACCACCCAGCACGGCTCCCTCAGGTCCTTGCGCTGGACCCGCCTACTTGGCTCTGCAGCTGACGCGTGACGCAGCCGTCACCCAAGCAGACCAGCTACTGGCTGACTGCATATCTCTGCAACGGTTGGAAAGTTACAAGATAACATGTCTTTTCTAGCATGGTGTTTTATTAGTTGGGGGGGGGGGGGGGGGGGTAAGTTGTGATTTGACCTGGACACCTAACTCTGTTGTCCAGACTTTGTAGTATGGGAAGACCTCCAAGATGTTGTCAAGGTCCTCCAATGAAGAGGACCGTGATCTACCATGCGTGTCCAGCCCCAGTAACTCTTGTTACTTGTCACTAATCGTCTGCTGCTGGGCTGTCACTATCTCATTTACCTTCCAACATTCTGTCCATCCATCGTCAGAGTGGGATGTTGTAAATCGATTGTCAAATCAATTGTTAGCTATCAAATGCTCGTACTGTCTCTAACCAAGATGTGTCTACGTTTACAATGGTCTCTTCCCGGCAGCTATGCAGCATAGCTCCTGGCGTGTGTGTGTGTGTGTGATGTTGTCTGGTGAGCCAGGCTAAGTAGTAGTGATGGAGGCCAATTCCTGACTGTCCTCAGCCTCTCTTCCTGCTCCTGTTTACAATGAGCATGCCGTGTGTGTGTGTGTGTGTGTGTGGTGGCGACTCCCCCTCCCCCTCTCTGCCCTCCAGAGCTTTCTCACAGGCACCTGTCTCCTGTTCTGGAGGAAGTGGAAATTAGAGCAGAAACCCCCTGACTTGACCCCCCCCTGACTTGACTCCCCCTGACTTGACCCACCCTGGCTGTCCAGCCTGTTCTGCACTTTCTCTCATTGTTTTTGCTTCTCTGTTTGTCTCTCACACCTGCTGTGTGCTGTGTGTCTGTGTGTCTGTGCATGCTCTCTCTTTTGCAACGCTTCAATAATGAAGGAGCTGTAAAGGTCTGTCAGAAAGCCCCCTGCCACTGCCCCGCCCCTCCCGCCCCCCCCTGGTGGCGTACGCTGCAGCCCCACAGGAACCCCCCCTCCACCCTGGGTCTGACAGTGCACGTAGAAAATGGCGCCATTCATGTGGCGCGCCTGTACAGTTCATCCTCTGTGCAGCAGTTCAGCTTGACAACACCGCCTTGTCTCGGTAGTGACATCCTATCTCTGTCCTTATTTCAGCATGATCTGTCATAACACAAGATAGGTCCACCGCTGGAAGCCAGACTCAAATGAACCTGTCGGTCTGGCTGAGGAATGATGTGGCTGAGCTCCACTCTTACAGTCATTCTGTGACTGCGGAGGCGGAGTCCTGTTCTAGATGGATGGGTTCCCCTTCTCTGTCTCTCTCTCTCACTCACTCACGCACACACACACTCCCACACACCCTGCTGCCTTGGCCAGCTCCTCAAATGCTCCCTTAAATCGGCATGAGTGACTGCCCTTTCTCAGAACAGCGTCTTAAAAAGGGACAGCCCAAAGGAAGGTACCGTCGGAACCCGGTCCCCTTTTCTCATTGGCCACTGATTCTGACTGACACAGAGCCAGGCCTATACCCTGCACAGGACGGCATTCCTTGGTAGCCTAACCTCTGAAGCTAGGCCAGGCCTATATACTGCAGTGCCTAATGGGATAATGAGTATATAAGCAAGCCAGACCTGCTACTTCAGACCACACTGCCCACAGCGACATGCACTCCAAGGCAGCACAGAGCATGGCGAGGCACATCAGGCCACAGAGCGTTACTCAAGGCTTCTCATTGAAGGACCAGCCTCCTGTTTGTTTGCCCTCTGACCTCCCTGAGAGGTTTTTTGTTGTTGTTGTTGTTGCCTGAATCTCTTTAAACGGAATGACTGAAAATCATCTTCAATGACCCCAGACTACCCTCTTCCTTCCCTGCCAGCCCCCTGCTTGGGTGATTTGTTCTCTGACATGACCACACACAAACGACCCTGCCGTCCCTCAGCCAGAACCGTAACCCTTCTCTGCTCCTACTGAAAACAACGGGCCGGGAAATGGCCCGCAATGCTGCTCTTAATTCAATGGGGTCAATTAGCAGAATGGCTAATGGAGGGCAGATAGGCCTCAGTTCTTAAACATGAGTCACAAGAAAGATATCTTGAGGTGTGTTGGGGCCCCCTGACATGAAGACACATTTACTGTTGCAGCCACTGCTATCCTTCTAGTTAGCAAAATGCTAATGGTTGCATTGGAGAGGAATTAACATGCCATGTGTGCCGTGGTCTGGGCTGGAGAGCTTTATAGCTGATTACTATAAATATCTGTAGCCAGAGTTGCGAGCGCACGCAGTGCTAGCATCCTCCTGTGTGCGTGTGCAGTGGGGAAACACAGCAGTGCTAGTAGAAGGCTGGAAAGGCCCCTCTGTGGTTGTCAGCAGCACGTGACATCATCCATCGAGTCGTACAGCCCATGATGACACAAAAAGAGAGCAGGCCTACGGCACACAAACACAAAAGTCTAGACACCAAGCAGAGCTTAGCACATAGAAGCCGGACACAAATACAGCACCCAGAACACAAAGAGCTACAACCAGGCACCAACAGCCCCAGACAAAGCGACAGACCTCCCCAGCACAATCACCGAGACACAGCACGACACACACCATCAAAAAATACCAGTACAACCTGAGCAAAGCACACGCCTCTCAAACAGCAGCCAAGTGCAACGAACAAAGAGGATAGACCCACCGTTACCGAACCTCGCAGAGAGCAATTTAACACTATACACAAACCGAGTACCGCGGCACATCACAAATGCAGCCCATCCTAGCCCGGTGGAGCAGGACGAACACAGCAGGCGAGAGCAACAGAGCTCACTGAAGACCAAAAACAAAACAAAAAGAGAAACAGGCAACACCTGCCGTCAGCCCCCATAATTATACGCACCACGAAGGACTAGAGAGAAACGCCCATATACAAAAGGTATCGAGCACACGCCAAGAGGAGGACAACCTCAGATGGGGCAAAACCCACCAAATAAAACACCCACCACACCAAACAAGCCAGACCAGAACCAGAAAAGACGACAACAACCAAATGAACAATATAAGAGAAAAAAAGATATCCAGAAAAAAAATGAGTAGAGAAAGAGCAGAGAGAAAAAAGTCAGATAGAAAGACAGAAAGCAAAAAAACAAACCGCGAAAGCATAAAAATCAACAATGAAATAAGAAGAAAAAGAGAAAAGAAAAAAAAAACAGAGGGAGGGGAGACGAAGGTAGAGGGGAGACAGAGAGAGAAACACAAAGAGAGAGAGAGAAAAAAAAAAAAAGAGAAAAAAGCACAGAGAAGAGTGAGAGAGAAGTGCAACAAACACA
>BROE01000013.1:7531902-7576239 GCA_036571765.1 Plecoglossus altivelis
CAGCCTGCCAGCCCACTGGTCTGGCTGCACACTGCAGAGTACACACACTGGAGGGCTTGTAGGGTTCCCAGATTGGCCACAGCCATGTGTGTGTGTGTGTTGTGTGTCTGGATGTGTGTGCCTGTAGTTTACAGTGCTGAGTGAAAGCAGCTGTCTCTGCATCCCCCTCCCATCTCTGTAAACACTCCACATCCGCTTTAATCACCGCCGTGTCCCACAGTTCTCTGCCAGCCCTGAGCTCACCCTCATCCCCTCAAATCCCTCCCCTCAATGCCACGTCTGGGTCATACCCACCCACCCCCGAAATCCAGACTGGACTGGACACACACATAAACACAAACACACACAGATGCAGGCGCGCACACATCCAGATTGTGCCTGGACTCCACGCTGGCCTTAAACCAAACTTTGTCAGCAGCCTTCTGAATCCACCTCTGCCTGTTGGGAGGAGAGTCTCAGGAGGTCCTCTCGGTTTCTCTCGCTCTCTGTGTGCAGTAGGACTGCATGGAGGGTGGCAGCTCCACGCGCAGGGCTTACTCAGACCCCCCCCCTCCCTGGGCACAGGGGGACTCTCTGGGGGGAGGACGCAGAGCCAGGTCCCTGCGTGGATGATACCCACCATCCATCCATTTATATACAGACACACATGCACACACACACACACACACGCACTGTGGCCGAGCAATCCACTCACCACCTATGGCGTGCCCTTGCTGGAATCCCAGTTTTATATGGAAAGTACATGCATATGTATTCACATGGCCTGGGGTAGAATGTCCCTGAGCGAAATCAAACCAATCATTGAGAAGCCTCTATTCCTCCACGGCGCCAGCTAATTACATCTCCCCTTTATTAACAGGGACGGAGGTATATACTACACATCTAGTTATTCTGCATTTCATATCTTGTTCCACCTTTTAAATGTCAGTCCTGTCGTTAGTGTGTCCGTTTGATTTTCACACCGGCTTCGCTCCCCAGACCAGATCGTGTCCTTCAAGAACAGAGCAGCCTTTCAGTTCAAAGGACTTTACCTTCCTCCATGTACATTATCCATGTTGACTCTAATGACACTGCTGTAGCATAAATAGCACATCTCTTTTTTTGTTTGAGGTATGTCTGTATCCAATTGACACTAAACGCTCTCTTTGGATTAGGATTTATTTATTTCGAAACTAAGATTGACATCCACCTACGTAGCACTTAAGTTAGACCAATTAGAAGCCTCAGTCTGGTAAAGCCACGCCTGACATTTCCAATGTGCTTGTATGCGTACTTGTTGCAGATGGCCAACTTCAACTTTAAACTATAGTTAAAGTGATAGTTCTGAAACCTGCCATAAGTTAGAACAGAGGGAGATGTCCTACAGAATGGGAGGATAGTGATGGTGGGCAGTTGGAGGGGGTATCTATGGTTGTGTGTTGTTGGGGAGATTCTGCAGGGCGATGTAATTAGACTGTGGGTTGGTGAGGAGGTGGTTGGTGGAGGGGCAGCTCTAATCCCCTTTGTCAACCTCCCGCCGTGGTGTCAGGACTCATATAGGGCCTCGCTGGCCTTACCCAGGAACAGGAAGACCACAGCGGGGGTCGCTAACGGGGTGTGTGTGTGTGTGTCTGAGTGTGTGTGTGTGTGTGTGCCTGGGGTGCCTCAGAGCTGGCCTCAAACATGTAACCCCTGTTGGAACCAGCGGCGGCGGAGCGAACGCAAACGCGTGTGGAGGCGTGCGGGCAGTGGAGCGGGCGCCCTGTGTGGGTCCTGTGGTTCTCTGTGCCCTCTGTCAGCGCCACTCAGAGGCTCAGCCTTGCCGCTCTGCCCGCTCAGGGCTCTGCCAGCCAGGGAGGGGCTGCTCGCACAGCGGCCTCCATCCCTGTTAGCTTAGCATGTTAGCACTCAGGGAGGTTCAGTGAAAGAGAAAGATTTCAGGGACCGTTTGTTGCCCTTCACTGTTGACGTACAGTTTGGGTAGGGCTAGTCACATGAAACAATCACATGTAAACACACACCCGCTCCGAGAAATGGAAGTAAGGGTCGGAAGTAAAGATGGAGCCAACACAGGAATTCTGCAGACCCAGACCTCTTTACAGAGCCTGCAACATCAAGACTTCCTTACTGATTCTATGTAACAAACTCTCTCCGCTTCACAAACCGCCCCCCCAGGCTGTATCCATATGAAAGAAAATGGAAGATATATAAGCACTGTAGCTGGTGAGAAGTCAGACTTGGTTGTGAGGAATGGCTGAGATCTCTACTGGCCTCTAATACATTGCAGCTTCTGTAAACAATGATTGTTGATATTAGTATATTGCCAGATTCATCACTGCAGCTACAATCCTCTTGAGCATCCTTAGCCAGCTAGCCTGCATACAAACACAGTAAATCTTCCTAGTGTGGCAACCACACGCTGACTCAAATAGGCTCCGGAATGAGCCCTATTTAAATAGACTGCGTCTTTACCAATGTGTGCCCTTCATCCAATCCCCAAGAACAAACACCGCCAAAGCACGTGGACCGAAATGAAAATGGGTTTTCTTCCATGGTACATCAGGGACATTGTATTGTAGCTTCCAAGAGACTTGTGTAGTCAGTAGCACAGGTGAAGGTGAAATGAAATTGGCTACTTGCGTTGTGTTTTTTCGCGCTCAAAATGGACAGTTGTGATAAACACGCGACGTCCAAAAAGCTGGCGGGTCAGGTCCACTTGGCCTTGATTCAATGCGGCAGTGAAAGCATGGTGGAGTGAGCTGCTGGTTGTGGGTGTGTCTCAGGGACGACGATGACATCAACGACGTGGCTTCCATGGCCGGGGTGAACCTGAACGAGGAGAGCGCTCGGATTCTGGCCACCAACTCCGAGCTGGTGGGCACTCAGATCCGCTCCTGTAAGGACGAGGCCTTCCTCCACCCAGGACTGCTGCACAAACGCATCCTGGAGACAGGTAACGGCGCCAAGCGCACCCGTACACGTCCATGCTGAATACAGTTCGTTATCGACAGAGTTTTGTAGTTCACCTCAGAACTTCACATTCAAGCATTATTCTTGTATTATGACTATTATGAACTCTCAATATGTCTACTACAAACTTTTGCTGTGGCTTCAGAATATAGGCCAGACACTGTCAGTGAATGATGAAATCCATCTGTTTCTTTCTGTGTTTTTATCTCGTTGTTTTTTCCATTTTGTAGTGTCATCACTAAAGACAGTTTGATTTGCCTTCCCTGATGTTCCTGGGCAAAGCCTGTTTCTCTTTTGGCCCCTCAGTTTAAATTTGGTACATTTAACAGTTCTTTCACCTCCTTTAATGAATTCTTCAGTGGCTGTCTGAACTTACTAGACCCCAGGCTCAGGCATAAATACTTTATAGGTCTGTCTTTTGAAGGCTTCTTGTCAGATTGTCCTGTAGACTGAGAGAAGAATTCAGAGCTGCTAGTTCCAAGACCACAGTTTGTTCTCACATAGGATTTGATTGTGTGCGTGTGTTAACTTGACAAAAGCAGAACCGCTCTCTGTTCCTTTGCCTGTCCATGTGAGAGTCAACTGTGTGATACTATCTCCTGCAGCCAGGGACGATAGTCAACGGTATTACATGCCACTTAGGTTAGTACACTCCAGGTTTTTGTTATATCTAAGTCATGCCAACGCGTGAGGGTGCAAATGAGTGTTATTACTCCAAACAACTGTCCTCAGTAAGTCACATGCCAGGCGTTGGCAAAAAAAAAGACACGGGATAATTCGACACAACAGCGAGTTCAGTACCGCTCCTCCTGTTTTACCTCAATTAAGTATCCTTGGATTAGCAGCCAGGCCCAGGGGTCACATGCATCTCCCTGGTATCTCGGTGTGGTTGTTATCCCGTCGCCTGGGGCACAGAAGGCCGTCAAACATGTAAATCGTCCTCTGGGGGCAGTGTGTGGCGCGGGCAGGAGGCCACAGCGCCCCCTGCTGGGGAGTGGCACTTGGGTGGCTTTGTTGTGTCAGTGATTGGCCGCCGTGCAGTCTCTGCTGACAGCAGACCAAGGGAGGCTCCCCGGCCTGCCAGCTCGGTTCAATCAGACAAGCGCTCCCGTCCTCCCTCCATCTCTAACACAACACAACACAATGCAGCCCTAAATTACCTCTCTGCTCCCTGCCTCCATGCCTTGCTTTGCTGCCTTCCTCTCCTGCCTCCATGCCCTGTCTTGAAGCCTCCCTGCCTCCCTGCTCTGCCTCTGTATTCTGCCCCCCTGCTCCGCCTCCCTATCCTGCCTCCCCATGTCTGCTCCTCCTGTCCTCTGGCCTCCCTTCTCTCTGCTGCTCCTGCTGGACAGGCAGGTGGAGGCTGGTCCGATTTTGTCCTTCAGGTGTAAATGTAGATTAGGAAGAAGCCCCCGCCCCTTTCGCGTCTTTCTCTGCCTGCCTCTCTCTATCCGTCTCTCTCTCATTTTGTCCTCCTCCAGCTAGCCTCTTTCATCATGCTCTCTATCTCCCTCTGCCCCCCTCCTGCCTCTCACATCCGCTCCCCCATTCGCTCCCTCTCTCTCCCCTCATAGTTCTTCAGGCTTGTCCTTGAGCCGGAGGCCAGCTTCATTTGTGAAAAACCGCAAACAGCAACTCCCTCCTGACTCTCAGGGACTCGAACACAAGCACAGCTGGAGCTCTGCAGAATCAGCCTCTCAAAGTAAATGATAGTGCATGGGTACCTCAGAGGTCCAACTCTGCAGAGACATGCTCAAGAACACGCAAACCCAAAGAGACGAGAGCAGGGTGCAGCTGGTTCCCTGGCTCGGTTAAGGGCAGCTGTGGCGTAGCCAAAAGTTCAAACAAATCCAGGAAAAGACGGATGAAAACAAATCGAAATGAACGGAAATCAATTTAATTCAGTGTAAACTCTCCTAAGCTAGGTACTAGCACGGCCTGCATTACAGCTAAAGCAGGAATGTGGATGTTACTTCCAGAATCAGCTTTCTTTGGCACGGCCCCGCAATGTTTTTCTGAAATATTGATAGTCCTTCAAGCTCTCTATATTTCAGTGGATGGAAGCATTTTCGTTTAAGCAATTTTACCTTCTGACATCGCTTGAGACCCAAAGAAAATGTTATTGTATTGTTACACTAATTATAAGGCTCGTAGCAATCTATATTATTTTAAAATATTCGACTGAAAAAAGAACTGTATTGTACAGTTGATTAATATAATTGGTGTGGTTTACTTAAAAGGTTGCCAGAGAGAAAAATATGTTAATGGGATAGACTATTAAAAAAGGGAGAGAAAACACTGATTCAACCATTTTGCGTCGCTACCTCAGAAACTAGATTTGCTCCTACTACAACGTAAATAGATTGTTTAAACTTTGGTTAACTTCCACCAAACTTTTAAACTACTTTTGTTAAACTACATAGACTATACACTGTAGGTATAATATTCGTTCGGCATTAGTGATTCAAATGGTGAATCTTCTATTAAAGTTTGGAGAGTTGTAGATGTTTATGTTGGATGTGTGTGTGTATGTGTGTGCGTGTGCGTGTGTGTGCGTGTGCGTGTGTGTGTGGGTTCTCACAGCTAAGAAGTATGGAGTCAGTGAAGTTCCACTTGAGGCTGCCACCTTCATCTCTCACGCCACACAGTCTCGTCTGCGCACCGTTCTGGAGAAGGTGTCCGCTATTGCACAGCACAGACTGGATGCTTGTAAAGTAAGTTTCACCCACACATGCACACATACACACACACACAGCCAAATTCATAAGCAACTGTATACTGCCAGTACTTTTTACACTTGTGAAAAGTGAATGAATAGTTAAGTGCAGTCTGTCAGAACACAAACAAACACAAACACGCGCACAGAGGTGGGTCGCTATTGTCTTTAGTGACATAAACATCTAGCATTGAATGTAGCGATGTTAATCATCATTCTAATTTTGTGCATATTAAAGCTGATCCAAACTCGCCCCCTGTAAACAAGAGGTAGAGAAATCATGGAAACTTTTGAAACGCTGTTTTCCTGCGTCGGAGGAAGGCAGGCTGGGAGAGAGAGCTCGCTTCGGCGCTGCAGATGCTACCCCGCTCTTTGTATGTTTTGCCTTTTTGTGCGGTTTGTAAATGAGGCGTGTTAGAAGCACAGAGCCCCCGTTCTCTCTTCGGGTTAGAGCCCTCTGTTGACATCAGTCGAAAACCCGCAAGCGGCCCCTCCTATTGAGCACCAGGGCTGGGTCGGGCGATTCTGGGGGGTGGCGGCGGCGGCGGGAGCAGAAGACTCGCTCGGCGGAGGAGTGCAGGCTCAGCTCGGAAAAAAGGACGGAGGGGGGAGAGGTTGGGGGGAGGAGAGGGGTGGGGGGTTGAGGCGATGAGAGAGGGCCGCGGCGACAGACCTTCTATGTCTTGGTCGTCCCTTGCTTCGTGCCGCGGAGATCCTCACATCGCCACACACAGAGAGAATGAGGGATGGAGGAGGAGGAGACGGAGGAGAGGAGCGGATCCACGGCCCGCTTTTATTTCTTCTCGGTTGAGTGTGGCAGAGGGAGGAGGGGGGGGGTTGAGGGGAGCAGGGGGGTGCTTAGCCGAGCAACGCCACCACACGCTCGCAAGTGAAGTAAACAATTATCTGTATTAACTTTTTGATGACCCACAAACTTTGTTTTCCTCTCCAACTTGTCTCCCGTGATCTCCCGAGCGCGAGGCGGCGTGCTCCGCGCAAGGTGATCCGTGTAAACAAAGAACACTGCTGGTTGAGTTGAGGCGGTGTCTGAAGTTGGATACAGTGTGTTTATCCAAACTCGCGGTCGATGATCTCATTTCTCTCACGTATGTAGCATTCTAACGCACGCTCTTTGCCATCGCTCCCCCCCCCACCCCCACCTTTCTCTTTCCCTCCCTCTCTCCAAGGATGACGACTGGTACGAGCAGTCAGGAGAGGTACGGTCGCAGCTCAAGTTCTTTGAACATCTGGAGAGGATGGAGAAACAAAAGAAGGACGAGCAGGAGAGAGAGATTCTGCTCAAGGCAGCCAAAGTAGGTTCTTACTAGTCTCCGGATCGCCCCTGGCCAAATATTTCCATCACTGCGTGTTTGGTCAATTCCTTAGATCCACGTGCTTGTAGCGAGTTAATTAAAAGGTAATAAGGCCTTGGTAAGTTAGTAAGTCTTATCAACGCATTCATCTCAATAAGCATCTAATCTAAGGCCAATCTTACCTATAAACTAATGCTTAGTTCAAGCACCTGGATCTAATGTGTTTGTGTGTGTGTGTGTGTGTGTGTGTGTGCTGTGGTGTTTGTCTTGTGGTCCTGTGCTAGACTCCTAATAGAAGAAATAGAGTGTGACCTGGGTGGAATAACATGACTGCCCCTCCCCCCCCCCCCCCCCCCTGATCGCCCAGAGGCTATTCCACCCTTTCCTTCCATCCCCCGACACATTACGGACCAGGATGGTTCCCCTAACTCCACACGCTCTTCTGTATCATCACACATACACACACACACACAAGCATATTTTGGACCTCACAAGAGTAGCACATGCTACCAGCCCGTTCACACCGCGAGTGACAGAGACTTTGTAGTTGAAAAGGTGTCCGGGAGTTCAAAAGACCATCACAGTCCGTTGGGAACAGGAACACCCCCCCCAAGGTGAATCAAATTATTTTAATCATTTTGAATGGACCTAATGTCCCCGCCTAAAGACCCTCAATGTCTTAATGGGGTTATTAAGGTATTAGAAACCTGCTAGTGCATGAACAGCTACTCAACCACTGGCCTGGTCGATGACAGTATTACCGAGCAGACACCCATTAGAGTGAACGAGAAGTTCTATAAACGTGATCAATGATCCTCCCACTAATTATTTTCACCAAAAAACTCAAACCAAAAAAAAAATAAAAGAATGACGATTTAGCATTTACGTACTCTACAAGCAGTATCACGTGGAAAACGGACTCATTGATTGTGCTAAGCTAGCAGGCTCCTCGTGATGATAGCCAGTTACATCCTTTCGGAGTTGATCCCTACCCCTCTGTTGAGTTCCCGCCTGTTTCTGACGGCTCCGAGGCCTTCAGATCGGCATGTGGACCCTCCCACTGTACGCATCCTGTCCCTTCCTGCTGAGTGGGAAACGAGGACAGCTGACTGATGTAAAGCATACCAGTGGCACTGTGGCCCTTTGTAAACAGTCCATCTAAGTCCCCCTCCCTCCTCCATCCCTCCGCCTCGCTCCCTCCCTCTTGCCAGGCCCCTCCGTTAAATTCGACCTCTTAAATAAGAGCCGGGCTAAAATAATCCCTCCTTCACCAGTGTCCATTTGAAATATGACTCAAGTCTTGGGGGATGCTCTGTTCAACCTGAGGGCAAATGCATTAGTCTTAGTTGAGACACCGACCAGTACGTGAACCGCCTGATATATTTAAAGCCAATTAGCAAGGAGGAGGGCAGGACCGCTGCCTCTGTGCATGAGCTGGTGAGGGAAAGAGAGATGGAGGGAGAAAGGCCAGGAGTGTGGAATGTCTCGAAGTGGAGCGCTACGAGGCTTGCTAACTAACTAGCTGGCGTTTGATTACGCTTAGTAGAAAGAATAGCGGTGAATATTACTGATGGTGATGGAACATCTCATCGGGAAGCCCATGTTTATTTATGTGAGCGAGACTTTCGGTCTGCAAGATGATATTCCTAACCTTGACAACAAAATAATACATCTTGAATTATTTTGTTGCTCCCTAATTCCGTTGCCTTGCTTCACATAGAACAACTAGAAGTTGCGCTACCCAATAGCCTTAATTAGTACTGTACACAGACTCTCTGCTTGGCAAGAGGATGATGATTTGGCACCGGGCCAGTCTTGCTTCAGAACAAGGTGTGTTTTGGAAGCTGATCTGCTTCAGAGTTAAAGTGAAGTTCCCAGACCGTGAGCTCACTCTGGAGGTCTGTGCTGCTGTGGGCCCTGCTGGGAAAGGCACAGAACCAACGACAAGACGCGCACCTTCCCTGAGTCTCCTCACACCCGATGCCCCCAGTCTGCAGGCTTGCACGCAGTTTTTAATAACCCTCCCCCCTTTTGATTAAAACCTGCCGCGAGCGTCTTATTTACGGCAGGATTTGGAGCGGGCGTAAAGGCCAGAGGGCCCCCGGGCGCTCTCTTGCACTTCTATGAATTCAAATCCGATGTCCTTGACACCCAGTATCCTGTTCCCATTTTGTACTATTTTTGTGCCGGCTGCAACAGATGAGGGGGGTCCTTAAACCAGCTGTTAACCTGTGTTTTTTTCCTCCCTCTCTTTCTCTCTCTCCACCTCCCCCCCCCCCCCCCCCCCCCCCCCCCCCCCACTCTCTCCTCCTCCTCCCCATCCCCTCCACCCCCGCCCCTTAATTCGCCAGAGTCGCTCCAGGCAAGAGGACCCAGAGCAGGCTCGCTTGAAACAGAAAGCTAAGGAGGTAAGCGCTGTGGAGATCATTACCCTTGACATTTGAAGACTTTGCTGTATTAATTTTTCATGCCTCGCTACATATGTAATGCCATTTAAAAGTCTGACTTACAAAGTTGGAGGAATTATTTGTGCTGATTGATGTCCGCGTTTGGAAAAGTGATTTTCCTTTCTAGCGAGCACAGCACACTCACCAAGGAACCAAAGACATCCTCCCGCTCTGTCTGTCTGTCTCTCTCTATTGCTGCCTTCTCGTTCTCTCTGTCTCTCTTCTCCCCCTCACCCCTCCTATTCACTTCCTTTTGCTCCAGATAACATTTGGGTAACTGCCACTCATTGTGCACCGGTGTTTTTAAGGAGATAGATTGAGAGGCCTATTGAAGGTGTAGATAGCGTGTTTCAGATTCGCAATACCACTCGCCGTATTAACAATTTGCATTCGAAAGGACCAACAGAAGCTATAGTTCAAGCTCAGTTATAGATCCACTTGGCTCCAAAGGATTGTTGAAGCTAGGTACTAAAGACCCTCAATTGGAGACGTCGCAAATGAAGTAGAAAGCCATGGCTTCTGTTTGTAGAACAGAGTTGTTTTTGTCCTCTCGGTTTAAGACGGAGGCGTGTGAATTCCCAGTGGATCCTAAAGTAGACCGGTCTGTCTCTTCCTCATCTCGCAGTTGGTTAACTTACGTCAGTGGAATAGTTCTGATACGCTGAAAGTTAGCGCCTATTGACGTTTACTCCTGAAGAAGTAAACATCTTCGCATCGAGTGTCGTTTGAACGAAGACCCTGTACGCATTCGCTAGAATGGCGTGACGCTAAGACACGGAGATATAGTCACCATCGTGTTCCCTCAACACCTTATAAAATGTTGAATAGTTTGAATTCCCCCAGCAGAAGGTTCAAAAGGATTGAAGGTAAGCGTCTTTCCTGTTTGAGAGATCTCCTGCCACCAGCAAGCCTGGCACGCCGTGGTTTCCAAGCCCTCAGACTAGATCTCAACCTACCCATAAGCCTGCATGTATGCAAATGAAGTGGTGTAATAGGCTGTGCGATAGGTTTGCCCGGGGCCGTGTGATCAAAGTGGATCTCCTCCCTGTTAAGTGGCAGGCCTCTCGTCATCTGGATCCAGCCAGATTAGCTACTGTGAAGCGCCATCGCATGCACATTTTCATTTGGAATTTTAAGAAGGTGTGTGTGTGTGTATCCGCGCGTGTGTGTGTGTAGGGGGGTGGCAGTGAAATTGTTACTTTATGTAATGTTCTGCGCGACAGGGATGGCACATCTCTCCCCCTCTCTCGCTCTCTCTTCCTACCCCTCCTCTCTTTTTTCCTTTTTTTTTAATGGCCGTCGTTTCTCAGGCCCGTGCCTCTGCGGTTTTCATCACCTGACTGGCTCAAGGGGACAGAGCTGGCTGTTTGTGTCACCACAGACTCCGCCAGGACGGCAGCTCACACATCTGCGCAAATTTCATCTGGATAATGAGCCCGGACTTCTCTTCCAGGCAAGGGGTGGAGGAGCCAGCTCCTTCCACCCTCCCTCCCTCCCCTCCCCTCCCCCTCCCCCCCCCCCCAGTCCCCCTTTCTTCATGTCCCTGCCGAAATGTGTTCTGAAAGATGGAACGACACCGTGTTACACACCTCGACAAGGTGCTGTGCTCAAACGGAGTTGCAGCATGATTTGTTTGTTAAAGGAGGAGAGGAGAAGCGGTATATTAAGAGGATGGAGCCTAAGCTGGTTCACGCTCTCTCTTTTCCTCCTGGTGGGCTTGTGAAGCGTTCCACCTGTTCTGATATGGAAGAATGTATATTACTGAAGCCTAAATAATCTGTTGCCATGTTAGCCCGGGACCTTGATCTTCGGCTTCTATCCCCCCCATCTCTTCACCCCCCCGCAGTACTGCCCCAGTCAGACAGCAGGAGACAGAGAGGCAAACTAAGGTGGTGCCTCCATTTCCACCATTCGCTAACATTTGCCCAAAAGGTCAGATGGGCTATTTTAGAAATGCCCCCAGTGAAAATCAATGGGCAAAACGAGGATTCCTTTTTTTTTGGTTGTTGTTGTTGGGTCTGTGTGCGCTCTCTCTGATACTCTACTGAGGCAGGAGGGGAGGCGCTGCCTAAACATCAGGTCCCCTCTGCTGATGAAAGAGAGAGAGGGGGGGTGAGGGGGGGAGTGAGAGAGGAGAAGGGCAGTATAGATACATCACCATGTCAGACACACAGACACACTGCGGCCACAGATTCATCATCCCAACCCCGTCTGCAGGCGGCTCTGGACAGAAGAGCTGAGAGGAGACGAGAGGAGAGAAGAGGAGATGGGTGGGGAGGGATGTGGAGAGGAGGAGGAGGTGAAGGAGGTGGAGAGGAAAAGGAGTCAGGGCAGACATAAGCCAGGTGGATGTAGAAAGCTGTTTGGACCTGGCCAGTGTCTCTCCTGGACTTCATATCTGCCCTGCTGATGTCCTCTGAGCTGGACGTCACACTGTGAGATCCCTCTCTCATGCAGCTCTGCTTCCTCCGATCAGCTGGAAGGTGGCAGACAGAAGCACATGAGACGTTTAGAGAAAAGCCATAAGGAAGTCTCTCCCTTTTTTTTAAGGGTGTGATTCTGTACTGATGATCGCCGCCTCCTCATTTTCTTCTTTTCCATTAAGCCAGTAAGGGAATGCAGGTCACTGACGTTTCAGGCTATGGCTTTAAGAATCTAATTTGTGGAGAGCGATAAATAATTAATAGTAAATGTGTTATTGGAAAAGCTCAATTATATGTAATCCACCACATGCAATGGTATGCTTGAGCGCTTGAGCCTCGTTTGTGCTTCATAATGCCCCCTCCCTCCCCCCAAAAAACTTTATTTACAGAATAGAAATAGTTGGAAAATAGGTTAAAAACGTATAAGACCATTTTTTACAGTCAAGGTGGAGTCTGAACAAGAAGTGCAACTGGTGACTTTGGGAAACGACAGAGGAAGCAGGATGGGCCTAATGTCCCGACCTTAAGAGTCCTTCATCCATGTGGTTCCTTCACTGCAAACCCTTGTACTGTGGATCTGTCCATGAATGTCCTGGCTGCTTCCAGTAGTCGAATATTCTAACCAGGGTTGACCTAATCCTCTTATGGTTGTTCCTGCATTTAAAAATGACAGCAGGCGATCGCATGGTGGTGAGGATGGGTGGATGATGTCTTCTCCTCCCTCCCTCATCATCCGTCCGTCTAACCTCTCATCCAGAGCCGCGTCCTTGCAGCCATGCTCCACTTCTCGCTCAGAGTGATTCCAGACTTGTGAAAACCGAGAGTCGTCCAATGGGAATCTCCCGGCTTTTTTGTTCGAATAATTTTCCTCAAATATTTTTTCCTCCTCGGGCGTTCGGAGTGTTATTTATTTATTTTTGCCTCGTTTGCACACCAGGATCGCATGAAATGTCTTGAACCGCGCTGCAATGAAATCCTGCCCCCGTTCAACCCTCAACCCTGCCAGCCTCCAATTAAAGACAGAGGCGTTGGATGTCCTGGCTGGATGCAGAAACATCAACCCGTTGCTGGGACCTGGATTGACTTCTTGAGTCCAATCAGCGTCAACGTGTACAAACAGCGGTCGGAGTTTTACATATTTCTCCGAACGGTATCCATCATGAGGAAGCGCTGACTCGAATTAGGCTAGCACACATATTATCAGTGGTGTCTTCAAGGTCTAGCTAATGTGCTCTGGGCCACAGGTCCGTGACTGCCCTCTCATCCTCCACATGTGACCCTGTAACACGCGGCTTGTAAACCGCCCGCGCACCAGCCCCTCACCCCTCAAACAACAACCGCATTTACACAGAGCTGGAACCTCATGCTAGGACAGACGCTTAGTAAATAGCATGCATTAGCGCTTGAGCATCTACGGTTCAGAGGTCTTTAATGCTTTGGCCTTTCAGAAATGGTATACTTGTTTGAGGCCCTCGTCCTTTATTACACATGCCCTCTGGGAACCTCTGCCTGGAGGGCTACCCTGCCTGTAAACTCCATCTGCAGAGATCTCAGCGGTGATTCTCACGCGATCTGTCGATTGAGACTCGTCAGTTCGTCTTGGAGACGAGGCTTACTGTCTGGAGAAGCTGGCCCTTGCTCAGACATATGTCTGATATCCACATGTCTTTTCAAATTATTATAATTTTTTTTTTACATGTAATGTTGAAGCGTTTCAACAATGCTGTTTGAGGGAGATCAAAGTGGATTTATTTCATTATTAATTTAATTATAACATAATAAAGATCTGTTTTGAAGTCTCTGTATGCAGGCTACTAAATAGTCCACTCCGGCACTATTCTTTATTTGTTGCTTTGTTGTCGGTAGTTTCAACTTTTCGTAGTCCCCTCCCCCCTCTTCATCTCCCCGAGACATTACGAGGAGGATAGGAAAAGAAGCAGGCTTTTAAAAATACCTTTGGTGTTCCTGTGTGTTTTCGAATATTACAAAGTGCTGTAATGAGAAAGAAAACAACAAAAAAAGGAGATATGGCTCCGAGGGAGATAGCAGCGCGTCTTCTCTGTGAACGAGCCTTTAGGACCACTTTCTCTTTGTGCTGCGCTACCACTCCTTGGGACTCCTGCGACAGGGGAATTGAGTATACAGAGCTACGCTCGTGGCGAGGTGCCAGCCAGGCAGCCAGCCTCCCTGCCTGGGATAAGAGCGAGCGGTGAGGAGGCAGGATGGGAGGACACGTTTCAATTAGGAAACAAACACAGCGCAGGAGAGGAGAGGAGCAGGCTGGGATGGGGCGGGGCCGCCCAAACTCCTTCACTCCCTCACCCTTATGACCTCTCCTCCCCCCCACGTCCCCCCGGCCCACACGCTCAAACACACCTGCACACGGTCGTCCAGTCTTTCGTTGGAGGACGAGCGTATTGCACGGAGTGGCGTGGGGCTGGGGGGGTGGAGGAGGAAGGAGGGTAAGCGGGGGTCTTTGTGAGGTGATGCTAAGTGTGCCAGCTCTGCCCGCATGTTTCCATTAGATTGTCATGTTGGCTAATTAGCGAGCGGCAGCATGATTCACCTTGTTAATTAGAAGGACTTGCACACCATGGCCCTGCGGGCTGAGGGAAAGTGGGGCCCGGCCTCAGAGCCTGCAGTCGCCCGCTGCCTGTGAAGATCCTCCTCTCATCTACCTTCCCCACTTTTCTTCCCTTTTTTTTGATTTGGAAATGAATAAATCATCGGGACCATCCTCTTAGAGTGTGAATATCTGAGTTCATCTTTTGCCCAGATGCAAATTAGACCTGATCAATGGAAAGGTGATGAGCAGCCGAGCAAACTGTTAAAGAAAGGAGAGAGGAGGAGGGGGAGAGACACGGGGAGAGAGAGACAGAGAAAAGACTGCTAGCCCAAGCACGGTGAGCATGTAGAGAGACAAAGCAAAGGAACATTTAAAGTCTGAATTTTCCCTTAGATAAGCATTATTTTTAACGATCTCCCCTGTTTCGGCACTGTATAATGCCTTTAATATGCTCATCTGTTATTCTACCTTGTATGTTCGAGACAACACTACACTGTTAAAGACTATTTCTACAGATGGTTTTCCACCATACAATAGCTTTGCGGGTAGGTTTTGACTGTTGTAATACAACCATGGCACGTATTTTATACCATCTTTTATAAACAGTCTTTTAATTTCAGCAAATAGGTTTCAAATGAATAGGAACCTCAGGGTCATGATAGTGGCAGTCACATAATGACCTTAGCTCCAGGGAGAGCTGAAAGCTCCGAATAATTGGCGGTTGGCAGTGGAATCTGAGCTGACGTAGCCTTTGGAGAGAACAGAGTGCAGAGCCAAGACCTGGAGGAGGGCTGCATGGCCAGAAGTAACACATAGGACTGCAAAAGGATTCAGGCTTCATTCCTTTCAATGGGGTTGGCTTTTAACGGTGCCTTCTTTTTTCCCCCAATCTGGCATTATTATGATGCTATTGTTTAGGAATTTACCTTTGAACCTTCGAGTAATGCTAAGTTGTGGTGATTATGCCTAACTTAGGTTAAAGACGGTTTTCTCTTCAGACTTGAGACTTTGCTTTAAGTCTAGCTGTTGTGCACAATGTCTTTGCGCAGTACTCTATGTACGTATCATTCACATCAGCAACGTGATTTTTACATGGCGCTTTGCAAAATCGTCACTGCGGAAGCCCGAATCTGTGAAATCTACCTGTGGGTTCTACTACTGTCATAGCAACCCTGACCCACATCAGCAGGGTTAAACGTGGAATAGACATGGCAGATAGGTCGACACATTCGGGGTGTACTGAGAGGATATGGGAGGGAGGGAGGGAGGGAGGGAGGGGGGGAGGGGTTACAATATGGGCTGCCTAGCCTCTTCTCCCCCAGCTAACTAACTACCAGGCATGCTAGATGAGGAAAAAGCCTTGCAGCGCTGAGCTCACAGATGTTCGTGGAGCTAGGACAGACTGGCTCAAGCACTAGCTGAGAGTGTGCTCCGCTGCTGCTGGTGTCAGGGGAATAAAACACATGGATTTAGCTGGAGAAGGAATATCACACACTATCTCACACACGCACTCGTACACAAACATTCTCTTTCATATACGTGCTGGCTATCTATCACTCTCCCCCACACATACACAGACACACATATACACACACATACATTCTCTATCTGTTGTACACATTCTATCTAAATCTGTCTGTCTATCTATCTAATATGTTGTTTTATCGATCTATCTCTATCTATCTCTCTCACTGTCTCTCTCTCACACACATACACACACATTCATGGCAGCATGGTCTACATGGCTAGTTTCCCTCAAGGGTTTGCCTGCTGTGCCCCCCTTGGACCAGGTGGACTGGGTTGGGGGGGGTAGGGGTTGAAGGGTGGTAGTGATGGACCCCCTACCCTGCCTTTATGTTATTCCCATTGAGACACCCCCCTCCCCCCCAGTGGTGTCCGTGACGTCAGGACTCTGCGTTCCGCTCCACCAAGGACATCTGTCTGTAAGCGTCTGGGGGGCCGTGAGCACAGCCCCGGGCCAGTCGAGAGAGCGACATAGAAAGAGAAAGAGGGAGCGTGCAAGAGAGAGAGAGAGAGAGAGGAAGAAAGAAATAGAGAGGGAGAGAGAGAGAGAAAGAAAGAAATAGAGAGGAAGAGTGAGAGAGAGAGAGAGCGAGAGAGAGAGAGAGAGAGAGGGAAAGCCTTTGTTACAAGCCTGCATAGAGACCGTCAGAGCGTCCATCATGGGATTCTTTGCTCTCTTCTCTGTGAGATTGAGTGCTCTGGGTCTGCCTGTCACAGTTCCACACCGTTTTGCGTCATAAGAGAATGTTGGGTTGTACATGGTGGTGAAGTGGAGAAAAGGAGGGATTTTGGTTTGGATGGGATTTGACACTTGAAGGGCATTTTCGGCAAAGCATTTCAGTTTTTTGGAAAGGAAATTATTCCGAAATAGCAAAAGATTGACGGATTTAATGATTGGAAAAATGCAGTCACCACACAGACGTGCCTTATAAAGACACACATTTACCTCCACTGAACACACATTCATTTACCAAACCTTTGTTCCTATATTCTTTGCCAGTTACTGTATCATGGAATGTTGTCATCTTTAGAGTGTTAGTCTGACTGTCACATGTGATTATAGTAAATCTGTAACACCATAAACTCACCCCTCTAATATAGAAGCCCGGTCATTGATTTGAGTTTCTATTCAGGAGTTTGCATTGCATCTCAGATATGTTCTGCTTCTCCTGACCTTTGTAAATAATTTGAGTTAACATGTCTCATTCCCTGCTTCCAAAGGGCATAGGCTGACTACTTTGAGGACTGGTATTTAAGAGACTTGGGAATACTTACTCGCAGACATTGATCCAACGTGGCAAATGTATGTTTGTTATAAATTGTTTTTCTTTTTAAATGCTCTGTGTTTTTGTATCTGCTGTAGCTCAGGTTTTAAGACTCACTGTCAATATTGGTTACGATACAAGTCATGTATCTTAGCTCAGTCTAACCCTGGGGTCTAGTCTGGTCCAGCCCAAGACTGGTCCAGCCCAGGTCCGGTCATTTCCAGCCCAGGTCCGGTCATTTCCAGCCCAGGTCCAGTCATGGCCAGCCCAGGCGCGGTCATGGCCAGCCCAGGTCAGCAGTCGTCTAAGGTGGCCTAACTCATCTCTGTGGCACCAGGATCCCAGATTGAGATCAGTCTGTGAGCATCAGTATCTTCACCAGTAACGGGAAACGCAGACTGTAGGGTTACAGATGGTGAAATGAGGTCTGCATTCATCATGCAGCCATAAATCTGAAATGCAGGCAGTTGCTGCGGGCGCAGTGAGCCCATGCCTGGTGCCAACTGCCAGCCAGCGATGCCGGCATCCTGGTGCCATCAGTGAGATAGCAGACCCCCACTCTCTCTTTCCTCTCTCTTTCCCTCCCTCTCTGTTTACTGTGCTGCCGGATCCTTTCAGGTCAAGCCTGGGGAGTTTTGTTTTGTGTTGTTGTTTGTGGCCAAGCCTAACAGGGTTGACCGTGATAACAGCGAGCCATGCAGCTGATAGCTGGACCGGGGCTATGAACATTTCCACATGCAACAGCATCCCGCTACAGTCGCTGTTCTAGCATCTGTCATTAGCATAGCGCTGCCTGACTGAACACCTGAACACGCCTCCAAATCCCTCCCCAAACCTACACTCAGGAGGGGTGTTGAGACTCGCTCTTGCCGCGGCACCAGGTTTGGAACAGTTTGGGTAAAACGGCATGAGGACTTTAACTGTGATGGGAAATGAAGGGAACCAGCTGAAAAGTTTGGCAGTGTTTCTGGTGCACTAGTACATCTGTCCCCCTCCCCTTCCTCTCTACTCTATGTTGTCAGCGTGTTTGAATTTTGCTGAATTTTCGCCATGCTATATGTGAAGTGGCAACACCCTAAAGGGCGCAGTATGCCGGGGGGCTTCCAGAAAGAAAGAAAAAGAGGGAGACAACTGCGAGCACATTTTGGATCCGGGGTTTGTAAACCAAAGCAACCTTTTACAGAGGAGCCATCTAAGAGCAACATGAAATTTCCCCTGATCAGACGACAACACATGCACACATGAAAAAAGCACACATGCACAAACGCACCCACACGCAGAGAGGGGTAACATAAAAGAACATGAAAGACATGAAAGAGCACATTGATTGTCCCTGTTCGCTTCGACCCAGGCCTCCCCCCCTATTGGGCAGACAGGCGGGTGGGCAGGCGTGTGGGCTGCGTCCAGGGTTGATAGGCACGTGTATGTGTGTGTTGGAGGGAACGGGCTGACGCCCTCTGTGCCATCCCCTGGGGGTCTCACACATCCGCCCAGCAGAAAGGCCAGCTCCCAGCGACGCTGACTCCCTTCAGCCCCGCGGCCAGACATGACATTACCTCAGGCTGCACACACACCCACACACACGTGCACACACATGCACACACATACACACGCGTGTGCACACATGCACAGACATGACATTACCTCAGGCGGTGCCTCGCCATCACTCCTCCCCCCCAACCCCCTTTTGCACATCACAAACTGAAAAATCACCACAGACCATGTGACCAGGCAGTGCCGGTGACATGAGCTCTGCTAATGGCTGACAACAAGCTGCCATTTTGTTGCTGGGGGTTTTAGGGGGAGGAAGGCAGATCCATGAACAGAAAGGAGGACGTTAGCACAGTGTGTTTGTAACCCTGAAGAGGTGTGTACGGAGAAGGAGAGGAGGTGGACAGAGACCTGTAGGCTCTGAGTTGTCATTGATTGAGAACGTGTTAAACATGAGTCTGCAATGACAGGCAAGATTGAACTCAATGTCTGTGACAGTGTCTTGGTAACCATATACAGTGCTGCCAATGCTACCTAGCTGCCCAAAAACATCCTCATATTCCCCTTAAAAAAAGATGTGTTTTTTGACCCACGAAACTGGAAAGTTTGGAAACCAGCCTGACGTGTCTGGTTGTGTTTACCTCCCCAGATGCAACAACAGGAACTGGCTCAGATGAGGCAGAGAGACGCCAACCTGACAGCGCTAGCCGCCATCGGACCACGCAAGAAACGCAAGATGGACTCTCCGGGCTCCACGCCGTCAGGGGCAGAGGTAAGAACACACCCCCGTTTCAAAACGGACGGTAAAGATGGAAGTCCGGTTGATACTGAGAGGAATCCCAGTTCGCGCTGCGACAAAATGATAAGAAAAGACAAAAAAAACAACATGGACGCCTTTCTGCCCAGATTACGAAGCAGAGCTCTGATAATATCATATTTATGTATATGATCAAAATGTAGCTCTGCAGTTGTGAATATGAGCAACTAAAATCCCCCTTTTACCAGTGGGGTTTATCTGACTGACTGCATGTTGTCCTGATGTTTTTTGGCCCCTGTGAGCCACCGTGGCAGTGTAGGGACATTGTGTGCTGCCCTCTGAACCGTTGTTCTCAAGCTTATTCATCTACAAAGTGAATAAAGATGAGCTAATCTGAAATCTACGATTAGAGTCATGAGCCAAAACCTTTCTCAGAAGACTTGTAAGGAGGAGCAGAGGTGGGGGTTGCCTGTTTTGTGAAGGGGCACTTTGCTTGGTTTGTTTAGTATTTCGGGGATTTGGAACATCACTGCGTTCTCCCTACCAGACGGTCGTAACTGGAGGAACCTGTTGTATATGAGCCCAGGTTGATCCAATAAACCACTCTCCAAACCTCTGTTTGCTAACAGAAGGAAGATGGTAGGAAACAGGTCTGTCATACATGAAGCAATATCCACTCTGACAGGGCCAGAGCAGGCCCACTCGTTCCCATATGACTTGGCCCGTCTGCTAGTAATTAAGATGAGTTATGCTATTATAAAGGGAATGGTCGGGTTGAAGCTTTTTTTTAAATTTTATATAACAGCTTGAGTATCACATTTCTTCAATACAGGGTCAGGCATTAATTCATTCACGGTGGCTGTAAACACTTTTTTTTTTTTCTTACGAAACGTCTTGACGATTCCCGACAAGACTTCTGAGTAATGCTGTGGGTGAATGTGATGAATGTAAAGCAGAGTTTCATATTCGGAATGTAAATTGGTCATTTTAATAACCTGCTTATTGGGTTGTGTCTTCGCATCATTCGCTTAGTTGCAGTCTACTTCCGTGGGAGCGTAGCAATGCGCCCGGTATAAAAAGCATAAATAACAAAATAAAAGCATTACTTCTGGTCCTTGAGTGCTGTGCCAACCTCTTTCACTATGTTTTACCCTGATCGCTTTGTGAGACCACCCCTCCCTACCCCCACCCTCTCCCCCCAGCATCTGAGAAAAGAAACACAGTCTGCTCTCCAAATACACAGTCACACATAAACTAAACATCCATCCATTCTGATCCTTTTTTTTTGTGCATGCGGGACACGTATAATTAGAGAGGAATCGGGGGTTGAGAAGGTAAGGAAAGTTCTCCCCCCCCCCATCCCAACCCCTTGTGAACGATTGCAAGCGGAAGGAGGAAGGAGGGGGAGGAATCTTAACTTATTTTCACTTCATTTTCACCTCCTCACATTTCTTCATTTCACATGGACTGGAAAGCGCTCGCGGCGTTCTCTTTCCCTTCTCCAGAGCAAAGTGAATGTGACTTTTCTAAGGGGGTCACAGGATGCCTGCAGGCCTGTGGGTGTTACTGGACTGTTGCCGGCTCTCAGCTTCACTGAGGGGCTTGTCATAGATTTCATCTCCACAGAAATGAGCCGGGGGGGCCTGGCCAGGAGCGCAGGCAGCAGCCAGAATTATGAAGGGCCCACGCTGATTATTTCTCTCTGACATCGCATCCTGAGCTCTCCGCATTAATCCTAGACAAAGGCAGCCCTTCAGTGCTACGCCAGAGCTCAAATTAGGGAGGGAGGGGGGAGGGGGGGGGGGGGTAAGGGGTAGATAATGACCTTCTTGAGATCCTGCTATGTTAGCAAAGCTCCTGTTGAAGCCACCTCTCTTTTCCTCTCTCCTCCATCTCTCCATCCCATCTCCTCCTCTCGTCCTTTTTTTTCGTTCTTCGACCACCCTTCCGCTGTGTTCTGACCGTGACAGAATTCAGGTGACACAATTTTAGTACATGTTTTTTGTTTTTTTCCCTTCCTTTCCCTCTATTTGATGGTGGCTTGGCCAGGGCCTGTTCCTGGACCAGGACTGCCCAGGGCTGTGAAACTGATAGCCAGTCCAGACTGGAGAGCCTGTCTCCTGCCAGATCTGGTCTGCAGGAGGGAACAAAGGGGGCCTTACAGGGCTCCGCGGGGCGGATTAAGCTGAGGGAGCCAATGAGAGGGGTCGCTCATGGGGGCAGAGGAGGGCCTCGGCGAGGCCCCGCCGGTGGGTCACACAGCACAGGCGGGGGTCGCAATACACACGACTTCACCACGCACACACACACACACATCAACCCCCCTCAACTCAGCACGCGTTGACTTTTGAAGTGCAGTACAAAGCCATTGGGCTGAGATGGAGAAGGATTGAGGGAGGACGAAGTGGCTGGAGGAGAGAGAGAGGAGGAGGAGGTGGAGGTGAAGATGATATTGTCCAGTTGGCTTGTCTTTATTAGCGACCAAGAGGGCTCTGGCTTTCATACGACTTGCCATTTCATGATACGTTGTTGTAAGTGTAGTATTCTCGTATTTTCTATTGACTTTGTGACGATAACTCTGCTGTGAAGGTGTCCACCTCATAAAGATTTCAGGGCTCCGTGTTTCAAGGGTGAGACTGTCTTTGCGAGGGGGAAAATCCTCCAGAGTGCAGTCGGACACAAGGTACAGGTGAGCCTCATCATTCAGAAGCAGAGCACCTCTCCTCACACGAGAAGGCCAGGCCCTGTGGTGAGGGTTCAGCTCAGAGCCCTCAAACCTCTCTGACACATTCACCAGCCTTGAGATACCATCCAACCACTCGGGCCAGTCATCACATTAGTGGACCTGCCTTGTCTGTCAGCATAAAACAACAATCGCCCGGTCACATCCAACTGCACTGCCATTCTATGTTCCCCACTGAGGCGCAATGTGTGGGGAAAAAATGTAGGCTGGAGATTTAATAGCAAGTAGTAATTTTTCCATTTGAATTCATTTCACCTTCTTACTTTGAGAGTGTAGATCAGAAAGAGGTAGTGAGGCAACAGAATGAGAGGCATGGGGAGAGCGAGGGGGGAAAAGCACAAGGAAAACTGATGCCCTTTCCTCCAGCAAAATTAACAGGAATCACGTGGAAAACAATCTGAGCTTCCAATGAAAGGGGGAACCATTAAAATGTGCCCGGAGCTATGGACTGCACCCAATATCACTAAAGCTGCACTCACTACAGATGTGGAGGCTGGCTTGCAGGCAAACTATGCTCTGTTCTATAGCTACAATTAAAATCAACCTCTCTGCCAAAAAATAGGAGTGGGGGGGGGATGATGGGGTGGAAGGAGGGGAGGAGAGAGAAAGGCAGACATAGAACATCAAAGACAGATTGAAATGTGTAGTCAGTAATAAGAGTGGTCTCCGAACCCTGCGGTTCTCCACGGTCCCCTTGTTAATGAGAAATTTTGACCTCTGGTTTGTAAGTTAAACTTGTAATCTCAGTTAATGAAGTAAATCAATCCCAACTTAGAGTGTGCAGTTTTCTACCATCTCTGTTCCCTCCCTCGCCCCCGATCTTCTCGTTCTCTCGCTCTCCCTCTCTCTTCTCCCTCTCCTCCTCTTTTTCATCTCCACTCCTCCTCCTTCCTTCCCTCTCTATGTGCCGGCGACCCTGCGAGGAAGTGGACAGACAAACAGGAAACGCGGAGAGCATCGTGGTCTTACGGCGGGGCAGAAAGCAGGAGACTAGGCTGTCTGTTTGGTTAAGATGTAAGGCAGTCCAGCTGTGTGGTTACAGAGGAGAAGGGGGTTGCGGGTTGGGGGCGTGTGCTCATCATACCCACCGCCATCCCACCTCCTTCTCCCCTCTCCTCCCCTCTCTTCCCTCTCCTCCCATCTCCTTCCATCCTCTCCCATCCTCTCCTCCCCTCTTCTCCCTTCTCCCCCCTCTCCTCCCCTCTCCTTCCTCCTCTGCCAAGCCTGTCCATCCAGTGAGATTTCCACTCAGAGCCCTGTGGAGGAGGGAGCACAGCCTCTCTGCTCTCTCTCTCCTTAACACGGCCTAGTCCTCTGGGCGGGTGGGGGGGCCGATTGGGGCGTTCTGCCCCCTCTGTCAGGGAGGGACAGCTTCTATTGGTTCTGCTGGGTACAGGCATCAGCCTCGCATTGGGTGTCATTTGAATGTCCGAGTCATGTGTGTGGAGGGAACCTGGAGTGGAGCTGGCAACTCCATACGTAAGGCTGCGGCACCATGAGCCTGTGTGGGCTCCCTGCTCATGCTACATAAACATGATTGAAGAGGGCATAGAGAAGCTGTTAGCGGTTACGTAACATCAGGGAGATTATAATGTTAGTTTGACTTTCTTTGTCTCGGGGCTGTTCTCTTTTTCGAAGGCGAGGACAAAGAGGAGATGGAGTTGAGCCTTAAGAGCAGTTGCAGGAGCGCGCTGGAGCGCTGCCATGTTCTCTGAGCTCACTCTGCCAGCTTCCGCTCCACCCCCCCCCCCCCCCCTCCCTGCACCGTGCTGAGGGTGATGCTGATGCACCACACAGGTCATCTGGTCAACAGGCTAAAACATTTAAATGGGAATAACTACTCCAGCTCTCAAAGTGCGTTTGATTCGACAGCAGATTCGAATCGGAGGCACTGAACTGTGAGGAACTGAGGAACGACTGTTGTGTATTCGCGTCATGTTTCTAAGGGGATGGCCATCGTGCATGGCTTGTTTACTCTGGTATTAAAGTGTCAGAGAACATTAACGTTTGGATTTTAATTCCCTTAAAAGTGGCAAATAGGGCAAAAGTGAGGTCCGTGAAGGGTTAAATAGTTATGAGTCATGGTGCGGAAGATGTTACACTGCATGCCTATCATAGACACATGCCTATTGCAGGAACAAACATTAGGAATGACTAATTATAGCATGGATCATTGAATGTCAGTGCCGTAGGCTTTATTTAAGGTTTCCTTATTTTCACAAAGTCAAAACATTTTACTAGAAAATGTTGAAGTTGTGTATATACATGACAACAATGAAATTCAAATGTGCCCGGTTCATCTTTAAAACAAACTATAAAAATCTTAATACCAAACTACGAAACTAAAACAATGATTGTTATTAGATAACACTGTGAAGCTAGCCAATATTTAAGTGAATTAGCGTGTTCTTGGAAGCTGATATCGTGAGTTACAGTGTGCTGTCTTCCCCTCAGCCAGTAGGCCTGGACAGAGGAAGGTGTCTGCTGTGGTAACACACTCCCTGGAGTCTTTTTCCTGTCGTGCTTCGCTGGAGAATCTCTCTCTGAGACCTACTACTCACAGAATCTCTACTCTGACCCCTTGCACCAACCTAACACACACACACACACCTACTCACTCACACACACACACCAAACTCACACCAGCTCCATCAAGTCAGGGCCGGGCTCAATGACCAACTCTAAGTAAATGTTTCCAAGAAAAGATGTGTCAATAAGAAAAAGCAGTTAGAGTCAGTAACCTTATGGCCCGGAGCACAGGAGATCCTATCGGTTCGAGGGAGCAGGGAGGAAAAAGACGGTGCTGTCAGGCTTTAACAAGATCCGGCATCAAACACACCAGTTGGACCTGCCTCATACTGTAGACCTATGAACTCGCTTTTCTCACAGCCTGTAAATTGCCACAGTTTAGTGTTTGTTAGAGTTAAAAGGAAGCTAAATCCATAGATGTGGGTACTCTGGCTGTCTTACCGTGATGGCAGTCTGCAGACAAGTAGAAACTGTATGTAAACTGTAGAAGTGAGTTGTCAAAATATTCCCCAAAACACGACCATGGCAGTTGGTGTGGTTGCATAATGTTTGAGTTATCCACTTAAGGAAGAGGGATCTGTTTCCATCTTTGTTGAAAACAACATCTCTGTTCGCCTTCTAGAAGGTTGCCTCAACTGTAATTATGAATGTGTGTGTGTGAGTGGGAGTGTGTGTGTGTGTGTGTTTGCAAGAGACTTGGCTCTGTCTAGCGGGCGTTTGTGGAGCAGTGGTGTGAAGTTTTGGCCAGTATAGTTGTCTGGACAATAGGGCACTGTTTAGAGCTTGGGATCTGGCCATGGGTCCTAGGTGTGGTGTCCACCCCTGAATACATCAGACAGAATTCTTGGCCCTGTCAGGCCAAGCCAAGGGAATAGGCAAATTCAGTCCAGGCTGTTAAACCATACACCAACTCAACATGCTTCGGTATTTTAATTAGAGCTAGACCAGTTTTTTGTGGATTCATGAAATTATCTGATATCTTTGTGATATTCATAAATAGATTTTACATTCATATATGTACATACATGTGTGTATTTGTGCTAATGCTGTAAAATAATCGTTTAGATAAGAAACTCTTATATTTCCATATTCATGGTGAAGCAGTGATCCTCCTCGTCTCTGCCTTTAAAACTTTGCCCTGAAATAATGGTTAAATATACAGTTTTGACAACAAAGTTGAGCCTCGGGCGCTTAAAAGATACCCATCTTAAAGAAATTAATTACCTCCCTTGTTAATCTTGATATAATTAAATTTCTGAAGAATGAAATTTGCTGCAGTTTTCTGCTCTGTGTTGGTGCCATGGAGACAGGGCGATAATGGCTGCTTCTCCAGCCTCCTGTCCAGGGAGGCAGGGACATGGGGACAGCCTGGTATCCTGGGTCCTGTTCTGGGCTATGCCGTGCTGCGCTCCCCCTAAACCCCCGCTCCTCATCCCACGCCTCTACCTCTCGCTAGGGCTGGAGAGAACCAGGAAGAACATCTCTATTACTGTACTGCCTCCCCAGCTGTGTGTGTGTTCATGTGTGTGTATGTGTGTGTGTTCATGTGTGTGTGTCTGTGTGTGTGTGTGTGCGCTTGCTTTTGTGGAGTTCCACAGTCCTGGAGGAGCTGGAATGGTCTGTAAATTGCATCATGGTCAGCGATGAGATGGCTACATGGATGGAGCTTGTGAAAGAGCACCCTCTGCTAATGAAGTTGCGTGCTCAAAGCCAGTGAAACTGCGGTGATCGGCCCCTGGAGAGCAGGGAGCCCAGTCCTCTCTGGCTCCCTTCAGGAGCCCCTGCATGTGTCTTTGTCTCACTTCCTGCTGTTATTTATAGTGCTCCCCCTCTCGCGCTGGTAGAATAAGTGGTGATTGGTTTGTGCAGTGTAGCAGTGACATTAGCAAGGAAACTGTGTTGTTCTTGTGACTATTTATTCAAGTTTGTTTTTCTTTGACTGTATTATTCCTGTCAGCTCTATTGTCAGCTGAAAAGGTTTGAGCCTGGGGAGAGGAACATGGGGAAATGCTGGAGATGATCTTTCATTAAAAGCTGGCAGGGGGCAGGACCAAATACATAAAAATGTTGATGTAGGCAAAAGACGTACATGGCAGAAATGCCAACATAAACATAGTTTTACATATCGAGATCTGCGATAATGTTTTTTTTTTCTTGCTATCCATAGTGGCCTCTACAGGACTGGAAAAAGACACAGTTTACACAAAACACTTTTAGTGCTGTGTTAGTTTATCATTGTAGTACTTAGTCTGTGTTTTTCCAGTGCCTTTCTCTAACGTAAGAACACTTAACTAAACACAGGATCACTTTTGATCTGTATTCCTCAAAACAACATCAAAATATGATGTTAGAACATAGTTTAGTTTTAAAGTAGCTTTTCCAATTTTCTTGGATCTCAGCAGCCAGACTATAAGTTAGGAGGAGCATTCCTGAAGATGACTTTTAATTTGAAGGGCCTTTGGTCCCTCGCTGGGAAAAGCTTGATTAAAAAGAAGGGCACCATATTGTTTGCAGATGGAGGTGCTTCAGGAAGAGTCTAATTGAATTTATGCATTGCGATGCCAGGGTAGCCAGAGCACCTGTCTGGCAACATAGACTGCTTGCCGCATGCGACTCTGGAAGAATGACAGGGAAATCTGGGGTTCTCCACTGAAAGTCATTATATATTTCTAACAGCAGGTACCAGTAAGCAACTAGGTGAACAATTAAGCTGTGGCTAGTTCCATAGACTGTCCTCCAGTTTGCTGTGAAAGTGAACTGTCATTTGCTCTTCCACTGGCTAGGTTACACACAATTTGCGTAAACTGTATCTATGCATACTGTATATTTCCAGTGGCCTGCTTTGACCCAGATCATTCCTACATATTTTACATATACTATATTACATGATGTATGTATCCCCTAAACCTCTATGTTTATCTTTTGAAACCTTCTAGGTCCTTCTCTGTTCTCTCTGAACTCCCTGCTGGGAGAGACCAGTCCTGCTCTGCGCGGTGCATCTCTCCCTTTTAACCTCGACCAGCTAGCAGTCCTCTCTTCAGTCAGCGAGAGCGACATACAAGCCGCTAATTCGCCCCAATCAGCCTTACCGCCACCCCTCACAGAACAAACCCGTTTGCAGTGTTCGGCTGGAGCACATTCTGTTCAGTTGTTGCGAAAACTTCAATATGTTCTTTGTTGTTGTGTTATTTTTTGTTATCATGAAGAAACACAGCGTGGCTAAAATTAGCTTCAGAAGATGGTGCGAGAGAATAAACAAGCAGCTCCATTAGGGAGGGGGGGGGGGGTATTGGCTGGGCTGCCTGTCCTCATGGAGGCCCATTAAAAGTGGTAATGTCTGCCTGCAGCCCAGCCTGGGGGAACGGGAAGAGGCCAGGGAAGGCATATTTCACATGCATCAGACACTGGAATTAAATAGACCAATGTTCCCTAAAAAGACTGAAGTACATCTCTTTCTGATGTGCGTCCCGGGCAAAAATTCATTGATCTCAGAATGTCCCTTGGCAATTATAAAATATTAAATCCAAGTCGTACTTTTCGGTTCACTTAAATTTTTTTCTCTCCATTTTTTTTGCTGCTTTCCATTTGATTGAATTTAAGAAAGAAAAAAAAGTGGCAATGTCTGGTCATAGGAAATGCTGCACTAATAATAACACTGAGATCATAACACCAGTGCCTTGTTATGTCCCAGTATAATTTTCTCCCTCCTAAACTTCTGATCATTAAAATGGGGATATTCACAGAAAAACAGACTAGCTCTTTAAAGATATCTCACTGAAGCATCAGAGTGGGTTTATCAAACTGAGCAAATGACTGGCTTTGCTGCACAGCGAGGTTTCAGCCCTCTGTGATATCTTCATTTCTGGAACACAAAGGCCCACTCACCCACTGAAGCTTCTTCCAGAACTCTGGGGACAACAAATATTTGTCAGCTGCTTTGCATTAAGGGTCTGTGGGCCCCGCGCCTGCCGCCGTGTCCCCTTGTCCTCCCTACATTACGGTGGGGGTCTGCAGTTAATTGCCCAAATCGTTAAATTTAACGTTGATCTCAATAAATATATTCAGGCAGCTGTTTGACAAGGCACACAGTTCATTAGGCCCCTGTGCTTGTTTGTCGTTTCCCTAATTAAGATTTCGAATCGATCATTGGGTGCGTAATGTACGGCGATGCCTGCCTTTTAAAGGGAGACTTGTTTTTGGGCTCAAAGCAGTGACATCCGCTCACTAAAGCTCTACCACTTAGCCCACTGACTGCAAAGGGAATTGCACATCCTGTGCTAATTAGGAAGCCCAATTAACTGTGAAATTCAGGCAGTTTTGACAAATAATCTCTGCAGGATTCAGACATCACCATGTATGGTATCATCATCTTCATCCTGAATGGAAGAAGGAGGAAAGAAAGAAAGAAAAAAAGACTTGCGATTCAGAAAGGCGCTTGACAACTGTTTGTTTTGCTTAAAGGTAATCATTTGTTGGGAGTATCCCACTGGTTTTAGTTTCTTTCACATCTATTTCCATTTTGCCCTCCAGGATTCAGCGTTCATTTACAGTAAATGTTAGAATGAAACAAAACAGGGCCACGGATAAATCACAGAGGACTGTAGTGATATTGGCCTCTGAGAAATGGCAATTTTGGTCTTGGAGTAAAGAATTAAAATAAACAGACTGATTGCTCCTGAAGTATGTTAGAGGGAGTTATACAAACCATGGCTGAGGTAGGGCCTTTTGTGCTCCGACCACTTCAACACATTGTGGTCAGAGATACTGGGGTTAATCCTGCAGGGTACAGCTAGCCCCCCCATCCGAAACAATGGATTGCCAGACCCAGAGAACGTCTATGGTTTTTGTGTCTCATTCCACATTTGATTCATTATCACATGTATATTTTAGATTGCATCAATTATGTATTTGTTGGACTAATGAACGATCTTGTCTGATAGAACTTGGGAGAGTTGTGAATAACCGGATTTTGGTCTTGTGTGCGTGCGTCAGTGTGCTGATTACATGTCTTGTCAGTTCATGAAATGTTCCAAGCTTTGCTGAATAGGCTGTGTGGGCCTTTGTGAGTGTTTATATACACACAGAGAGGGAGACGGAGCCTTGGGAAGTAAACACATGTCCTGGATCTGCCTACACCAGTACAGTGTACTCTGCGTGTACAATGTGTGTGTGTGTGTGGTCCAACCCATTCACAAGCATTAACCAGGCCCCTGCTATATATCTATGACCTGTCCTTACCATCCGGCCTGCTTCAGAATGGGGCGCACAGGAAGGTGCTTGGCACCGAGCTTGCGATGTGATGTTTATAGAGCTTTTACAGTAAGACGCCATTGAGTAGAGAATGCAATGGCTGTGTGTGTGTGTGTATGCCGGTGCTGTTTGCACACCAGGCAGCGCTGGAGGTGTGTTTGCTGGGCGCCGCTGGGCGACCCAGCAGCTGCCCGCCTCAGGTGCAGGAAAGAATCAAGCACTTCCTTTTACAAGAAATGTAATTATTATGGCAGACAAGGGTGTGGGTTTTAATGCAAGTCAATATGTAGATAAGCTTTATACATACACACAGCCTGGGAAGCAGCACTGCTGTGGAGCAGGTTGCCAGAGCGCTGCGCAGGTAAGGAGGAAGCCTTTGGGGCTTGTTGAGAAACGACCTGTTGGGAGGAACATGGCTCTGAGGTAAAAGTGAGCAAGGCAGAGATGGGAGAGGACCTGTGTGCCGCAATAACCAAAGAGAAATGGCCAGTGAGTGGGAGACTCCTGCTTTTTCCTCTGGACCGCTGATTAGAGTCAGACGTCTGTGACTTCTAGGCTGAAGTGGAGGCCTACATGCTACCGTTCCAGCCTCTGTTCGTCTATGACGAAGCTCAGACTCGTAGCAGGGGGGTAAAGACAAGACATCTTTTGTTGCTAAATATGCTAGTAAAGTTTGGCTTTCTTTTTTCTGGGGCATCTCTATAAAACATAAGGCTCCGCTCTGTCCCCAGAAGATGAGACGGGGGATGTTAATCAGACCTGCTTTGCAGACGTCCCCCCTGCCACTCACACTTAGCTCGTGCCGCTTCAGTGGGGGGCTGGTGGTGGCAGCACCGGGACCATGTGCGCCGCCGCTGAAAGACTACGTGAAAAGGCCCCCGTTTATGTCAGTTTGAGATCAAGGGGTTCCGATTCTGGTGTGAACGCTGCGAATCCGCTCGCTAATCTGCCTCACGTCTGCATACTCCCTCTGGTTTGGTGCACGTCCTGGAAGTGGGACGTGTCGCTCCTCGTGTTAAGGGCTTCCGTAGGATCGTTGACAGGTCTGGGCAAGCGTGCTGCACTCTAGGATCCAAGCGGGGCCACGGAGGGCCCCTTTCAGACTCCGAGGAACATTTAGAATGATCAAGGCTACCATGCTAAATGGTTTTTGCTCATGGATTCTACTTGCTGGTGCACTTGGACATCTCCATGTAGACCATTAGCGGGTTGTCTTCACTTAGCCTGGTCATCTTTGATACTTTCCCTGCAGTGATGAGGGGTTTTGTTCACTGGTTGTTGCTTTTGAAGAGCGATTCGCAGAGACATCAAAGGGTGGGTCGCATCCCTCATTTGGCGTCTTCTAAGAACTTAACCATCGCGCAAAAACACCCGCTTCCTTGATTATTCACACAATCACCACCCTCTCATTCAACTAGAATTAAACATTTAAAACCTCTAGAAATGACACTACCGCACCATTGAAAGTAAAACGTGCTTAAACCAACAAGGGCTCATTAGCAGGGTTGGAGCGGGAAGACAAGCATTCTGACTTGAGACTCATTACACTTTAGCCCATTTTAACTTTAATTGGGTTCACTTTATATATGAAACGCTTTTAATATTTAATGTTGAAAAGTTCCCACAACTGATACTTTATGAAGTCATTGATAGTTGCTCGGATAATTGCCCAGGTTAACTGGAATCTGAGACTGGTGGTCTTGAACATTCCCTACAAAACTTCAGAGAGAACCTTTTATTAGGCTTTTCGTTTCATCAAATATTTTAATGTCCTACATTCCACTATTTATTTCACTGAAAAGCGTAATATTTGAAACGTGAATCTTGGTACAAAAACTTTTTCTTTTCTGTCTTTTCTTTCGAACTATTCAGGTTCATCTATTGTGTTTCAGATAATAAATACAGACAATTAAGCTTTTTGAGACCATCTATCATGATAATGCTGTGTTATTATATGCCGTTGCAGGGGCAGAAATATATTTTTGCCTTATATTAGCTTCATAGCTAGCTAGTAGTTAGTCATCCAGACCAGCTAAAAGCCATGTAATTAAAGATTTGAAAGAAATGTTATGGTAACCCTCCTACACACACACACACACACACATTTCTTTTGTTTCTCTGAGGTTGAAAAGAAAGGGGGGGAAACGCCAAGATACAGTTTCCAGACAGGAAAGTTTTAAGTTCTTTGTTTGGGAGGAAGGTTCCGGGTGGTGCACACTGTTTAGCTTGGTGACCCTGTGACTGTCTTCTCAGGAATTGTGTGAGCAGCCCTCGAGAATAGTGCTCCGGGGTCAGCTTTCATCTTAGCTCTAACCTGTGGACTTTGAAACTCAAGGCAATGGAATTGCAGCTTTGTCAGTACACTACTAATTAGAAAATTCCTGACCTCAAGCAAGATGTTTTAATTATGTGTTGTGTCAACGAGTTTGCAGATTTAATCCACCGTTGATACACACACGAGTGTGCAAACTGTGTCGTCGCACTACACCACCAAGCAGCAGGATTTGTGTTACGGAGGGACTTGTGTTAGGGCTATTTTTCTCCCTCGCTCTGCCCCTGTAACCTTGTGCCTCTCCTACACCGTGTTTGTTTAAAACCATCACATGCTTAAGTAGCCAAATTAGATGGCGAGTTAATTCGCCAGCTCGTGGAGAAGCTGGTCTGATTCGTGTTGGGCTCGTGTGAGGCTGAATAATGTGACAGGACCGTGCTGGGCGTGAGCAGTGGGGCTGTGAGTCAGTGTGGGGAGAGGCAGGAAGGGGTTAAACAGAAATTGAGCGGGGATGCTTGGGGCAGCAGTGCTGCAGAACATAGCAGTGTTCGTGCGAAGGCAAGTCATTTCCCGAAACACTGCAGACACATGGCCTGCGGCGCTCTAAAACCTTTGGAGACCAAAATGGCTTGCAGGAGTTAGAAGTAATAAGGTGGTTTTTTGCCTTCTTTCTCCTTGACTGAAATTCTGCACGGTTGCTATGCATTGCCATGGAGCTCTAGAGCTGTTTTTGTGTTTTATGTGGGTATTAAGATGGTCTGCGACTGGCCGTTTTGGAGATTTGTTGTTCTTTGGTCGTGGACCAAATTGAAGTTGTTTGTTTTGAAAGTAATTCCTTCATTTTTTATCATGATCAGAATGCCAGAGCTCGGTCTTTTCCCTCTTTTGTTTACAATTTCAGTTTTCCCTCACTGAAATTCATACAAGGACAAAGGAATTGGGTGAAATGGGCGGGTTTGCTTTGATTTACCTTAACATGGGTTCAACTCGCTGCTTTTTTCTCAATGTAGCCTATAACCATTATCCTAATAGTTTCCCGCAGGGTTTTCCACCAGAACAGGACCCCTCAGAGAGACCCTGTGACATGGACAAAGGCCGTCTGTGTCGTGGCCTGAACAAAAACCTGCAGTATTAGTCCATCCTGGTCTTCCTGATTACTAGTGGACTATTCCAAAGCTTTTTCATCCTCCCGTCTGGTCCTGTTAATCTTAGCTGCCTCCTCAGCTTCAAAGAGAAGCTCCGGCATATAATCTGTGTACATACATCTGTGAATTATTATTCTAATTCTTTATACGTTTATTAGAGCTGAATAAACTCCACATCAAATACATCACTTGGGCGATGTCAAAAGGCCTCGGGCGAATCGGCCGACATCTGTTAACTCTTTTAAAATGGCCTCATGCAGCATGTCTGTGGGCGTAAGGGAGCGAGTGAAAGAGAGAAGGAAGGAGAGAGAGAAAGGGAGGGAGGGAGAGAGGCTCTCTGTTGGTGATTAATGGCGGCAGTAGAACAGGCGATGCAGGCCGGGCGTGGAGGGGAGTGGGACTGCACTCCCACGGCTGGGCTCCTCACTGTAAACAGAGAAGTCGAGAGGACTTGGGAAACGTTCCCCGTCTGAAATGCAGCGTGGAGGTGAACATGTGGGAAAGCTTTGTGTCCTGGCACACACTCAACCAGCCAGCCAGCCAGCCAGCAAGTCAGTCAGTCAGTCAGTCAGTGAGCCAGTCTGCTAGTTAGAACGCTGACTACTATAGTCTACTGTTGTCAGCCAGACAGTCAGTAAAGGAGACTAAAAGACATCTCGTGAGCGGTCAGTAATCTGTTAAATATCCCAGTCTGTCAGACAGTCAAACAGTCAGTAAAACAGTCAGTCATGACCATAAAGGGTCACTTACCAGCCCTCCCACTCTTCTTTCTCACAGTTCTTTGTTGCTCTGCAGTTTACATCACACGCAGACAAGCCACTGTTAGTCACGTATACTTCTAGTTACTCCCCCTATGTTGAAGTGTGTGTGTACGAAGTGCGTGTACACATGTATACATGGGTGTGTGTGCACGAGTATCCCCGCACACGCCCGTGCGGACCATGTGTGTGTTCAGTGTGTGTGTGTGTGCTCTCCCCAGCCGCCTGTGCACAGCAGCAGCCTCCCCTGTAAGGAGCTCCAAGGAGGAGAAGTAGGAGGAGGAGTGCTGAGACAGCAGTCTAGGCTCTGCTGGGCCAACCAACTCTGTATGCCTGGCAAAGTGGACCATTAACCCGCAGCCCTAAGGTGTGACCTGAGCCAAATTCAATATTGGCTCGGGCATCAAGGCCCAACTGCCACTCACGTTCAAACGTGCTGATCAGCAAGAAAAGACCCCAAATAATAAAGGCACCGAATGCAAATTTTGTCAAGACACCTTGAAGCTTCGCTGCCATGAGACAATTAGAGGCAGGGAGTCAAAGTAGGTAGAGACAGAGAGAAAGGGGGAGTGTGGCAGAGAAGGAGGGGGGATGAGCATGCATTATTAATCAAAAGTACATTTAGCAAAGTGGGGCCTAATTTTGGCCTAGTCTTCACCCAAGGTTAAGAGAACAGTATACTAGTAGAAGATGAAGAAGACAGTAACAGACCATTGAATAAATACACTTAATGTTGGTGAAGATATGCTACATTATGTATGCCTTGTACAGTATGTTGCCTACAATAGGCATTCAAGAAGTTGGTAAACATCCCCATGATGTCATTTCGATGGGTTAATGGATCGTGTTCAGTGTTGTTCCTGGAGACTCTATCCTGATGCAAATTGCGTGTTGTATGTCTCAGTGTGTGTGTGTGTGTGTGTTCCTGAGGGAGAGTGTGACAGTGTTGACGAGCATCTGGCCCATTGGTACTCGTGGGGGTAGGTTTGAAGGTGAGCAGTCAGGCCTTGTACAGACACAATGTCCTCTGTTGCCTCCTTTCCACCTTCCCCGTCTCTCTCTCTCTCCGCTCTCTTGCTTTTCCTCCTCGGGTTCGCTTTCTTCTCTTCTCTCTTTCTCTCTTTCTCTCTTTCTCTCTCTCTCTCTCTCTCTCCCTCTTCAGGTTCTTTCTCTGTCTCTCTTTCTCTTTCTCTCTCTCGCTCTCTCTCTCTCTCGCTCTCTCTCTCTTTCTCTCTCTCTCTCTCTCTCTCTCTCTCCCTCTTCAGGTTCTTTCTCTGTCTCTCTCTTTCTCTCTCTCGCGCTCTCTCTCTCGCTCTCTCTCTCTCTCTCTTTCTCTCTCACACTCTTCCTCGTAAGGTTCTTTCTCTGTCTCTCTCTCCTCTCTCTCTCTGTCTCGCTCTCTCTCTCTCTGTCTCGCTCTCTCTTTCCCTCTCTCTCCCTCTTCCTCCTCAGGTTCTCTCTCCTCTCTTGTCCCCAGCTCCAAACAAGTCAAATGTCTGAAGAGATGTATCGAGGTATCCCCGTGCATTCCGCACGATGGATATGTCGTATGACATCATGCCTCGGAGCAGCCGTCACAGATAAAATGACAGATGCTGTTTTTTGCCTCATGGATCTTTCTTGGCGAGGCTGAGTTTTTTGAGACTTTCATTTGTGCACCCTGTCTCTCTCTCTCCCCACCCTGTTCTCTCTCCCTCTCTTTCTATCCACTGTGACCTTACAAAGGCTGCCATTTTGTCATTCATTTAATTTGAGACACAATTACAGTGTAATTGCTAGCGACGGGAAAAACGTGGCTGTTGACGTCTTGCCTTCCCTCCTAACTGACACTCAGCCATCTGCTTTCCCGTCTTACATTGTCTTTCTCTTTTTTTTCCTCATTCTCCAACACGAGTCTCGACATGCATTTGCGAGAGGGATCGGTCACCATAGATACAGACAACAGCAGGCTGTGTGTTTGGGTCGCTGGCATACGTGGAGGGCTTAATAAGATGCAGTAGAGGAAGAGCGCAGGCAGGGGTAAGTGAAGTCAGCATGGCTCCCTGGCAGAAGCCTGACCTTTCTTCCTGTATTTGGATCACTTACCCAGGCTGGGCCATGTCACTAAAGGGGATGAGGCATTCTGGGATGCTGCCACAGCAGAGCTGGGGGGCAGCGATGTCCGGGGCTAGCGCCTGCATGTCCACTCCCCCCCCCATGCCTCTCTCCTCTCAAAGCCACACGCCAGCGGCCACCCGCCCCGTCTGTCCAGGTGGATGGATGGATTTGATTGGTGGAGTCCGCAGCTCCGGCACAGGGTGGTGTGTGAGTGGCAGTAATTGGCATGGCAGCGGGCAGGCCCATCTTTCACATGTGGTCAGTCGTGATTGGCCTGATGAGCCTGGGTCGCCCCTTGGTGAGGACCTTGACCCCCTGGGGCCAAGCGGGGCCCGTCCCATGTGCACCTCAACCCCGGCCCTCCCAACCTGTCAACATCAGCGACCAGAGCAGATGTGGAGGGGGGAGATTGGCTGACTGACTTGCTGGAACACCGGCCACCCTCAGTCTTAACAGTTTGCAGAACACAGGACTCCACTGGGTATGGAGATTGCCATACATATTGGCATTGGCAATGCCATGTATACAGAACACCAAACCATACATGGGGTAGATTGTGTGACTGCAGGGTCCTGTAGAAAGCATACCCTCCATATGTTTGCAATTAGGCTCTGTCTGAACTGTGTGTTTATATAACAAGGCAATCAATGTAATTGTGAGAGGGTGTTTAGGGGAGCTCTGTACTAAAATTCCTGTCATTTCTTTTTGGCTGGTTTCAAGTGAGCATTGGAGGGATTTGCTACCTGGTGTTTCTCATTTGGAAATGTAAATGGTCCTCTGATTGATACCATGTCTCTGTATACACTCGTTTCCATCTTTTTCATTTTTTACCACTTTCTGTGCCGGATCGAATACAAACAACTGTACCGTTTCGGAATGGAAAGTCTGTTTGGATCTATGTCATCTGCTTTGTTTACATGGGGAAAACATGTTCATTTCCAGGACAGTATAAAGAGCTATGAAATGCACTTTAAAGTCAACGCTGGTTTCCCTTGCAGTGAAAGAACTGTTTTCTTAAGCTTGACATCCCGCTAATTTAAGGTGCGATGATAACTATGAAATATTCATTTGTTCACTCAAATGCATCTGATGTTCTGGACCTCATTAGCAGGGCAACTTAGATTTTTCTTTTTTTTTTAGTTTTTCATTTCCTTGAGGGAATGTGCTGTGTAAAAGTATATAGGTGTCTAACTACAGAGAGATTTCTATTATTATAGAGGCAGGTGTGCATCATCGACTCGATGATAGGAAACATTAAAACTGTTTCTATTGTTGCAGTTTCATGTCAATCTGAGGTCCTTTTCTTTGATTGGTTGGTAGAAACAAGACATGACAGGTACCTCATCACTCATTGGCTCAGCACCAGGAGGTTAAATCCATCTTGACTGGTTAATTTTGTATGATAATGTCATTCCTCACCTCACCAATTTTGACTTCTTGTCTTTTCAGGGGACAATTTTTGATTTTAGGATGAAGAAATCAATTTTTAAAACAATTCTAATATCTGACAGGTGATCTGCCATCGAGCCCCTGACCCCATCTGACTCCCCTGTCCTCTCTGGCTCTAGGTGTCCAGCAGCTCCGCAGGGTCACCAGCCGGTGCCTCCACCCCGTCCACCTCGTCACGCCAGTACGCTCGCCAGCGCATCACCCGCGTCAACCTCAGGGATTTGATCTTTTACATGGAGCAAGAGCGGGACACTGCCCACTCGCTACTGCTCTACCGTGCCCTGCTTAAGTAACCTCCGCGTCCCACTCCCCCACCTGTAAGCACCCCCCCACACACACACACGCCCCCCCCCAAACTTAACCCAAACTTCCTCCTTAAGGTGCCTTCTATTGGGTCTAATGTTTCAGCTCAGTGTCTGTAGTGATGTTAAACATAGCTTTTGATAAGAAGAGAAAAAAAAACCTCGCAAAAATATAAACGTGGTTGTATGGTTGTGTCCTCTTTGTTTTAAGCTTCAAAGTGGATGTACATGTACAGATAGATAGTCAAAACCATGCAAATTCTGAAGGGTTTCAGATGATCTGGGTTTTCAGAAGTAGGATCTGTAAGTTGTTTGTGTCAAAGGACTTGAGCCAGTCCTGTCAATGTCCATGGTTACCATTGGTTACCATTAGTTACCGTTGGTTACCTTTGTGTTTGATGTTCCTGGCAGCTGAATGAACCATCTCATTTATTTTTAAGGAATCATATTTTCAACCTAATACAGCCTACAGCACATACGTCTCTACCACGTATTTATTGAACAGAGTTTGATAAATATATCGCAATTTCTGACGTACAGTCAGAGTTTCATACCAGTGCATATTTTTGAAAAAACAATATAGTTTAGAAACTATAATAAGCAGCATAACATTACAATGCATTAAGCTTCCATTCTTGTAAATAGTTATTTTGAATTATTTAAACATGTACGATGCATGTATAATGTTTTTACCACGTGTAATGTTTTAGAAGAAAAAACAACAACCATGTGTCAATACTAATACTGGGTCAAATCCTAGGTGTTGATTTTTGTCAAAGGAGACATCTTGTTCCTTCACTTGTAAAGTTTGTCTGGATACAGTCCTCTCCTTGTCAGAACCCTTAGGTCAGTAAAGAAACCATGGTCACCAACACCAGTCCTCCCAGCATAGAGGCTGCGAGGTGACCCCCCTTGTCAAACAAGGCACCATGGTTTCATAGTACCCACACACTTCTGCTTGTGTCTGTTGCTTCAATACTTTGTTGTCTGTCTGTTGGGCTGCCAGGCTAGTCAGCCCCACGACAGATGCCCACAGTTGGGTCACTGAACCAGCAGTCAGTCCGGGACCATCTTCCGGTCAGTAACACATTCTAACATATCAGGTACCTAGAAAAGGTGCATGGCAGAGAGAGATGTTGAAATAGAAAGGCAGTTCTCTTATTTGAACCTCACTTACATTTGTAATGCTTTGTTTTGTATCGTTCCTGTGTCTACGTTTGTGTAATGTTGGGACCCAGTGCTTCCCAGCAAGGTTTTGGATGATTCCTGTCCTAAGGATCGCACTCAGAGGTAGCTAAGCAAAACCTCCTTTTTAACCAATCCATACTTTAAAGGCCTTTGTATCTTTGGCTTGGTTTGAAACCACTTACACTCACCGTCTATGCAGCTCCAGTCTATGTCATTTGTTTGTTGAATTGCTAACTTTTAGGTTTATCGTCGTTTCTCTAACAGGACTTTTTGGTTTTGTATAACTTCACCCAGTGAAAACAGCACATAAGAAACGTACTCTTTTAAAGTACCAGAAAACGTCATTTGAACAATTCAATTATATTTTGGGGGGAAGTTTGATACATGCTAAGTGTATGGTAAATCACATTAAATCAAATGTATTTATACAGCCCATTTTTACAAACAATGTCACATAGGGCTGTTGATACATCCGTTGTTTTCCTGAGAACTGTCCAATAGAAATTTGAGCACTTCCCTGGAGTTTCGAAGGTGGAACCAACAGACGTGTAAGTGGCCTCGTCTCCACTGTCAGGTAGACAAGTAAACTCCTTCTGCTACCTTAAGCAACAGCTTCACAAAAATCACTCAACATTACAGAAACATTGAAGGGCAAGCAGAATTATTTTGAGAAGCAATTCATTATTTATTTGTTATCTTGTTCGGATGCCTTATCATCTTGTTTGGAAGACTTTTTATCCCATTCCGGACAACTTGGTATCTCATTGAACGACTTAATTAGTTGAACGAGATACTATTTAATACAAGAAATTCACTCATGAAAACTAGCTTTCAAATTGCCATCCTCAAATTCATGACTTGTGCCACTGGCTGTGTAGACAGGTAGTGTAGCCCAGTGTCTGCTAACCCTAACCAGCTCAGATGGAGAGGGCCTGGTGGTTTAGTCGACTGTCCCATGCCACTGTGACAGGGTCAGGCTGTCACCATATTTATTTATTTGTTTTTTTTTTCTTCAACCAATTAAGGAGACTTGTGTTTTTCAGAGGAAAAAGTCAAAATGACATAAAAATGAGATAATATTGTGCCAATGAGATGATAAAAGTCGAACGATAAAGTCCAATCGTTGTTAGGCCTGTAAGTCATTCAAATGTGATAGTGATCACATTTGAATGACTTACAGGTCACTATGGGGGTTTTTTGCTTTAAAAAAACGCCATGCCCTTCAGAACAACCATGAAATATGGCCAATTGCTCAAGAACACAGACATTATTTTCTAGCTATATATATTTGTACAATGGCAGTAATGCCTGCCACATTTCAGGCTAATAAATTCTATCTCAAACTATGATATTGGCCAGACATGTAAAAAAGCACAATCTTAAATATTTGTTTTGTGGTTTAACCATTTTAGTAATTATTTGTGTGATTTCTGATGAAACACGAGGACATTTGTACTTCTTCAGCTTTTTAGCCAAAACACTAGGTCAATATTACTGATGTACACAGTTGGAAAATGTATGTTTTAATGTATGGATAATATGTAAATATTGTTTACAAAACCATGTGTTTATTAGAACTACGTTATTTTTGGTAAGCTATGTATATATATTGAAAATTTCCTGTTTGTGTGAAAAGCATACTTCTGTATTTGTACCAATTTTGTAAAAGGAATAAATAAGCTGTTTACTAAACCGAATCAGAAACTGTGTTTTAATACTTTTGCAAATTGTAATATAAAACTTTGTTGTATGTTGTCTAATGTATGTCGTAATATATTCACTTCAGTCACTTAATTTTTAGGGCACTATTATCAAAATTAAATTGACTAATGAAACCTACTTCATTTCCATTTACTAGCATTACACATGCTCTGTACAAATTGAGTTAAGTACCACTGCTAGACTAAGAAAAAGTCCCCCCAGGATTCTGCTGCTAATTAAGCGGCAGCATTTTGAAAAGACCAAAACGTTTAACTCAGTGCAAAACACTGGGGTTGGGGAGCGTGTTCTTTTTTTCCACGTTCTTTTCTTGATGCCGTCCCATTTGTAAGTCCCTTTGGAGCTCCAAGCTGCTGCTCTGTGTTTAACCCCACAAACTGCCTTCGCTGAGAGCGAACGAGACCTCAGACATGCTGAGACTCAGGAAGTGAATCGAACACGCTTCACCACATCAGTTACAGTGTATTGCAATAGATGCATGAAAGGCTAGTTTGAGTCTGCTAGATAAGAGCTAGACGAGGGAATCATTTTAAAGGCCCACAGAGGTTTTGGCCACCATTATTTTTGAACAGGTACCAAGTCTGTATGTCATGTATTTTCCATCCTAAGGAAAACACCCAATACACAAACTCAAACAGCGCTAGGTACAAGACAGAGGCAAGAAATGAACAGTACATCCTTTTTATTATCGCAAATATGCAAGAAAATCAAATGGAGACACTGTAAATAAACACATGCCCTTTAATACCACAGTCTAACTGTTTAAAACATTTTAAATAATACATCTGCACCTTTATTATACCCTTGTGAAAAGTTTTTCTGTATGTACACAACGTAATGCTTGCAAATTTGAACGTGAAGTACCGAGTTTAAAGATTATTTGTCAGCATTTTAGTTCGTAAAGTTAGGACTTAGTGGTCCATCACAAGGGCTCAGTAAAACCCAGTCCTGATAACAATTGAATCTACAAATAACTGTACAACTGAAGGGTCTCTGGATGTCCCACTACACAGACCAGTGAGTGGACTCCCTTAAAGACCCCATCTGGCCACTGACATAGCAGACACGGAGGTATGTGTTAACAATATAGTACTGAAATACACCTCAGTCTCACTGAGAGATATAAGAACTGGAATTAGCCCATCCGTACAAGGTTTTAGTATGCTTCCTCAGTGTGTTAACGCCTTGTGTCATAATGGACTGAACCACATGAAAAGGCTGGAGAGTACCTTAGTTTGCATTTGAGCTGGCTACAGTACGTTGAGATCCAGGGACCCTGGAGGATTAGACGGACAGTTTCAGTAGAGTTTGGACGCATCAGTTTGTTTGGCCTGGTGTGGTCCAGCGAGCCATGAGGCTGCCGCACTGTACAGAGACGGGTCACAGGATGACGCAGCGGGGGTGCGGGGGGGGGGGGGGGGGGGGGGGGGGGGGGGGGTGCGTGATGGCAGGAGGGGCAAACCTACGCCTGTACTGGCACTGCAATGCTGGGAGCCTGAGGGGGTGATGTGAGGGGGGGAGGCAGCTCCTCTGAAGCCTAACATCCCTCAGCTCATGAAAGGCCTGGTTGGTCATTCCCTTTGAGGAGACTGGATGTAAAGGACCAGGCCAGAAGCAGATCAGAACAAAGAGGGTCCTGATTGGGGGTGCCCCCCCCCCTCCCCCGAGGAGTTCAGTGCTGGACTCCCAGCTACACCCAACTCCTTGGGGTTGTTTAATCAGGGAACGTAAAGAGATAGAAAGAAAGAGGACACATTACATCTATCTGGAGAGCTGTTGAAAGTGCTACCCATTTTAATGAACATTTTTTGGACTGTCGAAATGAAAATGCCCCAGGGAGATTTCCAACCAAACTCAAATGAACTGCCTCTGCCCACCCAGATCAGAACGGCCTTCTTTTTGATCAGTATTTTGGAATGGAAGAAACAGCATCTGTAAGTTACACACATATACAAAGTACGAAAAGTTGGTCTTTCTTGTTCCAATCTTTGATCCAGCAATGTTGAGAATAGACTATGAGGCTTGAGAAGCGCAGTGTGTGTACGGCTAAGAGCCTCCCACTCTGTTATATGTGAACAATGAACTGATGCTTAGCATAGAGTTCACTGTGGGCTCTGCTATACGCAGAACGACTGAAATAATCCTATCTTAGAAGAGACGATATTGAAACCCTCAAAAACAACCAGTGTTTATGAAAGTCATGTCTGAGACTCTACTGAAATGTTCAACATTAAAGCTTCCAAGATATCATCATATATGGTTTTTAATTCTTCAATTGCATCGTAACTATGCGTATTTTGTAGCCTGTCAGGGCTGAAGTCAACTGAAATAATTTACTTCTGAATAAGACAAACAGCGATTGTGAAAACAAGATTTTTTTTTTGTACTGTGTACAATCAACGAATAGGCACCTGATTTGCTTTGACAACAAAGTTGGCTATCGCTTTTGGCCACTTTTCTCTTTTGAAGATTCCTTGTGCTCACAAAAACTTTCAAGACAAACGGTCGATTTGGCAACCATCACTACATCAACAGTTTGTTTTTCAGAGGGGTACCGTGAACAGTTCAGTGGACGTGTTTTAAGTGCAAAGAAAAGATCTCAAGCCTTTTTAGAGTACACCTCCTCACAATCATGGAGACATACTGGAAAACTCTGCTTTCCGAGTTGGTTCTCAAGTCATGAACATTCTGGCAGTAACAAACCTGGAAACACATTCAGAGCCTTCATAGACAACTTCCCCTCGATATACTTTTTCCTAATTTCTGAGTTTCCATTTGGGAAAACTGATTTGTGCTGCAAACATCCTAGTCGTTTCTCTTACATCTAGTGGAAGTTTCTAAGATATGTTTCACAGCTAATTAGGCCAATGCCAAAAAACATTTTTTTTGTGTGTGATACATTATGTGTTGCTTGGAAAGATGTAGAAATACCCAGGTTCCCTTGTAGCCCTGTTTAAACAACGAGACCTTCTCCAGCTCTGAATGCATTCGCAGCCAGACTGCTTCAGCCACGGATTGTGGCATGGAGACATTGTCCCTAGAAAACCCCTCCTCTCAAACGCTCCAACATAAAGACTTCTGAACACGTTTATACATCCTTCATATAGGAGAGAAAAAGAACACACAGAATAACCCTATTCATCATTTGTTTTACATCATGTTGTGATAAAAACAGCAAAAAGGAGCAAGAGTCAGTTGTCATAAACAACGGTGAGTAAAATCATAATAACGACCAATCATTCTTGGAAAACAACACTTGTTTTGGCTAGGCTCTTGCGACCGAGGTCCGCTGGTTGGCTGGTTTGAGGGAAACGGAAGTCAGTATGTTGAAGAGGGCTGTGTGATAGTCTGACATCCTCAAGTCCTCTATCCTGGCTGCCAGCGTCTGGAGAGTACCACTGTCATGCTTTTCTCTTGGCAGACACTACATGTGT